>JARBWK010000005.1:64587049-65316206 GCA_030556195.1 Anolis apletophallus | reverse complement strand
GAATGTCATCTTTACAAGTAGAGGTGAATTCTTTGGCAAGAATGGCTATGCAGCAAAAGCTGGCTTTAGACTACCTCCTGTCTAAGGAAGGTGGCCTTTGCGTGTGGTTAAATACGACCTGTTGTCATTTCATCAATAAGACTGGTGACATTGAACTTGATCTGGTCAAGATTCAGGGTGTTGCTAGAGAAGTACAGAAGACTTACTCAGCTCCAAGTGATTTTTGGAGTTCCCTGCTAAGCTGGTTACCGAATTTGCATTGGCTACGTTCACTTGTGATGATAATCATAGTGCTGATATGCTCTGTGCTAATCATAATGTGCTGTCTGCCCATTTTGCTAAAATGTTGTGCTTGTGCAATGCAGAAATCCATAGATGCAGTGAAAGGTGTGCATGCTGTCAGGACTGAAGAAACTGTGATCAAGAGGGACTGGAGAGTGAATTGGTCCTCTTAAGGTGTTCCAGACGTGTGTGTAGGTAACTCCTTGTGATGAGTTACCCACAAAAAAAAAATTCTGGAATAAAGCGGTTTTTGGTACTTTTCTGTGCAGGAGTACAGTCAGAGAGTGATGCTGCACACGTGTAGAGCTTTGAAAAGTGGGTTTCTGTGCCAAGAATCAGGCAGGCACTTGTTCCGTGAAAGTAACACTGTGATTGGCGCTTCTAATCTATGCTGTGACTTGCTGATGTACACCCCGTGCCTAACGTGAGATAACGTAGGCTTAGATTGGTCTAACAGTACAGGATGTGCTAATGGGAGACGTTTGTGCCAAAAAGGGAAAAGAACTGCGCATGTACGGAGGGATTCAGCCCCATCCTTTGCTGGCAGGGAAAGGCAGAATGTGAAATGTTGCAAACCGGGTACATGAACGTCCCAGGCCGCTGATATGTACTGTGAGAAAGAACTAACTTAGTAAAGCCCATTGTTCTCTTACATAGGTGGGGCTTTTAGATGTGATACTAATGGAACTGCAATGTTTTATTGGATTAATGAAATGCCATGAGACACCAGCCAATTATGATTGTGTAAAATCCATGAAGGAGGGCGGGCTTTTCCGAGATGCCGCCATTGGGGGTATAAATGTTTTGTACTGAGAATGACCGGGGCCTTTGCCCCTGATAGCAGCCGTGTTCTGCTGGCAAACCCCACCAGCTGGTGTCATCAATAAACCATTTTGATTTCATCTACAGCACAGTTGTCGTGAGTTTTCCTCATCCTTGTACCCGCACGTCCAGGTAGCCTTGGTAAGAGTAAATTTGCCACTCGGAGTTCCATAACTCCCTAATTTGCTGCTACAGTAGTGTCAGGAGAGAGTGCTGCTCAGCAAAGGCTTTAGAATAGTGGGGTAGCTTGCCAAGTAGCAATGACAAGAATAACCTACTCTGATTGGTACACAGGCACAAGCAGTGATTCGCCAGGGAACACCATGTGTCTCTTTGATAACAGTGGTCCTAATTGGCCTACTAGCCAATGTGCTTTTGTTTACAATGTCTCTGAATGGTTAGATAATGCGCATGGCAAATGAAGGCTTTACTCCTGGCAAGCACTGGGGAGAAGCTGCGTAGAATTGTAACGATTTGGGAACACTCTGCATGTACAATAGATAACATACCATGGGAATCAGAATTAATACTGCGCAACACTTTTTAACAAATAGGAGTGTAATGCTAAAGAATGCTTTGTTTAATTGGATAAAAATGTGGGTTCATGAATGCCAGCCAATAACAGGGCATGAAGAAGGGAGGGACCTGGATAGACGCCATTGCCTGTATAAAATCTGTTGTTTGGAGGGGATCGAGGCTCTGTCCTTAAACAGCTTGTTCTGTAAAGAGGGGGCAGACCCCGTCAGCTGATGTGTTTCAAATAAAACTTGGTTTCATTGAACTGCAGTAAGGATTGTTGCGTTATCCGTCCCTGCGCTCGCATGTAGACGTCGCCTGGAGTCAGGGGTATTGCCTGGGGAGTTTTGGGACTCCAAATTACTGCTACAACACAACATATATAGACAGACACTCAGAGGCTATTTAATATTCCAACTTCAGGCCACCAGGGGAGCTGTCGCATTCCTTCATTCTTTTTCATACTTCCTGGATATTTTTATGGCCTCGTAAATCAGTTAAATTAGTCTCCCCACAAAGTGGTACCTAAATTTCCTACTTGACAGATGCAACTGTCTTTTGGGGTTGCAAAGGTCGACAACAAGCTACACAATTTGGTCGAGAGCTCACCCAGGCTTTGTACTCATGACCTTCTGGTCAGTAGAGATCCCAGTCAGCTGCACCATGTTATGTATTTTAAATTTAAAAATTTAAAATCCGCAAAACAGTGGACCGCGAAGTAGCGAGGGAACACTGTACAGACAATCCCAAAGTTACAAACAAGATGGGTCCTGTAGGTTTGTTCTTAAGTTGAATTTGTATGGAAGTCAGAACAGGTACCTTTTAAAGTGTAACTCTAGCAATATTTTATATATAGATAGATAGTTACAGTAGTTATAGAACAGGCGTGGGCAAACGTGGGCCCTCCAGGTGTTTTGGACTCCAACTCCCACAATTCCTAACAGGTGGCAAGCTGTTAGGAATTGGGGGAGTTGAAGTCCAAAACACCTGGGAAGCCCAAGTTTGCCCATGCCTGCTGTAGACTCGTTAAGGCAAGGGCCCTCAAACTTATTAAATGGAGGGCCAGGTCTCAGTCCCTCAAACTGTTGGAGGACTGGATTATAATTTGAACAAAAACATGAATGAATTGCTATGCACACTGCACATATCTTATTTGTAATGCAAAGAACACTTAAAAACAATACAATAATTAAAATGAAGAACACTTTTAACAGATATAAACTTACTAGTATTTTAATGGGAAGTGTGGGCGTCCTTTTACCTGATGATATAGGATTGTTGTTGTTGTTGTTGTTGTTGTTGTTGTGTGCTTTCAAGTTGTTTCAGACTTAGGTTGACCCTGAGTGAGGGCTGAGTAAATGACCTTGAGGGGCTGTATCTGGCCCTCAGGCCTTCGTTTGAGGACCCCTGCTTTAAGGCTACTTCCAAAATGCAAGCAGATGTGACTTTTTCTTTCACTTGGCTCCACTTTCCTAATGATTTTCATCTTGGCAGACAAACCTAAAGATCCTCCCAGTGTTCATGCTGCTAAAAACATCAGTTTAGACAGAGGATGAGAAGCAGGAAGCTGTAAGTGTAAAAAGACTTTGGAAAAAGATACTGGATTGTCGAAGGCTTTCATGGCCGGAATCACTGGGTTGTTGTAAGTTTTTCGGGCTGTATGGCCATGTTCTAGAAGCATTCTCTCCTGATGTTTCACCTGCATCTATGGCAGGCATCCTCACAAATTCTGTGGATGTCTGCCATAGATGCAAGCGAAATGTCAGGAGAGAATACTTCTAGAACAGGGGTGGAAACTGTGCGGCCCACGGGCCGCATGCGGCCCCCTGGCTGACTCTATCCGGCCCCCCTAAGGGCCCCAAGCAGGCAGGCAAGCAGAGCGGCCAACGGAGCGGGGAGAAGGCCAGGAGAAAGCGCCGCCCGCAGAGCATTCCTTCGCTCTCCTCCTCCTTTCCCTTCTGCTTTGCGCTCTTTCCCATCTCTTCTCCCTCCCGCTCCCTGCTTCAGCTGGCAGTGGAGTGAGTGACCGGAGCCCAGGAGGCGGTGACGCTCCTTGTCTTCGGCCACTCTCCTCTTGCTGCTCCTCTTGCCCCCGGACGGGAGACCAGCAGCAGCCAGGCCAGAAGGGGCAGCAAGAGGAGAGAAGCCGAAGACGAGGAGCGTGGTGTGGAGAGACGCGCCTCCCGTTCCCTGCCAACCCTGCAGCCTGTCATGGCACACCCTGGAGCTCTACCTGCAAAGCTGGAGCTTCCGAGATCAGCGCCCTTCGGGGCTGGGAGCCAGGCAAGCCCCGGCCTGCTTGCCTGCCTGCATTCCTTCCTTCCCTCCATTCCTTTCTTTCCCCCTTCCTTGCTTCCTTCCTTCTGCCTTAATCCCCTCCCTCCTTTCGCCTTTCCCATCTTTTCCATTTCATTTCTTCCTTTCCTTCGTTCCTGCCCTCCTTGCTTCCTTCCTTCTTTCCCTCTGCACTTGGCCCCTACCTCCGTATCCAGCCCCGCCTCCTCATCCTCGCCTTCCGTGCAGCGACCGGGCGAGAGACCAGTAGCTGCAAAAAACTTCAAAAAGTCCTTTCTAACTGGAAGAGCAGCACCAGGATTCAGGCAAGTGGTGTCAAACTGCGTTAATTCTGCAGTTTGGATGCAGCCTTGGGGTTTTCTTCCTTAGGAGTGGGGAAAGGAAGCCACAGGACTCCTGAAGAGGATCTCATTTGAAAAAAGTGCAGAACACCCCCACTCCCCTTATTCATGGCCCCTGCACGCTCCAACCCAGGCCTGGGCCAACTTGGGCCCTCCCTCCAGGTGTTTTGTTACCTTCCCTACTCTTCCACACAACCATATAACCCAGAATATCAAGACAGATAATCCACAATATCTGCTTTGAACTGGGTTATCTGAGTCCACACTGCCAAATAATCCAATTCAATGTGGATATTAATATGTAGCAGCAAATCTGGAGTCCCAAAACTCCCTAGGTGTTACCTTTTTGTTCACAGGTTGCGTGGACGCGCGAGCACAGGAACGAGAGAAAACGTAACAACCGTACTGTAATGCAATGAAGCCAAAGTTTATTTGCACACGTCAGCTGACGGGACCTGCCCACAGAACTAGCTGCCTCAGGGCAAGAGCCCCGATCAATCTCTAACTTTCCCTTATATACACGCTATGGCGGCAGGTCCCGTCTCCTCCTTTCATCATCATTTTCATTGGTTCACATCATTAACACATTTCTATTATCCAATTAAACATCATATTATTTGGCAGTACACTCTACTTGCATTCTTATTTGTTAAACAGCACTACGCAGTTATTAATTCTTCATTCTCACAGTATGTTATCTGCTGTATGAGCATCCTGTACTGAATTTGCAACATTTCTAAAACGTCCCTCTGTGCCAGCAGGGAGGAACGGTTTCATTTGCCCATGCGCTGTTCCTTCCAATCAGCTACAATGTAAACAAACGCACGTTGGGGCTAGCTAGACCAATCACGGCCAGTGTTATCAGGAAAGGCACATGATGTACTCTAACAAATCACGGCTTGTGCCTGACCTACCAATCAAAGTGCATTATTCTCGTAATGGCATTTAGCATGATTTTGGCAAGCTACTCCGCTATACTAAGTACTGTGCTTGTGCATCACTCTCTCCTGACTGTACTTCTGCTAAAAGCACCAATTCTGCTTTAATACAACTGTGAGAAAGGGGCCTGAGAAAGCAGTTACTGTCTTCCTTGCACACTAAAGCAGAAGGTCTCACCTAAACTGCCATATAAAATCCAGATTATCTGCTTTGAGCTGGACTATATCGCAGTGTAGACTCCTATAATCCAGTTCAAAGCAAATATTGTCCTCCTTTCTCTGTAGCCCCTTCTACATTGCCATATAACCCAGATTATCCAAGCAGATAATCCACATTATCTGCCTTGAGCTAGGTTATATGAGGCTGGTTCTACACTGCCATATAAAATCCAGATTATCTGCTTTGAGCTGGACTATATCGCAGAGTAGACTCCTATAATCCAGTTCAAAGAAAATATTGTCCTTTCTCTGTAGCCCCCTTCTACATTGCCATATAACCCAGATTATCCAAGCAGATAATCCACATTATCTGCCTTGAGCTGGGCTATATGAGGCTGGTTCTACATTGCCATATAAAATCCAGATTATCTGCTTTGAGCTGGACTATATCGTAGTGTAGACTCCTATAATCCAGTTCAAAGCAAATATTGTCCTCCTTTCTCTGTAGCCCCCTTCTACATTGCCATATAACCCAGATTATCCAAGCAGACAATCCACATTATCTGCCTTGAGCTAGGCTATATGAGGCTGGATCTACACTGCCATATAAAATCCATATTATCTGTTTTGTACTCTACCCCCCCCGCCCTTCTTCTCCCCTCACCTGCTTCCATTGCTTGCAGCAGGCGAGGGAATTGGGCCTGGCAGCTTTGCGCGAGCCGAGGCCAGGCTGCGCGCTGCAGGTGCAGCTTAGCTGGCTTGTGCTGCCCCTCACTGCACGAGGCCCCTGCCTGGGCAAGGACACCCTGGAGCACTTCCTCCAAATGCTTCAAATGCTCTGCAACGTAAGTGAACTATACATTCCCAGCAACTACAACTCCCAAATGTCAAGGTCTATTTTCCCCAAACTCCATCTATGTTCGTATTTGAGCATATGGAATATTCATGCCAAATTTGGTCCAGATCCATGATTGCTTGAGTCCACGGTGCTCTCTGGATGTAGGTGAACTACAACTTCCAAACTCAAGGTCAATGCCCACCAAATCCTTCCAGTGTCCCTGACTTTGATGCACTTGTTAAAGACCAACAGAGACTTGATTTCTCTCACTTAATAAGAAAAAAAACCCCCAAATAGCACCAAATGAGGTGATTAAACCAAAAATGTAGGCCATGTTTTTTTATATGTCTGTAGAAAACCAGGAACCTCTTTCCAGGAATAAGTGAAACTCAAAATGTGCTTTAAAGCGAATGTGACTGAAAATGACCATTAATATAATGAATCACAAATTATACAAATGTTCACATTTTGTTAACCATTGTTTTGTAAAATTTGAGTGAATCAATGTCGTTTTTCCTATGACAACCTCTCTTTTTCATTGCTCATAACATATACTCTTATCAGTTGTATTAATATATCAAAAATGCAATTTAGTGCCTTTTTATTATTATTATTATTATTATTATTAAAGAAATTCGATTGATATTATGTAGAATGCAGTTCAGCCTTTAGGTGCGGCCCTCCATAATATTTTTTGGATCTCATGTGGCCCCTTAGAAAAAATAGTTGCCCACCCCTGTTCTAGAACATGGCCATACAGCCCGAAAAACCTACAACAACCCAGATACTGGATTGTCTGTAGTGGTATAAGGAGAACTTGCACCCTGAACCTGCACACAGTTAAAATTAAGGGATAAATGGTATTGCTTTCAGTGGGACTCCAATGCAATCAACAAAAAAGTATTGTACCAACCTGAAGTTTAATTTAATTTGTCACGAGATAATATAGATTACAGTTTCATTTATTCAGATAGGCTCTACTCTTTCGTAAATATACACAGACCCACAGTATCTGAAATCTTGTACTTATGTATAAAAAGCCCAAAGTCAGGATCATTTGTTGTTGTTTATTTGTTCAGTCGCTTTAAACTCTTTGTCACCTCATGGACCAGCCCGTGCTAGTCATGGCCACTCTGAGCTCCTTCAGGGTCAAGCCAGTCACGTCAAGGATACCATCCATCTTGCCCTTGGTCAGCCCCTCTTCCTTTTTCCTTCCATTTTCCCCAGCATCATTACCTTCTCCAAGCTTTCCTGTCTTCTCATTATGTGGCCAAAGTACTTCACCTTTGCTTCTACTATCCTTCCCTCCAGTGAGCAGTCGGGCTTTATTTCCTGAAATATGGACTGGTTGGATCTTCTCGCAGTCTAAGTGACTCAGAATTTTCCTCCAACATCACAGTTCAAAAGTGTCTATCTTCCTTCACTCAGCCGTCCTTATGGTCCAACACTCACATCCATAGGTTACTATGGGGAATACCATTGCTTTAACTATGCGGATTTTCGTTGCCAGTTTGATGTCTCTACTCTTCACTATTTCATCGAGATTGGTCATTGCGCTCCTCCCAAGAAAGAAACGTCATCTGATTTCCTGGCTGCAGTCTGCGTCTTAGCCCATTATAATCAATATACATTTTTTATCACACTTAGCACAACAAAGCTGCTTTACAGACATCCTGAGACAGGGTGCATGTCTATGTAGAATGAATGGAGTTTCATCATCATCATCACTTTATTTCTTATTAATCGCCCTCCATCAAGATGCTCCAGGCGATTTACACAGAAACAGTAAAACAGGATAAAATATATACGGATCGTGAAAATAGAAGTTAAAATTACATATCAAATGCTCTACTGAAAAGCCAGGTCTTGAGAGCCTAGGTGAAAGGGCGCAGGTCACACATAGCTCTCATATACGGAGGCAATGTGTTCCACAGTGCTGGGGCAGAGATAGACAATGCCCTATGCCTCGTACTAGTAAGGCGTGCTTCTCTGGGGCCTGGAATGTAAAGCAGATTGTGTTGGGAGGGTCTAAGTGACCACTGATGGCCATAAGGGGAAAGGCGGTCTCTGAGATATATCGGACCCTGGCCATACAGGGCCTTAAAAGCCAGGACCAGTGTCTTATAGAGACTCTGATATTCTGTTGGCAGCCAATGCAACTGTTGAAGAGCTGGCACTATACGGCATTTCAAAGGTGTTAGTGTATGCAGCCTAGCTGCCGCGTTCTGGACAATGCAAATCTTCCGACTCACAGACCTAGGAAGGCCAGTGTATAGCGCATTGCAATAGTCCAGTCTAGATGTCACCGTGGCATGAATGACTGTCGTCAAGGCCTCCCTTGTGAGTTTGACACCAGTTTAGCTACCATGGCTCAATGCTATGGAATTGTGGGAGTTGTTGTTTTACAAGGTCTTTAGTCTTCTCTACCAGTCAGTGCTAGTGCTTCACCAAACTACAACTCCTAGGATTCCATAGCATAGCATTGTGTCAAGATAGTTAAAGTGGTATCAAACTGCATTAATTTTACACCCAAAGTAAGACACAACGTAGAAGTTTGCATGAGACAAGGATTTTTAAAGGTAAGACCTACTTTCTTGGGTGCCTGTATATGTAGTATATTCAACAGACATCATTTGTTCAAAATTTAGTCCTTTTTGTGTGGGTGCAGGATGAACAACTCTTCAAACACAGTTTCCAAAGGACTTGCATTTAAAGTATTGAAGTTAAAATGCTTCCTAATTAATGGGATAGATTTTAAGTCAATTAAAATGAATTGAAATTAATTGTTTGATCTTTCTTATAGAGAATTCCGTTTAATGTTGTGGTGTGACATTTCCTTTTACTGTTTGCCTAAGGCAGTACTGGAAGCAGCATGGCTCTGAATATCTACTGAAAAGGAATGCAAGTGGAAGGGCATGGTTGCATTTATGTCCAGCCGGTGGGCTTCCCATACGTAGCTTGCGGATTTGCTCCGATAGAACAAGGTTATTGTGTATCCTATATACTCATGTATAAGTCTAGAAATTTTAGTCAAAGAATTATATTATTATTATTATTGACTTATCCATAGTTAAAGATGAGTATCGTATTTTAACTCTTCTATACTGGAAGTCCCTGAGTTACAAACATCCGATTTACAAACAACTCATAGTTAAGAATGGGGCTGAGACAACAGGAAGTCAGAGAAATCTGCCCCTAGGAAGGGAAATTGACAGTTTTTATTGGGAAAAGGTGTCTCTGCTAAAGCTTTATCGTCAATTCTTGTTTCTACAACAAGCCAATTGTTCCAAAATCCAATTTTCACAGGGACAGAAAGTGAGGTGAAATCTTCTAAACAGGGACAAAGAAAGCTGAATAAACACCACAGGAGTGTTAACTCTTCCCTATAGTATCTAAAGCCATCTATCTAGCTATCTGTCTGTCTCAGTGGTTCCCAACCTGTGGTCCATGGACCACCAGTGGTCTGTAAGAACGAAAATATGGTCTGCGGCCTCACCATTACTACACTGTTGCAATGAAAGCGACTGGTCTCGCGAAATCCTCTTATAGTTCCAAGGCAACCAGGATGTCGGGAGGGGAGAGGCTGAGTACCCACAAAAGGCATGACAACAAGCCTCCTGACTACTGCTTCTCCTCCTCCTCCCACTGAGCGAAGCCATTCCATGTGGCACTTGGAAGCAAGGTCGCCTTGGTGTCTTCATTTTTAGGCCTGTTCCTAGAGTCATTTGGGATGCTGACCACATCAGCTCTAGATTATTAAATATGGTTTTCTATAGGGAAACAGATTGTGATGACTGGATGGCATATGTTCTGTATCAGAAACCTGAGCTGATGTCATCTATCCAATACAATTTTCTGTTTCAGCACCTCGAATAACCAGACTGAATCTAAAGTTGACCAAAACCTGATTCATAACCTTTTTGGTACTAATGTTGGAGAGTGGTCCCTAGTGAAGTGGTCCCTGGTCTAGTGATCCTTGGTCAAAGTGGTCCCTGGTCTAGTGGTCCCTGGTCGAAAAATGATTGAGAACCACTGATCTGTCTGGTGGAATGACCCTCAATATATCCCCTTTCTGTGGAATGACCCTTAATATATTTATTATTATTTATTTATTAAGTTCAACTTAATATACCGCTCTCTCTGGCGCCCAGAGCGGTTCACAGGAGTGGCACAATAAAACACATAAAAACATAGGAATACATTAAAAGCAATATAAAACCCCCAATTAAAACATGGGATGCATTAAGAACAATCTAAAACCCCCAATTAACACATATTGCAAGCCCGCTACAATAGTAGTGGCATGCTGGCAGCAGGACAACAGGTACAGTAGGTGCAGTAGAGTGGCAGTAGGCTATGGGCCAAAGGCGTGCCTGAATAGCCATGTTTTTACTGCTCTGCGGAACGGCAGAATGGCTCGAGTGGCCCGTATCTCTTCAGGAAGGCTATTCCAAAGAGTTGGCGCGACTACGGTGAACGCCCTCCGGCGCGTGGTAGCCAGTCTGCAGACCCTGATGCTGGACACATCCAGCAGATTGAGCCCCTCTGAGCGCAGTGGTCTCCTGGGCACATAAGGGGAAAGTCTCTCCCTCAGGTACACTGGCCATAAGTCATATAAAAATCTTATCCATAAGTCATATAAAAATCTTCAATTTTGGCATCCCAACCTGCCCTTGACATATACATGAGACTTATACATATACTGTACTTCTTATATGCTTCTTGTAATATTTGGGGGGGTGCATACTCTGCCATGAAAAAGCAAGATATAAAATGATCTAAACCATTTAATCTATCTAGATAATTAGTTAAAGGTGCTAAGTTTGGTATTAAGACTAATTCATTATGTGCCTAAATGAAGTATTATGTGGTCATTCTTTCTGATGTTTCCAGCCGAAGTTTCTGTAAATGATTTGTGTGACTTCTCTCCTACACCTCTGTTATTTCCAGTGAAACTTAAATTTAAACCCTAATTTGCATTCTGGTTCATCTTCTGTAGTATGGAGTAGGGAGTGCTATGGAGAACTGGAATTATGGAACAAAGGAGGTTTCCCCTATACAATTTTGCCAGCTGTTCTATGCAAAGACATAAGAGAAAGCCCTGCAGATGGCACCATCTGATCTTTTTTCTTCGCTTGCTCCATCCTCAGCTCATATAGCTCCAGGCAGTGCAGAATGCAAAAAAGAAGGCTGTAATAATATATTTCACATATTTGGAACAAAACTGTCAAAACATTTATTTTTAAATTGAGGGCATCATGCTGCTGGCTGACTGCTTTAACATTAAAACACTTGAAACTCTTGACCAAAGAGTCATTGGTGTTCTAGAAAGAAGAAACATATGAAAATGCCTTTATATGTAAAGTTAGATTAGACAACAAAAAGCAGCCCTACAAATTCTGTCATAGAAATGCTATTAAAGTTATGAATTGCACATATTTTATTTCAGTGTGATCTCAGCCATTTCTTATGAAGCTTCGTTCTAATAATGCAGTATGCTATGTCACATTTCTTAGTTCTATTTTTTAACCTACCTTTCACCAAGGAGATTCTTCACTCGATTTTACTTGTTGCAATATGCATGTAAAATTGGTTAGGCTGAGGGATTGTGACACTTCTAAGTTTAACCAGTTAATATCATGGAGCTTTCAACTCCATTCCTTTGAGTCCTACTGCTACTGACAGTACTGATTTTCTTATTTCTAATTGTTTAATAGTGCGGATTGCTAACATCCCACTCTAGGTTTCAGGATTTATGTGCAGGGCCATTTCCTTAAGGTCTGACTCTCTTGAGGTTCCACTGAACCAATTAGTGTTGGGTTGTTTTCCGGGCTGTATGACTATGTTCCAGAAGCATTCTCTCCTGATGTTTTGCCCACATCTATGGCAGGTATCCTCAGAGGTTGTGAACAAATTAGTGTTTCTCAGGAAGCATACAAAAAAAAGTGAAGTGTCTTGCAAATTAAAAATATTATATGACAGCTCTTTAAAACCTGGCTATTATGGGATAAGTTCTGCAGTCATATAAAGAACTTGTTCCCTTTTCTGTCATTTTCTGGGGCTGTCACTTTGAGATATTGTCGTTGCATACGAGTTAAATCTCAGCTGTCCTTCTGACACAAAACAGGTAGCCATTAATATATGTTAGCAAAATTACCCTCCTTAGGTTGAGATGAAAGATAGTGTGGTGTAGTGGTTTAAGTGATTGGACTCTAGAAGAGCTGGGTTCAAATTCCTGATCAGCCACTCAGTAGGTGGTCTTGGGTTTATTATATTATTGGGATGGCACAGAGGTGTGATCCACAATGGGTTTCATTCTCATGCCAACCCGATCAGGCATAACCACATTCTTTTCCAGTTTATTTCTGAGGAAGGCAATGTCAAACCTCCATTGAACAAACCTTGGCAAGAAAAATCCACACAGGTTTTACCTTAGAGTTGCCATTAGTTGTAAATTATTTGGAGACACTTTTAAGGTAGGGAGAGGCTGCATATTGCAAAGAATCCTGAGGAGGCACAATGTGTTACTGTGTGCTCTTGCTACACATAATGACAATTTGGAAAGTCCCCACCTCCTCATTTACTCCAACTGGATTACTCACTATCCGGACTGCAGGAAAAGTCCCCGTCCCCCCTTTATGCAGCAGCATCCCATCTAAAACATTTCACTTTTTAATGAAAGAAGTGTTTGGGAATTATCTGTTTACATAAGAGACACATATGTACAAAAATATCAAGGTGCACATTTGGAGACATCTGAAGGGGTGAAAAAACTGGTCCGTGGTGACCCCTGCCCAAAGTAAGGCTGATCTACATTGTGTAGCCTTGCATGTGTTTGTTTTATTGTTGTGAGAGGAATACTGAAATTTAGAAATACAGGAATCTGAACGATGGTCAAAATGAAAGTTAATGTAATTACACACCTCTCTGCTGTGTCTGGATCTTTGAAAAGACAGAGGGATCTCAGCTGGAGTGTAAAAGATCTCATTTTCAAGTATCTTCGGGGTAGAGTTCGACCCCTTCCACACAGCTGAATAAAATCCCAAATTATCTGCTTAGAACTAGAATATATGGCACTGTGGACTCAGATAAACCAGCTCAAAGCAGATATTGTGGGATTTTCTGTCTTGATATTCCGGGTTATATGGCTGTGTGGAAGGGCCCATAGACACATTTCTCTGAAATCCAAGAAAGCGATTGCAGACCCATGCTCTAAGGGCCCTTCCACACAGCTGAAAAAAATCCCACAATATTTGCTTTGAACTGGAATATATGACAGTGTAGATTCAGATAACCCAGGGCCCTTCCACACAGCCCTATATCCCAGAATATCAAGACAGGAAATCCAACATTATCTGAGTGTGGACTCTGATAACCCAGTTCAAAGCAGATATTGTGGGTTATTTTGCCTTGATATTCTGAGTTATATGGCTTTATGTAAGGGTCCTAATTCAATATATGGTAACTTACAGAAGAAAAGGACTGTTTTCATAGGGGCTGCAGCACCCCTCCCCTCCAATCCCTGCTATAATAATTAGAAATGAAACTCCTTTAAATGTCAATTAGTTCAGTATTGTTCCACATTTAGCAAGTGGAGTGTTTTAATTATTTTTTATTTTTTAAAAAATACTCATTGGTCTTTCCCTCAGAGATCTTGATAGGTCAAGTGGCAATGAATCAATGCCATAGATAAGAAATCAATATCACCTAAGTTAGTGGTTCTCAACCTGTGGGCCCCGGGTGTTTTGGCCTACAACTCCCAGAAATCCCAGCCAGTTTACCAGCTGTTAGGATTTCTGGAAGTTGAAGGCCAAAACATCTGGGGACCCACAGGTTGATAATAACTGATCTAAGTGCAGAGTGGCAGCAGCCTTTCAGAACTTTGGACAAGGGTTTTTTTCACCTCTTCTTGGAGATGCAAAGTGAATGTCAATATCTTTATATGGATATTTGTATACATCTACGGGGAAACAAATAGGCAATTTCTTTCTGTTTATACCATTTTACACCACTATTCACCGTCAGCTCACAATTAGACAGTACATTCAAGGATACTTCTAATGTAATCTATACTTTACATGGTTTGTTCCCCGGAGGGTACTGGTTTATTTACTACAGTCACCCAAATATCATGAACAATTTTTGTTTTCAGGACTGTGTAAATTGGACAAAATTGTGTAAATGAAGCTCAATTAAACAGTGAAGTTGTGCAAGTAAGCTGAGCTGCCTGAAACAATGTAAAATAGAGATTTTACAGGATTAAAAAAATCTCCTGAACATGAGGTAGAATGTCCTGACTGTGAGAGCTGTTCAGCAGTGGAACTCTCTGCCCCGAGTGTTGAGGAGGCTCCTTCTTTGGAGGCTTTTAACCAGAGGCTGGATGGCCAACTGTCAGGGGTGCTTTGAATGTGATTTTCCTGCTTCCTAGCAGGGGGTTGGACTGAATGGCCCACGAGATCTCTTCCAACTCTGTGATTCTATCTCTGTTTTGTTTACATTGAGTAAAATAACAAAAAGGAGGGTTTCACTGCCATGACCTTAATAATCTTTCCCTCTCAACCATCCTTTTTACATTCTATTTTTGATCATAAACAACAAATGCTATCTTTATGCTTCTTTCAATTGTTTAAATGTGTGGTTGTTCAAGTTACGGGTGTAGCAGAAATTTCAGCTCACTGATTTCAATAAGTAAAGCGGCACAGTGGCAGATGCAAGTTTTAGACGATGAAGGGATGGAATAATAAACTCTGTTTATTACTGCAATTAACATTTCCGCTCTCCTTAGCATGCTTTCACAGTTACAGCAAAAAAGTGCTTACTGCAAGTGCATAGATCTGAACAAACAAACATAGGAAGAAACTGAGGTCAAGCAATTTAGCTGGTTCCAAACTTGGCATCAGGCAGAACAGGGAATTAATCAGCCAGGAGACCAATCAATAGGCAAGTATTCCAGTGAAAGATATAGACATGATAGGCATCTATAATTTATAATACAACCTTGTAAACCACCTTGTTACAGCAAAAGTCTTTTGGAGTCCATGTCCTTACAACCCAAAGATATCTGTGAAATGCTGAAAGGAAGACAGCAATGCCATAGGAGTTTTCCTGATTTGATTGTAAGATGCTGTGCTCCAACAGCATTGAAAAACACTGGAATGTACCCAGCAGACTTGCTTATCAGTAATAAAGTCAATGGAGCTCTACTTTACCTCAACAAACCTTTTCTGGCTGTATAGATCTATTGATTCAGTTTCACAAGGTGATCTTCATATTATCCAGCATGACACAGATGAATCTCTCTTTGTATCCATGTCCTTAATAATATCACGTATAATTCAAGAATATTGTTTAGCACCATTTTTTCCACAAGTGTTTTGCACCCATCACAAGGCTCTTATGAAGTACCAGTTTGTTGAAAAGGACACTGAGTTATTCAAAGCATTAAGATAATCAGGGGATCATATAAATGAAGTTACAGTCGAATACAATAAGTATATAAATGTCATAAATAGGGGTTTACAGAGGGATACATACAAAAGTTCTAGAGCCACAGAGAGGTACCTATTGAAATCAACCAGGTATCTGTTTATAGGATTTGAATAGATACCGTATCTGTTACATATATTTCAGTATCTTCAGTCCTACCAAAAAAAATAACTTGGTGAAGAGTTGGCTACCAGATAGAGGAGACAGATTTATCAAAATCTTCACAATGCAGGATAGTGAACTGATGATTCCTGAATTTTATTTTATCTTTTTTGTGTCAGGAGTGACTTGAGAAACTGCAAGTCACTTGTGGTGTGAGAGAATTGGCTGTCTGCAAGGACGTTGCCTAGGGGGTGCCTGGATGTTTTGATGTTTTACTATCCTTATCGGAGGCTTCTCTAAAGTCCCCACATGGGGAGCTAGAGCTGACAGAGGGAGCTCATCCATGCTCTACCCAGATTTGAACCTCTGACCTGTCAGTCTTCAGTTCTGCTGGCACAAGGATTTAACGCATTGCACCAACAGAGGTTCCTTTTCCTGAAAGATAATAGTGGCTTGAACAATCCGGGGGTCCTAAATGACAATTGTCTTTCTCCTTGTAAAGTGCACTTGATTATTGACCATATAAATTTGATTCCCGATCTTACTATATAAAAAGCCTTCCTTAGCAAAGGCAGGCAGGATTTCATAAAACAGTAACATTGTTATTGGGCAGCTTTCTTTAATTTACACTTGCATTTTCAATAGCAATTAGTTGTTTAAAAACACAGTGGAATATCCTTTTTCAAAAGCAAGCCGTTGCCTTAGGAAACAAGATAGCTCATATATTAAAGAAAGATTGCCATCCTCACCTGGCTCTGAAGACACATTAAAAAAAATCAGCACTACAAAGAGCCTGTTCTAAAAATTCTCACAAATATTTATCTCTCTTAAAGGGTATTTCATAGCGTGCAAATAATCATCTAGCAGATTCCACTGCATGTGTACAAATAATCCTTTCCCCCTTTTTCTTTGATATACAATATTATACAATCAATTTGCATGGCTTATAAAGAACATCCAGTTCACAGGAAGTGGAGTTGACCTGTCTATCCAGTATAGAAAAAGTCATTTATTGATATCATGCAAAATAGATAGAAATAGCTGGTTTCTATGGCTACTGAGGCTGGAAGACTCCCGAGGAAGATTTCTATTTATGCTCCTATATAATAGAATCTGGAGAGCAAAAAGGGGATAAAGAAATAAGCACAGACTGCATCAGATGTATTGTGCCCTGTTGTTTGCCAGCTTTCAGATGAAAATATGGCTTCTGTTTCTTATTTACAGAAGTTGGAGATCCAGATTAAACCAACAATGTATGGCACCGCAAAGCAAGTGCTTTCTGCATGATAAGAACATTAATATTATGAGCTAAAAATAGGCACATCTATTTTCATTTGCCATTATGTCCAGGGGGTTTCCCATTAACTCAAGCCGGAAGCTTAAGATAGGTTTCAGAAATGCAGTTTGAGCAAAGAAAACATGATATACGGAAGATTCACATTTTTCAAAATGGGTTCAAGATTTTTCTCAGCAGTCAGATCTGCACATATCTTCTGCACCATGGGGAGCAGCTATGCAAGTAAAATAAGCTTCCTTGCTCCCAGCTGCCAAGATGTGTCCTCATATGACCTGGCTGTTCATTTCTCATTAATTATGATTGCATTGGCTCTAAAAGTTGTCAAAATGTCAGCGGAAAATAACGAACAGCTACTGCTGATCCAAACAGGTAATGTTTTAATATGCTTGATCCCCATTGATTATCACAGTGAAGAAACCGACTATCCTTTATACTGGGTTTTGGAGGGGTATACAATTAAAATCTAGACTATTTATTTTGCAGATTATCAAAGTTTGTGCCAATTTACCTTACCCCTATTGTTCTAACTATCTTTTTTTTTAACTTTCCTTGTCAACAACATTGCTTCCATGTTTTTTCAGCTTCAAAATGCCACACACCTTACCATTTTTGATAACCGGAACACAGGTTCATATCTAGAAAACTTCCACTTTCTATTGGGGAATCCTCCCAAGAATGAGAAATCATTGCTGGACGGATCCACCCTCAGTCTAATAAGTGAATACAGAAGTCTCTGAAAATAGATGTCTCTATATAGGGAATCTCCATACCCTGGTCCTGAGTTGTGTGAATCACTAAAAACATATCTTATGAGAATTTACTTTTGTCTTTTAATATAAGAGCTTTAAATATTAATAAAGGTCCATTGGAGCTACAATGGCAATGAGTATGAACCATTATAATTAGGTCCTGATGGTAGCACAGTGCTTAGAAAGAGGCTTAACTCCACCCCACCTTTTTAGCACTATATATAATTGATAGAAAGCCTCTAGCCCAGGCATGGGCAAACTTTGGCCCTCCAGGTGAAGAGCCAAAGTTTGCCCATGCCTTCTCTAGCCCCACACTCAGCCTTTCTTGATTGTTGATTCTATGCATGGTTACTTCTTTGTAGCCTTGCATAGATTCACATGGCCTCCAAAATTTCCTAAATGAAAACTCAAACAAATGGCAAAAGTTATTAAGAACATACAAAGTAGAAGAGTCTGCATGAGTTTTCTTTTGCCTGTGTTTACTGGGAAGGGCAAAATGCTACCACCCTCTTCTCCCTTACCCCTTGTTGAGTTAAATGCGTAGGAATTATGTTTGCTCTCTGTTTGCAGCAATTGATGTAAGCTGAGCACAAACAGGGAAGATGGAAGGAAAAAAAGAAACCGGGATGTTTTAAAAACAACTTTAAAAATGTTCTGACAGGGATTAACTGGAAGGAGAGTAATCCTCATACAGTATAAGATAAAGGTTTCCCCCTGATATTAAGTCCAGTCGTGTCCGACTCTGGGGGTTGGTGCTCATCTCCATTTCTAAGCTGAAGAGCTGGATTTGTTTCCAGAAACCTCCAAGGTCATGTGGCCGGCATGACTGCATGGAGTGCTGTTACCTAACCCCCGGAGCAGTACCTATTGATCTACTCACATTTGCATGTTTTCGAACTGCTAGGTTGGCAGAAGCTGGGGCTGACAGCGGACGCTCACACCATTCCTTGAATTCGAACTTGCAGCCTTTCAGTCAGCAAGTTCTTCAGCAGCTCAGTGGTTTAACCCACCGTGCCACTGGGGACTCCCTTACAGGGTATAGTTGGACATAAATAGCTAGCTGTGAAAAAAATACACCAAAGCTTGTGCTTACTGGCAACAGCTTTTTAATAGCACCCTAAATACTGTCTTAAACTATAAAATTAGCTGCAAAGCTGCCAGTGCTATGGAAGAGTTTTCTTATAACTTTACAGCAAGGTTTCAGTTTTCATGTGGCTAGCTAGAGCTCAGGTATCTCAAAAGCCTTTTGGTTTGACTGAGGTCCGTGTCTACAGTAGCATATACGGTATTTCTGAAAACATACAGTGTGAGGTTATAACCTGATGTGCTAGGCTCCAGCATAATTAGTTCAGAGCAATCCTATGACTATACCCCTGTGTATATACATATCTGTAGATATTAAACAGAATTGAGCTGAATCTCTAATATTCTATATACACAACTTTGTGGTAGCCTTTAGTGACCCAGAGATGTAACTGTGCAAAATGAATGCAGGTACATTCAATAAACAGCATGTAACTGTTGTTCTCATAAATCAGAGGTATAAAATCAATACAGCACACAATACTGCATACCTAAACGAGCACAGAATTGTGATTTGTAACTGCCTGGAAGCAAAATGACTATTTGTTACAGTGGCAATTCCGGCAACATTTGTCTCATGCAATATTTTCTATGGATAAAAAAAATTAACAAAAGCATGGCTGTAGTAGATGCTTGATTATTGGAGTGTGCAACTTGAGCAGCTTGAATTTTGGGGAAGTCCTTAGTCAAACACCTAAAATTAGGACAGCTTCATAAATATAGTAATTACCCGAGCATTGCCCTTTGTGAGTCAAAGCATATGTCAAATGGTTAGAGGCAAGCAAGGTGGAAAATAAGCAAGCAGGGCTTTTTATTTCTTCCCTTCAGTCTGCTGATAATCCCCCCCCCCCCGCCGAAGAACCAGAAATATATTTTGATGATGGTCTAGCTTACTCTTTCAAAAAAATCTATATCTGCTCACCCCATATAATAAAGTGCTTCTCATGATATCATCCTTATTGCAAAAAAGTATACTTGTCACTATAATATTTTTAAAGAATGATTTCTATATAGGATAATACTGAAATGCAGCTATTGTATGATCCACAGCAAATACAATTATTTTTAAACGTGAAAACCAGTGTCATCAGAATTGCGAAGTTTTCACTATTCCCTATTTCAGTTTTAGAATTTCTTCACTAATAGTGCAAATGGATATATCAGGCTATGTTGCTTCACACGAGTTGGTCTATTATTAATTTTTACAGTTTCATCTTGCACAGGAAGATGCTACACAAGGAACTGACGTGATTTTCTTTGACTTGCTTCTCATTCTTTGTCCATGTCCTTTACCATTCCAGCTTGCAATGTAAATATGGGATTTTTTTTAAAAAAAATCTGAAACTAGTACAGTGGTGGTTTTCTTGGAAAACTGAGTCTGTAAAAAGATAAAACCAGAACAGAGAAAGTTTTATTACACATTTTTAAACTTTTACTCTGCTATTTTCATGAAAATCAAACAGCTGGAGACATTGAAAGAAAATTTGCATTTGTTCAAATAATGTATTGCTATCTTGAACACTAGCCTGAAACAAGGTTTCAGTTTTAAAGCTCTTTACCTGATAGTGATTGACACTTCCTACACTTACACAGTTCACTGATGCCCTTGCCTTTCATAGAATCTCTCTAGACTGAAAACTCTGAATGATTACTATGATTTGTATGGATGGGACTATGAATCTGTACTCCTAAAAGACCCACCTCTATCAATATACTACATAGAATTAATGTGTTTAATATTTGAAAAAGTTTTCAACTCTTTTGAGAAGCACATCTATAATGTATGGCGATTTCAGGTTTATTTATTTATTTATTTACTACATCTATATCCTGCCCTTCTCACTCCAAAGGGGACTCAGGATGGCTCACAACAGAGGCACAATTTGATGCCTTGAATACATATAAAAATAAAACAACATCAGCAGGTAATTCTGGAAACACAACTGAGGACAAGGTAAATGTTACCACTTCATTAGGAGCTCCTAACATATTCTTCAAGTACATATAAATGGAAAGCTGTGACAGTGGGTATAAAAGATTTTTATATAATGTTTGGAGGCTCCCGGAACCCCTGGGGTGAAGATTCCCCCCCCCCCCCAATGTCCATTATGGGACATGGGGTGCATTTCCACAATATTTTGCGCACGCACACACACACACAACTAATGTATGCCCAAGATATTGAAACCCTGAACAAAGCAAAAATACCTCATACCTCTAGAAGTTTTGGGAATTCCTTGTTTGTTTCTGTTGGAGGCAGGTGTCTCCCCCCACCCCAGGTCTTGCAGAGTTGCCTAGCTCTGATCTAAGGTGAAGGCAAGTCTAGTGATGGGTGCCCACTAGTTAGTATTCCTCAGTTTATACAAGGCAGCATTTACAGTACTGATCTTAAAAGATTGGTGGAAATTGCTAATAACAGTATGTTTATGTGTCAACCAGTTATATAGAGATGTAGAGACTCCCACACATATCAGTAGTTAAAATATGGTAGAAGAAAACTCTTGAATGCTATCTTGTAGAGCCTTACAATAATCAATCAATCCATTTATTTATAAGTACATTACTCGCCTCTCCCTATGAATCTAGTTGAGGATGAACAACTAAGAAAACACATCAGATAACAAAAGTTAAGAGTACTGTATATTAAAACTTATCAAAATACTTTAAAACCCATAATTTAAAAATAATCTTGATAGGCTGCTAGAAAAGACTAGTCTTTACTGCTGATTTAAACTTGGACAATTAGGGTAATGAGGAGCAGTACACATGAAATGAACAATGCTGTTGTATTAAATAATAAGTAGCAATATGCAAACATACAACTAGCATACAACCAAATTCTGGCCACTAATTCAAAGCATACCTGGCCTTCAGCTTCCCCCATTAGTGGCCTACAAGCGAACCGCCAACTTAAAGAACCTGTTAATCAAATCTGATCATCGTATAAAGCCCCCAGTGGAAAATGCCCCCACCATTCGTTGCATCACCAATCCCTGTCACCATTGCTCCATTTGAAAACATGTTAACTCACAGGAATTCATTTGGAGCCCGTACAATAACCGAAAGTACAAGATAACGGTTAATTCCTCATGTGGAGTAAAAAACGTCATTTATTGTATTACCTGCAAGGATTGTGGCCACCTTTACGTTGGGGAAACGAGTAGAGAGCTCCGCGTGAGGATCATTGAACACAAATCGAGATTTAAGAATCGTAATGATACCTCTATTTTGTATTCTCACTTCAATACTATGCATCATCACTTTGAAGCTTTCTCAGTCACTGTTCTAGACCGGGTTTTGCCTAAACCGCATATAGATGTCAAAAAGCGGTTACTGCAACTTGAAAGAGATTGGATAATCCCATTAAAATGCGAGTCCCCCCATGGGCTAAATGACAAATTAACGTTAAATGAGCTTTTAATTTGAATGAATCATTATCTTCTTATTACCAGCTGTTTCTGATGATTGCTTATCTGAGTTTACACCACCTATAAATGATTTACTTTCACTCCTGCACTTGTCCGCGATCTGACCATTGGCATGTAGCCATTTATACTTGCATTATCTGAAAAATTGGTATGTACTGCCTTATTCTCTGGGTATGTTCACTATGGGGCCATGTACTTATTGTTATTTCATTGTACCATGGTTTCAAAATTCTTTAGCCACGACCTTGTGTTGCATCCGAGTCCTGGGTCCGGAAGAAGCCGCCCAAGGCGAAACGATACGGCGCTTGGATAACCCTTATCGTCGACCCTGGAATCCCCTCTGCATGGATCTTCCCTTCACATCTTTCCGCCCCTCCCTTGGCGCTCTTTGATTTGGACATTTGTCCCCCGCTCGCGGGAAAGAGACTGGCCTGTGGGCTACTTACATATTGTTTGTTGCAGAGACATTCCTTTTGGGCTCTATAAGCGTGAGTACGCTTTGGGAAAATGTTCCCCACTGATGTTCAATAACGCCTGCATTTACTTTGTACCGTGATTTGCTAGTTGTATGTTTGCATATTGCTACTTATTATTTAATACAACAGCATTGTTCATTTCATGTGTACTGCTCCTCATTACCCTAATTGTTACTAGTGAACTCCCTCCCCTACTACTTAGATTTAAACTTGGACAACATCTCAAACTGAAAAATCTCTTCCAGCAGCCATTCCACAGTCTGGAAGTAGCCAAAGAGAATGTCTTCGGGGCAACCGTCGGGACCTCTTCACACTTACCTCCCTGTTGCTGAAATGGCAGGTGTGCAGGGCACCTTGCACCCTCCCTCCTTCCCCATCGTATGTGAGGGGCGGTACAAGGCATGTTGGTGCCCTGTCCCCATCAGATGGGAGAAAGGGTGGCAAGGTGTGTTGCCGCGTTGCCCTTTCCCCCATCTTATGGGGGAAACAGCAGAAAATGAGAGTAGTTCTGATGGAGCAACCCGAAAAACACTTTCCTCCTCGCCATGGCTGAGGAAGCGTCTTGCACTTGGAGAGTCAATGGGGCAGGGCCTGCCAAATGTCATGTGATGGCACTCAACAGAGACCACATCCAAAGTGCTGCAAAGGGCAGTTTGCCCCAATGTGATGAGGTGGTTCATCTTATTTTGGCTGATTGAAATAGATGTCTTGCAGAGGACCTGATTGTACAGGGTGAATGATAGGGGAGAGGGCAATCCTGTAGATAACTTTTGCCATGTAGGGCTTTAAAGTAATGACCAACATCATTATCTGAAAACTAACAGGTAGCCAACATTGGTATAATATGGTCATTTCTAAGAAGCACCAGTAACCAAGGGCCCTTCCATACAGCCCTATATCCCAGAATTACAAGGCAGAAAATCCCACATTATCTGAGTGTGGACTCGGATAACCGAGTTCAAAATAGATATTGTGGGATTTTCTGCCTTGATATCCTGGGACATATTCTGGGCTGTGTGGAATGGCCCCAAACTGGCTGTTGTGTTTTGCACTAACTAAAGTTACTGAATTTAGTATAGAGGTAACCCAATGTACAGTTCATTGCAGAAGTTCAGTATTGAGATTATCAGTGTTTGCAGATAACATTACTTCCATAAGCCTGGACAGGGACTCTTATATGCAGACGGAGGAATGCTGCACTAATAATCCCCAATCTATCCCAGGTTTTAGGCTCAGGCATATGCACTCAATGGCATTCAGCTCCCTAATATATGATCTGGTCAGGTTAAGATGCTCGTTATAGATCACAGATACTCTGCTCCCTCCTGCTCACTTTCTCTCACCTGCTTATTAATATATTACTTGGAGGGGGGGGGGGGGAGCCAGGGCCCATGTTGGATCAATAACATCTTCTGGCCAAGTTACTGTAAAACATATCAGCCCAGCCTCCTCATCCTTAAAAACAGGATACTCTGCTGTTCACAAGATGTTAGAAGGATGTTCCACTTTTTTGAGTAAGACATAGCCTGAAGTGAAAAACAGATAGTGTTCTGGTATCAAATGGGGCATGTCAGAGGGCATAGCTATTGTTTGATAAGTTACATTATTTTCCTAGCTTAGCTTTTGAACTAGTCAGAATCTTGTATTAGTGTTTCCTTTCAGCTCCATGGCAATAGGATGAAAGAAAAGTCTTACCCTGTGAACATTTCAGGGTGATACAGTGAGGTTAATGGCTGAATGCCAATTGAATTCCATTGTAGCTTCAGCCATTATTGTCCTGCTCTTCAGAGTTACAGGTTTGAAGCAACTCAGGCATCTCCTACAGCAACATCATTTCTTTGTCTACTACTGACAAAGATGAATTAAACTTCCTTAGATTCTCCTTTTTCTTTTAAAAGAGCCCAACCCTCCCCTCAGATGACATCATATGTAGCCTACAATTGGATATCTTTGCTGGAGAGATATTTCATGTAGCCTTGTGGGAACAAGAAAATAAAAATCAGGCAAACCCTGAGTTACAAACATCTGACTTACAAATGACTCATAGTTACAAATGGGGGTGAAACAACATGAAGTGAGAGAAATCTACCCCCCAGAAGGGAAATTCACTCCTGAAAGAGCTGTCATGGGGAAAAGCTTTAGCACCAGTCCTTGTTTCCACAACAAGTGACTTTATTCAAAATCTCCTGAATAGGGGCACAGACAGCAAAACAAACACCACAGGGGTGTTAACCCTTTCCTATGCTACCCAAAGTGTGTGTGTGGAGATACACTTATAAAATGTACCTGTTCCAACTTACATACAAATTCAACTTAAGAGCAAACCTACATAACCTATGCTGTTCTAAACTTGGGGGCTGCCTGCCTGTATTGTGCAATCCATGGCAAGGAATCAAACCAGTATGTGCTCCTGAAAAGAGACCATTATGTATACTATATGTTGGTTTCCAGTATATATATACTATGTTATAAAGTTTTACTATTCTAGTAGCATTGGATCTTACTAGCAGAGATTAAAAAAAACTAAAAAGGTTTAAAGAGAGTTCATCACTATGCTTTGCTGCAAAACAATATCAAAATTACCAAGTATCACATACCAAGCTTGTAGTGTCTTGGTTTAGCTGGATATTGTTGTATGCAGCTATTTCTACCACTAGGCTGAGTAGAAACATACCTCACTCAGCCAGTTTGGTGGGAGAATGCTTAAAGGGAGTGGTATTGGACTGCCATTTGAGAAGCTGAGGACTCAAGTATCTCTTTGCCTTTTTAACAAATGAAGGGAAAACTCAAGTTGCTGAGGAAGAGCTGATAATTATCAGGATTATAGCATGTAGAGACAGGAAAACAACTTTTTAAAAGATAGCTTTTTATAACGTAGGTTTTTAAGAACTCTAAAGTTGTACCTCAGAAAATAGAATCTTCTGAGTCATGAATATCTACAGTCTCAAAGGCTTGGTGTGATTCAAATTAGGAAGCTGCAGGATTGCCATTTTGCTCAAGTAGCTTCTAGAGATCTTCAGTAACAATTTTTTTGCACATAAAAATGTTTTGTTGATCTCTAAAGTCTCTGGAGGGAAAGAAACAAAGAAACAAATGTAATAACAAGATTAACGTATTCCGCATTCTCCTCTTCCCACTGCCGATACCGATGAGAGAGGCTATCATTCACATAGCGGGTTCATCTCTTTGTGCCAGAGCACCTTCCTGTTCTAATCCATCAAGCTCCATGAGAGAGCAGAAAGGGTGAGGGTAGCATCTCACTCAGGAACATACAACTAGAATTTCTCTATATACATTCACACACACCACACTCCATAGAACAGTGATAATACACCAGTATGCAAGCACAAAGTGAGATGGAAATGGGGTAACTTAGAATGGAGTTTTATAGACAATGACTGTGCGCTGCAATTCAGTCCAAGTCCTCAAACTAAATGCCTTGGATCTATAATTTTTAATTTAAGAGGATGTGTTTTAGATCAGATTCCTGTTTGTAGAGCTCCAGATTCTCAAAATAAAAAGACCTCCCTCCAATCTGCTATCCTTCACATTAAGATATGTATTACTTATTTGGCCCTGCCACCTCTACGTGTCTGAGATAATCCTCACATCAATCCCACCCCCTCCCATGAGAAGAGATACCTATGGATTAGATCAATGTTTCTCAACCAGTGTGCCGTGGCACACTAGTGTCCCGTGAGCGATCATCAGGTGTGCCGCGAGAAAAACTCTCTGCCCCCCTTCCTTCCCCCCTCCTCCTGCCGAACTCCTGCTGCTTGAGAGAGGAGGAGGAGGCCGAGTGGCGGCAAAGAAAAAGAAGAAGGGGACGGGGTGCCACCTCCTTCAGCCATTTCCCCAGCCAGCCTCCAATCCGCCATGGCTCCCGCCACGACTCTCACCCCTCGCTCGCTGAAGCCGCACGGAGGAGGAGCCCCGCCCACTGAAGCCCGTCCACCGCTCATGCTTCTCCTTTGTGGGAGAACTGAAGCCGGGGGAGGGGCGGGGCATGGCGCAGCCTGGCTCCACCCCCTCCCTGGCTTCAGCTCCCCAACAGCTTCTCCAGCCTTGAGGGGACAGTGCCAGGCCAGCATTGTGCTGGCTCTGCCACTACTGTGTTGGCATTGCCCCCTCAAGGCTGGAGAAGCTGTGGGAGAGCTGAAGCCAGGGGGAGGGGGTGGGGCATGGCGCGGCCTGGCTCCGCCCCTCCCCGGCTTCGGCACTCCCAGCAGCTGCTCCCTTCAGGCCACCATCCCCAGCCATTCTTTACTGTGTTAGAGTGTCATTTTGTGTCATTTTGGTTGGTGGTGTGCCCCCGGATTTTTTTAATGTTAAAAGTGTGCCGCGGCTCAAAAAAGGTTGGGAAACACTGGATTAGATGGAGGATGATCAGGACATTGAGGGGGGATGGCCATGAAAGGTAGCCTAAAGACATAATCAATCAATTAATTAATTTCTGTCCCGCTTTTCTCCAATGGGTGTGATTCAAAGCGGCATACAAAGTTTAAAAACACAAATATATACACATCAATACAAAAAATACATAATGAACAATATAAATAATATCATACCAAGTTACTGTAGCAACAATCTTCTTCCAACTCAATACTATTGAAAATAACACACTAAAGGAATGTGTTCTCTTCTCAGACAGCTGTCTCTTGTTCACTGTCGGCTTCTTCCTTTTTCCTCTTCATCTTGCAGAAGCCATGGAGCCCACAAAAGCAAGCAAAAGTGAACTGGGGCATCCCCTAGGACAGGCAAGGACATCCAAAAGAAATCTACACAGAGTAATATAATAAAAGACAGAACATTGTGGTTTTTTGTTTGTTTGTTTGTTTTGCTCCACCTTCAAAACAAAGCATACCTTGTAGGTATTTCAGATAAATGTTCCAAAAATTTGCATCACTTACATAGAACCTGTACAATTGGTGAAACACTGCTCAGGAATAAGAGTATGTGCTTTGCATTTAGACAGTCTAAGATTCAATGGATTAGATACAGAGGATGGCATTCTGCCCAAGATATTTTTCTATGTAGGGCAAAACGCAACAAACCTATACTCAAAGAGAAATATACTTACAAACAGTAAAAGTAATACACAATGCTAACCCAGGCCTACAGGTCTACCCCTTTAAATTGCCTGGGTTAGCATTGTGTATTACCAAAATGCAACAAAACCAACCAAACAAAACCTTGATCAAAACCCAAATGAGCTGTCAATTTAATCGTTTGACTTGACCAATCTTCCTCCAGAAGGCCACAAGTTAGCTACAGGAATGCAGCACAGTTCCTGTTGTCTCTCAATATCTCCTTCCTGGAAGAGTCATCTCTTTCTAAAAGTAGAACCAGCCTTGCTACCAGAGATGCTGGGGAAACCACAGCTACTACTATACCAGGTATATCAGATCGTCTTACCTGACAAAGAGTAGCTGTTGACTATGTACACTCCAGAAACTCATCTTTGGGAATGCTAATATTTTTGTAAATAGCTTTATATGAGGAGGACCTATTTCTCAAGTGTTTCAACGTCAAGAATGTATATTTTAGACAAAATAAAGTTTGTATGAGAGCTTACATCTTTACTAGAAATTAAGCACTGGCTGACTTGCTTTCAACTCTGTCATTGAACCTTGCTGTGTTCAGTTATGGTCCAATGACTTGCATGTTCTCTTTCTGGTACAGTTGCAGCTGCAAGGCAACTCACTTATTTCTAGCTCCCTCTCTCTAGCTGTACTGTATGGATGTTTTTATTGTTATTTCATACATTCGCCTGGCAAGCTGTTGTGGCAGAGGGCAAGACTCTTAACCTTAAGGTTGTAGATTTGAGTCCCACATTTGGCTTGAAGAATTAATTTCAGAGGGAAGGAGTGACATATTTTTAAAATCCTCATAAATTTAGCTATGTAATATGTCTCATTATACATTTTGAAAATTGTTCACACAAATGGCAGTGTAGCATATTAGATTATTCCTTGAGCCTTTTTCTGTTGATCCACTGATGCATGGCTTCCAAAGCAATAAAGAAATGAAAAGGAGCAGAAAAGCTTGTAGCTTTACATTGGGCTTGGAGGAAGAGAGTCTAACCTCTGTATTTATGACTTAGGAACAAGACAAGTTGTCACGTCCTGACTCCTTATCTAGATATAGCAAATAACCAAACACATTAGAGAGAAAATATATGTGACGCGGTGATAGCAAATGCATTGCTGCTCATTTAGTGAAAATGGAAAGACATGGTGTTATCTCATTATAAGAGTCAAGTTAAAACACTCTATCTTGTTTTGGAGGGCTAATCTTAGTGTGAAGCAATGTTAAAGCAACAGTTCCAAAGATGACATCCTGAAGTAATACTAACCACCATAGGTAGCCCTTGCTGGGGTTAGGGCTGGCAGCTGAAATAAAGGAACAGGGTTGTTGTTGCTTTAATGGTTATATAAAAGAGGGAATTTCAGGAGTTGAAATCTATGTGATAAGAAACACCTGCTGAAATTCCCACTTCTATACACAAATTAAAGGGATAGCAGCCCTGTCCCTTATTTTACTACCTGGGATAGTGCCCACTTTTCTATTGGACATAATTTCTGACATTCCTATTCCCAGTATCCTCATTCTCCAGACCTTCTTTTTTTGAAGTTTTTATTTATTATAGTTTTAACATATTCAGTGTTTAAACATTCTTATACATATCACTTCCCCTTATTGGATTGTACCGAGCATGTACAGTATGTCTTAACGCCTATAATATCTCATCCTCTTGCTTCATCATTACATATTGTCATTCTCCAGAGCTAGTGTGGCTTGTAACAACTATTGCTTCCACTTAGCTACTGAGGAAGTGAGACGATATCAGAAGAAGCCCCAGCTGTTCCTCCTGATTTGCCTCCCCCCTTGCATTCCCACCTTTTAGAGCCTGTGCCCTGGTGTCAATGTTGCTTTGGGCTGACTGTCTCACATAGTCTCTTCCTCTCAGTATGTCACAGTCAGCATATTAAGAAAATCTCCTGATCTAAAAGGAGTGGGGAGTCAATTCAGTTCATAGAATCACAACATTTGTTCTGGTAGGCATCAGACATGCACCAGTTAGAGCAATAAGCGACTGACAGTGATATCAGATCAGAAGTAGGCTCCCAGGCTTTTGGTCCCTTTTCTGGGAAAGATGAAGACTGGTTCAATTAAGATTCCGCCTCCTTTAATAGAATTCACAAGTAGAAACCAGATTGCTTTGGTCTTTCTGAGGGCCCTTTCACACAGCTTTATATCCCAGGATATTAAGGCAGAAAATCCCACAATATCTGCTTTGAACTGGATTATCTGAGTCCACACTCAGATAGTGTGGGATTTTCTGCCTCGATATTCTGGGATATAGGACTGTGTGGAAGGGCCCACAGACTAGTTTCAGCTCACTAAGGCAAACAAAGAGTATGTTCGTTTCATAGCTAAAACATTATTGCATTCAGAAGTACATTCAAACACATACACCTAACTTCTCACTAACTACAAGAAAGTTTCAAGGCAGGGAATTGCTCAGCAGAGCACTCATCATCTTGAGGGAGGAGAAAGAGAAAGAAGAGTCTTCTATGTACTTGCAAATACTCCTAGAAGGGTTTTTTTTTGGTTATATGTTGTCATTGCTGAGATACTACGCCACAATGGAAGACTTAGCAAATGGGGAAAGTGTTAGACAACATACATAGGGTGGAGGCATGCAGGAGACCCTTATAGTCTAAAGCCCTCTGGCTCTGATTGCAAATGGATGATGGGGATTAATGAGGATGACTGGCTGGGAAACATTTTCCAACAAGTGCTATGGTGGAAGAAAGAAGTACGGATGTTAAGTTAGACCCCCTGCTCTCAGGTGTGGTAGAAAATGCTGTCCTCTTGCCAGTACTGAAGTAGGATTCGGCAGCCAAGCCAGTCAGTTTCTTCACATGGAAAATGTGTCTCAGCAAAGGGATTTGGGATGGCCCTTGAACCCGGAACCATCTTACCATGACAAAAGAGCATGGAACATGTATGAATTTGGATTATAGCTTCCCAAATCCTCCAATCAACATAATGCTAATCAATCTGATTAAGGCATTCCAGGAGTTACAATCCAGACAAGTAAGAGTTCTAGTCTCTGACAACAGCAGGTTCACCAAAGGATACAATTTTCATGAATGCATGTGCATACATGTGTGTGAGTACTACACGGAGGAAAGCTGGCGTACCTGCGTACTACCAGAACACACTGGGACTGAATCCAAAGTAACTCAACCTATGTATATTAGTGAGCTTACAGTCGATCTTCATAAAGTAAATATAACATTTTAATTATTCTATCTTATAAGAAGCATTGGCAAGTAACAGTTTATACAAATATTACAATATATCAATAAAGAGCGATACTTAGCGCTTTTGTAACAATCGTGGATCACGAAGTCCGTGAAGACTCTAACCACTGGGTGGTATTGTGGTCTCTATGCAGGACCACCACTGTCTTTATAGATTAGATCCACATATGGGATAATCCGGATGGTGGGTAGAGACCTCCATCTTACCCTCTCTTTGAATGAATTTAAACATTGCGGATTATATCCATCTTGGAAATAGAAATCTAACCTACCACATTATAAGATAGAATAATTAAATTGTTATATTTTCTTTATGAAGATCGACTGTAAGCTCACTAATATACATAGGTTGAGTTACTTTGGGTACAGTCCCAGTGTGTTCTGGTCATACATGTGTGTGTGTGCATATGCATGTATAAATGTGTGTGTGAGAGAGAAATGACTGATTGCTTTCAGATGGAAAAAAAGAATATCTAGGGACAGTACTGGTTGTTGTGCTCGTAGAGACTTTATTGAATGCCTAAAGATTCTTTGCCTTGAACAAAGGTTGTGAAGTGAAACCAAACACAGCAAGTCCAAATGACTTATCTGTGAACTCCCCTCCCACCACAACTCCTGCTGAAATGAAGCATTCCAATCTATGGATTACTTCAGCCAGATGAAAAAGAAGAGGCGAGAGCCAAAATCCCGTTTGAGATGGTTGCTTTTCAATAGCTTGGCTCGCACTCGGGGCATGATTAAACCCTCCAAGGTTACAGGGAATATTTGACTGACCTTCCAACTTCAAACACAGCCGCTCAGCATTCATTAAAGAGCCCTTCAGCACCTCAGAACAGTCAGTTCCACACAGCAATGAAAACTGCATCCCTCCCAGCCAGTAACCTGGGAACCGGAGGAGGCTAGCTTTGTCCTCTCTGCTTCAGCCTGACCTTGTCTTTCGCAATGACAGACCCTGACTTTAGAACAAAGCAGCTCCAATACAGATAAACCACAGAAATGCACAGCCTGTTTAATTCAGTCCTACAGCTGCACTTTCCCCCTGCCAGCCGTCCACCACTTTCTCTTGACAGGTTTCTGTATACCTGTCTGCCAGAACCCTTCGTTTGAATATGAGCCCTGATGTCTCCTGTGAGGCTCACAAAACAATGACTAGAGAGACGCCTTAATGAGCATTCCTGTCCGCAAGGTTTTTGAGCAGATTGCCATCTTTCACTCATCTCTAGGCTACTTTTATTCTAGGCTTTGAGGGACTTTTCTGCAGTAATGGCCAGGAGAGAGCAAAGTACAATCAAATGAAGCTGTCAGATGGCTAACTATGCAGCCCCAAAGTGAGCTCATTCCTCACTCTCTACCTGCATTTTTGCTGTCAATTCTTTTTCTGGGTAAACAACATCACCAGAAAGTGTTAGAATAATACCTTAATCAGCATCAAGCGGCACTTTAGGAAGACAAGAACAAGAGAAATGAAGTGTTTCCATATATAATGCTTCCTCGGATTTCCAGCAGCAATGCTTTTTTTCCCTTCAGGCTCTCAATTTTTAATCGGGTAGATGATTTTATGGCTTTGGGGATACCAAAACCCTTAAAAATACAAAGCAGAGGAAGAAAAATTAATGTATGACAACAAGAAATAACAAAAAAGCACAAGTAACACCAATGTGTTCATTTTTTTAGATTTATGCTTATGTTTGATTTTTTTGTGTGTGTGTCAGGAGTGACTTGAGAAACTGCAAGTTGCTTCTGGTGTGAGAGAATTGGCCATCTGCAAGGACGTTGCCCAGGAGACACCAGGGTGTTTTGAATGATAATTTAAGTGCTTGATAATTTATGAAAATTTCTTTCTCCACATATGCATACACAAACATGTATAAGTGCATTCAAAAATGCTTTTATTATAATATGTATGTTCCTATATCTGGAAAAATATCACAATTACATTTTATAATAGCTGTACCATTTTTTTAAATTTTTTTTACTTATATTCCCCCTATTTCCTTGAGAGGACTCAGGGTGGATTCTAACTGCACAAAGGCAAACATTCAACGCCTGAAACAACAATAAGTAAAATTACAATAAACCTACCAGAACCCAAAAGAAACCAATATATACCACAATAAACCCATATATATCAAAATAAACACACATATGTGACCAAATTATAATTCATAACATTGATAATAAGTATATGAACATTGATAATATATGAAAATCTTTCTCTCTGGCATTACTTTGTGAATGAAAATACTTAGGAAGGACTCATCCCATGCTTTCTACAAGCGCGTTGATGACTATTCCAAGGTTGGATGTGTCCTTCGAGCCTGTGCAATGGATTTTTCTGATGGAGCACAGCGTTCACAGAAGTGGCCTCATCCTTTAAACCAAAGGTTCGTCTGCCGGGGCCTAACAAGCTTAGGATGGTGGCAGCAAGGTCCTCAGGTCATAGGTTTGATTTGAGTTTCCTTCTCTAGGTGGTTGACCTTGCAGGGTTAGATGAGCACGATCTGCCCGGGTTTGAATTTAGATTTTTCCTTCTCTTAAGATGGTTGCCAAAAGGCTAGAGCCCATCCTGCCCGTTGACGCTCTTTGTCAGACCCTTTGGTTGTGACCTGTCTGGCATGGGAGGCCCTACCGGTGGCTATTATGCCACCGCCAGCATAACTCACAACTTCATTAGGGTACGCAAGTCTCTCCCCCACAACAAGGTGGTGCCAGTGGAGAGGATATATGAAAATACCTGGATTGTATTCAATGTGTGCATGCCTATTAGTTGCCAATCAACTTATGAAAACCCCATTATTTTATAGGATGTTCTTTGGCAAGGAATACTAAGAGCTGGTTTTGATAGTACCTTCCTCTGAAATATAGCACTCAGAATGAAACTTAAATGATTGTGTACTAGAATACCAGACCAAATACTTTTGGGGGGAGGACTAGCTCTGATTTGCCTTGACCTACTTAATAATATGATGAATTCTTGGTGGTAGTGTACACATTGTCCATAAGAAGATATGTGCTAGCTATATAAAAGACATATAAAATATATGAATTTATATTAAGTGGGACAGAGGACACCACTCATTAGAGTTGGGTACTGTATGTGTATAGTGCAAGGAAATTGCTACCACAGGGTCCAATTGTTAGAATGCTTTGAAGTATAATTTTGGAGGATTTTGTTTCAAAAATAAATGCAGGTTTCCAACTAAGTCACAAGAACACATATCCTGCTGCACTTCCATTTTCTGCATGTCTCCATCTGTAAAATAATGACTTTTATATGGCTTTTATAGGAACATAGTAGCACAAATACCTATGAAATCTTTTTGATCATAACAGACTGAGAAACCTCCAGAGGCTTTTGGCAGCCTTTCTGACTCTCAAAGTCCGCCAAGTCACAACAGCATCCTCCAAAAAACAAATGGAAGAAAATCACTTAGAATGCATCAGAAAGCCATTCCTGGCCTCCAGGTGTGCCAGATACCATTGAAATAGCATCACCTCCCAACAGCCTTCTCAACAATGAAAACTGACTGACAGCAGCCAAAAACAGAAACTGGAAATATCTGCTGATTTTGTTGATATCGACTTGTTTTTCTGAGATGGCTCAGTGGGCAAAAGTTGCTTCTATGTCCTCAACAACTGCCCACACTTGATATCTGGTGACTATTTCAGGAAGAAGTAACAATGGGCTCCCATTTTGCATCCATTATCAACCAGGTTCAATCTCAATTACGTCCAAGTAGGATTGGGGACGTTTCCTGTGAAAAAAAACTAGAACGCTATTGCCACTCAACATAGATAATTGTAAGTTAGAATCTACCAGATGGATTTGTTTCATTAATTTGTATGCTACTTTGTTTCCAATATGGAACCAATAGTTGGACTTAGTGTAAGGCAGTATCCTATGTTCAAAAGCACTTGGCTGCTATAATTCAATTCCTGCTGTGCAGTCATCTTATGAAAGAAAAGTGAAGGGAGGAGGATCATATTGGTCAAAGCCTTTCTGAAGGAGTTCAGAAAATCTGCAATATTTTCATGCTGATGAAATTTCTTGTTTGATACTTGATTTGTAAATATGGAAACAAGCAATCATGCACTGTATGCAGCACACATATTGGCACGGTTCATTTGTGCTTGTTCTTTCTTGTGTGTGTGTGTGTGTGTGTGTGTGTGTGTGTGTTGTTGTTTTTTAAAAAATTTAGTGCCCAAATGCAGTATGTGCTACCTGGATCTTGGAGATAATCTTCAAAAGTCCCTCTGTTGGTGCCTTTGCAAGTGAAGTGCAAAAGGCAAAAAGGACATTTTCTCTGAAGGCAGCCTACTTATGATTTCTTTCTCTCTAGACAGCCTTAGTACTCGAGCAGTGGGTAGGTGGGATTAAATTAAATGTTTCTATATTAATTTCTATTTATAGCTGTGAAACATGGACAATGAAGAATGCTGACGGGAAGAAAATTAATTTGAAATGTTGTGATGGAAGGGAATTCTATGGATATTAGGACTTCTAAAAAGAATAAATAATGGGTCTTGGACCAAAACACCAGAACTTTCGCTAGAAGCCAAGATGACTAAATTGAGACGGTTGTATTTTGGACATAGCATGAGTTGGCATGCCTCATTGGAGAAGACAATAATACTATAGGTCAGGGGCCAGGCCGTAGCCAGGATTTTGTTTCGGAGGGGGCTGAGTTTGGTTCGGGGGGCTGAGACTGGGTGGAAGAGGGTCTACCCTAGCAAATCTTTTGTATTGTTATCCCAATAACCCCATTAATGTGGGATATAATGAGCATGGTGATCAGATCATGATATGAATAAACATAACAGTTTAAATAATGTACCAGTAAGGCCTTTTCGCGGACCACCCTGAGAATTTCGGGGGGACTGAAGCCCCCTTAGCCCCCCCCTGGCTACATGCCTGGTCAGGGCTGTCCAACTGCTGGCCCTGCAGGTGTTTTGGACTTCAAATCCCAGAAATCCTAACAGCTGGTAAACTGGCTAGGATTTCTGGGAGTTGAAGTCCAAAACACCTGCAGGGCCGGCAGTTGGACAGCCCTGCTATAGGTGATTCACTTTAATTGGGGTTAGGGACACAGGATCTCCCTCAAAATAGAAAACTGCAAATTTAAACACGGTTCTTCCTCCTGGAATAACATTATCTAACAATTTCTCTAAATCAGTGGTTCTCAACTTGTGGGTCCCCATGTGTTTTGGCCTACAATTCCCAGAAATCCCAGCCAGTTTACCAGCTATTAGGATTTCTGGAAGGCCAAAACATCTGGGGACTCACAGGTTAAAAGTCACTGTTCTAGATCCTCCAGCATGACTCTGTGGTCAGTATCTGGCAGACATTAACCATAGCATCACCCAGGTGGACCTAGAGGGAACATATTAAACATATCATTGAATAATGAAACCAGCAAATGTTAAACTGGCAAACATGGAGGGTTGATTATACTGGGCAAATGAGAAGGCAATCGGAAAAAGGAAATACAGCACTGAAAGTGGATTGATCAATCAAAGAATGACAATGTTGAGTTTGCAAGACCAGAGCAAAGCAGTTGATGACCAATGTTCTTGAGGGTTTCTCATGCATAGGGTTTTGGTGGCAAATAACAACAATATTAATGAATTCAGTTATCTGGTGCTTGCATTGGTATGGTTTATTGTGGAATGTTACTATTTGTACAGTATGCTGCCCTGTGAAACCTTGCATTGGATAGCATGTAAAGAAATGTTTATAAACCAGAAGACAATGCTAAGTGACCACCACTTTGTGCATTTGTGTGCATATTGTGCACGTGCATTCAAGTCTCATGTTGACATGTAGCAACCCCATGAATTTCATGGAGTTTTCTATGGCAAGGAATCCTCAGAAGGAATTTCCCATTGCCTTTCTTTGAAATATAGCTCACAGCACTTGGGATTTCTGGCTGAAGCCTCATAAAAGTGCCAACAAAGCATGACCCGGCTTGGCTTCCAAAATCAACAGGGTCTGGTTCTTTCAGCATATTTAGGTTTTTTAAATTTTTTATCTATCATAAATCCACCTGCTGTTTCTGGAAATGAGTGTATTAAAGACAGATTGCACGAAAGCTAAATCAATCATATAGCAGTGAAAAAAGCAATTAAAACAAACAACAGGTAACAGAATTTTAAAGCATCCATGTGAGAGGAAGCCACATTAGTTAAATATGTGCAGAAATAAAAGTGCTCATCATTTTTAGGCAGTGAAGGGGCCAAGTTGAAGCTCTTTAAGCAAGCCATTCTACAATACAGATGGTATACTTGTTATATTACAGATGGTAAAAGAACATGGAGAAGTGACCTTGTTCTTGGACAGGTTCATACAGAAAGAGGCAATTCGAGAGGTGCCCTGACCCAAGTAATTCAAAGCTTCAAGTTCAAAGCTAGTAAATTGTACTGAACTTGAAAAAACAAATTGGTATCCAATGTATTTATATTTTTAATTGCAAGCCATCTTATATAAGGTAATGTAATATAATATATTGTATATAATATAATATTTACCGTATATTATAATGTAATACAATATAATACTAATAATACAATATTATAATTATATATTTTTCATGTAATATTACTATTACAATATAATTGTATAGTACAATATAGTAATATATAATATTGATATTGTACTATGCTAATAATATAATATATTGTATGTATGTATATATATATATACACACTGTATCTCTCTCTCTCTCTCTCTCTCTCTCTCTCTCTCTCTCATAAGCTGCTCTGAGTCCCCTTCAGGGTGAGAAGGGCAGCATATAACTATTGTAAATAAATAAATAAATAAATAAATAAATAAATAAATAAATAAATAAATTTGGAGAGAAAGGAGAGGTGGGGAATAATAATAATAATACTGTTGCAAAGCTGTGGTAGGGATGATAAGCTGCTTATATCATTATTGTATGAGAGCCTGAGGTATCCCATAGTACATTTTCTTTCCAAGGGACTTGGGTGGTCTGAGTGACAAGACTCCAGTTCCATTAGGGAGCTATTGATGTATTTAGGCAAGCTTGTAGCATGGAGCCTTTTAAAACTGACCCTCCACTTTCCATTCAGGGGGCAGACAATGATGAACGAGTCAGGAAGAATAGAGGCGGCACAGCTGAGTCAAATGCTCCTGTTCTTCTGTAAAATGGGGAAAAGAGATCTTTTAAGGAGTGAGGAATAATTAAAAAATAAATGAACTAGCGCTAGCCGAGTGACAGAGGCCCTACTTGATTTGCAAAATCTAAGCATGTTTCATGGCCCAGCTCTGCCCTTTCTATTCAGGGGAGAGGATCCTTTGAATAGAACCCTCCACAGCCCAGAAAATGTGGTGAGCATTAAAAATGTAAAGCCAGAGAATTCTCTTTAGTCATTTGCTTAACCTCGGGCTGTGTTTGTCACTGTCAGGGTGATGAATTGCGAGCTGTCTGAAATCAGCATGCTCACTTTAATAATGTCACTTTCCCCAAGCCTTAATAAATGTCTTTCTGAACCAGCTGGACAGAACCAATTCCTTAGACCAACAATTACCGATTTCACTGGGTTTTTGCTCTGCTTAATAGGGTCCTGTTGCTGAAATTGGAAATCTTTATCCTTTTTGTACATTCGCTCGGCAATGAGGAGAGGTGTGATCCAGTTTGTAAAAGCCTTCCACCAAAAACTGGAGCAAAAGACAACGGTTCCCCTTGAGCAAAGCAACAGGGTTGGCTGGTTTTCAAATTCTGTTGAGGTCCACTCGTATCAATAGATTTTAATCTTTATTAACAAATTATGGTGATTTCAATGGCTTAATCTTAAAGTAATGATGACTAGTTTGAGTAACATTTACTTTTAGAAGTCTAATAATTTCCAAATCTAAATCCAGATCAGTACAGTCTGGTGAGTAGATTCTTCTCTGTGGCTTCTTGAGACATGCCTATGTAGAAAAAGTGGAATTACAAACATTTAAATAAGCATTTTCCAACAAAAAGCATTTGTAATGACAATGTGGATAGGATATGATGTGAGCTAACGCAATATAGTGGTTTGGGTGTTGGATTAGGAGCCTAGAGATCAGGATTCAGATCTCTGCTTGGACATACAAACTCACTGAGTGACCTTGGGCACGTTGCCTACTCTCAGCCTCAAAGAAAGGCTAAGGCAAACCTCCTCTGCCCAAATCCTGCTGGGAAAACCCTGTGTTAGGGCCACCATAGGGTTGTCATGATTTGGAAACCTGAAAACACGCAACAAGTATGTCATATTTACAGCTTGCTTTTAGAAACTGTATTGATTATGATGGATATTAATTTTAAAACGCCATATGCTGGTAAAAACCCCGGCCACTTCTAGAATCATGACAGGTGATTCATGACAGCCCAAAAATGGAACACTCACTTCCTTAGTTAGCTATTCATAATGAAGAGCCCATTAATTTAACATAATTAAATGTAAAGGCAGCTGTGACTTGTCATATATAGATGAGAAAAGCTGCATCTATAGAAAGTTCTCTTCCATCTCTGCCTATGCAAGATGAAAGGCTCCCACTCTTCTCTACATCTGGTCTACTTTAATAAACTCATCACAGTTATGGTGCCTTGATGTTGTTCAGTAACAGTGGAGCAGAAACTAAAGAAAGGGTAGGCAACATGTGAACCTCCAGATATGACTGCACAATTCCTTTCTATTGGCAACATTGCTAAGGTTGTTGGGAATAGCACTGCAACATCCGGAGGACTATGTGCTCCTCAGCCTTGAGAGAAAAGGATGGAATGATCCAACATTCAAGCCAATCTGAGAATTTCCATTGCACTTCTCAACTTGACTTTGGTTTGGATCTGCACTCATTGACAATCTAACTTTGGCTTGCTGTGATGTTTCTGGGTTGTATGGCCATAAGGAATCCTTGAGTTGGAAGTGACCTCGTGGGCCATCCAGTGTAACCCCCTGCCAAAATGCAGGAAAACTGCATTCAAAGTACTGCTGATAGATGGCCATCCAGCCTCTGTTTAAAGCCTCCAAAGAAGGAGCCTCAACCACATTCTGGGGCAGAGAGTTCCACTGCTGAACAGCTCTCACAGTCAGGAAGTTATTCCTAATGTTCAGGTGGAATTTCCTTTCCTGTAGTTTGAAGCCATTGTTCCGTAGCTCCAGGGCAGCAGAAAATAAGCTTGCTTTTTCCTCCCTATGACTTCCCCTCATATATTTATACATGGCATCACGTCTCCTCTCCACCTTCTCTTCTGAAAGATAAACGTGTCCAGCTCTTTAAGCTGCTGCTCATAGGGCTTGTTCTTGATAATTTTTGTCACTCTCCGCTGGACACTTTCCAGCTTGTCAACATCTCCCTTCAATTGTGGTGCCCTAAATTGGACACAGTATTCCAGGTGTGGTCTGACCAAGGCAGAATAGAGGGATAGTTAGGTAGCAAGGTGGCCAATTGCAACATTCATGCTTGCCACAAGCAGACAATAGTTCTTTCTCCCACCCTGGACATTATGTCTGCCATAGATGTGGGTGAAACATCAGGAGATAATGCTTCTGGAACATGACCATACAGCCCAGAAAACTCACAGCAACATACTACAAATTATTTATGTATACACTTGACTATAAGTCAATTTCATTCCACAGCAGGTTTGGAGCCCAGAACTATAGAATTTTCACCCATAAGTAAGTTGAGGGTACATTTCAGGAATGTGTAACAAATCTTCTCCTTTTCTTTTAATTAGGAAAAGTTAAAGAGAAGAAGAGAACCTGTTTATTTGAGGGGTTGCAATGGATGGGTGTGTGCGTGCGTGTGTGTGTAAATTGTATTGCTGATCTTAAAATGTCTACAAATACAAACACAGTTAGGGAAAGAAATACCATATAAATGAGAAAAAGAAAATGTAGTCAGAAAAAAGGCAGGGGGAAAGAGCAAGGAGAGCAACCTGTTTTTATTACAGACCCTGCATAAATACATTGACAAGAGAGATGAGACAATAGTCCCCTCTTTGGTGGTCCTAGCCCATAGTAGACCAAAATGGGATGGGGAACTCATGTGATTCACTTTGCCCAGGACTACAACAGAGAGGTGGAGAGAGAGGAAGGTGGAAAACTGGGCCTTCTTCTCTAGCCCAAGCCCCCCAGATGGCGGGGTGGACAGAGTTTATTGAGCCATCAATGGCATCATGTGTTTCAGCCCCCCCCCCCGAAATTCTCAGGGTGGTCCGCGAAAAGGCCTTACTGGTACATTATTTAAACTGTTATGTTTATTCATATCATGATCTGATCACCATGCTCATTATATCCCACATTAATGGGGTTATTGTGGCTACGGCCCTGGTTTCCAGCATTGACATATGAATACACTGATCCAGGTTTTAGACTAAAGATTCAGACCAAAATTTCTTGACTTACAGTCGTATATACGGTACTCCCCACTTCTTTCCTTCTTGACAGAGATTGCTCTGGTTGTGTTAAACCATAGAAAACTCAGGTCTCTCTTTAGGTTAGAAAATGGGTTATTAAGTAACAGCCTACCCCCCTTGGTGCTGACTCAGGCTGAAACTAATGAACACCCTGGCTGGCCATTTGAAATTTATTGCACCTATTAATTACAACCATTAGCTACAGCCAGTGAAATTTTTATAATGAGGACCCTTGCAACGTTGCTTTCTTTGCAGCAAATTAACTGTGTGGATATGAGGGCTGGGGAAGGGAGGGGGTTAGAATCAATGGGATCAGCATACTTTACAGAAGCAATGTTTTAATTAGTAATTCTCTGCAAACACTGCAGCCTGAAACACCAGCTGTATATGCATCATTATCTCTTTTTAAAGAGACAGTGCTTCCTTTTTACAAATTCAGTTTAACTCTTCCTAAGATTGTTTTTTTAAAGCAGCTGTTTGGTCCTTTCTGTGTGTGTGTGTGTTTTATTTGGCTATTGATAAAGAATTAATGCATTAACAATGAAGTAAAAATGAGTGGAATGGGGAACAGGGAAAGCTTAAGGAAAAATACTGCTAAAATGAGCATCCCAGCCTTCCTTTGAGGACCTCAGAATAATGGGGATTATCCCATTTTATCCTTACAAACCACTCTCTGAGTAAAGTTAGATTTTGTTGTCGAAAGCTTTCATGACTGGAATCACTGGATTGCTGTGATTTTTTTCAGGCTGTATGGCTATGTTCCAGAAGCATTATTTCCTGACGTTTCACCTACATCTATGGCTGACATCCTCAGAGGTTATGAAGTCTGTTGCGAACTAGGCAACTGAGGTTTATATATCTGTGGAAAGTTCAGGGCGTATATTTGTAGTGTATATGTTGTAGTTGAGCCTGAGGCTGAGAGAGAAGAGACTGTAGCCAGAAGTACTAAATGGTCTACTCATGAGCAAGAGTCAGATGAGGAGCAAGAAAGGAAGAGAATCAGGCAAATACTTAACGAGTCTTCAGAGGATGAAACGTTTTTAGGGTTTTCAGAGGATGATGAGTGTGGTGATGAGGAGCAGTCTATGGGAGATGAGGTTGGGGACTCACAGAGCTCCGAAGAGGTGTCTAATGCTATGGATTGGACTAAGGTACAACAGATACGGGACGTTTGTGAAGAACCTATTAGTAGTGATTCATCTGTGGGATTCACAGGAGATGGGAACTGGAGTGATGGGAATCAGGGTTCTTGCTGGGGTGAACTAAGTCATCACAGAAGGTGTATGGCTTGGCGTGAGAGGTAAAGGGCAGCACTTGAAGAAGTACTAGCAGCTGAGAGGAATGATAATGGGGCGTTGGTTCTATTAAGTTCTGAGGAAGAGCTTTGAATAAAGGGGCTTGCAAATAACCATTCTTTACAGCTGGCAAGGATTTGTACTTGCTCTCTAAGCTCTGCCCTTTGTTGCTGGATTGCTGCTGGATTGATTGTGGGATGTGGATTTCTGGACCTTGGATTCTCTCTCTGGATGCTGGTATCGTATTTGGTGGGTTCTGCATCTTGTATACTCTCATCAGCTCCACCACCTTAAATCCCTGTGCGCTAGATTTTGCTGCCTTTCTGTTTTGACTCCGAACTGGTTTGACTTCGCTTCTTCGCCGGCTTCCCTGTTTCAACTCCAGGACTGCTTTGACGACTTCGTACTGCTTGCCTCTCTCCCAGTTTGATGACGACAGATTGGCTGATGACGTGCTACTTCCTATTCCCCGTGCTTGCTGAGATTTTTAGTAGTGCGGGTTTTCCAGCGGTTTAATCTGTTTTTTCTTTGTGTGACTCTTTTGACCTGGCTAGCTGTGTTTTTGTTTGCCTGAGTTAATTTGCTCAGCTTTTCAGTGCCTTTAGGCAGTTTTGAACAGTTTTTGAAAGTCTGACTTGTTAATAAATTTTTACTGTTTACTTTACTGGGCTTGGCTCCTTTAAGGTGGTCTGAATCACGACAGAATATTTCACTTTTGACCTACTGGTTTCCCAATTGTAAAAGGAAGACATGGCACTCATGCAGACAAAATAGACTAATCAATGGCAACAATCTGAAATTGTTAGGCTGCGTTGGGACTTATGGATGAACAATTGGAAAAGAGCAATGGAAGTCTACTTTAATACATGACTGTGCCATCAAGATTGTTGTATATACAAAGATGGAATAATTCAATATTACCTATTAGAGAGGAATGGTTGCTGCAATTGACTGATTTAGCAAAAGTGGAAAAAAACATCTTGTTAAAATAAAAGAAATATCACTGATGCGATTTCTAAAATATTTAAAAATGAAAGAAAATGATTTGGTAACTTTGGGTTTTGATACTTAATATGATTTGTTTATTGGAAGAAGTGGCTTACATAGTTTTAGAATGAGAGGTATGATTATATTAGATATAAATGTCAAAAAGAAAATCCGAAACCACTTTTCTTTATGTCTATATTGCATTTTGTGTTCTGGTTTCCTTTCCTTTCCTTGTTCTGAATGTTTGTACGGTAGGTTTTTTATTGCATTTGTGGAAATCTTTAATAAAAGATACAAGAAAAAGAAATTGCCAAGTTGCCTTTAAAAATGTCTCAAGTGTAACCATATCATTAATTAAAAATTGGAGACTTGTAAGTAATTATCCTCAAGAAAACAAAGTTTTACAGATCTCAAGCACTAAATTAGAGGAAGTTAATTTGCTTGTGTTTACTTGCCTTTCCAAATAAAAGAAAGCTGCATCAGTGTCAGCTTTATAAATAAAATGCTCCTTAGTGTTATTGTTCGACATCAAGGGAAAACAACTATGGGGGAGATAGATATTACAGTGGGTAAATGTGTTTCTTTACATAGTTCTAGTCCAGCGGTTCTCAACCTATGGGTCCCCAGGTGTTTTGGCCTGCAACTCCCAGAAATCCCAGCCAGTTCACCAGCTGTTACAATTTCTGGGAGTTGAAGGCCAAAACATCTGGGGACCAACAGGTTCAGAACCACTGGCCTAGTCAATCACCTATTCCAGAATATTCCATTCCAGGGTTGGTAACCATCTCTGGGGCTGCATGCAATCCATTTTCACATCCCTCAAAGAGCCACACTCAGCCCCTTTCCCTAAGCCTGGAGAGGTTGGAAAGGGATATTTTATTTATTTATTTATTTATTTATTTATTCGATTTCTTGGCCGCCACTCCCAGGGTGGCTTGGGGCGGCTCACAATATGTCCGGCGATTAACAGAATGAGAATGGAACTTCTTTTAAATGGGCAATCCCAGCCCTTGAAACCTTTCCAGGTTGAATTGGGTGTTTTTAAATCAACTTGTTTTTCAGAAGGGGTGTGGGAATTAGACTAGGGTTTTGATTAGGGTCTGAAGGTTCTGGGAAATTCAACCAGGGTACTTGTTGAGCACCAAAGGCTGTTAACCCTGAAGGCTACCCCCCGCCCCTCTCTCATATGCTCCCACTCCATTAGTTAGTCCTCATTTTGCTTGTAGAAGGTTCTCAAACTGTCTTAGAAATATCTTGCCTCAAAATATATATTTGAACCCTTAATTATGCTGACTCCAGTGTGCTACAGCATTTCTTGAATGTTTAGAGTAGTTCATATAATTATCTCGTATTCCTTGTAAGTGCTCTCGAAATAGAGCTATTATTATCCCAGCATTGCAGATTGGATGTTCAAAAAGAGACTACCTCTGACACTTGGAAAGAGCCCTTTGATACTCCACCAGTATAAGAGACAATTCAGCATCGGCCCCACTCATTTACTCCGTAATCTTGTCGCCCTCAAACACACCTCTTTGCATCCTTTAATGGCCAGAAAGAAGTAGGATAGTCAGAAAGGGATGGATGTAATGCCAGGACCACAAAAGGCGCAAGCAGGAGTCACTACTGCCATCTTCCATAAAGCAGCAATGCAGTACCTTTATTTACCCAACTCCAAAGCTCAAAATACATCATGCAAGCTTTCAAAGCTTCACTAACTTCTTCATTTGGCAAAGATGTTAAAAATCATACAGGAGCAGAGGAAATGATGTTAGAGTCGTGGGCTTGCATTTCATTTCAGTGACTCTGATATCACTTTGGATATAAACTAGAGAGAGTTATCCGTGCAGGCATAGGCCATGAGAGAACTAGGGACAAAGGGCAATAAAAGACAGGGAGTAAAATTTCAATTCCATTAGCAACAGAAAAGTAACTTCCCTTGAGATCCAGAGACTTTTATGTTGCTAATGGAGTTGAAAATTAGTTCAGGTTTAAGCTACCAAGTGGAAATTGTGCTTAATCTTCTGGCTGTTTTAAACATTCATTTATTTATAAGATTTATGTACTACCTAAAGACCTCATATCCCCCTGATCTTGGAAGCAAAGCAAAATTAGCCCTGGTGAGTACTTAGATAGGAGACTGCCAGTAAATACTAGGAGCTAAATAGGCTATATTTCAGAGGAAGGAACTGGCAAAACCACATCTAAATATCCCTTGCCTTAAAAAATCCTATGAAATTTATAGGGTTGCCATAAGTCAACAGATGACTTGAAGCCGTGTGTACACACATTGATATATGAATGCTTTCTCATAATGAAATGCAAAAGAAGGGTTACTGATGAATGTTAAGGAAACAAAAATAATGAGCAGAGATGATTTACATAACTTTTAAGTGGATAATTAAAACACTGAAATGCTTAAAGATTTTCTATACCTTGACTCAGTCATTAATTAAAATTGTGACTATAGTCAAGATATCAGAAGAAGACTTAAGCTCTGGGAAGGGAGTCTATGAAGAAACTAGATTAGACCCTAAAGCATAAAGATACAGAATCAAATACCAAAGTCAGAATCATCCATGTCATAGTAGTTCTGATTTCCATGTATTATTGTGAAAGCTCACAGGAAGAAAATAATCCGATTTGAAATGTGGTGCTGAAAGGAAGTTCCATGAACTGCTGAAAAAGCAAGTGAATTGATCCTAGGGCTTATTGAGGATAAACTTGCATTAGAAGCCAAGATGACAAAATTGAGGCTGTCATACTTTGGACATATAATGAGACACCAGGACTCTCTGGAAAAGACACCAAGAACTGGTAAAGTGAAAGGTTGTAGAAGAAGAAGAAATGGTCATATTTGCAAGATCTGAGCAGGACAACAGACTAGCTTTTGGGGTTTTCACAGGGTCACTATAAGTCAACTTTACAGCAAATAACAATAACAAATTATGTTTTATAATCCAATAGTCAAGTGAGTATTCTGTCTTTGTAAGCATACCTGATTCACTATGAGCAATTAGGAGTCTGCATCCACTTACTAAAATTGTTCCTTAGTCCACAACCACAGAAATGATTAATACTAGGTATAATTCATTACATTTACAGCTGAAAGTGTTGTACTGCACAGAATGGGACTTATGTCCAGGTAAACACACATATGATTGTTCTATGACAATCTGATTTTCCCCAGATAGCAAAGAAAAGAGGAAGAAAATTAAGAGGACTAAACCAGTGGGATTGGGATGGAGGAGATTCTTTTTTTGGCCCCTTCTATACATTCAAAAACATCCAGATCAATAGGTACCACTTCTGCTGGAAGATAACGGAACTCCATGCAGTCATGCTGGCCACATGACTTAGGAGGTGTCTAAGGAAAATGCTGGCTCTTTGGCTTAGAAATGGAAATGAGCACCACCCCCAGAGTCAGATACGACTAGGCTTAATATCAAGGGGAAACCTGCCATATAAAATCCAGATTATCTTCTTTGAACTTGATTATATAATCTAGTTCAAAGTGGATAATATGGATTATCTGACTTGAAAATCTGGATTATATGGCAGTGTAGAAAGGGGCCTAAGAGTTTTTGGGGTGATCTGGCCAAAATTAAGTAGGTTCAAGTGTAGGGCCTATGAAGTATTGTAAGCCTGCCCTCTCACACTTTGCACACATAATTTAAACTATGGATGAGTCACTATATTACTCATTCATTCCAGCCTTTAACAAAACTCTATGCAAACTTGGAAGTTTCCTGGATTTCCTTCATTGTAGCCATTGCCAAATGTAAGTCTTGCAGAAAGACAGAGCATTCCTTTTGACATCTGCTTTGCTAAAGAAAAATCAATAGCACAAAAAATAGTGAAACAAATCGCAAGGGACAAGGCTCTAACCTACATTATAAAAACTTGCTGATAAACTTGTTCAGAGCCCTCTGCTTAACACTCAAATATTTATTGGGGGAGAGAAACTCTTGGTTCCTGCATCTGTTGATATAAGAATATAGAAATTATCCTTACAAACAATGCTCCAGTCTCCTGTGTCCGGAACATAAATAAAGGATATTGGATGCTCAATATTTAATTAAACAAAGAGACAAATTATCCTTGTCTATTAGATTAGCTGGAGAAGAATTACAATTACACAGAATTGGAACATGCCACACAGGCATCTATTGCACGTGACTCAGAGAAACAGAGCTGCCTAAGGTGGCATAACATCAAGTATGCAATGTTACCCCTTTACTCCATTATTGCCTCATGCATAGCATGTTTTCTAAAATTAATTTCCAGTTTGAATAATAGAAGGACTGCCAGATCATCCTTTCACCAGGCGCATATATAACTCTTTCACCAGGCGCATATATTCACCATTTAGAATTAGATGCAATGCTATGAAATCCTAGAAGTTGTAGTTTTACAAGCCCTTTAGCCTTGTCTGCCAGAAAACACTGGTGGCTCACAAAACTACAAATCCCAGGATTGCCTAGCAGTGAGCCACGGCAATTAAAGTGGTATCAAGCTGCAGTAATCCTACAGTTTAGAGCCAACCCGGGGCAGGTACTTGCCAATTTTTTTATATTTCCAAAGAGATCTTTTATTACGTCTCTTTACCAACTAAGAACCTGCTGGTTCTCTTGGAAATCTCAGCGGTTTTCGATACCATCAACCATGGTATCCTTCTGGGCCAGCTCTCCGTGATGGGTCTCGGGGTCACGGTTCTATCATGGCTCAAATCCTTCCTGGAGGGTCATTCCCAGATGGTGAAGCTGGGGACACCTGCTCGGACCCCAACAAGGATCCATTCTGTCCCCCATGCTTTTTAACATCTACATGAAACCATTGGGAGAGGTCATCTGGAGTTTTGGAGCTCAGTACCATCTCTATGCAGATGACACCCAACTCTACTACTCCTTTCCACCTAATTCCAAGGAAGCCCCTCGGGTGCTGGACGAGTGCCTGACCGCTGTGATGGTCTGGATGAGGACGAATAAGCTGATGATAAATCCTGATAAGACAGAGGCCCTCCAGGTCAGTCGTAGGCCAGATCGAGGTATAGGGTGGTAACCTGTGCTTGACGGGGTTACACTCTCCCAAAGTCACAGGTCTACAGCCTGGGTGTCCTCCTAGATTCAGCACTAATGCTTGAACCCCAGGCGTCGGCGGTGGCTGGGAGGGCCTTCACACAATTGAAGTTCGTGTGCCAGCTGCGACTGTACCTCGTGAAGTTGGAGTTGGCCATGGTAGTCCACACCTCATCTACCTCTAGATTGGACTATTGCAATGCACTCTATGTGGGGCTGCTCTTGAAGATGGCCTGGAAATTTCAACTGGTCCAACGGGCGGCAGCCATGTTACTAACTGGAGCGACTTACAGGGAGCGGTCAACCCCCCTGTTTAAGGAGCTCCACTGGCTGCCATTTATTTTCTGGACCCAATTCAAGGTGCAGGTTTTGACCTACAAAGCCCTGAACAGTTTGGGACCCACCTACCTATGTGACCGCATTTCCATCTACGTACCCACGTGACCTCTTCGATCTTCCGGAGAGGCCCTTCTCTCACTCCCACCTCCATTGCAAGTGCGACTTGTGGGGACGAGAGAGAGGGGCTTCTCTGTAGTGCCCCCCCCAGCTCTGGAATTTGCTCCCCAGAGATATCAGGCAAGCCCCCACCATGGCAATCTTCAGGAGGAGCCTGAAAACTTGGCTGTTCCAATGTGCCTTCAACGAATGAATGTATGATAATCCCTGACCAAGCTCTGCATAAAATTCCCTCAGAAGCACTTTATTTTTTGGTTGTGCAATTAAATCCTACCTCATCCCAGGATCTCCTCCATCATACTTTGCATTGCCCTATCTCCCAGTGCTTAACATTTTTTAATCTTTGATTTTGGCCCTGCCCATGGTGATTGTCTTTAGTGTCTTAATGTTTAGATTTTATATTGCTGTGTTGTTTTATTTACATTGCCTTTGTATTTTAAGTTATTTTATTTTTAATTTTCTGTTGTGCTCTTGTGTTATATTGTGTTTATTGTATTGATGGGCGTGGCCTCATGTAAGCCACACCGAGTCCCCTTGGGGAGATGGTGGTGAGGTACAAATAAAGTTAATAAATAAATAAATAAAATAAGACTGATCTGCTCCTAAACAGCTAATGATACCTATCCCCATGCCATGAAAAAGGCTTACCTGCTCTTCAGTTGTACATCAGACCCGTGTTAACAGTATAAGGGAAGACAAGGCAGAAGTACCTTTCTCCCGTTGATCAGTTCACAGCAAAGGTTATATCTCTGATGGGTTACTGCCTTTTTGAGAATATTCACCTATGCACACCTGCACTTATTTATCCATACAGCTAGTTCTCTAAGGTGTTATTAAAAAGACAGAGAGTAGCAAATTCAAGCAAACCCTCATATAGGAAGGCCCATAATTTCAGAAGAGCTGCTTTCCAATCCCTTTTCATTTTGTTGACCGTTTAAAAGCCTGGCCTTCAAAAGCGCCTGGGCCCCCATTGCAGCTGCCCTGATCATTAAGGGTACAATTGGGGAGAAAAGAGCGAAAACAGAGCTGCACATTCCATAGGGGTTTTGTTCCAATTCAAGCTCAACTAAAGGCAAATGGGATTTTGCTCATTACTTTCCCAGCACAAGAAAACATTTTGGTTTGCAACAAAGACACTGGTTAAATGGGTTCTTTATCCCCTGCCATCCGTATTCCTATTATTGCTAGTTAATTAGACCCTGGCCATCCTCGCCCCACTCATTCACTACTACAGGCAGGACAATCAGAAAAGCAGGTGTGTGGTATGACCTTTGCTGTTGGCACTGGAGCACACAAAGGCAGTGCCATAGTAGCTGAGAGACGTACTTTTGAGGGCAGCTGTGTTAGAAAAAAGTCTCAGATATCATACGCACAGAAATACTGTGTTCCCTAATGAAAGAGTCGGCCTGGTGTAGCAGTTTGAGCATTGGATTATGATGCTGGACAGCAAGATTCACATCCCTCCTCGGCCATGCAAACCTACTGGGTGACCTTGGGCAAGTCACATTCTCTCAGCTTCAGAGGAAGGCCATGACAAACTTCCACAGAACACATTTTCCCAAGAAACCCCCATGATACCCCAGGTATACTTTAGGGTTGCTCTAGGTCAGTGGTTCCCAACCAGTGGTCCATGGACCACCAGTGGTCAACAAGAACTAAAATATGGTCCATGGCCTCACCATTACTACACTGTTGCAACCCTCCTATAGTGCTGAGGCTTATTAAATGTGGTTTTCTGTGGGCGAGCAGATGGCGACTACTGGATGGTATATGTTCTGTATGTGGTCTATCCAATGCAATTTTCTGAATCAACACCCCAAATTGCCAAATTGAATCTAAAGTTGACCAAAAATCAATTTGTAACCCTTTTGGTACTAATGTTGGAGAGTGGTCCCTGGTCGAAAATAAGGTTGGAAACCAAAACATTTTGATTTGAAGTCACACAATATCAGTGAAAGCGGTGAAAGTGGAAGAGAGCTTTTACCCACAGAATCATTTCCAAATATTCTGTTTGGACAGGTCTACTCAATCATGTATTTGTAGGACTGACACCTTTTCGCATAAAGTACATGTCAATTTTTTTCTCCCTCTCTTTTTTCACCTCATTGCCTTTCTGCATCAATTTGCGCTTTTCGAGTGAGCATAGAAATGCATATTCATTTCTGTGTACATTCTTCCCAAAATAGTCATGTTTTATATACTTTTTCATAATATATACATTTTGGTAAACATTTCTGCTTTAATTGAAAGTGTTTTTAAATGTTGCTTTCACTAACATGTGCTTTTAAATGGGTGTTTTGCTTAGATACCCATTTTGATTGCCCTGAACTGTATTGACATTTTTTAAAAATGTAAATATAAGTGTACAATGTATTTCAGTCTATCTATTGCATTGGGAATGCACTTTAGCTAGGTTTACTGGAAAATGTGAACAGAATCGGATTTCCACCGATCCCTAAGCTCCTAACTCCAGCATCATATGCTTCATTTAGGGAAATTGTATGCATCCACAGATCATATTAAGAGTTGCCAAGTGATAAGAAGAAATCCAAACTAATCTGCTCATGTCTTTTTAACAGAAGCTTGGATTGCAAAGTCAACATGTGAAACTCTTTAACAGCACCAGCAGCGGATCACTATCAATTGCTCCTGGTTATGCTTTCTGCAGGCCATGATGAACATTATTCTCTGCTAGTTTCTGTACCTCACGTTGTTGTCAAGGACAAAGTTAGAGAAGCCAATTGAAAAACTGAATCTCAAAGATGTGTCAGAATTTCACAATAATCTTTGCTTGTGTTAAGGTCTGTAAAAGCGTGTGTTGGACTGGCTATCTGTAATCAATGCTATCAAAATTCAGGTGATTATTTTCTGGATGAAAATACTAAAGATTATAGTTCTAAAATTTAATAGTTCTAAAACTATTAGATTAAATTGTACTTCCAACATTTAAGTCTGAGGAAAATATATAAAATGTGGTGATATTACACAAGTGCATTCTCTTGAGTAGTGGTTTCCAAACTTTGATTCTTTGGGTGTTTTGGATTTCATTTCCCAGAATTCTTGACAATTGGACAAGACACCAGAGATTCTGGGAGTAGAAGCCCAAAGCAGCTGGAAGATCAAAGTTGGGAAATTCACTGCTCTTAAAGGAACAATTAGAACAAGGAATGCCTGGTATTATGACAAGGATGTGAACCCCTTGAAATCCAAGGGACACTTATCCCTAGTTTCCACCTCTAAACACAGACTTCTGGTTTTTGACCGAAGTAAGAATGACTAGATATTAAAAGCAATGGTTAGTTTAGCTGACCATCATGTTCCTGAAGGCTTCGGAAAGCACAGAATGATTTTTTTTGTTTAAAAGTTGTCTCTGGAAGGTGCACAAAGGGTTCCTACAGCCTGGATGATGCAAGGATTCTGAAACTGCTTTTGGAGGGAAAAATAAACCCTAGCACAATGGCTTCTGGAATGGCTTGTGCACCTGAGTGTGGTATGGCTTGTGCAAAAGCAACAGTATGGCCCTGTGAACCAGTTTTCAGAGTGACTTCTGAAACAAGCCCATCTCCAAAAGGAATAGTGCAAATGGCAGTAGAGCACAGCATCTTAACAAATTGTATAAGGACAGCAATGGTTTAGCACAGTGGTTTTCAACCTGTGGTCCATGGACCACCAGTGGTCTGCAAGAACAAAAATATGGTCTGTGGCCTCACCATTACTACACCGTTGCCTTGAAACCACGTGGCAACGAGAGCGACTGGTCTTGCGAAACCCTTGTATAGTGCCGAGGCAACGGGATATTTGGAAGGGAGAAGCAAACTACCTACAAATTATTACTCCCACATCACCTCTAGGTATTAAATATGGTTTCTGTGGGCTAGAAGATGGCGACTACTGGGTGGCATATGTTCTGTATCAGAAACTATAGCTGATGTGGTCTATCCAATGCACGTTTCTGAATCAGCACCCCAAATAATCAAACTGAATTTAAAGTTGACCAAAAACTGATTTGTAACCCTTTTGGTACCAATGTTGGAGAATGGTCCCTGGTCAAAAGAAGGTTGGGAAAAACTGGTTTAGCATGAGCAGAATTATACTTGTGTATGCAACCCACCAAGACATTGAAAATATGGTTAGGATTGTGCTACTGAAGGATTATCAGTCCTTTGCAAGCTTAGGAGGCCACGTGCATACAAAGAATTATGGCTTTTTGTGCTGTTAGCACACAGAACACACTTTTAAAAACCCATCTTTATTTGCAGACATGCCAGTGAGAGCAAATTCATTTTGTCTTCCCGAGTGCCCTTCTGAAAGTTATTACAATTGTGCATCTGACTGAAAATCCCAGTTTCGCAGTCTTTTTCCGTCTTTGCCCTGCCCTTGGCTGGACACCTGCACACCCTGACTGTGAGAAAGTGCCTCTAATTACCTGTCACTGTTCTCAGCATGCCTAGTTAACGATGGCTCTGTCTACCTTTCATGGAAATGGTTTTGCATTCTGCACAGAGCATTCCTTACAATGGGCTGAAGGTGATGGAATCTTTGGCCCTTAAGTTTGAATAGCAGCTCTCTTTTCTTACTTCTTTTTCAAAAACATCTTACAAAACCTGAGCTGTAACCTGATCAGTGAAGCCATCTTCTTTTCAGCTGTGAATGGAGAGAAGAAGAGGCTCAGGAGAAGAGAAGATCAATCCCTCCACCTCTGTATATCCTTTATCTTACAAGCCCTTGTCACATTCATCCAGTTCAACCTTGTGACACCCTGGCTTATTTCATTGGTCATTGGATACAAAATAAAGATGGGTGATTTCTTTTGACGAGAGGAGGGATAGAGTTAAGGAATCTGTATTTCATGCCACTTTGCTGAAGTGGCCAAAGAAGTGGATTATTCCTCTGTGTAACCCATGGCTTTTAGCCCTACATGAGTTATGAAAAGCAATCACATAGGAATAAAAAGCCATAGACCACAGCAGAGGGCTTAAAGAAGATAAGCCGAAGTCTTTAGGAAATACAAAAGAGCAGGATAAAAATAAGATCCTCCAAGCTGGGTCTCCAAAGTTTCCCATCACAGAGGGAGTCCTGGAAATTTTTACCTTGGCTAGTCATCTCCTGGGTAATTGATCCATTTCGATTGCTTCCAGTCTACTTGAGGCTCATTCTTAATGAAATTGACTTTAGCTGTTTGCTCTTGTCCCTGGAATTTTGTTTTCAGTAGAGATCTTTAAATAGGATGTGCAGCCTTCGTAGGCCTGATGGCTCAACCAAATTTTTCCCCTTTGAGGCACCCTGATCCAGGATCACTGGGAGGATGGCTCGATCCCCTCCTGGCTCCTAGGGATCTATATTCAGGTCTCTGGGATTGGGGACAGACTAAAGGGTTTGTCAGCCCTACTCTTGATTGCTGGTAATAGAGGAGCATGGCAAAAGGCTTTCACTTTCCCTACACCCAAGCATTGATGAATGAATGGAGTCCTACGGATGGTTGAGCAGAGGTGGAATCTTCCTTCTCCAATGCTAGAGGTGCTGGTCATGATCACTAGGATGGAGATATGGTGAAAATCTCCCATCTCACCTCTACAGTGTTCATCTATCTTTGGTTCTCAACCTGTGGGTCCCCAGATGTTTTGGACTTCAACTCCCAGAAATCTTAACAGCTGGTAAAGTGGCTGGGATTTCTGGGAGCTGTAGGCCAGAACACCTGGGGACCCACAGGTTGGGAACCACTAATCTAAATATTTTTTATGCTAGGAAAGAGGGGATACACAGGAAATGCTCTACCCAAGCCTCCTCTTTTCAGCAATCTCCATTTTGTTAGGAACATGAGAAGAGTCATTCTCACCAACCTTTTTCCCCAGCACAATTGGACTATTGCAATAGCTAATTGGAGGACTGGCAGAGATTATTCTCCTTACATCACACACAGCAATGTCATTCAATAGCAGTGGCAACTACACTGGGAGGAACTGGGACCAGCAACATCAGTAGTAACTCATCCTGGCTGTCTTTGAGAACTGCATGTTATCTACTCCATCAATGAAATACTGGGCATATATAGATCAGTCATGGGCAAACTTTGGCCCTCCAGTTGTTTTGGACTTCAACTCCCAGAAATCCCAGCCTGTTTACCGGCTGTTAGGAATTGTAGGAATTGAAGTCCAAAACCCCTGGAGGAACAAAGCTTTCCCATGTCTGTTTTTCACAAATGCTGGTATGTCATAAGCAATGTTGCGGGTTTGTTAGTATATACTTAAAATAACATGTAAGAAATTCAGAGTTGGTGCTAGAGCTTATCCCTCCTTTAGATGAAGTCTTTTGTTTAGATGGGTCTTTGTATTATCAGCCCAGTAGGCTGTTAGGAATTTTGGGAGTTGATGTCCAAAACATCTGGAGGGCCAAAGTTTGCCCATGCCTGATCTAGATCTAAGAATTACGCAATCAGTACACACTATAGGCCTCTTCTACACTGCCATATACAATCCAGATTATCTGCTTTGAACTGGATTATGGCAGTGTAGACTCATATAATCCAGTTCAAGCAGATGTTTATTTTATGCTTTGATAATATGGATTATATGGCAGTGTAGAGGGGGCCACAGAAGATGCCAGTGCTGCAAAGATTTTGCAAAAGGCTTAGCAGAAATAACTGATCATTAGACACTAGGGAACTTAGTGTACTTCTGAGAACTTCAGAAAATAAAGATGCATGTCCTGCTGTATTGGAAGAACAAGCAATAAAACAGACTTGCCCAAGATCAGGCTGTACAAGTATCAGGCGCTCAATCTTTCGATCTTGGAAAATGCACAGTTGATCTAGTTTTTTTAGTGCTAGTGTAGAAACACCCTTATTTCCTAGATCAGGTTATTTCCTGAAGAAAACTGAGAACCTATTATATTTACCCCAACTGATTTGTCTTTTTTTTTTTTACTCCAAGGCAAAATATGTTCCTGGAAATTTTAAGTTTATCTTTATAAACATAAAAATCTATAGTTTGCTTGAAGTTGTCCATTTCACAACCCATTAATCAAATAGTAAATCTGTTTTATAACTATATTACAAAATGGATAGAAATTACCAGCTACCTGAAAAAGCACAGTACGAATATATTATATGAAAAACTGCCAACTGCCCCCTCCCAAAACCATCCACAACTGGCTCAAATTTGGCAGCGCTGCAATATGTCACGCACTAGAGCTGAGGTATGTCTGAGCCAATATGAAGATTCACTGCGGCCTAGTTGTTCTGTATTTGTGTCATTTCTCCCTCAATATATGATGAGGTGGACTGTTTCATACATGCACACACTATGTTTATAAGCTCAGGTTTCCTTTGTGTCATTCTCTGCAAGGAAAACTGGGTTTCCATTAATTTCCTGTAAGATAGTTGGGGAAATCTTATAAAGTGCTGAAAGTCTATCACCTTACCATTTCAATCGTGAATTATTTTCCAGACCTTTTCCAGAAGTATGATTTTTAAACATCCCTTTTAAAATGTGGCATCGTGGTCCATGTTTAAAACGCACACACACAAGTCCATGACCAGCAAATATCCCACAATGTGTTTTACTCTTCTATTCTCCATCCATGAATGTAATGAAAGTCAATAGGTGGGAGGAGGGGCTGGGAAAGGGAAACACTTTTAATCAACTGTACATTTCTAGTCAATGCAGGTTTTCATTCCATTTTCAGACACAAGAAATGCGAGACCTGATTAAAGCATCTCTCATGAAAATAGACTGAGATGAATGAATGCTGGCATGTGGGGCTCTGAAAGGTGTACAAAACAAAACTTTTTTGTAGCTCCCAGACAAAAGGGATAAAGAGAGTTGTACTGAGTGTACAATTTCCTCCTCCTGCGTTTCAGGTGGATGGTCTCTCTCCTCAGCTGCCTTTTCAAAGAAACTCCTCTCGGTGCTTAGGCAAGGGAAACGATAAAAAAGAGCTTTTGGAATAAGGAAAATGCTTTAATTAGTGAAGAACAAAATCTCCCCAGCGCTCCTTCCCACAATTGGGAACAGTTCCTGCTATTTAATGAATGTGTCTGCACCTTGTGCTCAAGATGGAATTTGTGGGCAAAATCTGCAGAGTGCCTATGTGGACACCAATGCTTTCATATCAGTTTGCCCAGCTGGAGACCTGGCCCTCTGCCTTTACTCTTCGCTCTGTGCAAACACTGGTCTGACTCATGCTTGCTCAACAACTGCACTTATTTACTAACATACTAACACCAGAAGATGATATTGGATGCATCCCCCCTTCCAGCATGTTTTTGCATTGCCTTCTGATGATTTTGTTTTAAAGTAACCCTAAAAGCTTGGGTTTTTTAAAAATCCAGGCAGTGAACTTTGCATATTTAGACATAGGCATTTTTATATTCCTAAGCATGTGTTAAGACAAATCTCCTTACCCTCTTACTAAAACAAAAGGATTGTACAGGAAAGTGTCTTATCCAAGATAGACCCATGACTCCACATGATTAAATCTGCTACATACAAGTAATCAATATGCACAATAGGAGGGCATGGTTGATATGCTCTGGGGAAGAGATATAATAAGCAATCTGATAGCCAAATTTCATCAGAATTACATTAACCACCTGTAACAGCCACAGATATATGATAGTCAGCATGCTGCAGAAGATACAATGTTCGAATTAGCATTGGAAAGACTCAGCTTCACAACTTTATTTGGCCCATTGCTTTTAAAGCCATGCCCAGACCTTCCCTCTATCTAATATTTGAATAGTGAAATACTTAATCTTTCATAAATCAGTACAGCACAACACAATGCAATATGATATATATATATACACATGTGTGTGTGTGTGTGTGTACACACACACACCTTTAATTTGTTTATTAGCATTAAGAGAGAATTAATTGGAGTGGTTTGGTTGTTCCCCCAGTTGGAAACATTGCCATGTATGTTTCATGACCTTTACCATGTGCTCTCATACAGTCATGCATTCCTTGTGGTCCTCACACTGGAAGCCAGCCTGGAGAAAACAGTAATCAGTTGTGCATGCTCTGTGTTTCAAATGATATATCCAGCTGTAATTCCAACAGCTGCCAAGTGGACATCTGTTCTACAGTATATACCCACCTTTTCTTTTGACTACAACAGACTTTGAGCATACGCTCTGTGCTTTCAAAGATAGCAAATCTAAGTTACTGCTTCTGAATGGAAAAGAAGCTTATAAGGAATGCTCTCTGTCTATATGCTCTATTAGAGGGACCCACCTAATGTATTTGCCAAAAGGAGATACTTCATCCCTCCTCAGAGATGCATTTTGCATACGTGATATACACTTTGAAATAATTAGTACTGTCAATCCAAGTGTCATACAATATTACTTACCATAAAGGGGTAGCATGTAGCTGGGAGACATGTGCCTGTTTGTTCTACTTGGTAAGTATTGTCTATAGGCAGCTTTAAAGACTCTACTCTCCCTTTTTTATCTTTCAATCAGATTGGCAATGGACACTCCTGCAACTAATGGTTTCCTCCAACAAAAGAAGTGTCTTCTGTACAGTAGGCATATGAACAGCTGAAATACTTAATTTGGCCACCAAAATGGTTATAGGAAATAGTCATTTGCATAGTATACTATATTCTAGTGGAACCATGTCTCTGGGATGTTTTTTTGAATGACGTCTATAGATATTACCCACTTCTACGAGCTATCAGTGTCATTTGGAGGTTTAGATTAAATGATCACATTCATGTTCACCACCTTCCTTTTAAAGAGAAGTCTGGGTGCATTGCTTCAGTTGGCTCAGAGTGTGAAAAGCCAACCAGCCATATAATATTTGGAGGGCATTTCTATAAGCAAGTCCCAGACCTCTGCCCCACAGACCTACCCTGTGAGCACCATAATGATCAACCAATCAACTGTAAGGGAGCCAAAGCCTTCTGAGCAGATACCATCTCCATTCCAGTTTGAACTACTCCATAAAGATATGTATATGTCCATAATAAATAGCATCTATACTGTCCCACTTAGGTCTTTTTCAGTGATATCTCAGATTAAAAACTTGTTCATCCAAAAGAGAGTATATGACAGGATTTCATACCTGATGCTCCTGACAACCACAAAACACATAATCTACATACAACTATGCCTTCCCCCAATCCACCTACCCACCCAGCAAACCAGAGACAGGTGAATATCTTGGGAAAGATAGGATTTTTGAACTACTAGAGTTCTGTCAGTGAAGCATCTCTCTAAGTCACCCCATCTCTCCACCTCCAGCTACCCAATATTTTCCCTCCAAATAATGCCTATTAAGGCTTCTTTGCTGAGCATTTTAAAATATTTTTTAAAGAGGACATTTTAATTGCAGATACTTTGAAAGTTTTGCTTTCACCACATCTGTAAATCAAAAGGAAATCATAGGCTTAAAACACAACTTTAAATGTTTTATTATAAGTTGTTAACTCATAAGTGGTCCATCGCAGACTAACTATTTTATTTATTTATTTATTTATTATTGCGATTTCTGCGCCGCCGACTCCCGGAGGCTCGCGGCGGCTCACATACTACTGGCTCAGTGCCAGGGAGCAATACAGAACAAAGAATACAATTAGGACAATCTAAAACAAGCCATACAATTAAACAGTTAAAACAAGATTAAAATGGCAGATTAAAAACAGCAGCTTAAACAGAGCGGTGTATGGGCCTACTCCCCAAAGGCCTGCCTATACAGATAAGTTTTGCAGGCCCGTCTGAAGGGGAGTAGGTCCCTCAGGGCTCTGGTCTCAGCCGGGAGGGCGTTCCATAGCGTAGGAGCTATCACTGAGAACGCCCTCCGGCGAGTAGATGTTAAACGGGCTGATTTGGCAGATGGGACTGCCAACAAATTGGTCTCTTCAGACCGCAGTGATCTCGATGGGCAATATAGGGCAAGACGGTCCCTCAGATACGCTGGCCCCAGGCCGTGGATGGCCTTGAAGGTGAGAACCAGCACTTTGAAGGCGACCCGGTACTCAATAGGCAGCCAGTGCAGATCCCGCAAGATTGGAGTTATTCGGCTACCTGCTGGAGCCCCAGACAGGAGCCGGGCGGCGGTGCAACCCTGTAGATGCTTTTTCTCAAATAACAGCAGACAATAGTCCTAATGTCTATTTCCTTGTGGATAAGGACAAATGAAAACAGCGAGACTTACTTTTGAGCATATCATTGTGCTGCAAAAAATCTTCTTGCCATTCCTTGTGAAAACATCCCAAATCATCAGCTTTCATTCCAATTTACTTAAAAGTAAAAAAAACAAAAAACAAAAACCTTTACATTTGGGTGGAAAGGGTAGCACATTTAGGTGTACAGCAGGTCCCGGAATAAGAAATCAGAATAATCACGCACATACTCCTCAATATCACATACCTACACCCTTTCCCCTGCCTTACTGCCACTACTAACCCATTTTTAGCCATACTGTGTTTACATGCCCCCAGTCCTCCTATCCCCAAAAGACTGGAGCAAAGGCTCTGGCTATCAAACTGGAAATTATCTCACCTTCAGCAGACAACCTCCCCACTGGCAGCAGAGACAGTGCCAAGTCAGGCAGCTTTTTGGACGTCGGAACAGCAACAGTAACAGCAAGAGCTATACAAGCTGTTGGTTGGAAGACGGCAGGCTGGCTTTGTCCTGCCTTCCTAAACCCTTTAGCAAAAGAGCACATTTCAGGAAGAATTCTCTCGCTTGGCTGGTGAAAAGCACCGTAGGAATCCAGCAGGTGGCTGGCTGGCACTGAGCAGGACACTGAAGATGTTGGTGCCGGTGCACTTCCCTCTCCGCCTGCCACTCCTTGCTTGAAACTGGCCTCTGAGCAGAGTCCAAATAAACTTGACTTGCTTTGGAAGCCCCTGCCTGCCCTCCCTTTTCTCACCATCCCCTCTCTTGGGAGGCTTCAAGCAGGAGCAAAGTAGCTACTGCTGTGTTTCATACTTGAACTGATTCTACATCAAGGCCCTTTAGATGCGGTGGACGAGCAGGGCAGTGTTGAGGTAGGAGGAAATCAGGTATTTCTCCATTCCAGACTCTGGAGGGCCTTGATAACAAAGCCTCTATTTAACCAGATCCTGTGAAGCAGAAACCTCTTGTATCTACTTCAGTGCCTTTGATCTCATTCCCCCAGTGGGATGTGTATTAGTCATGTCCCTCCTGCTAAGCTCTTGCAGCCAAAGACCTGGGGAGAGGGAAGGTCCCCCTTTCCTAGCTTCCTCTCTCTTCCTCTCCCCCTCCCTCCCTGTTTGGAAAACCTCTTCCTTAGGCAAAGGGATGGCAGAAAAGGCTCACCCATCCTTGTCTGGTCCCACAGCTGCTTTTCTTGCCATCTGAGCCTCTGCTCTTTCCACTCCACTCCCCCTTGTCCCCCCAAACACCATTGCCTTCCCAGTCTCAAAGTTTTCAAGGATGAGATGCAGGCTCTTATCCCAGCCTTTTATCACTCGCCCAGCCATTGAAGTGACAGCATCAATATTCCACTATGCCTTAGAGCCTTTCTTTTATTAGGATCTCCTCCTCCCTGCAGCCGGCCCCACTTGCTGTGACTAAGCACCTTGCAAAATCCATTCAGTCCTGGCTTAGCATCCTGAGAACATTGAAGTTGGTGGATGCTTTTCTTTTCTTTCTCTCTCCCCCCGCCCCCACCAAAAGGACTTTACTGGCAGCTGGACAAGGGATAAACAAAGGAAATATTTGACTGGATGCCTAGATCTTCTGGTACTGAATGTGCTTTTTTAACTCCTGTCTTGTGCCACTCCTTTGCCATGACTCCTTTATCTGCAGGCGGAAGGGTGGGTGGACAGACGCTCCGGAGATGAGGTCCTCGGACTGTAGGCTTCTAAGGAGACTTGGGATCCAATTTGCCACCTGCAGGACTGGTTTCTAAAGCTATCAGGATTTCTCCTCGTTGATAATACACGCCCACCTTTGCCTCTTTGATCCACAGACCCCTTCAAGCTAGCTTGCCTCTCTCTTTGCCATTGACAGAGCATACACAAGCCTCACATAATTTAAGGGACACTCGAGAATCAATCTTGGGTGCAGATTTTTGCTATGAAAGTAATTGGATTGCCCTGGAATCTTCCAGTCAGAGTAAATGTATAGGGACATTGTGGCATTGTTGCTTTAGTTCTTGTTTTCCCCCATGACCCAAATTAAGTTTCTGTTCCTGGGAGTACTTCTGATAATTCAGAGCTCCAGCTGAAACAGTTTATTTTACCTTCTATTGGTTAATTGCATATCAGAACAAAAAAAAACCCCTTTCCTTCACTGCCACCCCTTAAAATGACAATATTATAGTGCCTCACTAGTACTGTAATTCTATCAAAGAGACAGAAAGAAGAAAATTTGCCTTTCAGACCACAGGACCATCTTACCAAATTATGACCCAGTGTTTTTTTTAAACAAAAACAAAACAACCCCCCCCCCCATCTCTTTGAAAGAGCTCTTTTATATGAGATCCAAGATCATAGATCCAAGAAATTGGTACAAACAGCACTCCAGATGAATGCACTGAATGGACACAAAGCAACCCAGCAAAATCCTAAAGAAATCATGCTTCTTTAGACTAGTTTGGAGGAGCTCATTGTATCTCAACCTAGCCAGAAACAGGTTGAGGAGTATTGCAAGGCTAAAAGAAAGGCCATAAGAGTACACCTCATCACACTAGGGAATGAATCCACTTTAAATCCGGTTGCTTCCTCCTGCAGAATTCTGGATTTTTATAGTTTAGGGATGAGCCTTTAACAGCCTCACTAGACTACAAACCCCAGAATTCTGCAGGAGGCAGAAACCGGATTTAAAGTGGATTCATTCTCTAGGGTGATGAGGTAATGAATTCTACTTCATCACACTAGAGAATGAATCCACTTTAAATATAAGATCATTGGATGAGGGTTTTGATAGAAATATAACTCAAAATATAACGGGTATTAAAATATAAGCTGAAATGATAAACAGATAATCCAAACAGTACATGTTGACATTTGATTATCACCCTTTTTAGGGCAAAAGGAAAGTGCTGGTGCCGTCTCCTTCCTGTGATGCTATTAGACCAGTGTTTCTCAACCAGTGTGCCGTGGCACAGTAGTGTGCCGTGCACGATCATCAGGTATGCCGTGGGAAATTGGCACTCTCCCCCCTCCTAGCACCCCCTCACAGGTTTCCAAGAAACAAATTGAGCCTCTCCGCTTGGAAATGTTTGGATTTATTTTACTATTTTACTGGATTTTTCGAGAGTTGCCTCTCCCCCCCCCAGGGAACCATTTATAACAGCTTCATGACATCCATAGTTAACTGGAAGCAAGTTTCACTCAGGGTGAAATTTCACAAAGGTCTGGAGAACAAGCTCTATGAGGAGCGGCTTGAAGAGCTGGGTATGTTTAGCCTGAAGAAGAAAAAGTTGTGAGAAGACATGATAGCCATGTATAAATATGTGAGAGGAAGTCATATATATGTTGTGTTCATCGAAACAGGCCCAGGTTTCACACTGAGTGTATAAATACATTTAAAAACATTAACTATATGTATTACTGTGTTAGAGTGTCATTTTGTGTCATTTTGGTTGATGGTGTGCCCCAGGATTTTGTAAATGTAAAAAATGTGCCGCGGCTCAAAAAAGGTTGAAAAACACTGTATTAGACCATCATCCATCCTGAAGACTGGCCATCTAAAGCTAAGAAAGGCATAACCTCAAAATAAACTGTGGTCACAGGTTCCTCACACCTGATTATGAATTTATATCAACATTTAAGCAGGGCTTTCTGCACAGACATCTCTTGATACTCTAAAATTTGAAACTTTTTGCTGTTAGGTACCTGCTTTTGCCATCAAGGTAATGGCTGTGGCGTTCTTGATCACTTGTTTACAAGGCAGAAGGAGTTGGTTGGTTGATGTGCTCCCCAAAAAATGGAGAAAGGCTAGAAAGAGATGCAAGGATTTGTGAAATGGCAGGTGGTGTGGATTTGCACTCCAAACACTATACTTCGATTATTGCCATTTCACAGATCCTCAGCCCCTCTCCAGCCTTCCATCTCATACACAACAGAAGTAACAAATGAACAAGACACAAAAATATTTAAAACTATTATGCATAAAATTATCTTTGGGCTACTGATATATGTCAAATATGGAATATATATGAAATTCATGTTTAGACTTGGGCCCCATCTCCAAAATATCCTATTATGTACACATATTAAAAAATGTGTATTTCAAAATCTAAAACATTTCTGCTTCCAAGCTTTTCAGATAAAGAATACTTAACCTGTATTTGGAATATTCCTGAAAACTTCAGATTGTTGAGTAAAATTACTATCTTTTCATGTCTGTAAGGTCATGCTCAGGATTATGGAAAGTAATGTTTGCTGAATACTCAATCATCTTTTTTATTCTTCTCAGAATTCATGCCCAATCTGTGATTATTGTTGTTATTTTATGCCTTCAATTCATTTCCAACCCGTAGCACCCCTAAAGTGAACCTATCACTGGATTTCTTTGCAAAAAAAAATTCAGAAGGAAATTTGGCCTTAGCCCTCACTTGTTGGGTTTCCATGGCCTAGCAGGGATCCGAAATCTGGTCTCCAGAGTTGTAACCCAATGCTGAAATCACTGCACCATGTTGGTTCTCTTATTGGGTGCATTCCCTCTCAATGGGACTTACCCCAATATATGGCATTGTCAGTCACTTCAGAAGACGTTTTACAAAATAATATGAGTAATGTGAAAGTGCCCCAAACATAGTTTCAGTTCAACAAAACCATTTCTTATGAAATCAGCACAAAAAATGTCCTGCAAATTTCCGGTTTGGTGGAATGGGGTAAAAATGTATGCACAGGATCTCATAGGAACATGCCTTATTCCAGCTTTCAACAACTAATGTTCTTCATATGTGCTGGGCAACAAATCCCTTGAACACGTTGGCTGAAAATGTTAAGATTTATAGAACAGTTCATAGAGAGTGCGATTGTTTGGGAAAGCCTGTCCAATTCTGTATCTGATCTCTTCACTCAAGAGATGTCTGTTTCCTGAAAAGACTGGCTGAATTAGAAAAGCCAATGAAGGATGTCTCTCTGAAAACACACACACACACACAGACACACACACAAACTCAGCTGTAAGATAAGGGTGCTTCCATGTGAGATTACCCTGCCTCATTCACTGAACGCTACAAGGATCTAAATAATAATGTTCACGTATTTCTCTTTATTTTCCCACATTTTCTTCTCATCCACTTACACACACAAGCCATTACAGAAGGGACAGTGCTTTTAGATTGGTATCTTTAGAAGTCCTGGTTTTAGGGAAAAGGTAAATAACACTATGTAACAAAAGTTGAAAAAAAATTCTGTTCCTGGTTTGAAAGTGTTATTTTTGGTTTAATTGTGTGGTACTTACTTTGAAAGTAGTTGTCATACTCCAGAAACGTCATTTTTATGACTGCCACACACTATGTTGAATTGGATGAGACTATCAAATATTATTGAAAAACTATAGCAAAATGTGCTGAAGGATGTCCCACAAAAACATTTTTTTTGTAGTTTAATACACTTTACCCATGTTTTATGATAGAACTAATTAGGAAATGATATGTACAACCTAGGGACAAAACAGTGTTACATAGTGTTATAAATAAGAATAACAACAACAATAAAAACAAGATTCTCCTTCTGTAAATCAATTTGTCTCTAGTACTATTAAAACCTAAAGGTTTCTTGAAGCTCAAAGAGCTACATTTAAGGAAGCAATTGTCCTAGCAAAACTGATACCTATTGTGGGCTCTTGGTATTCACTGACGTTTAATTCTACTGAATATTCGAGACCCATTATAAACAATGGCTTAATATATGGTGTCCCTTACATAAAGTGGCAACAGTTGCTCAACTGATTTGTGCAATGTGCACCAAAGTGCTGAAGTCTTGCCTAGTAGTTGAATAGCTGTCCACCTACCAGCTGAAAATGAGAGACATGGCATGTAGAAAAATTAGTCTACTGACACATTAATACAACTTCTAAAAAAATTTGCAAACACTTGAAACACGACAATGGTATAAAATAGCTGCACGTCAGGATACCTGCCAAAGGCTGATCCACTGATGACTAAACTAAAAAGTGAGGATACAATTGGATACATAGGAGAAGCTTCCTCACACCCACCAACTATCTCAGTTTGATAGAGACAATTGCAATTATTTATTGATCATTCTACTTTTTCAGTTGAACTTTAATTGATTCTCTCTCCTCTCACTTTTGCCTTTTGTCCTATCACTGTGCTTACTGCAACTGCGGCTAACTGAGTTCAAAGTGCTAAAGTAGTTTGCATTCAATTATCTGAGTAGGGGTGTGAAGAGAGTAAGCAAAAAAAAACCCTTATAGATGTGGGTGAAACGTCAAGAGAGAATGCTTCTGGAACATGGCCATACAGCCCAAAAAAAACACAGCAACCCAACCTTACCATTCCCACTAGGTTTAGGCAAAACCAAACTGCTACAGATTCTCCAAGCTTGGGTGTTCTTCCTCATTAATATTTTTTGCCATCTTGACTATACACCAATGTTTCTTAGCCACATGTATCCAAATTGTCATTTGTGAAAGGCTGGATGATATGCTTCCTCCTGCCCATCTCTTTGCTCCCACAGTCCTCCTTCACATGTCCATCTTAGGAATCACAGAATGTGCCTGCAAGCCCCAAAATCTGGGGCATTGGAAGGAAAAGAGGTCCTATGTTCATAAGTAACTGAGAAGGAACCCTCTTCATCTACTTTTGTCTCTGATTTCCCCAGGTAAAATTTCTGCCCTTGGAGAGAGGAGAGGGTAGCAGCAACTAGGATTTTTGAAGCGTTCATGCTGAATGAACAAAAACACTTCATTGGGTTTGTCCAAGCATTTGACCTGAACCTTGGGGTGGGCAGACTACATTCTGTTTCTCTATAAGCCAGAGAGGTCTTCCATGTTACACTGTATTTGTTTGTTTTTGTATGCCTTCAAGAAATTTCTGCCTTATGGCCACCCTAAGGCAAATCTATCATGGAGCTTTCATGGCAGAATTTATTCAGAAGGAATTGCCCTAGCCTTCCTCTCAAGCTGAAAGGGTGCAACTTGCCCAAAGTCACCCGGTGGATTTCCATGACCAAGGAACAATTTGAACTCTGGCCTTCCAGTGTCCTAGTTCAACACTCATATCACTACATTATGCTTGATCTAACATGTAATGATATTGGAAATATTTCTGTATTAGCACTCTAAAATTCACCAAGAAAATATTTATTTGTTTATTTATTTATTTACACCATTTCTGCCGCACCTTTTTCCATCCCGAAGGGGACAGGCGGCTTACACATAGGCAACTATTTGATGTCATAGGACAATGTATGTAGCACAGCAGTTCTCGTTTGTGCCTGGGGGGCAGGGGGCAGGACCGGGGGTCCCACTGGCATTGGGGCCTGCAGCAGCGGAGATGGATTCTGAAGAGGATTTAGAAGGGTTAGCAGAAGGAGAGTTTCCCATCACTGGGCCTCCTTCTCCCACAGACAGCTTGGCTTGGGATGAAGGTTGGCCTGACCCTTACGACGAGACAGATAACCAGGTGCAAATGGAAAGCAGTGATAGCAAAACTTATGAACGGCCAGGGGGGAGAGGTTCACAGGATCTTTTGAGTGAAAACATGGAAGAGAGCGGCTGGGAAGAATCTAGGGAGGAGAGCTCTCACGGAGATAGGGCAGCAGATGTTGGGAGGCAAGGCCGTGCTTTCGATAGGAGACGGGACATCGAGACTAGCAGGAGGGGCTGGTACCATAGCCTAGACAGGCCGAGGTCCGTCAGCAGAGATTGGAGACGACGAAGCCTAGAGCGTCGGGGACCTCGGCAGAAAGATTAAGTATAGGATCCGTGGGAAAGGATCCTCAGTACTTCGGCCACGTCTCTTCTGAGCAGACGTGAAGCGAAGCTGGTCCACGGAGCTAAGTTGGCTAGTGGCTTACCAAGTCTTGCCTTGCATCTTGTACCTTGCCTTGTTCCTGAATCCGCATTGCTGAGCGGAGCCTTGCCAAGTCTTTTGGATATTTTACCAAGCTGTTTTGGACATTTGATTACCTTGTGCCTTTGGATTTGCTTTTGCTATTTCTATGGACAATATCCCTTTTGAACTGTTTTTATATTCAATAAAGTAGTTAGCCTTCAGTCCGTCTCTGTGTGTGTGATTAAGGGGCCGGTCAAGTCCATGCATCGTGACAATGTACAATTAAGTACACATAAATTGTAAGGATAAAAATCAAAATATCTGTACCAGCTGTCATTTGGGGGGGCATTACCGGTTGTGCAGAGAGCACAGTCCAAACAAGAGAATAGAGAATAGCATATAAAAGACATTTTGGTAAGATAGATTCAGCTACAGTATTCTCTAAAACTGAACTGATCCTGGGTTTTTTTCCTAAGATATCTTCGTGACAGTAAAAATAAGGGGAGTAGGAAAACTTCAACATATTTATTCAATTACCAGTCCAAAGCACTGAGATCCTGGTGGATAGGAATAGGAGATTCTAATTAAGCAAGATGACCTTTGGTATCAAACTGTTTTATAGTCCAGAACCATAAACATTAAGATAAAGTTTGTATAACTCGTTATTCACTATTGTGAATGTTTCAATCCTGGGATGAGAAATCAAAGTTAATGTAACTTGAAGATATTAATCTTTTCTGTCTAAAAGGCACCCTATTGCAATTTTGTTGCGAGATTAAAGCACATACTCTTTTAAAACTATCTAATTTCTGATCCTTAATGACACTTTGAAATTATATCTGAAAGTTATCCTTGGGTTCCTTCAGGGTTCAAGATATATATTCTTAAATGATATGTAAAACTGAAAACTGACATTCTCATGGATGTGCTCTGGCCATTATAGGCTTTAAAGAGGCTTTTTAATCTTCAAAGAACACAATGAATGCCATGAGCTTCCAGCCGTTCTTTTTAATGACAGCTGTGGCTGTGGATTTTCTTTGGTAAACCTCAGGCCCTTGGAGATACCATCTTGGACACCCCAAATATTAGGAGGCACCAGTTAATTTAGTCCCCAGCTGCCGCTTGCTTGACATTAATAGCTGTCGGCCAGTCTCTCAGGTGCTTTCATTCCCCAGTTATCCCTGGTCTCCAAGGAGAGGAGAGATTGTAGGGAAGCTTTTCTGGTGGGACAGAACACCTATTCTTCTCCTCGCTCTGTTCCCACTGAGAGCTCATTGTTTACCATGACTACACACATTCTTGAGTCTCTGATGAGACCCTTGTTACCGTTTCTATTAAGAGGGAGGGAAAACAGGTCATGCCAATGAAGGAGAGGAACTCCTGGAAACACAAGTAGTGCAGCAAAAGTCCACACTATGCAGCCCTCCTGAGTTCTTGCTCTGGCAATAGAGAGAAAAACAAGGTAATAAGGCAATCTGTATTGAACAGGGAGGGATCTCTATTTCATGCTTGGAGGTAGGAGGTTAAGCAAATGCACTCCTAAACAGCCCACACTAAAAGAAAAAAAAGGAGAAGGAGTGAGGGGGAGAGAGCAAGTTTTTTTTGCATACACTCCATATCAACAGCAGTTTCTCCAGAGTCAGTATATCTTATCATACAGTGATGATTCATTTATGAATTCATCTTAGTTCAGCAGCAAAGTTTGCTATCTATTCCTGCTGCCTCATCACACTTGTGCTACCAAAACTTGTAACTTTTCTAGGTTTACAATAATCCTTGAAGGCTTTTAAAGTGCCTATGAGAATTTCTGCACACTAGCCACCTGTATACTAGTTATCTTTCTACAAAATATAATTTACCTATCTTATCTCATTCCTATGTTATTTTGGATTCTGTTGGACATCTCACACGGTGGCAGTACTGGGATTGGTTTCACCCAGCACAGTAATGCATGGTGCCACCCCCATGACCTCCCCTTGCACCAAATCATAATACCAAAAAAATTGACAAAAAGCAGTGGCAAATTGGGTAATAATGAAAGCTTTACTGGAGTGCATGCACGTGTAAAGGTTCAAAAAGTAAATCAGCATAGCATTTTAGCCTCATAGGCATACTGATACAGTATGTGTAAATGGGGCTTGCAAAAATGATTTTGTAGATATTTTTATTTTAAAAATACATTTCTGCTGAAACACTGCACAAAACATTGTATAGCGAAGTGGTTCTTAACATGTGGGTTCCCAGGTGTTTTAGCCTACAATTCCCAGAAATCCCAGCCAGTTTCCCAGCTGTTAGGATTTCTGGGAGTTGAAGGCCTAAACATCTGGGGGCCCACAGGTTGAGAACCACTGGACAGAGAGTTACTTTTTCTGTCAATTCTGATGGTGTGGTTCTCCCCCCCCCCCCAAGAAATGCTATAACTTTCACAAATTGGACTTGTCGTTACGAGTATGTACCTTCAAATAATTTTAAACTCATGGTTAAGATGAATATAGCACAGAGTTTTCTTGGAAGATTTGTCCAGAAACCTTTGCCTTCCTCTGAGACTGAGCCAGTGTGGCTTGCCCAAGGTCACCCAGTGGGTTTTCAGGGCTCAGCAAGGATTCAAACCACGGTCTTCAGAACCCCAGTCCAATACCCAAACTACTATGCCACACTGGATCTCATGTGCCTATCCTCTCTCATCTATCCATCTTCAATTTTTTCCTAGGTTCCTAGTTTAGTGTTTGCTTACATCCTAATCTCCCCCTCACACACAAATGCTATTCTCATGAAGTTACAGCCCAGAACATATTAAAGTTTCCTCCAGTTTCACTTCTTTTGGGTGCTGAGAGACAAAAGAACCCTCTGAATTTCTGCATGCTGCATTACTCTAATCGGTAAACTGGTTCAGACAACCTTTTCACCAGCTAGAATTAGGGAACAGGGATCCTAGACTGGTAGGGAGACTTGATTCCTGACACCTTGGAAATCAAATGATACAGGAAAATGTATTCAGGATGAAGGGATAGAGAGAAAATATCTATGCAGCAAAAAAGTCAGCTTATTTTAAATACCAACCAGGCTTACATTTACTAGTGGAACTGCATGAAATATAAGGTTGGGAGGGGAATCTTGTTCTGGCCCAACTTACCTGTCTGAACGCATCTCTCCCTATGAATCATCGAGATGTTTAAGACCATCTGGAGAGACCTTGCAGGCGCGATTGACAGGGATGAGAGACAGGGCCTTTTAAGTGGTGGCCCTCAGCTTTGGACCACCCTCCCTAGTGACATCAGATCGGCCCCCTCCCTCCTGACATTTTGCAAGAAAGTCAAGACCTGGCTGTTTGAGCAGGCATTTGCTGATGAAATATAACGGTTTAATTGGCTATATGGAATGATGACGATGTGACGGAAAGTGATTTCAACGTGATGCTAAAAACTGTAATTGTATGTTTTAAATTGCTAATTGTTCTGTTATATGGTTATTGTTTTTGTTTGTTTTAGCCGTGTTTTGATTGGAAGGCAGAGATTGCCTTGTGTAAACCGGCCCGAGTCACCTTCAGGCTGAGAGGGTCGGTATAGAAATGTGATAAATAAATAAATAAATCTAACAAGTTATCCTGAACAAGACCTATGAGACATCTTTCTGACCATGTTTTGTTCTGAACATTGTGACACAGGAAGTAAATGTTTAAAAAATGGTTAGGGAAATGCCTATTAACACCATTACTTTTTGTAAACCAGATGCACATTAAACTTAGACTGTTGCCTTGTACAAATTCCTCAATATTTCAAAGATGAGACCTGGGACATGTGTGGCTAAGCAGCAGCAGAATACAGTCAAGATGACAAAAGACATTGATGTAGAAAAAACACATAATATAGGAAAGACTCTCAATTTTCCTTTTGCCGGAGCCTACTGGGAAGAACAAGATTCCACCCACTATTTTCTTCTCCTCCCTGCTGAGCCCATTGAATGCAAGCTGCTTAAGCACTTTGAATTGAGTTTCTAGCAATTGCTGTAAGATGAGGACAGAAGTGGAGGATGTGAGAGGAGCAGAAAGAAACTGGAAAATGTTAAAAGCAGTAAAAAGGTGGGACAATTGAGGATTAACTGGGATCATTCCTGCCAGATTGGGAGAGTTGGAGGGTATGCCTTGTGCCAAGTTGGAACACCAGTGAAAACATGTCAGGATTTTCATACTGATTGGCAGCAATTGGTCTGAGTTTCAGATTTGGGCTTCTCTGTGTTCCACCTGAAAACCAAACACAGGACTTTCAGAATACAAGGCATTCTGTCTATCACTGCGAATCAGTTCTCCCATGTAATAATTAAGCCATCATAGAAATGTAACATACACAGAACCTAGCATTTAGACCAGAGGTTCTCAAACTGTGGGTTCCCATATGTTTTGGCCTTCAACTCCCAGAAATCTTAACAGCTGGTAAACTGGCTGGGATTTCTGGGAGTTGTAGGCCAAAACACCTGGGGACTCAGAGGCTGAGAACCACTGATTTAATAATAATAGTAGTAGTAGCAGTAGTAGTAATATTTATTTATACCCCACCACCATCTCCCCACTGGGGACTCGGGCGGCTCACATGAGGCCAAGTCCAAACAAGAAATTAAAATAAAACAGAAATCAAAACATCAACAATATACACAATGTAAATGCATACATATAAATAAATGAACAATATACAAATATGTATCTAAAATCACAAATGTCAAGGCATTTAGACAATAGTGATGCTCTTGTCTACCTGGATGAAAGACAAACTTGATCTACTGAATCACTATGCGATTTTGAATCAACAGAGTTCAGCAGTATAATGGACAGATTTTGCCATCACAAGTCTGAATTGAATTTGAATTTTGCTGTGAATTGTTATAGGCAGAAAACCTGCCTGGATTGTTGTTTTTCTTCTTCTATTTTTGGAGGAGGAATGCCAGTTTTTTAACTGACAACGCTCGAATATTCAGTGACAAGTGATGAAGCTTGAAAAGTCCATGTGTCACTTTCATAGCAGAGAGATGAGATGTGAACAGGTAGTGTTTTGTACATTGAGAACTGATATCATTAACTACAGGTATTACTTTCGAGCCAACTAAATTGTGGGAGACATGTAAGTGATAGAACCAGTGAGAAACACACAGAAACTGTAAAGAACCAGAGCCCTTTCATGCAACATATAGCACTATGATTCTACTTTGATTGCTGTGGCTGTATCTTATGGAACCCTGGAATATTTAATGTGATGAGACTCAGAGTGCTCTCTGAGGAAGAATTTGGAATGCTCTTCAAACTACAAACCCCTTGATTTCATATTATGAAATCATGGCAGTTAGTGGAATCATAGTGCTATATAATTGTGTAGTGTGAAAAGGCACCTTAGACAATTACAATGTCTTTGTAATATTCTAATCTGTTAATTTTCTATTAACATACAGTATATATTGAGCCAAATAAACACTAGAGGAACACAGAAGGACCCACACCAACAGACGTGTTATGCCCCAATCAACTGTTATATTTTATCACCACAATTCTCTACAATTAAGACAAGAAGAGGGCTCTTGCACTTTCACCTCTGTAGAAGATTGAATTCCAGAAAGTGTAACCCTTTTAATACAACTATTAAAGGTACAATAACTTTGTTCTCTTTTTTACATGTCTGTATGCCCCAGAAAAGACAGTCACTGTCTTCAGGTGGACACTAGAAAAGACAATAATTGGAAAGATTGAGGGCAGTAGGATAAGAGGAAGACTGCATGCTAGATGGATAGAACCAATCAAGGAAGCCACAGCCCTGAGCCTGCAAGACATAAGCGTGGCTATTGAGGATAACATGACTTAGCGGTTTCTTAGGATCACCATAAATTGAAGTCAATCTGAAGGCAACTAACAACCACCAACATACATTAGGGCCTATAAAGCTCAGTCTTGCAACATCATGCTGCTACACCCTACCACACAGTATCTGCTTAATGATGGGATACTACTGGTAGGGTTACCTGTCAACCGTCAATACTTGAGTGCTCAATTTTTTTAACTGACATGCTAACCCTAATTATTAATGTTGTTGCTCTTATTTGCCAATTTTATTGTTGAAATAAAGATGTTGTTCTCCTTGAGACAGAAGCCAAGATTTTCACGTGTATTAATTAAGATGTCACGTGTATTAATAATGCTATATAAATATTGAATAAACAAATACATTTTGCATGAGAGCATCTTGACAGGTAAAATAATAAGAAGTAGAAGTCAATGATGCTTTGACACCTTGGAAGTTGGTTCCCTTGTGACATTAAAAGTAAGAGGAAAGATAAAGAAAAAGGTTAATTGTTCTGTTCATTATGATATATTGCCATTGTGGCTGTCAAAGTAAAAGGTGGATTGTGTTCCTGCGCAGATGTCCTCTCTCCAATTTTCAGTCTGGCAATTCTAACTGCCATACATGAGTAGAAGTTACATTTGACATTTACATAAACAAAACTACCTTATTTCTGACTTTACTATACCAATGTTATTAAAAGGTTTACCCAGTGGCTATATATTACTATAGTTCTAATGTCCTGAAAAAGAGGTTCAATTAAAATCTTTAAAATAAATAAATATTTTTTTTGTCTGTATATCTAATAAACGATATACAGACAGAAAGATTTTGGAAAGCAGTGCTTTTTCCTATCACAAACCTCGGGGCTGAAACTCCAGGCCAGGGTCTGAGATCTGGGAACAGCAATGATTATAACAAGCTACAAGCCACTAGCCAATGGTACAGATTGGAAATCACAATATCTTTGCCTCATATACATAATAGAATCTGCAACATCATTTCTTTTACTATTGTACAAACCAACACGTCTTCCACTTTTCAGTAAGCTCACCCCTACATAACTGCATACAGTAACTAAAATGTATTTGCATTACAAAGTTAGGAACAATCTCTCTCATTGTTTTATAAATGTGATGTGGCCAATATATTCATTATAAGAAAATGAAATTAATTACGATTACATTTTTGGTAATATTTTACTTCCAAAGTCTGCATCCATTTTGTGTCTAAATCATCATCTAAGTTTAAGGAGACTGTCCAGATTTTCCACATTCAATCACATATAATTCCCTTTCTGCTGATTATTTAGGACCAATCCAAAGCATTTTGCTACCTGGAGCAAAGAACAAGACACTGTCTCTAGTTTTCCATCTACCCAAGTCAACTAGATTGGAAGATGAAACTTTGTTGTAATGGTGGCAATAAAATCTATACCTGGAGGGAGAAGTCTATCTTAGAAGGCATAGAGCAAGCTATTTGGCATGTAGCTCTTTCTTTTGACAATTCGTATCACATACAGCCAAAGTACTTCATCTTTGCCTCTAATATCCTTCCCTCCAATGAGCAGTCGGGCTTTATTTCCTGAAGTATGGACTGGTTGGGCTGGGAGTTTAGCACAGTGGGAGTTTAGCACAGTGGTTAAAAGCTGTAGCTGCAAGCTGTAAGATCTGAACTGGCAAGTTTGAATCCCGGGGCTGACTTGGGTAAGTGAGCTGTAAGCCCTGCCCCAGCTAATCTAAGCTGTCAAAAGCTAGCTGCAAGTAGAAAATTATGTACCACATGAGCGGGGGAGGTATCTTTTTAAAAAGGACTTTTAACTTCAATAAATATAAATATTGAAGACGAGTACCGGAAGAGGATTCGGGTGGCTGGCAGTCTCCTCGTTGGAAAGAAGGAGGGAGATAGCAAGGAGGATGGAACAACAGTGGCCCCTTGTGACGGAATGGAGCAGCAGCACCCAGTGACGAATAACAACAACACCCGGTTAAGCCAAGACGAACAGGCTCAATCCAGAAAGATCCTCCTGTTTTTATATATATATATATATGTGTGTGTGTGTGTGTGTGTGTGTGTGTCCTTGTATGTCTTGTATGCCTTGTATGTTGTAATCGGCAGGAATTGTCTGCTGTATGTGTTCTGTAATCCGCACTGAGTCCCCTTCGGGGTGAGAAGAGTGGAATATAAATAAAGTGTATTATTATTATTATTATTATATTCTCACGGTCCAAGGCACTCTCAGAATTTTCCTCCAACACCACAGTTCAAAAGCATCTATCTTCCTTCGCTCAGCCTTTTATACTTTGGCCACATCATGAGAAGACAGGAAAGCTTAGAGAAGAAAATGATGCTGGGGAAAATGTAAGGAAAAAGAAAGAGGGGCCAACCAAGGACAAGATGGATGGATGGTATCCTTGAAGTGACTGACTTGACCTTGAAAGAACTGGGAGTGGTGACGGCCGACAGGAAACTCTGGCATGGGCTGGTCCATGAGGTCACAAAGAGTTGGAAGTGACTAAACGAATAAACAACAACAACAAGCCCATACAGCCTGAGCCAACTGGCTCCTTTTGTCTGAGAGAATAGGGCCAGCTACTTACCACGTTTATTGTCAAAGTGATAAAAATGGTAAATGATTATTTTCACCTCCTAATTTTCACACAGGGAACCATTTACCTCAAATGTCTCTCCAGTGAAAATCCCTACAATTATTACATCACGTAAATATCATTTCAAAATTAGTATCTGCTCTGCTACAGTAACTGTTGCATAAAGGCTGTTTCAGTACTTGTGTCACAGAGGGGGCAGACTGTCCTCAGGGTGCATCAACACTGTAGAATTAACGCGGTTTGACACCACTATGGCTCAATCATGGGAGTTATAGTTTTACAAGGTCTTTAGCCTTCTCTGCCAAAGAATGCTGGTGTCTCAGCAAACTACAAACCCCGGTGAATTAATTCTATAATGTAGATGCACCCTCAGTTCCACATGCTTAGGACACTCCAGAGGGAGTATCCTTAGCTAATGTTGAGTAGAGCAGGATGCCAAGAGTGAGATCTATGGATTTTATTGAGGTATTCCCTCCTCTTCTTATTGCATAATTGAAGCACTTGTTATATGATGTCATTCATAGAGGCCATAAAATAATACAGACATAACTCTATTAATAAAGCCTATGAAAAATAGCTTGGCCCGACTTACAGGGCCGAGCAGATTGTGGCACTGGGTGTCCTCGCCGCCATCATGGATCACAAGGGGGGCTTCTTCCTCCCAGAAGCCACTGGGTAGCGGGAGATTTTCCCGCCACCTGAGCCAGCTGGCCAATGGTGGGGCTGGCCCTGCCCTGGCCTGGGTCGTAGATGGGGCCAGCCCTCTCTTCCACCCGGGCAGCCTACTTAAGGCTGCCCGAGGCATAGCAGCAGGCGGTGGAGCATCCAGGCTGTTGCCATTGCCTCTGTGGGCTTGAATTGGTGGCTGCCTGTAACCAACATAAGCTGTTGCCGTTTCCCCTGTGGACGGGGTGTAGTTTACTGAGGACAGGTTATAAGGGTTGACGGAAAAAGGGGTGTGGGGGGTCCCTGCACCCCTTTTTTGTGGCATGTGGCATGGCCCCTGGATCGGGGTGGTGCATTGCCCCTTGTTGGAAGGGGGGATAATGCCCGGCCCCCTGGGGTGCCGAGCTTACGGGAACCGGCAGCGTGCCGGTGGCACCCAGGGATGTAAGTATCTTTGGACAGCAGCAGGCTGTCAGACCTCTGATCCAGGACCCATGCACGGCTGCCAACCCTTGTTCCTGTAATCAATACATGAGTTGTGGCCATATTTTACTCCAACTTCTTGTGTCGGTGTCATTTTGGTAACATGGGGGGAGGTGTATCACCCATAAACACGCAATGGAGTTTCACTTCATTTGCCATGCTTAGCCTAGCTATCCTCTCTTTCCTTCTTGTCCTCTGGCTAGGCAAAAGGTTTTTTTTAGCAACATTAGCATTGGGAACAAAAGCATGTCTGTAGTAAAACAATGCAATAATGCAGTGTTTCTCAACCTGGGGGATTGCAAGAGGGTGTCAGACAGGTTGCCAAAGACCATAAGAAAACACAGTATTTCCTGTTGGTCATGGGGGTTCTTTGTGGGAAGTTTGGCCCAATTCTATCATTGGCAATCTTTAGAATGCTCTTTGATTGTAAGTGAACTATAAATCCCAACAACTACAACTCCCAAATGTCAAGGTCTATTTTCCCCAAATTCCATCAGTGTTCACTTTTGGGCATATTGAGTATTCATAAGAAATTTGGTCCCGATCCATCATTGTTTGAGTCCACAATGCTGTCTGGATGTAGGTGAACTATCACTCCAAAACTCAAGGTCAATGCCCACCAAATCCTTCCAGTATTTTCTGTTGGTCATGGGAGCTCTGTGTGCCAAGTTTGGCTCAATTCCATAGTTGGTGGAGTTCAAAATGCTCTCTGACTGAAGGTTACTACAACTCCCAAATGACAAAATCAACCCCCTGCCCCAACCCCACCAATATTCAAATTTGAGCATATTGGGTATTTGTGCAAAATTGGTCCATTGAATGATAATGTATCCTGCATATCAGATATTTACATTATGATTCATAGCAGTAGCAAAATTAGAGTTATGAAGTAGCAACAAAAATAATGGTATGGTTAGGGGTCACCACAACATGAAGAACTGTATTAAGGGATGGTGGCATTAAAAAGAGCAGGATTGTAATCTTGTTGATCCAACTATGGCCAATATGTGTGCCACACGAGAGAAACAGCAGCTTTTTTGGAATCCCTTACATGAATAGAAAACTGAGCGAGAAGAATAGCATGTTTTTTTTAAAAAAAGACAGAGCTATGCATTTGGCCATTAAAATTAAAATTATTAGAACAGTGGAGGTTGGTGGAAATAAAACATACCCCTTGAAGTGGTCCCTAGAAGATTCCAATTGTTTTTGCTTACCTGACCTCTAGGCATGGTAAAAATGAAACGGAAATTAAATGGATTCGTTAGAGATTCGTATGTAATGGGACTTTTGATGTTTTACGTATCGCTGTCGCGAACCAGGAAGTAGACTTTCTTTTACGGCACTTCGGGCGCCATTTTTGTATCTGGGTCGTAAAGCATTCGTATGGTTTCTTTGCCCTTAGTAAGCGTGTTTTGTCATTGGCTGATGGATACCAGGTGGACATACACTCCCCTTCACTCCACCTTTCCTTTAGCCAATCAGAGGCAAAGAAACATGGATGGGGTGAGCGAGGGCCTCCTCCTCCTCTCTCGCCAATGACAGGCCTGCGAGAGAGGAGGAGAAAGGCCCCCGCGCCCCTCTCTGCTCTCTCTAGCCTCGATCCATGCATCGGGGCTAGAGAGAGGCAGAGAGGCGCCCCTGCCCTTTCCCGCTAAGATATAAGCCGACCCAGGCCTGGGTGGGCTTATATCTTAGCGGGAAAAAACTGCCGTGGGGCGGCCCCTTCCCCACTAAGAAATAAGCCGACCCAGGCCTGGGAAACAGTAGGAAACTCGGCCCGGGCTGCTTCCAAAGCGCTTTGGAAGCAGCTCGAGTTTGATTCGAGTAATTTCCTCCTGTTTCCCAGGCTGTCCCCTCAGCGGAGGGAGAGCCTGGAGAACAGGAGGAAATTCCTCCGATTGGGAACTCGCAGGGGTTAAGGGAGGCATCGACCGCTTCTGAGCCTGGGAAACAGGAGGAAATTACTCCGAATCAAGGCTTGGGTCGGCTTATATCTTAGCGGGGAAGGGGCTGCCGTGCGGGAGGCCCCTTCCCGCTAAGAAATAAGCCGACCCAGGCCTTGATTCGGAGTAATTTCCTCCTGTTTCCCAGGCTGTCCCTCAGAAGCGGAGGGAGAGCCTGGAGAACAGGAGGAAATTCCTCCGATGGGAACTCGCAGGGGTTAAGGGAGGCATCGATGCCTCCCTTAACCCCCTGCGAGTCCCAATCGGAGGAATTTCCTCCTGTTCTCCAGGCTCTCCTCTCGCTCTGAGGGACAGCCTGGGAAACAGGAGGAAATTACTCCAATTGGGAACTCGCAGGGGGGTTAAGGGAGGCATCGATGCCTCCCTTAACCCCTGCGAGTTCCCAATCGGAGGAATTTCCTCCTGTTCTCCAGGCTCTCCCTCCGCTTCTGAGGGACAGCCTGGGAAACAGGAGGAAATTACTCCGAATCAAGGCCCCGAGCTGCTTCCAAAGCGCGCTTTGGAAGCAGCCCGGGGCCGAGTTTCCTACTGTTTCCCAGGCCTGGGTCGGGTTATTTCTTAGCGGGAAAGGGGCCGCCCGCACGGCAGCCCTTTCCCCGCTAAGATATAAGCCGACCCAAGCCTGGGTCGGCTTATATCTTAGCGGGGAAGGGGCCGCCCGCACGGCAGCCCTTTCCCCGCTAAGATATAAGCCAACCCAGGCCAGTTGGACAGCCCTGTTCTAGTTTACCAAGAGCACGTTCCTCATACCCTCCAGGTCACTATCACCCTTACTACATTCTTACTATTAGAATTTATTATTTAATTCTAATAAATGCTCTGGAGAAGCAAGCCTTGACTATTTTATTTAATAATAATAATACTAATAATAATAATATATTAATGCTTTATATCTCCCTGCAAGGAAACCAAGGGAAATGTTGCCCCTCGATTTGCCTGTGCTTAAAACAGTGTCAGTCCTGTTTCCCTGCTTTCCAGACTTTAGAACCAATTTAGAATTTCGTTAGTACTTAAGTTACATTTTAGCACTTTTGCAAATTTTTGTAAGTCTTTAATATACTAATCAAAAAAATCCCCCCATTTGATTTTAGAATTGCGATTTTAGGATTCTAAAACAAGCCTACTGACCTCCTTCTTTCATTTCACATGTTCCAATTTAAAAATCCACTGAAGCATGTTCAAGTTGCTCTTATGTTTCTGTGATGTAGGAACCAATCCCTATTCTCTCCATGTTATTTTTGCCTCTGGTACCAATGCCTCTGTTAAACAAGTAATACCCAAGGACACACCTACTTTATTAACTGAGATACAGTTCAATGTGTGTACTCCAGTCTCAGGGCTACTTTTCCTAAGGATTCAGATACCCTCCTTGCTGGTTCAGACTCATTTCTTCATACACCTAAACTCAGGGGTGGGCAACATGTTGCCCATAGACCCTCCCATGTTCTTTTTCAATCATTGTGTATTTCTTCCAATTACCTATGCCTCCCTGGGCTTCTGGATAGAAGGCTACAAAAGACTGAAAAACTGCATTGAGAAAGCTTCCCATAACCCAGCGCATACCAGATGTGGTGGAGGCTCCTTCTTTGGAGGCTTTTAAACAGAGGCTGGATGGCCATCTGTCAGGGGTTCTTTGAATGCTATTTCCCTCCTTCTTGGCATGGGGTTGGACTCAAGAGGCCTCTTCCAACTCTATGATTCTTATGATTTGACTACAATTCCCATCACCTACACTGTTGCCAATGCATGTTGAGGTTGATGTTTTTTGTAGTCCAAAATATGTCATGAAGCTGTAGTGGATCCCCTTGCACGGAAGGCTAAAATTATTAAGTATTCAGAAAAAGTTGCTTTTTGGCACCAAATCTCCCAGACCCCTGTTCGTGGATTTTCCCAATAGTGTAGACTCCTTCCTTTGTATTAGTTTTTGGGTGGCGCATAACATCTCCCAAAGGCCAGCCTTAGTTGGTCTATTCCATTTCCCTGTATAGAGCTCTCTTGCTGGACTCCTCCTTTTTCTATAGTCACTAGAGGCTTGGCTCATTGTCTGGTATCCTAGGCCAATCAATCCAAAAACAGGCATTCTTAGCACCTGCATTTAGCAGTATTTTATACCACCAGTCCAAAGGACAACAGAAGCCTAAGTTTCACAGGATAGAAGATTAAGACAGTTTATAACCATCACTTTGCACCAGAGGAAGGAAAGACTCCAGAAAGATGACTGCAACCAGCAAATTCTCCTTTTGTAATGTATTGTTTTAAGTTACCATATGATAGCCCCAGGTGAAGTTAACCCTTTTTTCATTTTGTTTCACTTTGCCTAAAGTGCCTCTGTCTTCTATGGGTATTAATCTTAACAGAAGGTATCAGATAGTCCCCAAGAAAAGCCAGACAATATAGTTTTCCCGAAGGCTCAGGCATGCCATCACAGGGCCCCCAAAACACAAATCCGGGTTCTGCTATCCTCTGCATGCCCCTTCAAGAAGAAGTGCAGTTATCAGCTGGGGTTTGGTTTGACGATTCCCCTATAACTTCTGGAATCCGTAGATGTTTGTACCATTATATGCAATGGTGTAGTTAAATTCTGCCCTTAGGTATCATGGCAAAAACAAGCTTTGCTTTTTACATTTTCTATTAATATTTTCAAGCTATGGCTGGTTGAATTCATGGATACAGAATCCATGTATATGACAGTACTTTCAATGAATTTACTGCTTTCTTACAGAAACAGAAAGGCTGCTTTGCCATTTCAAAGTGTACTGAATTTCTCAATATTCTGATCTCAGAAAGTTTGGGGGGGTTTCTCTGCAATTCTCAGACAATCAGCTAACTTAGAACAGTAAGAGAAATGTGCTTGGCCAACTTACCGGCTGAGCGGGTTGAGGGGCGGGGTCGCCCTCGCCGCCATTTTGCGGATATATGCGGGGGTTTCTCCTCCCCAGAAGCCCGTCAGCCAATGACGGGGATGGCCCCGCCTCGCCCCTTCTTTTCGCCAGCTGGCCTGCACTTCCGCCTGGGCAGCCTATTTAAGGCCACCCGGGGCTGCCCAGGCTACACGTGGGGGCCAACTCTGTTTTTTCTCCCACCCTCCCTACTTATTGCATTGCTTGTTGGTGTCCATTTTGTTCATTCTTCATTTCCTTGTTGCATTGTTCATGGTCATGAATTATTATGTTCTTTGTCACAACTCTGTGCTTGGCGTGTGGCATGGCCCCTGGATCACGCTGGCTTATCGCCCCTTGGTTGTGAGGGGATAACACCCAGGCCCTCTGGGGTGCCGAGTTTCCGTGGACAGGCATTGGGCCGCTCACACCCCAGGCTTGCATACGCCTTTGGACATTCGTGGGGGCTATATGACCCTGATCCACGGCCCATGCGTGGCCGCCAACCCTTTGTTCCTGTTTTCAATAAATGAGTTGTGGCCATTTCCATCCAACCACTTGTGTCTGTGTTATTGTCCTTGGCACGAGGTGTGTCACCCTTGCACACGCAATAAGTATTCCGATGTGAATCTCAAAGGATGGCTCTGATTTGTTTATTGTATATTGACCTAAATCCTGTTTTTAGCCCTAAGAAGAACAGACCCATAAAATCAATGGAATTTACCAATGAGTCAACTCACTATTCAACAAACAATCAGCTGGCTATCTTTTGGGAGTGCTTTGCTTGTGTGTTTCTCCATGGGAATGGCCCTTGCGGTCTCTTCCAGCTATGGAATTCTATGATTCTATAATCAAGCTGGAACTTACAGAGCTGCTGTCTGAAAGGCAGACTGCGGTTGAAGCTGGGATTCCAGATTAGATTGGCTAGAGACCTTCTCAGAAGTCAGGCCAACTTGAACTGCTTTTGAGTGTTTTTCCTAAACCACATTGAACAAAAAGAAAAGGGTTTAGCCTCCCAGTACTAATGCAAAAACTGGTTCACTTCCCTCAAAATTGATTCAGTCTAGCATGACAATTCATATTGCGAACAGCTGGCATTCTTGTGAACTGTGGCCCTAAATGCACTGTGCACACATACTCTGAGCACATTAGAAAGTTTTCAATAAGGAGAAAAATTATGACAAAAGAAGAGAAGGAAGCAGGCAGAATCTTTTCAGTTCTGTCTTCTGAGAATTTCCCCAAAGACCCCACCCGCCTGCTGATATTTCACCAGCACTGGCTAGAGAAGAATTAGCCAAGGCAGCTGCTGGAACGCCGGATTAAAATGATACTAGATAGGTTTCATTTTGCTCCATTTCACTTGATTTGAGGTTTTGCTGGACTCTCTCCCTTCCTCTCCTGTTCTGAGTGTTGCTGTTTAACATGGCAATTCTCCCAGGGAAGGGAAAGCCTCTGTGCTTTTTCCTCTGAGTGCACACAGATACCAGACAAGTGGAAAAGCTTTGTCTATTCAGTCAGTCCCATAGCTAAAGTTGTCCAGGAAGGCAGGAACTGATGATATTACAGGAAGGGGTATGTATAGCTGCACACAATCTATGCAAGCTTACTGAGAAGTCCTTCTAAGATGTATGTATGAGGTTTACTCTCAAGTAACTGTGCATTGAGTTACAGCATAACAGTAGAATCTTATAATGGTCTAGCCAGATGTTCTAGTGGATTTAACTAGGTTTATTTCCATGCAAAAGTGCAGAGGACTGGAAGTCTAATCAGATATTACAACGTTGTTTATTTAATAACGCTCATAGACAGCTTTGCTACCCTATATAAATCTTTCAAAAAAGGGGAGACAGGTTAAACATAGTGGGAAAATGCAAAATAGAGCAAAATAAACTAACAGGCAAAGAATGCAATGGTATTTTGTAGTACCTTTGAGACTGAGAGGACAAAGTTGTTAGAGTAAGTTTTAACAGACGAAGGGTGCACCTACACTGTTGATTTAATGCAATCCGACATCACTTGAGCCCAATGCTATGGGATCACAGGAACTGTAGTTTTATGAGGGCTTTTAGCCTTTTGTGCCCAAGAATGCTGGTGTCTCACCAAACTATACCTCACAGGGATTCATTACATTGAACAATGGCAGTTAGAGTGGTATCGCACTGCATTAATTATACAGTGGAAATGCCCCCTAAAACAACATACTCAGATGCATGACGAGTAGAAGAAAGCCACCATTAAAATAACCTTCCTCAACCTAGTGCTCTGCAGATATATTGGACTAGAAGTCCCATCATCCTCAAACAGAATACCCATGGGCACTAGGTGGGTTCAGGCTTCAGCAAGAACTCAGCATAAGAACAGTAGCAGATCAGTGCATTCATTACCAGAGTCTCAAGCCCAAGAAATGGAATGCCTTTGCTGTACAGGATTTATTAACCTACACTGAGGAAGGTCACATTCCAGTATAATTTTTCACTATATATGTATAGTTGTAGTTTGCCTACTTCCTCCCTTTTTTGGACCCATCATCCTGCTTTGTATCTTGTGTAGGATATCAATGGAGGAAATTTGGGGGACAAACTGCCTAAAAGAAGGAATTATTCTCAGCTTAAAGAATCATTCCAGATGTGTTTTTCAGTACATTGGTATCAGTCTACACACACAAGGATATGAAAGTGTATGTTACTGCCTGAGGAAACAAGTTTAAGATTACTGATGCTTCTGAAGACCTTTGAAGTTGATGAGCAGACAGGAAATGCAAGGTACCATTGCTATAGAAACTGACCTTAAAAGATGTAGACTCTCTGATATTCACAATTATTGACTTCCAGCTCCTTGCTTCTCAAAACTGAGTCAAGACTAATTTAAAATCTGTATAAACGGCACCTTCTATTTTGCTTATGTAGAAGGCCAATTAATACAATAAAGATGATGAACTGAGAATATGTAAGGGAACATCAAAAATGCACAAGAAAAAGTACAGCTACAGAAAAGCTTCTGTAGCTTTCTATCCTGAAGTTACAATGGTTTATTTGGGTTTATTAAAGGTTATTTTAGCACATGAAGCATATGATGACCTTGAGTAGCCTAACAATTCTAGGAAAAAATTAAATCAGTGATTCCCAAAGTGGGCGCTATTGCCCCCTGTTGGGTGCTGAAGCGATCCAAGGGGGGGGGGGGTGATGGCCACAAGTGCATTTGTGGGCAATGAATAACTGTAAGGGGGCAGTGAAAGCATAAAAGAGAAGAGAAAATTTAGAAAAAATTGATTTATGTATTCCGCTCATAATGCTTAATTTTTCTTTGAGTAATGTACTGGACATTGACAATGCATACTCCCTCATTTGCATTGAGGTATGTGCAATCACGCACTGCTACTGTTCACATGGTGCCACTGAATTGCTGTTCCAAAATACGTGAGCACTACGAGCATTGCTGCAGGCAACTGCCACTTGTGCGATTGGTCAATCACAAGGCCAAAGCCTGGAATGGAAGCAGCAGTACTAATTACTGGCAGTACTACCAGCAGATTTTGGAGTATGCTATGAATCAGGAGATTTCCCGTAATTAATACAGGAAAATTACGCCATAATATAACTCTAAGTTAAATTGTTGTGATTGTGACAAGTTTTTTATTTATTTTGTAATAATTATATGCGCTTTACAATTAAAAATAACATGTTTATTTGTTGCATTACTATTTATTTTAGTTTGTTTTTTACAAAAATATTTCAAAAAATTACCCCAAAAAATACAAAAAAAGTATTTTTCTACATATAATAATGGCTCAACCACAGTAAAAATGTAGACAATATAATATTGAATATTTGAAATATGGCTTTATTGAGTCAACTGTAAACAATACATTACCAATGTGCCTGATTTGCCAGAAAGTTTTATCAAACGAAGCTATGAAGCCTTCCAGACTACAAGAACATTTGACTAAAATTCATGTTGATAAAAAGATAAGGATTTATCTTATTTTTGAACACTAAAAGAAAAATTTATCAAACATCCGACATTGGCAAAACTCTTTTCAACCGCAACCACACAAGATGGTGATGGCTTGCTTGCTTCTTACAAATATTTCATTAATGATTGCCAAATCGGGAAAACCTCATACTATTGGTGAAGAAATAATTATACTGGCTATAAGTGAAATAATACGTACTGTGCTACACAAGCCAACATCTGGTATTATCAAGAAAATTTTGTTGAGCAATAATAAGATTTTTTTAAATAAATTCATTTTTATTAAAGTTTTCAAGAGTAGAATAAAAGAGGGGGGACATTTTAGGTGTATAAGAAAGTAGGAAAATAAAATAGATTGGAATATATGTGTAAAGGGAGAGAGACAGGGTAAATTGGATGGAGTGGATAGGGTAAGATGGGTTAATATAGACGAGGAAGAAGGGGGATAGGGAAGGGGGGGGATTGGTGGGGTAGGATATAATTGTTGTCTCCAATCTTCTTCACATCGGTTCTTTGGTGTTTCTTATTTATTTACTAATTTTATTTAAAAGTTTTATATCTCAATCTTCTCACTTCCGAAGAGGGACTCAGACCAGCTTTACAGCAAGAATTCAAAGCAGTTGATACAAATTAAAACATTATATAGCCATACAAAGTTAAATACATATAAATAAAATACATATAGATAAAATACATTATTTCAACATGTCTCTTGAACAAAATTGGCTAACTCTTTCTTAGAGGCTTCCTAAGAGCAATCATAGTTACTTTTGTCTTATGTTGATGATCCATTTCAAATTTTCTTGAGTAATAAAATTCTTTATCAAAGTCCAATCTATTTTTGGTATCATCAAGCTCTGCTTTATACTCAGATATTGGGTTAATTGTCCATATTCATAATCTCTGTGATTTTCATTAGGCTTTGATCTTATATTGAGATTTTCTTTATTCTCCAGTATTTTGCATAATTTTTTTCTGGCCGCTGTCACTAGATAGTTGAAAAGTTTCCTCCTCCTCCTTCTTCTTCTTCTTCTTCTCTGTGTGGTGCCAGTGACGCTGTTGCCCGTCCAAAATGCATCTCATAATCTTCTGGGGATTTTTCTCTTAGTCTCTTGCTTCCTGATTTTGACTGAAATCCATCTTCTTTAGATTGTTCCTGTTTTCCAGTTTACGATGTTTTGCCCTTCTTTAAGTCTTTTGATAGTTTTTTAAATAAAATTCTTTGGCTTTATCTTTGGAGATTATCCAGTATCTTTCTTCATTGTATGTTAGCATGAGGCCTTCAAATCTTTCCCAGCAGAACCTTGTATTTCTTTTCTTAAATTCTTCTGTGAGGAATATATATATCCTTCTCTTGTTTAGGGTTATTTGTGGGAGTTCTTTTAGTATAGTCACTTTCTTTTGTTTGTAATAAATTGGGTTAATCACATTATTTTTAAAGATTTCATCTCTGATCCTCCATCTTCCAAATTGAACTATTACGTCCCTTGGGACTTTGTTTCTTCTTGCATAATTTGTGTTAATCCTCTAGACCTTCTCAATGTTGTCTTCCATTTGTTCTTGAGGGATCTTGAGTGATTCTGCCGTTAATTTAACAATAATTTGGCGGATATTATCTTTAGAATCTTCTTGTAAGTTCCTAAATCTTAATTGAAATTCAAGTTCATGCTGCTCTATCAATTCTTGCATCTTCTAATTTTCCAATTTTATTTTTTTTTCTTGTTGTTTTTCCATCTTCTTGCTGTCCTGTTTTATTTCCTTAACTTCCTCTTTGAAAATTGACATCTCCTTTTTATTGTATCTACTTTGCTTTTAATATCCGTTTGAAGATTTGATATTTGGTCATTAAATTGCTGTTGGAACACATCTTGTTTCTCAGATAATTTTTGAATCTCTACTTATATATCTCTTAAATCAATGTCACCCGGAAGTGAACCTCTTCTTAAGATGGCAAGTTTCTTTTTCTCTATTTTAGTTGTTGGTGTTTTCATATTATTCAATAATCAATTGTTTATTTCATTTGATAAATATGTTATCAAATTAGTTAATTAAGAAAGTTCTTAATTGGTTATTTGATTTATTAATTAAAATAATGTAATAATTGATATCAATTGGTAACTTTGTAAGTTCCTTTACTGTATCAATTAGTAGATTCTTTGTGAGACACAATAATATAACTACTTTGGAGATAAATAATTTATTAATGAATTTTATAGTAATTATTCTCTAGTTATTTAGGATATGTCTTCTTTATTTTTCTCTCCTCTGTTGCGTTACATGTTTTATATTTTAAGAAAAGAACTGGTTTTTAGTACCTACTTCTGTTTTGTCAGTATGTCCACCAAATTTTTGCCGTCTTCTTAGTTCACTTCTGCTACTTGGCAATCAGCCCTCTCTGTGTAGCTCTATGTGTAGTTCTATAGCTCTATGCCTTTCTTTGTCTGCTTGTGACACTTCCTGGTCTACCTCATCCTTCTGTTTTCCGCTCAGAGTTGTTTATGGAGGACTCCACTAGACTAAACAAAGTCTTCTTCAAGGTCAGTTTTTGTTCCCTTGTCTCAGACTTTATATGCTTTGCAATAATGTTCAATTAAAACAATACCTAATTAATTCTAAATCCTCCTTTTGCTCCTTTCTTACTTTGGATAGTTAATTATCCCTATCAAATTTAAAGTTTCTTTGTGATCGAATTCCTTTCTCCCCTCCGTTTTTCTCTTAAGTTTCTGCTCTTTTGTAAATGTCTGTTAGCCTTGTTCTCCTTAGTGAAGAGATTTTATTCTTTGCAACTTACATTTAAAATTTCTTCTTCTCCTCTCCTCTCCAGTTCTTGAGTTTAAAATGTGGATTGGCCTGCTGTAAACGGAGTCTCATTCGAGACTCGGGTCGCCTTGCTGTGGTCCGCTATACCCGGTGGGCTTTTCCTTGTGTCTTTGGGCACCACCCTTGAGGGGTGACACCTCTTAAACCATAGGGGTTATGCCCTGTGGGTTTTGCTGTCTCCTCGATCTCAGTCAGCCGGGGAGAGGTAGCCATACGCTCTATCCAGCCACCATGCTCGGCTGGCACCTTGGGAGCTCTCAAGATGTCTGTCCAGCAGCCATGCCGTCCACACCGGAAGTCCAATGCAAAGAAGAATTGATGAAATGGCTCAAGATGTTGAAGGTTCATTGTGTGGCTATTTAAAAGCATCTCAATTTTCTATTCAACTTGATGAGTCAACTTTGTTAGGAAATGAAGCTTTACTTTTAGCATATGTGCGATTCACAAAGGAAGAACACATTTGCCAAGAATTAATATTTGCTAAATATTTGCAAACTGATACTAAAGGAGAATCAATATTTCATGCATTGGATGAGGTTTTTTAAAAAAGAAAAAGAAATACACTGTATCATCCATCGTTAACATCTAGTTGCCAAAACTTTTAATGCACGGCTGAATAATTCATTACAATATGTAATTAAAGCTATCAACACAATCAGAAGCAAATCATTGAATGGCAGATTGTTTAAACAGCTTTGCATTGAAAATGATGAAGAATTTAATCGTTTGCTGCTTCATACAGAAGTTCGTTGGTTGTCAAAGGGTGCCTGTTTAGATAGGTTTTATAAGCTGTTTAACTCGTTGCTGGAGTTCTTGAAAAGAAAAAAATGATGCTTTATGATCCAATTTAATTCAATCCAAAAGTGACATCGCTTACTTGACCGACTTGTTTCAAAAATTTAATGAAAGCAGTCTTCAGCTTCAAAGTGATGAATTGAATTTAATAAAAACAAAATCTGTTATTTCTGCATTTGTGACAAAACTTCTTCAACACAAACAAAATTTTGGATGAGGGGAATTCAGCCAGTTCCCAAACTTATCAGGAGCAGAAAAAAAGATGAGGACATACTTTGTTGTTGTGAACACTTGGATGCTCTCCATTCAGATTTTAATCAACAATTTGATGATATTTTGAAAATGAACATACCTGATTGGATTTCGGATCCTTTTTCAAGTGCAAACACAGAAGAATCTTCATAGTTATTAGAAGAACTGATGGAAGTAACTACAAATGACGAATTTAAATTTAAATTCAAAAGCGGCTACCAACAATTCTGGCTGCAAAAGGAGATCTCTACAGCTTATCCTGAAATATGGGCTGTAATTCAAAAGTTCTTAATTGCATTTCCTTCATCATATTTAGTGGAATGTGGATTCCATGTGGTAACCAATTTATTAACAAAAAAAGAGAAACCGATTGCAAATAGTCAATCGCAGTGATTTGAGATTACTGCTGACGAAAATAGAGCTGAGGATTACTAAATTGGTAGCAGCACACCCAGTTCATCCTTCTCATTAAGATGATTTTGAATGTTTTAACTTTTTTTGTATTACCTTTCTATCCTAAGTTCAATAAACAATTTCAAACTTCAATGTTTCTAATTTACACCTTTCTTTACTATATTTTACGAAAAAGGTAGAAACATTAATATATTTCTGTTTAATTGCTATTTTTAAAAAAATTAAAATTCCAGGGGGCGCTGAGTAATATTTTTTTCTGGAAAGGGGGCAGTAGGCTAAATAAATTTGGGAACCACTGATTTAAATCCATGCTGAGACTCAACATTTTGAGTTATTTTTGCAGCCTTCTCTGTAATAAAAGAATGTTGGCTTCACATGAATTCAAACCTAAAATCCCATAATCTCTCAAATATCTGGTATCATTGTGTGTTGAAACTTGTAAAACATCAAGCTTGGGTTCTATTTTCGACTACAATTCAGCTGCAGAACTCTGAGATGTGCACGTTTTCCAAACGGGGTAATAGCAGTGGGGATTCAGCCCAGCAGCAGCTACTCCAGTCTCCCAGATGCCTTGGAGGCATCTACGGACAATGCCGGCTCTTCTGCTCAGAAGTGGAGATTAGCACCACAGCCCAGAGTTGGACTCTGCTAGACATAATGTCAAGGGGAAACCGTTACCTTTTTATTGTCTGCTTTGTATGCGGCAACAAGAAGGAAGAATATCTCCCGATAAGGAAAAATGTTTCCTTATACCGGTTTTGATACTAGCTTTCTGAATTGGGATTTGTAATAACAGCAACTGCCGATTAAATTTAGAGATGAGAAGCAATGATGGATGAATAAAGACATGCTCACTTTTTGATGATTAAGTGAGGACAAATGGCTTGGCTGCACAAAACCACCAAGAAAGGTCAGATTTATTCTGGAGGTAACGTTAGGATACATATAAACATGCATTTGATTTGTATCAATTCTATCAGGCATTGGTTTCTCACTAAAACATCCAGGAATTGTAGTCTAGTTGGAATAAGAATATCTGCCAAAGATTCCTAGCCAGTCCAACCCTAACATCATTTTTAAGTCTTCTTTGCAAGGGGAAAAATAATGAACTGTGTTTAATACTTATGAAGTATAAAAATGCTTTTAAAGACTTCCCATCTTTTTCACATCTAAAGCTTTTTCCCACATTCGAAAGTGTGTGGCTCAATTATATGTTTCTGCACGTAGCCTGATAGCCATCTCCCTTCCATTGCAACTTTACATGTGTCTGTCTTTGCTATCAACAGAGCTTGGGGATGTTACCCTTTTTTTGGATGACAGCTCCCAGAATCCACCAGCCAGCACCAGCTTTTACAGAAAGGCAAAGAATTGCTTGCACATGAATGTTACTACAAAGTAGAGTTTCAAGTGGAAGCGCTGTGGAAGGAATGGGGAACAGAGTACTTATGCATTTGGCGCATTTATGCCTCATCAAAACAAGCGAGGAAACACAGATGTGCACAAAATGGTCATGTCCTCATTTATAGTCCGAGGTCAGGGGCGATAATTGCATAGTTCTCCAAATGCTGTTGGACTTCAACTCACATTAGCCCTCATCACTGGCAATGATGATTAGGGTTCATAGGAGCTGCAGTTCATTGTAATCACTATTCACCTCATCTCAACAATGGATACATATTGCACATGATAATGGCATTAACTCTGGCTGTCCAATTTGCAGGAAATAGTTTCCACACCTTGGCTTAAATTACACTGTTAGTTCCAAGTACAATAGATCCATTTGATCAACCGGTTTTACCCATGTGTGACTTCCTGTTCAACAACTGATTTAATAGGTCTGCTCTAGCTGGACCTGACCAACAGGATCCTGACCATAAAAATGAAATGCAAATAATGTTAGAACAAGATAATATCTCCACAACAATGGACAAAGAGAATATCCCTGCAAAGGAATCTCTCTCGGCAGGTGTGACACATCTATGATCAGTATGTATTCATTTCACTCAAAACTCCGAGAAGACCAATTTATATTCAGTTTATGTTCTAGAACATATCACCATTTGGGAATTCAGCAAAAGGTGCATGACCTCTATTTTTGAAACAAAGTGATAAGGTATAGATTGTACTTCAACAGTTGGCTATATATATTACACACTATTGAAGACAAACCTATATTAATGCAAGTGTTTCTTTTTATCATGAGCTATAAACCATTAGTAAATGCTCGGTGACACAGTGGGTTAAAACTGCCAAGCTGCTGAACTTGATCAAAAGGTTGCAGGTTAGAATCCGGGGAGTGGGGAGAGCTCCTACTGTTAGCCCCAGCTTCTGCCAAACTAGCAGTTTGAAAACATGCAAATGTGAGTAGAACAATAGGTACCTCTATGGTGGGAAGGTAATGGCACTCGATACAGTCATGCCGGCCACATGACCTTGGAGGTGTCTGTTTATTTAAAACTTTTATACCCTCGGCCTTCTCACCTCACGGCCTTCTCACCACCTTCTCCATTTTTAAGTCAGACCGGCAAAAGGCTCTTCGACTTCAAAATGGAGATGAGCACCAACCCCCAGAGCCAGACACAACTGGACTTAATGTCAGGGGAAAACCTTTACCTAATGCTGTAAAGGTGTACTACTTCACAGACTAATGTGATGTTTTAATTACATTTGTTGATGTCATTGAACCATAGGAAGAATATTGTCTTCCCCACAGGTTTGAGAAGGTGTTCCTGTAATCAATCCGATACACAAACAAATATGTCACTGAGAACAGTAAGTCATACACAAGGCTAAACCATAAGGTATAAAGGGGCAGAACTGTGAGAGAAGTCAATGACGAGTCAAGATATCATAAAAATCACAAATGCTGTAATTGTGAATAATATACGTGCTCAATAGCAAAACAATATCACATATAGTGCAATGTAGTACAATTCACTCACAATATCGCAATTCAGCCCGAGAGGTCACTTGCAGCATCGACTTGTATTAAAACGCGGAAACGCGAAATCTCCCGTCCTGACTTTGAGTCCCAATTGTTCCACTACAACCCTGGGGAGGAGCGGTCAGAAGTCCAGGGCCCCTGAGAAAGCGTGGTTTACGCGAAACGGCCATCTTGGCGTCAGCTTACCTCCAGCCGTAGGCGCCTGCCCATCCGGCAGCTTGCCAGCTCTTCTACCCACTAAGGCTCCCCCATTGGCTCAGTCGTTAGCCTGTGAGTTATCAGACTCCGGACTATTCACAGGGGTACTCAGATTCTGTTAGAGCGTCATTCAAGCCCAGTGTATTGTAAGGGCTTCAGCTGATTACAATTGTATCACGCTTGTTATATCCGAATTGCGATATTGTGAGTGAATTGTACTACATTGCACTATATGTGATATTGTTTTGCTATTGAGCACGTATATTATTCACAATTACAGCATTTGTGATTTTTATGCTATCTTGACTCGTCATTGACTTCCCTTCGTTCCTGTAATCAAGTCATATCAGAAGAACGGCATGGTGTATAGATTTATATCTTCAGCTACAATTTTTTTCATGTCAGAAGTGACTTGAGAAAGTGCAAGTCACTTCTGGTGTGAGAGAATTGGCCGTCTGCAAGGTTGTTGCCCAGGGGACACCTGTATGATTGATGTTTTACCATCCTGTGGGAGGCTTTTCTCATGTCCCCACATGGGGAGCTGGAGCTCGACAGACTGGAGCTTACCCTGTTCCCCGGTTTTGAACCACCAACCTGTTGGTTGACCAGTCCTGCCAGCATAAGTGCTTAACCCATTGTGCCATTCAGCTACATTAACTTTTATGGAGCAACCACATTTCTATCCACCTCAGCTTAAAGCTTTCTGGACTTTAGATAGCCCAATGTTTTTACATGCATCATCTCAGTAGAATGAATAGGATGTGATGCACTGCTATCATTATGCACAATGGTTCACAGACATCTTTTTAAAAGAACCTAAGAACTATTATAAAAATAGGTATAGATTCATAGAAATAATACAGAGGATTTTTGTTCTAGACTGTACCACATGTGGTTAGTCCTTCAGGGGAAAGATACATTTCTAGGATCGAACCCTTGGAATCCTGGAATGCTTGCTAGGGAATTTTGAGAACCATGGCATCCAAAAAGTCATATCTCCAAGTAATATGTTGTGTAGTCTTTCTTTGCCAATAATACCATACTGTCTTGGTGCTGCTTTGTCCTACTCTGCAAAGCAAGTGCTAGTGTACTGACTTTAAGAACAACTCATGCAAAAGTTTCCTTTTTGAACTGCAGCTCTCAGAATCCCCTGGCCACTTTATAGTGACCATAATGGATAAACAATTCTTGGAATTATAATGCAAGAAGTAACTTTCTAGTTCTGTTCTGCATTTCTTCCATGTGAAGCAGATTTGGAATGATGTATAGCAGGGGTGCTCACAATATTTCAGCATGCAAGCTACTCTTAAAGCAACCAAGTCCAAAAGATCTACCTGCCAGCGCCACCGTGCACTCCCGCGTGCTCCCGCCGCCACGTGTTCTTGCCACTGTGCATGCTCCTGCTGCTGTTTTCTGCCCGCGCAGCGCTTCTTCCGCCTGCGGGGCATTGCAGGAAGGAGAAAGCACAAGGCGGGGCATCCAGAGGGAGCGCTCCGCCCTGCCTGTCTCACCGGCAACAGAGGCTGCACAGCTGCTTCTGGATGAGAGAGAGGCAGGGCGCTCCCTCCAGAGGCCTTGCCTCCTGCTTCCTTCTTCCTGCAATGCCCCGCAGGCAAAAGAAGCACCGCAAGAGCGGAAGCCAGCAGCAGGAGTGTGCGCAGGGTGTGCACGCGCATGGCAGGAGTGCCCCATCCGGCTGGTGAGGCCCGATAGATCACCTGGAAGAGGGCCGATGATCTACTAGTAGCTCCCGAGCTACCTAATGAGCACCCCTGATGTATAGCATTACAAATGTTTATTTCAATTCTGTAACACTAGTTCATCTGTGGCATCAGAGAAGCTCCTTGTTGGCTTTGCAAATCTGGACAGTGTTCCATGTTATGTTTAGGTTCATAGTTCCGATCTGTGCTTCTGTCTATTTCCTATTATAACCTTAGTTTCTGAACAAAACACAGATTTTTAAGTTTATGTCTGTTAACACAAGATGGAAACTGAGTCTATTTCACATCAGACTCCCACAGCCCAACAATGTACTGTATAGGTAACAAATGCTCTTTGTACCTCTGTCAGAGCAATACATTTTTCTCCATTCAGGAGGTGTGCCAGAGCTGTCTGCAATCTGTAGCAACCAGCAGTTTCTCCATATTGGAAAAATATTAAGACAGAAACAAAGGGAGTGCAGAACTCTGTCTGCCTCAAAATTCCCGTGTCTCCCCAGCTAGCTCACTTCCAATAACAAAATTCCATTAGCAAACAAAGGGAGGAACAAGTAAGTTTTTTCCACTTTTACTGAGCAAGATGACCCAAAATGCCCCATCTTTATTATGGTTGGGGAGAACTTTCAGGTGATCTGAAAGTATGAAAGAAGAAAAGGCAAAGAGAAATGCTGTTTCATCAAACCTCTCCATCTCAAAATAATACAGTTTGATTTTGTGATTAATACTCGTAAACTTTCAGATCAGGTCTGGATTGTTCCCCACCCTCATAACTACACTGTTAAGATAGAATCCGATTCTGAGTCCCCCCCCCCCTTCTTCTCAAAATCTCTCCCTCTTTTTACTCTTAAGCTCTTTATCTCACTCTCCCCTTTTTCTTTTGTGTCCTCCCCAGCTAAAGCATCCAGTAGAGAAAAATGATTATTCATCTCCTGAGCTTTTATGTTGAGTGTCTTTGTTTACCACTGGAATTTAAATCAATAGGAACTTTGTAGTCTCTTCTTTGCATCAGATTTTTGTTTCTGGAATCAGCTATGGGAACACTGGAGTGCATGTTAAAATGATGGCATTGATTCAAATCAAGACTTTCTAATCTGAAAAGTGATTAGTAATCCACATACATGCCTGTTGATTGGGTTTGGTAAAAACAAAACTTGTGAAACTTTCTTTGTAAATCTTAGATTCTTGCACTAGTATAATGCCCTCAGCAAGTGTTATGTTGCAACCACTAAAATGTTCATTTTCTAAATAGACAAAAAACCATCCACCATGTTATTGTCCAATGTCTAATGTCCAAGTCATAATCTTAAATAAATACATAATCACAAACAGATCATTTTCTCCTTTCTCTGAGGGCAGCTGACTGCAACAATTAAGGAACTTTTAAATGTGATCAGAAGAAACACAACACACAAAGGTTCCTGCTCATAAATACAAATAGAAATGGACAATAGCCAAGGACCTGAGTCTGATTAGATTTATTCCGTAATACACCCCAGTCTAAGTAAATGGTATTAATTCAAGTTTGAAACATTATTGGTATATATTCTCCATTTATTTATCTATCTACCTACCTAACTACCTACCTGGACATATGTTTATAAGTGAATATGCATCATTCCCTCATATACAAAGGCTGAATGTTCAGTATGCCTACATCCAAGTGTGATACATATTCCACTTATAATAAAGTACATATATATAAATAAAGTACATGCATAGAATCAAAGACATTTCAAAATTGAAAGATTACTAAAACTAGAAATTTAAAATCAGTTCATCACTTCACACATACACTTGCTATCTGGAAAGGACGTACCCTATATAACTGGACAATATTAAACACTTTCATTAGACATATACCTTTCCCTACATACATTTATCTTTCTTCTTTCTATCTGTCTACCACCCTTATATCTCATGTATGAATAAATACTCCCATGTGTTCAGATGTGGCTATCTTATATTTAAGTCAAATCTAAATTAAACCCCTGAAGCTAAAATCAAACATAGTGTCTCATATATGCCTTTGTGCTGCTGACTTTATACACAGAGTATATTTAGAATGGTATTGATGCATGCAGATATGTAGACTTTTCTTAGGCAGATAATAAATCTCTTTTTATTAATCAAAGATTTACATGACTATATGTCACAAGTATAATGAAACACAGTATTCAGACGTATGAAGGGGGTGTAAATGGTAAACTATGACTCTCAGACATAAGGATGCTTGCTTTGTTACTTGAAACAGGAATAAAGAGCTGCAGACACGGACACACAGAGAACATGCATTGTAACATTATATAGTAACACAATGCACCCACATATGCATGCATTCACAAAATGTCACTCATGCTTTCTTTTCCCAGACAAGACTTTATAACAAAGAGAGAAAAGAACACTGCCTTACTTTTTTTCCACCTTCTTTATATGGTTCCTTCCCTGGTGCCTTAATTTCAAGACTTCAGTGGGACTGGGATTCTTGGGCAGAGATTATACAAAAGCAACTAAACAAGCCACTGAGCACAAGAACAGAGATTTACTCAGGAAATTGCTTGCTAGCAAAGAAAGAAAAGAGACAAAAGCCATAGTACCAATAAGAGCAGCGCTGAATAGGTATCTTCTTAACTGTAAGGGAATTGTGGTGTATGCATGTGTGTTTGCAAGAAACGGGGAGGGAAATGGTTGGATGAGGGTATAAGAAGAGGCCTCCCTCCTGCATAGGCAATGGAAGGGAGCTTTGCAACCTGAAAGTGAGGTTATTGAATAAATTATTCCCATCCCGTGCTCTCTCCCCATTGGGCCACAGCGCAGGCAAGACTTCTGCATCAATGGTGTTATGACGAGATCTTTGCATTCACCACACAGTCCCACACTGTTACCTTCTGTTAAGGCGGGCTCACGGATTTGGGCAACATTGCCCAGTGAGGGAGCGCAATTAAGAACCTAATTAATTCCAGAGTGAAAAAGTGCCAAATTAATTTACAGTCTCCCTCTTGCAGGCACACACATCATGTTATTTTGGTGCCTGCCGCCTTGTGACCGGATTTTTAAAAAGAGAGAAATGGGGGTGGTTTTAAAAAATACTGTGCATTTTTTAAAAAATGCAACTCTCAAGTTTTCTGCCTTAAGCACAAAGAATAACAAGTAGTATTTCTGCCTCCAAGAGAGAACCGCCTTCCTTTTGAACATAGATATCCTTTGCTCTCCATCAGCACTTCCTTTGTATCTTTTTTTCCTCTGTCATTTTCTCTGTGTGGGCTTTTCTAAGATAACAATTTACACTCCTAGGCTAGCTTTTAAAAAAAGAATCCCAAGTCCCCAGATATGTGAAAACCAGGCTGATTACAGTTTTGTCAGGGAGGGAATCATATCAGGCAGCTGATTTAGGGTATCATTAAAAGCAGACTGTTTCTTAGTTACTTTCTTGTATTTTTCAGATGTTGAAAAGATTATTTTTAGACTACGCAGGCTAGGGTCTGGAGCCAACATCGAGGCAAAGGTAAAGGCATTCCCCTGACATTAAGTCTGGTTGTGTCCAACTCTTGGGGTTGGTGCCCACCTCCATTTCTAAGCCAAAGAGCCAGCATTGTCCGTAGACATCTCCAAGGTCATGTGGCCAGCATGACTGCATGGAGTGCCGTTACCTTCCCGCTGGAGCAATACCTATTGATCTACTCAAATTTTTATTGGCAGAAGCTAGGGCTGACAGCGGAAGCTCATGCCACTCCCCGGATTCGAACATGCGACCTTTCAGTCAACAAGTTTAGCAGCTCAGTGGTTTAACCCACTGAGTTTCCGAGCCAACATCTAAATGTAAAGTTTTTAAAGCTCTGCTATTTTTGCAGCCAGGTCTTGGAAGGGCTCTAATTAAATCTGTCCCATCATTCCAAATGGATAGACTCAGTGTATATCCACACTGTAGAATAATTACACCACTTTAACTGCCATGCCTCTGTGCTGTGCAAACACGAGAGCTCCCGTCTTAGAAGGTCTTTTGCCTTCTCTGTCAACGAATACTGGTACCTCACCAAACTGCAATATTCAGGATTCTATAGTATTGAGCCATGACAGTGAAACTGATATCAAATTGCATTCATTCTACAGAATAGATCAGTGTTTATCAACCTGCGGGTCGGGATCCCTGGGGGGGGGGGGGATTTTAAGCGGGTTTCAGAGGGATAACCAAAGAAAACATATATTTCTGATAGTCTTAGGAACCCCTTTGGCAAAGAAGGCTGAAGATCTCTCTGCCTGTCCTTCACTTTCTTTTTTGAAACAGACGGTTTTACGATTGCTCATAGTAATAGTAAGCTAGATTCTGTCTAATGGATTCTCCATTACAAACATTACACCCATCATGTAACATTTCTGTATATTGCTGGTAGTGTTGTTCCACATTGATTGATGCATCATGCTCTCTGTAGTCCAAAACAGGACCCTGTAATCTCTTGTGCAGCTTTCAGATTTGGCAATTTCTTTTTTGGCATTTTCCCCAGATCTTTCTTTGTATTGAAGTTGTGAATTGCGATAGCTTTCATTTGCATACTTCCCACAATAAATCGAGAAAACTTTTGTATTCTCCTTGAGTTAAATTGTCACTAAAAATACCTGCAAATTTGTCTATGAAGTTCTTGTAATCAGGTGAATTCAGGAACAAAATGGCAAGTGTAGTCAAACCCTTTGGCCAATCAAATCAACTCATCCAAACACCATAGAGTCTCCTATGCATCATAGTGCACAAAACCTCTCAGAGCCCTACAATCAAACCTGGAAGTGGCTTATCATTTGGATGTGTAGATCACTTGTTGGAGCACTTATTCAAGATCTATTAGGATTTCTACTGATGGTTTGACATACAAATACAATGCTTTAAAATGCTATATTTGTTATATTTGCGGCATCGAATTATTGCCAGTGTAAACTGCTCTGCGTCCCTGTCCCCCCAAGGGGGGTTGAGGAGAGTGGGATAGAAATGTTGTAAATAATAATAATAATAATAATATGACATTTCTAGAATGGCAAGCTTGGTTTCTGATGTGATGAAGAACAAGATTTGGTGCAATACTACCAAAACAAAATTAAGCAGCTCATATTTATATTCAACACTTAGCTCATATCTCTTGCTTTAAGTATGAAATCATGCTCCTCATAAACAAGATACAGACTATTTTATACTGGATTTCCATTAGTAATGTATACCATTTTTACCATGGTGCTAATGATAATGGTACTTTGACCATTTATTTATTTATTTCATTTATAACCCACCCTACTCTACCCCCGAAGGGGGACTCAGGGCGGCTGACAAAATGCAACAATTCAGTGCCGCATACCCCTACCAAACCCAGAGATCACTTTGGTCCAAAGATCAAAATCTGCTTGAAATCCCCAATTTCAAGATCTATCGCCTAACAGCTACTAGGCGCAGAGCCTTTTCAATTGTAGCTCTGACAATCTGAAATGCTCTACCTGCTGAAAACTGGGCATTGTGTGACCTAACAGCTTTTTGGAGGGCTTGTAAGACCCACCTTTTTCGGCTAGCCTTTGAGCTAGGTTAATATTTTTGAATGTTTTATGCTGGTTTTACTATTTTAGTGTGAATTGTGTTATTCTATGGTAAACCGCTCCGAGCCTTTGGGAGTGTTGGTGTATAAAATTGAATAATAAATAAAAAATAAAACAACAACACATCAATTACGACAACCGATTAAAAAACAGTTACATATCAAAACAATTACATAATCCCCGTTCCACATTTATAGGCTGTCCAAGCATATCCGCAGTCCGCCCTCACAACATTGTCATTATTCAAATTGTCTGTCCGCTGCTCCACATCAACCAAATGCCCAGTCCCAAAGCCACGTCTTTGGTTTTTTTCTAAAGGAAAGGAGGGAAGAAGTTGATCTTATTTTGCTGGGGAACTCGCTCCACAGGAGAGGGGCCACTACCTAGAAGGCCCTGTCCCTCATCCCCACCAAACGTATTTGCAACGCAGGTGGGATCGAGAGCAGGGCCTCCCTGGAAGATCGTAAATTTTGAGGTGGGACATAAGGGGAGATATGTTTGGACAAGTAAGCTGGGCCAGAACCGCTTTAAAGGTCAATACCAGCACTTTCAATTGTGCTCGGAATTGGACAGGCAACCAGTGGAGCTGGCATAACAGAGGAGTGGTATACTCCCTGTATGTTGCTCCACTTAGTAACCTGGCTGCCGCCCGCTGGACTAGTTGAAGTTTCCTAACAGACTTCAAAGGCAGCCCCATGTAGAGAGCTTTGCAGTAATCTATAACCAGAGCATGGACCACCATGGCCAAATCAGACTTCCCAAGGTACGGGCGCAGCTGGCACACAAGTTTTAACTGTGCAAAAGCTCTCCTGGCCACCACTGAGACCTGGGGTTCCAGGCTCAGCGATGAGTCCAGGATCACTCCCAGACTACGAACCTGTGTCTTCAGGGGGAGTGTGACCCCATCCAACACAGGCTGTAACCCTATACCCTGTTCGGCCTTTCGACTGACCAGGAGGACCTCTGTCTTGTCTGGATTCAATTTCAATTTGCTAGCTCTCATCCAGTCCGACACAGCAGCCAAGCACTGGTTCAAAGTCTGGACAGCCTCCTTAGTAACAGGTGGAAAGGAATGACAGATTTGGACATCATCTGCATAGAGATGACATTGCATTCCGAAACTCCGGGTGATCTCCCCCAGTGGCTTCATGTAGATGTTAAACAACATCGGGGACAATATTGAGCCCTATTGGACTCCACAAGACAACGGTTGTGGAGTCGAACAGGTGTCACCCAACAACACCTTCTGGGACTGACCCTCAAGGAAGGACTGGAGCAGAGCCGGCCTTTGTGCTTCCGCAATGTAAGCGGCCGCGTAGGGCGCGACCGGCTGGGCGGGGCGTCACTGGCTGGGAGGGGCGCCGTCCGCGCCACCCTGCCTCCGCCGCCACCTCGCCTCCGCCTCTGCCGCCGCTGCACAGTCGGCCCGCGCGCCCGACTGCGGTGCGCCTCCCAAAAGCAGGACATTTCTGCGCATGCGCGAATGTCCGCTGGGTCCCGAGCGCACCTGTGGCTTTGGAGCCAGCACACAGACACGCTCGGGACCCAGCGGACATTCGCGCATGCGCAGAAATGTCAGTGCTTTGGGAGGCGCACCGCAGCCAGCGTATGGGGCCGGCTGTGCAGCGGCGGAGGCGGAGGCGGGACCGAGTGACGCGGCGGCCGGGGGGGCACCAAAATTTTCTTTGCCTACCCCCCTGGAAAAGGTCAGGCCGGCCCTGGACTGGAGCCACTGCAAAGCAGTACCCCCAACCTCCGTCTCAGAAGGATACCATGGTTTATGGTATCGAAGGCCAAATTTCATTTGGGGGGGAATTCCACAGCCGGGGGGCCACAGCAGAAAAGACCCTGTCCCTCGTCCCCACCAGATGCGCCTTCGAAGGTGGTGGGACCGAGAGCAGGGCCTCTCCAGACGATCTCTTGATGGTTCATAGGGGAGAATATGTTCAGACAGGTAAACTGGGCCAGAATCGTATACGGTTTTGTAGGTCAACACCAGCACTTTGAATTGTGCTCGGAAGGTAATTCGCAGCCAGTGGAGCTGGTGCAACAGGGGAGTTGTGCGCTCCTTGTACCCCGCTCCCATAAGTAGTCTGGCTGCTGCGTGCTGGACTAATTGCAGCTTCCGGGCAGTCTTCATAGGCAACCCCATGTAGAAGGTGTTGCAGTAGTCTATACGGGATGTAACCAGAGCGTGGACCACCATGGCCAAGTCTGACTTCTCAAGATACGGGCGGAGCTGGCGCACAAGCCTGAGCTGTGCAAAAGCTCCCTTGGCCACCCCCAAGATCCAGGGTTCCAGGCTCAGCGATGAGTCCAGGATCACTCCCAGACTGTGAACCTGCGCCTTCAGGGAGAGTGTAACTCCGTCAAGCACAGGCTGTAACCCTATACCCTGTTCGGCCTTACGACTGATCAGGAGTACCTCTGTCTTGTCTGGATTTAGTTTCAATCCGTTAGCCCTCACCCAGTCCGTTACAGTGGTCAAGCATCGGTTCAGGACTTGAACAGCCTCCTTAGTAGCAGGTGGGAAGGAGTGACAGAGTTGGACATCATCTGCGTACAGATGACACCGCACCCCGAAACTCCAGATGATCTCCCCCAATGGCTTCATGTATATGTTGAACAACATAGGGGATAGTACTGAACCCTGTGGGACCCCACAGTACAATGGCCGCAGGGCTGAGCAGGAGTTCCCTAGCAACACCTTCTGGGACCGACCCTCAAGGAAGGACTGGAGCCACTGCAAAGCAGTACCCCCAAGGCCCATTCCTGCGAGGCGTCTCAGAAGGATACCATGGTCGACAGTATCGAAGGCCGATGAGAGGTCCAGCAGAACCAACAGGGACACACTCCCCCTGTCAAGCTCCCGGTATAGATCATCCACTAAGGTGACCAAGGCTGTCTCAGTGCCATGTCCCGGCCTAAAGCCAGACTGGAGAATACTAGATTGGAGGATACTGCTACAGACTATTCTAGGTAATAGGAAATAAACAGTCCTAGTAACTAGATGAAATGATCAAAACTCTTATACCAGGAATGGCAAGTTGTAGCTCCCCAGATGTTGTTAGGTTGCAGCTCTGTCAGCTCTACCCAGGATAAACAATGGTGAAGCATGGTGAAAATGTAAATTCAGCATTGTCTGGAAGGCTACATGTTATCTACCCCTGCATTATATTGATGTTACCTGACCTGGATATTACTTAACATACTCTTACCCCTACTGGCCCAGAATACATGTAGTTTGCATTTGTAATCTTGGAAAAATATTCATATCTAAATGGTGAATTTTTTTCCATTTTCTTTCTAAAACGTCTCACCACCTAGATCCAAGCCAAACTTTTTTTTACACTATGACACATATGAACGGAAGTTGTGCTACCACAAAATACCTAATCAACACTGTATGTTGCCAAAGTAATCAACAGTAGATGCTGAATTAACCATTCTGGAATAGCAGATTAGAGCTTCTGAAATACTATAAGAATTAATGAGCGACAACATTATTACACCTCTGTGAACTTCAAATACAGCATTTACAAACATAATGGGATCTTCAAAAGCATCATTCATGAGCACATGAGAGGTAAATCTGAATTCAAAGTTCTTAATAGAAAACCATGAAAATTCAGTGAAGCAATCACATTGATTGAAAGTTGTCTATGAATATTTAGTTGCTCTGAATTTGAATCAGAAGCTGAAAGGTTACTTTGAAAGGCCTGCCTAGTAGCTCAATCTAATAGCCTTCTTCCGACATACAAAAACCTTCCTGTTTCGGGGGGCACAGTAGTGATTATTTATTATCCTATTGCGGTGTCCACAGTTTTATATTTGTAACAGTCAGCTATTTTATCTGCTTCTTTTCCATCCTCTTGCAATAAGTTCTTTACTGTATTTTACAACTGAAATATTGTATGATCCCCATATCTATGGGACTGGTAACCACAGTTTCACTTAGGCACATCTGACAAAATAAGTTGCCTCTGGGAATCTTCTTTCAGGCAATTTTATGGTATGCTCTACTAGATGTAACCATAGAGTTGCCCTGGAGGATCGAGGAATTTTCTAGATGTTTCAGGGCAAAGCTATGATAACTTCAGGCTGAATATGTTAATTTCAGCCAAGTTCTCTATTATCTATTCATTGTGTCCTATTTCCACAGAAAATTCAGGAACAGATCTCCCATGGATAGAGGGTCTGTACTCTTATGCATTTTGTTGTTATGTATCCGGTAACCACTTTGAACATCTAATATGGAAAAGTGTTTTTGATTTTGTGTTTTTGATTTTTATGTATTTTGAGTCAGCATTGTATTATGTCTGAATGGCATCAAATTGTTGCCAAGTGTTAGCCGCTCTGAGTTCCTCAATGAGGGGGGGGGGGATATACAACAAAGTAAGTAAGTAAATAAATGTAGGATATGCTTTATCTATTTGATAATAAAAGAGAGTATTAAAAGAGAATGTGTATACTTGGATCTGACTTCATCAAGCTCTAACATCATGAAACAGAGATATCTGAAAGTTATCTCAGGGTTATTTTGTTTTCAAAATGGAATACCATCTGCAGGTTTGACTTTTGTGGATTTCATTATTAGCAGATTTGATTAAAAGGTTCTATTTAGGAATCTCTAGGTCCCCCGCGACTATCTTATGGGCAACTTCTGCAGGTTCGCAGTAGAAGACTTACAGATTCCTAGAGATAACATTTCTCTAGGAATTTCTAGGACTTCTAGTGTAATTCTGTGGTCAGCTTCTGGCAGAAGATGACATCATAATCATGCTGGGAGATTTAGAAATTTCAAGAGAGATATTCTCTTGGGTGAAAAAAGGATTTTTCAGCTTTTTCAGACATCTCAACCTTAGCTAATGTGGGTGGGTGACAGTATATTTTAATTGCCTGTAGCATGAAGTACAATATTTAACCATTATATGAGAGAACTTACATCAAAAAAAGGGAAAGTTTGAGGCAACTTGGGAGAGTCTTTTCTTCCCAGGGCCTCTAGAAAGCAGTAAAATAATAGAAACATAGGACCTCATCAAACACAATAAAATCAGCGTTTCTACACCTTTAAGAAATGGCAACCCACTGTGCCCTTCAAACGATGCTAATTTCAACTGTGGGGATGAGGTATTTTGCTATTTCTAAAGTGTTAGTTTTTCCAATAATTTCTAAGTTGGTTGGTAATCAACTTATTTTTCAATTCCTCGCATAGAGATGGGCAAAATGGCCAATTTCCCTGTGCAATGCTAATCCCTGTTGCTCGCTTTTGTTTCCTGCTTGTAAATAAAAATATGATGCTGTGTGTTGGAGGAGCGGAAATGGCCATTTCCCCAGATCGTCACTGCAGAGGCTTGGGGAAAGATCAGGGTTAATTTAAAACCACTTCTGTTTGTTTAAAAAGATAAAATAAATCCTGGAGAGGCAATGGGAGGAAATATTAGTGCAAAAGATCCCAGGGAAAGTGCTGCCTTAAGAAAGGTGCTTCTGTTTCAGTGGAAGGGGCTTGAAAGTAGTGCTGGATGCCTGTTCTAAAAAAAATGTGCTGGTATTCTTGAAATGGGAGGAGTCAATGGGAGGAGTGATGGTTGAGCTAGAACAGTGGTTCTCAACCTGTTTTGGCCTTCAACTTCCAGAAATCCTAACAACTGGTAAAACTGACTGGGATTTCTGGGAGTTGTAGGCCAAAACACATGGAGACCCACAGGTTGAGAATCACTGAGTTAGAAGCTGGAGGAGGCAATTAGTGTGATGGGGTGAGTAAATTATTCATCTCCTTTAAAGACAAAACCCTTTCCCCCGCTTTCCATCGTTTTCTCCATCTCAATGTGATGAAGTCCATAGAGTTAGAAGAGACCACATGGACCATCCGGTCCAACCCTTTGCCAGACAGGAAAATCAAAAATATGTGGCAGTTTCCTCCACAGATTCTTCCAACAGTATAAAGGTAGAGGGAGCTGCTGCCTGGTAGTTTTCCTGGGGAAGTGAGGAAAGTGTACATAGGGCAAAGCTGACAGAGCATCAGAGTAGAAAGCGATAAATGGTAGTAAGAAAGAAAAATGTGAGTGGGGTAGAAAAGAGGAAGAGCAGGAAGTGAGAGGAGAGAACTGTATATATTTCTATATAAGTTGACCTCATGTATAAGTGGAGGGCAGATTTGGGGAACAAAATTATGGATTTTGATATGATCCATGGATGTCTGGAGACATTCTGAAAAGGGAAAAGCACCAATGGTGGCTCTGTGGGTCAGCCACCCATGGTCAACACTATCAATTCACCATCCAGGCATTCATAAAGGTCAGAAATGGCACTCAGATAGAGAGAGAAGTGCTTCATTCAGGTTCTTCCAGGTTAGACAACACTTTGCCTTTTGCCACCATACTCAGAGAAAGGGATGGTTCCTTTTTTGTATAAAAATTAAGGTACAGTACGCACACCAACCAGAGAGAAGTTAACCCAGGATTTTGGGGGTTGATTCTTTGACTAAAATTTCTATACCTATATAGAGTATAGGGTAAGTACAGCGCCAAACACTTTCTGGCCCATGTGAAGCTTCTGCTTATTTCTATAAATACCAGAAATCAAGTGTGATAAATATCTGCACACTCAGAGGTTTTTTTTTCTTTTTAGAAAGCAACATGTGGTGAAAGTTAAAACAGTAAAGAAATGTTGCTGATCAGAAATAAGGTGGCCATTTTGATTTTCGTGTGGATTTTTGTGCTGGACAAAGGCAGCAATATTGTCAGTGTAGATTCAGAGCCTTTCCCCACACATTTGTTGTGAGGTTGTGGGGCTATCAGTCAATGACCCTATGTTTCTTTTACCTTATTGAAAGTGGTTACATTTCCTACCCCTTGGTCCACATGTGCAGAACATGTGCAGCTAGCTACAGCGGGGAGGAAGAAGGGGAAATAAGAAGTCCATTGCCTTGGGAGAAAATTAGCTGTCACAACAGTTAAGGAGACCCAAAAGGTCGGTGTGTGGAATAGTCCAAGAGGTGTGTGAACAAAGAGCCTAGGAAAATGTAATATGAAAAAGAGATGGGGTGGGAGAGCAAAGGTGGGGAAAGCAATGAAGTGTTTCTTCTGGATCTGAGTGATGCTTCCCTCCCCGATCCCCAACCCTCCTTCCAAGCTGAGCGGAGGAGAAGCCAGAATCATCTGTCTTCATTACATCATCCAAATAGGCTCTGTCAGTTTACACTGTAAAAGTAATCAATATCCCCTTGTGGTCTGCAAGCTTCCTGTCACAATTTTGCAAGGTCCCCCCGCCCTGCCATATTGCCCATGGGGATGGACCTCACTTCCAAGACATATTCACATCCATTCTGTATGTGTGTGTGTGTGTGTGTGTCTGTCTACATGCCCTGGCCTCCCAATGGTGCTGTATTTATTCGTGAGTCTGGAAAAGGGAGGATTTTGTAAGTTAGTTCTCAGAATACCCCAGCCAGTGGCCTATTTGGTTGTGGGATTCTGAGTTGTAGTCCAAAAATAACTTTTCCCAACTCTGCATACGGATCAGGAGCACTTTTCCTTCAATTACCAGGAAATTATTTTAAAGGGTATTCTAATTCATTCTACCTGGTTCACACAGGTAGCTTATTTGATATGAATAGTGTAAACATTATGTTGGTCAGATTTTGAGGTTTAGTGCCATAAACATATTGAGACTTTCCTGCCCACACCTCTTAGTTTCATTATTCACACCCTCCAGGTTGGATTGTTAAATAATGGAAGGAAGCCAGAAGCTTATTGCTGCAATGAGCAACTTGTTCTGCACAGAGAACCATATCAGAAATCTGTCATGAGCTGGAGGGATGCTGAGAGGGTGCATAATTTACTTTCATGTAATTTTAATTTTATGTAATTATAATTTGCATAATGAGCATTATTTGCATATTGCCTGACTGAACAGCCAATGCCAAACCACCACTGGCATTGCTCCTCTTCCGTCTGATTCCTCTTCTGAAATTGTTGTCCTCAAACAGGGCTGGTTCCATCATAAGCCAAAAGGGTAGGGGAAGCCATTTGCCACATTATGTGCAGAAGTTATCTAAAGTGATGGACAAAACAACCATAACATTTGGCAAGTGACCAGCCTTACTCTTCCATGCATTCCACATACCGGTATTATATAGCAAAATGCTACTTGTGACAACGTATAAACTCCCCCCCCCCTTTTTTTGGCTGTTTTTTGTGCCTATTTTTGATATTGTCTATAAATGTTTTGTTCACTTCAGCAAAATCTCTCGATAACATTTTTAAAAACATTAATAAAAATACATCTATACACATAATAAATGTGAAAATATGTGTGTGTGTGTGTGTGTGTGTATGCAGGTAAGATGCCCACTTCCATAGACAGGCTCCCACTTCCACAAACAGCTTTAACCCACAGTGCTGAGAACCCACCAAAAGCCCTCCCTCCAAGGACATTTCAGGCTATAGTGAGCACCATGTAGCCCAACCCCTGCCATTGTCCTCCCCAAACACCATACTGCCCACCACCCAAAGGAATGCTTTCATTCGGGGACAATTTCATCCTAGATGTTACATGTTTCCTCTCCCACAGACATCCCAGTGTGTCTTACTTTCTCCATTGGTGGGGAATTTGCAAGATCCCACCCACTGCCTCTCCCTTAACCATTTCCTACTCTTTTCAACTCTGCACAACAAACAGAGCAGAACTAATCAGCAATTAAACATATTGGAAGAGTCTGGGGGAATGGCTACACATGATGGAAGTTGCAGTTCACCCTGCATCAAATCAGAGCATTGTGACCCCCATTGACAATGGACCTGGACCTCATTTGGCACACAGAACCCCCATGACAAAAGAAAAGTACTGGAGAGGTTTGAGGGGAATTCACCTTGATTTACAGCCATTGTAGGTACTGGGATTTATAGTTCATCTGCAATCAAAGAGCACACAGGACCCACCAATAATGGCCCTATACCTAACTTGGCACACAAAACCACCATAACCAACTGAAAATACTGGAGGGTTTGGAGAGAACTTACCTTTTCTGGAAGTTGCAGTTCACTTACATCCAGAGACACTGTGACCACCACTGATGACGGATCTGGACCAAACTTGGCACACAGAACCCCTATGACCAATTGAACCCACTGGAGGGATTTGAGGGGACTGACCCACCATGGTAGGAGCTATAGTTTATCCTGTAGCCACAGATCACACTGAACCCCACCAATGATGCAACTAGAGCAAACCTTCCCAACATAACAAACTTTAACTACTGATGGAGTTTCAGGGTGTTAACCTGGCATGATGTGAGTTGTAGTTCACCCACAACCTTATGCATTATTATAAAATTTAAAAAATGACTTTTTCAAATAACCCGGACAATGCCAGGTACCCAAGCTAGTATTCAATAACATCTGAAGTTCTAATTAACACACATTTGCGTATTTCAGTTTAACATATTAACTCATCATCAAGGCTAACTTCAATTCCTTGCTGAAAGGCAGAACATAAAGGCCATGTTTGATCTGCTGCTTTAATGAATCTGGTGACAACAACAGGAAACTTCATGTGGTAGACACATTGTAATCATCATGCTTCACCCTTAGGAGTACAATAGGCCTTTCACTTTCTTGTGGACAAGAAGTGCAAAACCTCCACAAAAGTAAGCAAATGTGAATGTTAAAAAGTCTGTTTTTGGCCATATGTTCATCCTGGAGGACCAAGAAAATCCTAGAGAGAACCTATTAATAAAAGGAGTCAGTGGCTCAAAACAGAGTTGGTGACTCAACAAGCCCTTCTGGTGCAGGGGTTGTGCCACACAGCTATATTTAATGCATTGCTTTGACACCCTTTCAAATGTATTCATAAGTGCAGCAGTTGAGTGGATGACAAGGAAAGTGGTGGGATGAGTAGCATTGCATAGAAAATATCTGGGGCATTAAACGTTAATTATTATAAGATTGACACCATTCTGGAAGACACACAGCTAGGGGAAGAGAAAAATTATCTTGCCATTTTCATGTAATTCAGCAATTTGTTTTGATGATTCTCAAATGTCTCAAAAGGTACGTAGGCATGTTCAATGGCTGTGATACATGGTTAAAACATTTCTTGTTTAAATACACACATATACTCTACTGTACCCAGGAATATTTGGGAGGAACTATGGTAAAGATCCCAGGACTTTTAGAGGAAACTGGGCAATGGCAATTTTTGCCCTACACTGACTATTTAATACAGTTTGAATCTAGCTCCCACAAAACTCCCACAAAAGCATGCAAGAGAGAGCCCTTTATGTGCATCAATGCTCTATGGTTTGTATAATCACCATCAGGGCTTCAGACTGGCTCCAGGATTTCCTATGTAATCATCTGCATAGTGAAACCACTTCATTCAATACCAGTTTGAAACCACAATAAACCTTCAGTGTAGATGGGGCCTGTGCAGAGGCGGATTTAACGATAAGTGAAGGTAAGCGGAAGCTTACGGGCGCCATGTCGCCAGGGGCACATCAGGCCACAGGCGCCAGGCTCGACTCATGGAGCACTATGGAGGCAGCCAGAGGCGGAGTGCACCGCCGGCTGCAAAAAGCTCCTCCCGGCCCTGCATTGCAGGGCGACCAGCGGCTCCGGGCAGCCTGGCCCGCGCAGCAATGGCGCATGTGCGGAAGCCAGCTAGTTTCATGCATGCACCGTTGCCAGGGGGAGAAGCTTTTTGCAGCCGGAGGTGCTCCGCCTCTGGCCACTTCCAAAACACTCTTCCCTTTCAGCCCCGCATAGGGTGCACATGCGAAACTAGCTGGCTGCGTGCATGTGTGCTCCAGCGCTTGTGCGCCCATGCACAATCTCCACCAGGTTGGAGAGCATGGGGACGCCAAAATAATGTTCGGTTACTACTTTTTATTACCTTCGTCCAGTCCTGGGCCTGTGATAGTTTAAGTACAAAAGATGTTTTAAAAAGGGCAGGACTCCATGCAGCTATGCTGATTTGTGATGTCAGTATTCTAGAAATTTGACCATGATGCAGAGATCCCAAACAGAGAAAGTGAGAGCACAAATATTTTGGTTCTGTAGTTGATAGAGCAATGATGGATGTATACATCTTAAAAACTCCAGCCATAAGCATTGACAGTGGGCCTGCATTGTGCAAAGTGGGGATCTCAGATCTGAATCAATCACTGTCTATTGTTGACTACCGTCAAAAGAGACAACTAAAAAATCTATAATGGTAAAGATACCCTTCACAAGACATCAGAAGTTGGAGAAAGGTACAATTACAAGGTGGGGCAAGTATGGCCAGTGGGAATGTGAGAGAGGGCCTTCTCCAGCCCTCTAGCTCCAGCTTCTGCTAACCTAGCAGTTCGAAAACATGGAAATGTGAGTAGATCAATGGCAGACTTCGACGGGAAGGATTTTCTTTCATGTCAAGAGTGACTTGAGAAACTGCAAGTTGCTTCTGGTGTGAGAAAATTGGCCGTCTGCAAGGATGTTGCCCAATGGCACTCCATGCAGTCATGGACCTCAGAGGCATCTACGGATAACACTGGCTCTTTGGCTTTGAAATGGAGATGAGCACCACCTCTCAGAGTTAGACATAACTAGACTTACTGTCAAGGGGAAACCTTTACCTTTATGTTTTAACTTAATAGTTGTAATAGTTATATAACATGTGTAATTCTGTGATCTTTTATAGAGATCTTTTGTTTGTTTTTAACGTGTATGGTATCAAAAAGTTATGCACTAATTAAGAATAATAATTTATTAATCCGTATTCACAATTACTCTTTTGACTACTAGTCACCCTCCAGTCAACTTCTTATTTTGTGATGAAAATTTCAGCTCCACCTTCCAACAGTCTGCACTGTCTGGGTAATAGAGAGTACTATGTACTGGAAATAGTTCTTTTTCCATTCTTTTTATCTGCCCCAAGTGAGTGTGCAAAAGAGTTACAGGAAATGCTCTTTGTCTCCTCTTCCACCTGCCACTGTTGAATCCTCACACACTGAGACAGAAAGTTAATAAACCACAACTGTAAAGGTCAAGATTCAATCATTGGGGGCTGCTGGGAATGAAGCAAAAAACCAGAAGACACTGAATTGCCCTACAGGCACAACTAATGTCTGGAAAAGGACATGATAATATGCTGGGTGCCGTTCACAACAATGGCTAGAAGAGCTGCAACCTGATGTGGGGGAGAGCAATTCACTTTTTTGCTGAACTCTGAGCAATTCTTTTTTTGTCTTGGCAGAATGCTTTCTATGGGCCACCAACTGAGAACAAAGGGGGATGGAATTTGTTAGAACTAGGTGATAGAGAGCTTTTTAAAAACCATTAGTTTATTGCACGATAAAGATGTTTTCTCATTCATTCTGCCTAGTCCCACACTTCTGTCCCAGGGAGATTAAAGAATAACACATTTATCATGACACACCTTTTGTGGATTAGAACAGAAATGAGCAACTTCTTGGTGCCTTGCACTGAGTATAGCCAACCAAAGACAATGTGATGCACAACAGTCCATTACTTTTGCATAGTTAGAATGTCATATTAATAAATACACAGTCAATTCCCATTCAACCATAGAACTCACTTAATGACTTTGATCATTCACCATTTCTCAGCATAACTTCCCTCCAGCATGTGTGATATCTTCATTGAGTATTTTATGCAGCAGATGTTAGTTCAGCCCTGACCATTCTCATACTGTTGCTTGCTTTGACCTCAAAAAGAATTGTGCTGCCAAAACTTGGGGTTGTCCCTCCACCAAAAAAAAGAGAAGAAAAAAGGCATTTCTGGTATCCTATTAGCTACATACATCAATGTTAACTTGGAATGTCTCTCCATCTCCACCCCCCACCTTTTGTAATGATCCAAATCTGTCTCCACTTCAAATATTTTAGTGGTTTTCAACCTGGGGTCCCCAGATGTTTTTGGCCTTCAACTCCCAGAAGTCCTAACAGCTGGTAAACTGGCTGGGATTTCTGGGAGTTGTGGGCCAAAAACATCTGGGGACCCCAGGTTGAGAACCACTGCACTATTTGAATATGGCTATTCATTAGCTGGTAGAGAGCAACAAGGGACTGGTGGAGTATCTATCTATGTGTCTGTAGTTAATATGATAACTTCTAGGACCTCATAGGGGATCTCCAGAAGTCCTGGAAGATGACAGTATTGCTCTTCATCCAGCTACAGGCACACAGATGAACATTTCACTACTACCACCATCCACCCATTCCAGCTTTCCACCAACCAATAAACCACTGTGGGGGGGAACAAAAAAAAGTATGGTTTTGCAGGATTGAGAGAGGACATGGGAAAAGTTCTGCTTGGACAAACCTTAGTACCCATCTCCTGTTGCAGGTTCTCGTCCACCTTTTTCTTGCATCCCTTAAATTAAGGAAGGAGAACCCACATTCTACCAATTTGTTAGGATACTATCATATGGGAAAATGCTCTGGTACTCTCCTATACCACAGGGGACCATTGTGCTTGCTAATCCATGTCAGCAGCTGTGGGCAACGGGAGACTCCATGGGAAAACCAGGGCAGAAGCATCCTATGACACTTCATTTGCCCCATGTGATAAGGTCATAATTCACCAGGGCTTAAAGTGCCAAAGGGCGAGCCCTTACTTTTGCTGCTGGCCACAAGCTGTGTCCTTCTGTAGGTATTCTTGAGCAAACCACTTATTATTCTGTTATGCCTAAGTAGTAGAAAGGAAGCCAAAATTGCCCAGAACTACGTCTACTATAACCTTAGAAGGAGTTTGTACGACTTCCTAATTTCCTGCTCCCCTCCCCTTTTAATTTCATGAATATTAGTACCACCACCACAGAGAGTCCTCTTCCATTTTCATGAACTTCAACTTAGGTTCAGAACAATCCTTTACTGAAACAAAAAGCAAATGGAAAGTGATGTGAAGGAGAGTTATAGTTTTTGAACATCTCCTGGAGGGCTAGTGCACCTCCATAGTTGCTTGGACAAAACAATACTGCCCCTTGAGTTTCTTAGGCCCCGCCTACATTGCTATATAAAATCCACATTATATTTGTTGAACTGGATTATATGAGTCTACACTGCCATATAATCCAATTCAAAGCAGATAATCTGGCAGTGTAGATAAGGCCTGAGAAAAAATGTGGGAACAATTACAACAGCAAGGGCAATAATAACATCTGCATGAGAGTCACTCACACACACACAATAGAGACCTTTCAAAAGTTTAAATAGAGGAAAAGGAAAAGAGGACAGAGGAAAAGGCTCACAGGTTACTGAACCTACATACATTGCAGGGACACTCCACTACAGAATCAGAGAGAGTCATAACCAGAGAGAGGGAGGGAGGCCTACTAGGTTTCCCATATCAATTTAGATATCACCAGTCAAACTTCAGGCACCTGAACTCTATATCAAATACAATGCTGATAAAATATAAAATAAAATAATAAATAATAAAAATAAACCAAATACAATGCTGGATGGAAACCCCAAAAACTGTTTTTAAAGAATCAAAAAATTTAGAGGCTCTTTACCTGATCCCCCACCCCCAACCCAACCTGTTAAAGCAGTTTAACAGGGTCATAAACTTGATGGAAAGTTACAGGAGCATCAAAGTCAGTGTGCTGGAGATCATTGTGTCTGGGTGGGGAATGTTCTGACCTCGACATCTTGGAAGATTAAATCACTCTGGTATAAAACTATCCCTTCTGACCTTCAGACCTATATCTCCTGAGCAGGATATTCTGAATCACCATCCTCTTGTTGATTTGACACCTAGTAATTTGCCCCAGCTGGATATCTATCTGCCTGGTACAAGGTAGTTATTTTGATAGTGAGATCATCTCTTCCAGGCCACATGACTGACTTCCTCTCCCAGGCTAAAGACTCAACCTAAGGCAGAACTCAAATAAGTCCTCTTACTTCTAGCCCTATGGTTGAAAATATACTAGCAACCACACTAGATTGCCAGCTACTCCTGCAAAAACATTTGTTAAGAAGCAGTTTGCCTTTGTCTTCCTCTGAGACTGTGAGAGTGTAACTCACCCCTGGTCACCCAGTGGCTTTCATGGCCAAGGGGATTCAAATACTGAACTCCAGAGTTGAGGTTTGACACTCAAACAACTACACTACACTGACTCCCAGTGGCATCTAGGGACCTTATCACATGAATGAGGTTCAGTGCCATGATTTGCCAGCCTCTATCTGCCTCAGGAACCTCAGCAGCAACAAAAATGCCTTAAAGAGTCCTCTCTTCCATTGTAGCTAAATTGTACCCAATGCTACTGAGATCTGTACTGGGAATCCCAGAGGAGGTCTGTTCCTTCCTTATACCTTTTCTTTAACCTCAATTATCATGGCAGCAGTATCTCAGAGAGCTGTTTTTCATTTGACCACCATCATTAACTCTCAGAAATCAACAGATGTGCTTCAACCTTCAATTGTTTTCTCACTATTTTCCTGCTTTGAGACTCTAAGTAGTGCCTCATGGTGCATCTAAAACTGTTTTTGGATCTCCTATGGGAGGGAAGAAGCAGGATATAAACAATAATAACAACAACAAAAACAGAATTAATACAGTTTGGCATCTCTTTCATTACCATGGTGTGACGATCTCGGTCACCTAAATTGACTAATTTGACACTCCCGGTAGTCTGCCACCAACCTAATGGGTCATTAGGATTTACTTTATAATTAAACTCTAACTAAATGAAGTGTCTGTAGCGTTTGGCCTTTACAACCACCCACCCACCAAGAATGTAAACTGAGGAGACCGAAAGATGACGGAGGCTTCTTTTAAAAGTTAATAAACAAAAGAATTTATTAACAAGAACGAGACTATCAAAATAGGCACAGATCGTATTGGTTCTACTGAGAGGCAACTAACGTACGGTTACAACAATGATAGACTTGGATAGCGTGATGGTTACAAGATTCAATATATGTGTGCTAGAGCGTAGAGGTTTCTGACTAAAAAGGCTATTACTTCTTGAGATGGTACGTTCAGTTCCAGAGACAGTACTGAGACTTGTCTCCCAACTCCCAACTAATAGTTCCACTAGTTGGTTGTTGTTCTAAAATTCTGGAACATCTAATCACTTAGATCGTTCCCTGAGTCTGGCTACTACTGGGTTACTCGTAACCCACACAGTCTAAGAGTCCAACTACCTGTCACTCTATCTCCAGAGATGACCAGGTATCCCAACTGCCTATTACAAGAACAGTTCTAATTGGCACTCTTCCACAAGCGTTCCCACTAGAATCACTACTGGCCCTAAGGGCGGTCAGATCTAAGTCGTGACTCCCACTAGTCCAGCCTATTCCTACGTGGTGAATTGCTTAGGACAGACTGTCAGTCTCTGTTGCCAAGGCTCTGGTGATATTCCCCCAGAAACCTTGCTCAAGACTGCCTCAGGCTTAGATGTCGAATCTACAGCCTGACTCTAAACAGCAGAGGCTGGAGATGTGCTGCACAGCCCTGCTCTAAACTCCAGACTGAAACATTCTCTGACAGGACTTTCTACTCTGTCAGCTCCAACTCCTCCCCCTCTAAACTCTAACCAATCACAGCCTCTTCACTGTAACTAGGCACAAGCCTGCAAGGCCACGCCCCCTTGCTCTGGCTTTCCCTTCCCTTAATGGTGCCTGGCTGCAGCCACCTCTCCAAGATGGATGCCAGCACAACCAAAACAGGATTTCTAAACCCCTTCTAAGCAGGCCTCGGCTCTGCTTAAGGCAGGTGAGTCCTTACACATGGCTTTATTATATAGAATCATGGGAGCTGTAGTTTTTAGGCAGAGGACACTAAAGACATTGTAAAATTATAACTGCCATTCTTTTTTCAGGTCAGGAGTAACTTGAGAAACTGCAAGTCGCTTCTGGTGAGAGAGAATTGGCCGTCTGCAGGGATGTTGCCCAGTGGATGCCCGGATATTTTGATGTTTTATCATCCTTGTGGGAGGCTTCTCTCATGTTCCTGTATGGGGAGTTGGAGCTGACAAACAGAACTCATCTGTGACCTGTTGGTCTTTAGTCCTGTCGGCACAAAGGTTTAATCCGTTGCACTATTGGGGGCTCCTACAACTGCCATAATCCCACAGAATAGAGCCATGGCAGTGAGAGTGGGCCCCCCGGGGCTGGCAGGACTGCTGACCCACAGATCAGCGATTCAAATCCAGGGAGAGTGGGTTGAGCTCCCTCTGTGAGCTCCAGCTCCCAATGCAGGGACATAAGAGAAGCCTCCCACAAGGATGGTCAAACATCTGGTGCCCTCTGGGCAACATCCTTGCAGACGGCCCATTCTCTCACACCAGAAATGACTTGCTGTTTCTCAAGTCACTCCTGACATGAAAAAAAAAGTGAGAGTGGTGCCAAACTACAGTGTAGATGCATCTTCAGGGAGCCCTTACTTGTCTTCTTGGAAGGCCTGCCATAATTTTACAATTATGGCAGGCCTTCCTTTCGGCTTCAAGGAAACCTCCCCTTCCAGGCACTGAACCCTGAATGAAAATCTAAAACACTGGTTTTATTGCATCTATTGTGAATTGTTGAGGAGTTATGGAAGACAGCTATCCTTTCTTTTTGGGACCCTTTGCTTTAGGGTTTAAATTTGAAACTGGCCACTATAACATGAATGATAACAAAAAAAAAACCCAGTCTGTCATATTTTTAGGTATGCTGTAATTTGTTCAGTTATGGTTTCCCATCCCCCTTTTCTGATTTCTCCTACCTCCATTCCTGAGTTGGAGTTTTGACTAGATAATGCAGCATGGGTAACAACCAAAAAACAATCTATAAAATTTCAAAGTGCCTATCATGATGTTCCAATGAGTTATAGCTGCCACAAAAAGACACTTAGATATTCTCCTTTATTAAAGCAATGAAATTGCCTCAGTGTGTCAGTTTTCTTTGGAACACGTTAATGAATGTTAAAGTAATGCAGGCATTCCAGGCACCAGCCATTCCCAATCTGACACCCTCCAGGTATATAAGTACAATCCCATCACCCCCCACTCGGAACAGCTGGAAATGATGTGGGTTGCAGTCTGGAGGAGATCTGATTCATAGGAGCTAAACAGAATTTCCAAAAAAAAGCAGCCAGTTAATGCCCGTCTCTTCCTTAAAGGTACTTGGAGCAGGAATTTGGCCACTACCCAAGATATCAGACAAAGGGGAAGAAGGTCTTTTAAGTAAGGGTATCATGAGAGAGCAGAGAAGGGAAAAGGAGGTGGAAGCCACCTCTTCTGAAGGGGAAAGATCAAGGAGAAATGAAAAAACACCTTTGCCAACAACTATGAAGAATCATAACATCATGGAACCTTAGAGTTGGATGAGACCATGAATACCATCCAGTCCAATCACCTGCCATGCAGGAACTTACAATCAAAGCATCCCTAACAGATGGTCACTCAGCCTCTGGTAAAAAAAAACCCTCCAGTGAATGATATTCCGGAGCCTTCCAGACAGGCCCTATATCCCAGGATCTGATCCCAGGTTTTCTGTTTATCCCAGATTATCTGACAATGTGGAATTATACAATCAAGTTTAAAGCAGAAACCCTGGGACCAAATCCTGGGATATAGGGCCTGTCTGGAAGGGCCCTCAATCATGCTCCAAAGCTGCATATTCCGCTGTCAAACAGCTTACTAAAAGGTCGCCCTTCGTAAAAGTGAAATTTCTTTTACTGCAATTTGAATCCATTGCTCTGTTATTTTATTTTCAGAAGAAGCAGAAAACAAGCTTGCCCCATTGTCAATCTGACATCCTTTCAAATATTTAAACATGCCTATTGTGCCACCTCTCAGCCTTGTTTTCTCCCACCTAAACATACCAAATCACCTTGTCTCTCTCCTGAGGAATCTGTATAATGACCAAGTAGCAACAGTAAGAACAGACCACGGAACAACAGTCTGGTTCAAGATTTGGAAAGGCATATGGTAGGGTTGTATACTCTCATCCAACCTATTCAACTTGTATGCAGAACACATAATGCAATGTGTGGGGCTTGATGAATGCAAGGCTGGGGTTAAAATTGCTGGAAGAAACATTAACAACCTTAGATATGATACAACTTTGATAGCCAAAAGCGAGGGGGAGCTGAGGAGCCTTCTAATCAAGGTGAAAGAAGAAAGTGCAAAAGCTGGGCTGCAGTTAAACATAAAAAAAACCCCAAGATTCTGGCAACCAGACTGATTTACAACTGGCAAATAGAGGGAGAAAATATGGAGGCAGTGACAGACTTTGTATTTCTAGGTGCAAAGATTACTGCAGACCCAGATTGCAGCCAGGAAATCAGAAGTTTACTTCTTAGAAGGAGAGCAATGACCAATCTCAATAAAATGGTGAAGAGTAGAGACATCACACTGGCAACAAAGATCCGCGTAGTTAAAACAATGCTTTTCCCTGTAGCAACGTATGAATGTGAGAGCTGGACCATAAGGAAGGCTGAGTGAAGGAAGATAGACGCTTTTGAACTGTGGTGTTGGAGGAAAATTCTGAGAGTGCCTTGGACTCAAGAGAAGATCCAACCAATCCATACTTCAGGAAATAAAGCCCGACTGTTCATTGGAGGGAAAGATATTAGAGGCAAAGTTGAATAAGTTTGGCCACATAATGAGAAGATAGGAAAGCTTGGAGAAGACAATGATGCTGGGGAAAATGGAAGGAAAAAGGAAGAGGGGCCGACCAAGGGCAAGATGGATGGATGGTATCCTTGAAGTCACTGGCTTGACTCTGAAGGCACTGGAGGTGGTGACAGCCAACAGGGAGCGCTAGTGTGGGCTGGTCCATGAGGTCACAAAGAGTCGGAAGCGACTGAATGAATAAACAACAAACCCAGACAATTGATCTTCTCCTTCATCTTCTTATTGTGAACCTCCTTTACTGTACCCAGGCATAAAGCCCCCAAATCCTTTGTATTGTGCTCAGGTAAACTACTATATCTGATCTTCTTCCACCATCCTATTAGAAGGCCTTTCCACCCTATAGCATCCCTTCCCCTCTTAGCAGATGCTTTATTGTGAGGGTGATCCATATTGATTTGACATGGTGGACATCTGCACTGGTCACTGGTGCAAACATTCATTTGTCATGTAGATCTGGCATTTCTTAAGGGCAGATTTATTTGGGAGAATTTTCACATCCAATTTCCTCTGGCGATGGCTCTATTAGGCCAAGTGTGACAGAGACGGAGCCTCCTCCCTCCTGCCCCGTCTTGCTGCCACTGATGGAATTTGATTCCATGGCACCAGATTCACAGGGCCCCAAACACATTCTCTCCCTTGATTAATGTGAGTAATTTCTGCTTGAAAGAAGGCTGAAATGAACAGCCGAAGGAAAGCGAACAGTGAGGGCTCCCTCCTCCTTCCTTTGCTCATCGCTCTCCACTGATTGCATTTCTTCCTCCCTGGAACAGGTTCAGAGATAAACAAAAACCCTGGATGGGTTTCAAAAAGCAGCAGAAGGTGTGGGAGGCTGGAAGCACCTAATGTGGAGACACAGTTGAGATTTTTTGCACAAGCAGTTGGGCAACAAATTTTCCATTTTGAATGGAACTAATAAGCACTTAATGACTGCAGACTGTCTGCTCATCCATTCATCGTGCCTACTGCCTCACACCAGAGCTTCAGGTGTCTCAGAAATGATGGTTTCCTCAGTCCCGGTGATATTTCAAAACATTTACTATCTTGTGCTCTCCTCCCTTCTTGACAGCGTCACCACCATATATCACCATCTACCCTGGGCAAAAGGCACACCATTAGAGAGACACAGATCAGGACGATGTTGCTGCTTGGAAGCTGTAACTCAGATCCAAGAATTATTGAGGAAAAGAAGCCACCCTCACTGTATTCTTAGGCATGAGGATCCTATGAAAGGTTACGATTCTCTCCTCAGTGACAGTCTGGCATCAAAAGCAGGAATACAGGATAGTAGCTGTGTGAACAGGAATTCTTCCTTCATTACCACTGGGGATGCAGTATGCCATTGTTTCTAAGTTAGTGCCCTCCAGATGTTTTCAGGAACAGATGCTAGCAATTCATATTACCAACAGCTATTATGCTTTGGGCTGATTAAGACTATCGGCCAAAACACCTGCAGGGTGTCTGTCATTGGAGGCAGACTCAATGGGTTTCTTCAACCTGTATATTCAGTCAATTACAGCTCTCAGAAAATTAAAAAGAAAGAAGGTTAAGGTGGAAATATAGAGCCAGCATGGTATAGTGGTCTGAGCACCAAATTATGATTCTGGAGTTCAAATCCCCTTTCAGCCATAGAAATCTACTAGTTGACTTCGAGCAAGCCACACTATCTTAGCTTCAGAAATAAGCAAACCCACTCAGAACAAAGCTTGACAAGGAAACCCTGTGATAGGTTTGCCTTAGGGTTGCCCATAACTTGGAAATAATTTGAAGACAGGAAGCAGCAGCAAGGTGGAAATAAAATAAGACACTGGACGGTTTATGTAAATGTCAGTTCAGTGTTAGTTTGTTTGAGGTGGGAGTTGGACTGCCTGAAAGAAGAAGGGAAACAAAAAAAACCCTGGAGGTTGATACAAACAATAAAATTGACATAAACAGCAGACTAAGAATATTAAAAGCAGAAGGTTTTAATAAATATCCAGTCACTTTGTTGTCATTTTACTTCTGTCTAAACTGTCCATTCAGGAAACAGTGAAAATTTTCAGAGAACACCATAAGGAAGTCTTTCTATACTTCTTGTGTCCTTCCACAAGAGGTAGAGAACCATTATACAACTATGAACCTACTTTAATTGCAAGGGCTTTGTAGTTTGGTGACAAACTAGAAGTCTCTGGCTACAAATTCCAAAAAGCTCTTCCTAAACTGAAAATCTTGGGATTTCATGAGCTATAGTCATGGCTGTTAAAATGGAATAATAGTGTTATACGGTAAAATATTAGGGCTTCATATCTGAAACCACTGAACATATCCTTCAACATCTTGCTGATGAAAACCAGGACACACATGGCTAAGCAATATCAGAGTGTGGTCAAGATAATAAATGTTATTAATGTGGAAGGACACGCACGTCAGGAGAGGCTGCAGCAGTTTGCTTTTTGCCTGAAGGCAAAAAGGCAAGGTTGCTCCCCTCTTTTCCTCTCTCCAGTAAGCTGAATGTGCTTTCCCATTTTGAACTCTGTTTTTAGCTACTGAAGAAAAGGGACAGGGGAAGAAGGGAAGGAAACTGGGACATTTTAAAAGCAGTTAAAAAGTGGGATAGAGGATTAATCAGGACTGTTCCTGCCAATCAGGATAATTAGATGGTAGGATTTTGGATCCCTATACAGTAAATGCAAGGAATGGTTTAGGAAAAAGAATAAAGTAGGTGGCAGGAGCCCATGGGAGGAACTTGGAAAGAGCATACTGTGGTTGTGTCATCTTGGGAAAAGCTGTGGGTTAGAATATAGTTTTGCACATGGCACAGATGTATTTCCCAGAGAGTCCGCTACCATAGGGAGATGAATGGGGAGATGTACAACAGGCATGGGCAAAATTTATAAGTTGGGGGCTGCATGATGAGCCGGAGCAGGGTGAGCGGGCTGGGACAGAGGAGGTTGATGGTAGACAAGAGAGAAAAAGTGTATCCATTAGAACCCGTATTGACTACTCCTGATCTAGAATCCAAGAGTTGAAAGAGACCTCCAAGGGCCATCAAGTCCCTGCCATGCAGGCAGGCACAATCAAAGCACTCCCAATAGACAGCCTCGGCGGAAAGGCCTCAAGAGAAGAAGACTCCATCACACTCCAAGGCTGCCTATGCCACTCTCCAGGAAGTTCTTCCTAATCTTTTCAATCGAATCTCTTTCCCTGCCATTTGAACTCATTGCTCCCTTGTGCCTTGGTCTCTAGAGCAGCAGAAAGTCACACCACCCCCCTTCACTCCTCAGTGGGATACCCCCTTAAATCTTGAAACATAGTTCTCATATTCTCTCTCTTTACCTTCTCTTCTCTCATCTAAACATCTCCCAGGAGGAAGGAAAAAGAAAAGGGAAGGAGGGAGGAAGAGAAGGGAGAAAAATGGAGAGAGGGAAGAAGGGATGAAAAAGGGAAGGAAGGCTGAAAGGCTGGCAGAGAAGGAAGGAGGGAAGGAGAAAGAGGGAGATGAGGAAGGAAAGGAATGAGGGATGGAAGGAGGAAGGACAGAGAGAAGGAAGGATAGGATGTTGAGAGAGAGGAGGGCCTGAGAAAAGAGCAGAAGGAGCCGCATCTGGCCCATACCCGGTGTATAACTACTGTACAAATGGTTGTACAATAATGACACAGAAGTTCACACTAAAATTCTAAAGGAGGGGGGGTGAATACCCCCATTTTGTGCTCACTCCCCATCCATTACAACCCAAAGCTAGAGAAAGATCTTATATGCATAAGTTCCCAGGTTTAGTCCCTAGTATCATCCATTGAAAGACGATATGAAAGACCTTGGTCTGACACTCTGGAGAGCCACTGCCTGGTCAGAGCAGATGGTACAGAGTGGGATGAACAAACAGACTGACCTGGTATAAGGCAGTTCCTTATGTGATTCAGATGCAATCTGTATGATTTTGTGATAGCTAGAGAAGACAAATGTAGCCTGAGACTATACATATGAAAGTAAGAAATATAGGCCAGTCTAAGCAATTCATTGTACTCAAGATCAGAAGATCAAACACAGATTTCACTAGATTTATTGCTCTCCATGTGGTTTTTCTCTCATGCATTGATGTTGCAACAATGCAGCATGGGAAACAGTAAAGTAATAATTAGGGTTGCCATATGTCCCCTTATTCTAAAATTTGTGTCCCTTTTTTTCAGGCCCTGTCCCTTATTTTTGACTAGCAGGACAGGACTGGGCGGGGTTGACCAGAGGAAGGTGCACGCTGTGGTTTCCACGGCAATGCCTACCCGGGGATTCCAACTTGCAGGGCAGCCTGCATCCCCGTTGGAAGGAAGAGGCGATACAGGATTTTTTCAAAGTACTGTAGACTAATTAACCATTACCCAAAGGGAATGTTGGATCATGTTGGATAAAGATTTCTGGTTGCTTGAGAGTTACTCTGAAAATAGGCCTAGCTGTGCATCCCAATACTATACAATGCTGTGTATCCCATACTATACTATACCATTAACTATTGACATAATAATCATGAAGATGTACTGTCTTATAAAATTTATTTTAATGTTTAGACAGCGCACTTTTAAAGTCAGCAAAGTCAAGTACTAAATACAGATGGAGAAAATAAGGTAGTTCTAATAATGTTTTTTTCTGCATGACAAAGCATGCAGAAACATACCATGTACTGTTAAGAGGGTATAAGTCAGTTTCTTTTGTGAGTTTCAATCATTATCTTATTCTGTTAATAAAACTATGTCTACCTAATGTTTGAGTTTCAAGTTTTTAATGAAGTGTCCCTTATTTTTGTGAAAAATCCCGTAAATGTCCCTTATTTCTTATATCAAAAAATGGCAACCCTAGTAATAATTCTACTCTCTCCCAGTCTATTTAAAAGCACCATGAACTGATTTATATAAAGCAGTGGTTCTCAACCTGTGGGTCTCCAGGTGTTTTGGCCTACAACTCCCAGAAATGCTAGCCAGTTTACTAGCTGTTAGGATATAGGAGTTGAAGGCCAAATATCTAGGGACCCACAGGTTGAAAACCACTGATAAAGCACCCTAACACCAAATGTATCATTGTATGTTTTGAATATCACATTAGAAGAATTCTAAATATTCTGAGTAATAAACAGGAATGTTTTTTGCAGTATTCTTTCACACTTCTGGTTTGGCACAGATATGTTTTACCTAAAAGAGCATTCTTAGTCAACCGGAAAAGCTACGGTAAAAGAGCAGTATAAGCAGATTTCTCGTATGCTTATAAGCCTGAAGCTTGGACTTGATCCCAAAAGACAATACAGGTTTGTTTCAATTGGACCTCCTTAGATCATTGTTAGTACCAATGTGGTTTTCAGAGGTGTGTGTATAGATGTAGTAGCTGCTGATTAAGCCAGTAGTCGGTAGTCACCTGCTGATTAAGCCAACTTGGAGCTGACCTACAGAAAACATGCAATTTAGACAGACCTCCTGCTTCCCTCCCTTGCTCTCTGGCTCTGTGTGCAGTGATAAGATTCCAAGATATTTTGAAATTTAGCCAACACACCAAAAATGTGATCAAGACAATTTCAGCAACTGACCATTTTCCATTTTTGGGATGCCACATATTTCTCATTTTTGGCTGGTTTCCTGTACATTAAATAGTTTAAAGGAAACCAGAAAGTCAACAGCACAAACATATATTTTAGTTTTGTGAATACTTGCTATTGCTAATGTTTCTTTACCATGCCTAAGAAAAATCGGAGAATACAGTCAGCTCTGCACATTCACTAGGAGCAAAGGTCTCCTATGAAAATGAAAAACTGCAAATAAAAAAATTACTATCTCTCCTGGACATTGACTATAGAATTACACTGTGATGTGAATCTATGGTTAGCTTCTGAAAATTAGCAGCAATCAAACCCACAAATGTGAAGGGTGAACTGAAATATGTATGCTGACTGACCAGTAAAACAATTTAAAGTACCACAAATAATAATGTGTTAAACTATGGTACAGCAATAAGAGAAGGTATGGTTAACTTTGGCAGGTTCAACAGCATAGGGACAGACCTCCAGCTGCACAGACCCCCTCCCCAAATGCAAAACAATCCTCCACAAATTACCTGAAGCAGGCTTTTCTTCTGCCCTGGAGACTAGAACTTGGGTACAATTTACAGGCAGCCCCCAAGTTACAAACAAGATAGGTTCTGTATATTTGTTCTTAAGATTTACTTGTTTGTAAGTCGGAGCAGGTACATTTTAAAAGTATAATTCCAACTATTTGTATGTGTGCTTTGGATAGCATAGGGAAGGGTTAACACCCTTGTGGTGTTTATTTTGCACTCTGTTCTCCTGTTCAGAAGATTTCACCTCACTTTCCGTCTCTGTGATAAATGGATTTTGACAAATTTGGCCTATTGTGGAAACAAAGATTGGTGAGAAAGCTTTGCCGGAGACACATTTTCCCATGGTAACTCTTTCAGGGGTGAATTTCTTTCCCAAGGGGTAGATTTCTCCCACTTCCTGTTGTCTCACCCCTGTTCTTAACTGTGACATTTGAAAGTCAGATGTTTGTAACTCAAGGACTGCATGTACAGGAAAGGAGAGTTTAATGATCATTAGGAAGAACTTCTTGACAAAAGAGCTGTCCAATAGTGGAACTATCCTCCTCGGAGTGTAGTGGAAGTTCCTTCCTTGAGGCTTTGAAACAGAGGCTGAATGGGCTGGCTGGCCATCTGTTGGTGTTGCTTTGATTGTGCATTTCCTGCATGGTAGTGAGTTGGACTAGATGGCCCATGTGGTCTCTTCCAACTCTATTGTTCTATGATTCTATTATTCTGATTTTGAAAAATGCATAGTTTAATGCTAAACCTAGTAATTACCTTATGACACATTTTAAAGTATGAGATTAGAAATTTACTTCTTTTTTGGCCAAAAAGTGGCAACCAGGTGGTCAAGACCACAAACAGCCCTAAGGCCATACTTTCCCCACTTTCAAGTTAGTGTGTTGGACTGTAGTTGGGATTTGAGAGAGCTAGGTTCAGGTTTCCATCCAGCCATGAAACTAACTATACGATCTAAAGATTGATCCCCTTTGGAAGGTTGGTGATAGAGTTAAAAGTAGCATGAAAAGAGCCATGCACATGACCTTCAGCTTATTGGAGATGGAGGATAGAAACGTAACCAATAAATAATAATGGTTGTCTCAATTATATCATGGCTGTTGTTGGAAAAGACTGAGATACTGTTCCTCATGGTCCAGCTTTCCAGGTAACCTTATTCATCCTATTGTACTTCTGCTTACAAGAAATGGTGGAGCTTGATGTTTACTCCACCCTCTTTTCCAAATACTCCTCCTCCCTATTTTAATATAGGCCTCTAGAAGGAAGACCCAGAATGTAGCTATTAAAAAACAAGGTACATTCATCCTCAAATGGGTTTCATTTACATTTTGAGAAGGTATACTGAACAACTGTTGTGTATATGAAGCAATCAATTACTTATCTGTGCATTAAATGTTTTTAAAGAAATTGTATGGATCAGTTTAAATGAATGTGATCTGTCCCAGGAAGGCCTAAACTAGGAATGGGAGTTGTATAGGAGTACAAACCTTCCATAAGAACATAAGAACATAAGAAGAGCCATGCTGAATTGGGCCTCAGCCCATCAAGTCCAGCATTTTGTGTCACACAGTGGCCCACCAGTTGTACACAGGGATCTCTAGCAGAAAGGAGGGCAAAACCCTCACCTGCTCCCGACCCCCCACAACCAGTACCCGGGGAAAATCCTGCCTGCCTCCATCAACACAGAGGTGGCACTTGGATGTCCATTTCAGTAACTACTGATTGGTATCCATGAATCTGTCTAATCCTGCCTTGAAGCTGTCCAGGCTGACAGCTGTCACAACCTCCTCTGGAAGTGAGTTCCATACCCAATGACCCTCTGGGTGAAGAAATATTTCCCTTTATTAGTCCTAACTTTCCTACCTTGGAGCTTTAGGGAGTGCCCCCTAGTCCTAGTGTTGTGTGACAGAGAAAATATTTTTTCTTTATTCACCTTTTCTATCCCATGCATGATTTTATACACTTCGATCAAGTCACCTCTTAAACGCCGTCTTGCAAGGCTGAAAAGACCAAGGCGTTGCAACCTGATTTCATAAGGGAGCTGCTCCATCCCTTGGATCATTTTTGTTGCCCTTCTTTGTACCTTTTCCAGTTCCGTTATATCCTTCTTAAGGTGCGGTGACCAGAATTGTACACAGTACTCAGATGTGGCCTCACCATAGATTTGTAGAGAGGCAATACAACATTTGCCGACCTATTTTCGATTTCCTTCCTGATCATGCCAAGCATAGAATTTGCTTTTTCGCTGCTGCTGCGCACTGGGTTGACATCTTCATTGAGCTGTCCACCAAAACCCCAAGATCCCTTTCCTGGTTTGTCTCAGAAAGCTTTGATCCCATCAGTTGATAAGTGTATTTGGGGTTCTTTGCCCCGATGTGCATGACTTTACACTTGTTTAGGTTAAACTGCATTTGCCACTTTGTTGCCCATTCAATTTCGAGAGATCTTTCTGGAGCTCTTTACAATCAGTTTCATTTTTAACTACCTGAACAGTTTAGTGTCATCTGCAAACTTTGCTACCTCACAATTTACTTCTACATCCAGATCATTTATGAATAAATTAAAAAGTAACGGTCCTAAAACTGAACCTTGGGGTACGCCACTTCTCACCTCTTTCCATCCAGAGATGTGTCCATTTATTACCACCCTTTGTTTCCTACAGTTTAGCCAGGTTCCAATCCAGGACAAGACCTGTCCCCTGATTCCATGGCTGAAGAGCTTATTTAGAGCCTTTGGTGAGGACTTTGTCAAAAGCCTTTTGAAAGTCAAGGTAAACAATTGGGTCCCCTTTATCTATGTGTTTATTTACCTTCCATAATTCTTTCAGTGTTTTGACCATTATCTCACCTTGAGTATATCTGATGTCATGTTTTAGAAGGCAAGGATTAAGCCTGGTGGGAGGGGAGACCATGGGTCCTTCCAAACAGACCCTATCTCCCAGGATCTGATCCCAGGTTTTCTGCTTTAAACTGGATTATATGAGTCCTCACTGCCAGATAATCTGGGATAAACAGAAAACCTGGTATCAGAGCCTGTCTGGAAGGGCCCCATGAGGAAATACCAGGGAGTTCTAGACAGGGTTAACAAGTAAGAGTGTATTGAGGACTTTGCTGTTGCCTGAAATCATAAATAGGTAACACTATTGAAGTTCAGGAAAGTTTCCAAAGAAACTGCTGTGTTAGTCTTTCACATCATAAAAAAGGAAATGGAGATAGTGGAAAGAAGGAATCAAGTAGGGCAAACTGGCTTCTTTCAGCAAGAGCTTTCATGGGCATTAATCCATTTCTGCAGCTGTACCATTGGAGTGCAGTATTACATTACATGTATTTAAGTACTATTACATACTTGTGGGAGTGGGATCAAAATGTATGAGGATACAGAAAAAATGCTAATTGTGCACATTTTTATTCACCAGGAAATATTAAGCGAGCTGGCAATTTCTCAAGAAGACACAGTACAAACTGAAGATAACAGGAGCATGATAAATCAAGTGGATTGTTTCTTTTTAAACTATGGAAGAGCACTTTGGGATTATTCTCCATCAGAGTATTTTCTGTTGGTCATGGGAGTTCTGTGTGAGAGGCTTGACCCAATTCTATCATTGGTGGGGTTCAGAATGCTCTTTGATTGTAGGTGAACTATACATCCCAGCAACTACAACTCCAAAATGTCAAGATCTATTTTCCCCAAACTCCACTAGTGTTCACATTTGGGCATATTGAGTAGCTGTACCAAGTTTGGTCCAGATCCATAATTGTTTGAGTCCACAGTGCTCTCTGGTTGTAGGTGAACTACAACTCCCAAACTCACTGTCAATGCCCACCAAACCCTTCCAGTATTTTCTGTTGATCATGAGAGTTCTGTGTGCCAAGTTTGGTTCTATTCCATCATTAGTGAAGGTCAGAATGAGCTTTGATTGTAGGTTAACTATAAATCCCAGAAACTACAACTCCCAAATGACAAAATCATCCCCCCAACCCCACTAGTATTCAAATTTGGAAGTATCGGGTATTTGTGCCAAATTTAGTCCAGTGAATGAAAATACATCCCGCATATCAGATATTTACATTACAATACATAACAGTAGCAAAACTACAGTTAAAGTAGCAACATAAATAATGTTATGGTTGGGGGTCACCACAGCATGAGGAACTGTATTAAGGGGCTGCAGAATTAGGAAGGTTGTGATAGAGCCCTATGAATTCTGGGAGTTATTATCTAAGCTCTGGATACCCCTAAGATTATCAATGAGACCTAATGTCTTCAGTAATTGGAAATGTAGTAGGGAGACAACATTAGCTATCCTATTATTTTTAACAAATGTTAGCAAAAGCTGACAGTAGCTCCTTTCTACTTTTTGTCCAGACACAGCTGGCAAGGCATGTTTGGCATTGTTAAGCACAAGGAGGAATTAGACTGTCTGCTTATTGCTTCTCCTGCCATCCTATCAGGGGCACGGAGCAGTTACATCCACTGGCTGTCAGAGGCTGACCTTCCCCATCATCCACTCCCAGAGGACCTCTCCTTCCTTGTTTATTTGTAAAATTAAAGAAGAAGAAGAAAGGAAAGGCATGGCTGTGTGACAAAATGTCAGCAAGTGATTCAGAGAGCAAAGGCAAGAGGAAGGCAGGGAGGGGGAGCTGGCCCACACAGGAGACTTGCTTCTGATTTCCAAATGTCAGCATGTCCTTTAATTAAATGCTGATTAACCAGGGACGGTCTCCCTCATGCCGCAATGGTCGTGTGACACGATACTGGAAGCTGGGACATTCTGTGCTGCCTTTTTGATGCCTGCCAGGAAGAAAGTCCCTCTTGCTTCAGGGGCGGATAGGTAAGAAAAAAAACAATGAACACAAATCTATGGCTCAAGAACTAGCAGTTTGACATTAGGCGGCTTTGAGGAAGCAAGTGGCTTTCCTTCATACTGTCTCTCTGTGTGCGCACAGAGGTTTAGGTATAATTTAGTCTGCATTTAAAATTCTTTCTTGAATATTTTAACCTGAACTTACAGAAATAGACTAGGGTCTATGAGTATCCCCAAAAAGGAAGAATGGTGTCGCTAAAAATGAGTGGGTGGATTTGCATGAAACTTAGTGTCTAATTCAAATGCATGGATGCAAATTTAGAAATAATTAGATTATCTTAAATCAGGAGTGGGTAATTCTGGTAGGTCTATGGGGCTACTTTTCTGCCCATAGACCATCTGGGTACTAAATGGGCTATAAATGTGCCCCACCCCAAATTTGGAAAAATATAAACTAAAAAGGGCTTAGGGCCACTCTTGAAAAATGAATATTTATTTGATTTTAAACACAGCAGCAGGACCCAGAAATCTACTGAAATAATGGCCATTTGTTTTCAACCTTTCTACAAGAAAAAGGAAAGCTTCAGAACTGTTCACTTTGCCTGTTCCATCTTAAATAGAAATACTAAATATCTGACTATAGTGCAAGATAGGGCCTTTCACAGCTCCTGTTTTCCATTCATATGGATCTCGGTCTTTAAATTGAATGTGGACAGGGAGGTTTCTGAATTCAGTCTGCTCTATGTAAAGAGGGTGTGGCAGTTCATCTCATTTGATAGATTTAGTGCATGACTAAAGTTAGGGAAACACATTGTTTATTTAATTTACAATAAGAAAATAAAAGAGCCCTGGGGAATCAAGTGAAAGGTGCATCTGTACTAACATCTGGCTCTCCACTTCCAGGCAAGTGCCTCATGGAAGCCCAGAGGCATTATAAGGAGCCAAAACAATGTCTCCTGTTGTTGTTCCTCGGCTACTGCGATTTGAAGGCTACCTGCTTCTGTTACGGAAAATGTTTAGTGCCAATATCTAGCAGCTCATCTATCTTCCTTTCAAACCTTCTGTTCGCACCTAAAAACATGGCTATTACATGGGCCTTTGACCTGGAGGTCATGTGATGGTCATGTGATGACATTGGTACTGTGGTCATGTGATGATATTGACCATTGTTAGTTGGCACGTTAGTTCGTATTTGAAGAAACCCAATGACCCACAGGTATGTCTGTGTTTTAGATTTTTTTAAAAAAAAATCGATCTATGTTGTTCATTGTTGTATTCAAACTGTGTATTGTTTTGATGATGGCAGAGATGGTGGAGAAGTACAAATAAAGTATTGTTATTATTATTAAACATCCTTTCATCCCATCTAATCCCCTAGTCACAGAAAAGAATCTCCAGAATTTTATTTGTTTCTCCAAGTGATTCTATGGTGTTCTTTTTTCAGAAGTTACCATGGAGTCACATTGGAGGACCTTAGTAAATTCCTTGGGAAGCCTAATAGCAATATAAATCTCACTAGATAGCTTTGCTATTATCCACAGTTCCCTGTTTCCATAGAAAGTTCAGGAACATATCTCCTGCAGATACGGAGATTATACCGTATACCATTTTGGTGCCATTTTAGCTGGTATGGTTCCATCCCATGGAGTCCTGGGATTTGTAGTTTCATGAGATATGTACAATTTTCTGTCAGAGTATTTTGGTGGATTCCAAATCCCAGGCAGTTTAAGTTATCTCTAAGTGCTAGACCAAGAGGCCTAAGATAAAGACCATCACTAACTAATGGGGAAGAGTTCTATAGATCAGTCTTTCTCAACCAGTGTGCCGTGGCACACTAGTGTGCCGTGACGGACCTCCTGCTGTGCCGTGAGAAAAGCTCTCTGCCCCCCTTCCTCCCCCCTGAGGGGACAGTGCCAAGCCAGCATTGTGCTGGCTCTGGCACCGCTGGCTTGGCACTGCCCCCTCAAGGCTGGAGCAGCTGCTGGGAGAGGTGAAACCGGGTAGGGGCGGGGCATGGCACAGCCTGGCTCCGCCCCTCCCCAGCTTCGCACTCCCAGCAGCTGTTCCCAGCAGGCCACCAACCCCCAGCCGTTCTTTACTGTGTTAGAGTGTCATTTTGTGTCATTTTGGTTGGTGGTGTGCCCCCGGAATTTTTTAATGTTAAAAGTGTGCAGCGGCTCAAAAAAGGTTGGGAAACACTGCTATAGATAAACTACATGTTGTGCTTTCATTGGTTCGGACTTTTCTGCCAATCCATTTCATATAATGACCCTGACTTCTAGGATCTTGCACTGCAGCTCATTATGGAGTTTTGTAGGCATCATTAGGTTTTTATCCTAACATCAAAGAGGAACAAACACTTTTGCCTTTCCTCACAGCAAAATGTTCATTTGAGCTGTTCTTTTATGTGCTTTTTCTACTTGACATTCTTTCTGACCTTTCTTCCCAAAATGGGGACACAAGCTGACTCATCACAAGAAAAATGCAATGGGTCAAATGTCAGTGGGTAGTGTATCCCCTCTGGGTTTCAATCCAAATTTTAAATGAGCTATGAAGGGAACTGAGTCTATTTGGGGGAGAGGGTTGTCTAACTTTGGTGACTTGGATAGTTCTGTTAACGTTCAACCTGAAACCTGGAAAAGACATGCCGTCCCTTTGACATTGTAGTCACCAGCCACCTCTTATCAGAATGTAATTAAATTCAAAATCAAAACATAATCAAATTAAAATCATAGTTTCAAAACTACTTAAGCACAATGTAAAGTACATCAAAATAAGGAAAGACTAGAAATGGACTTAGTAATAAGTTGGTTTCTTCAGTGATAAGAAGAATGGAGAGAAGGGATGATCCACCTTAATAAGGAGCATTGGAATCTGCCAGCAACCATATTATGTTTTTTGAGGTGGGATAACCAGTTTTTCATATTTCAAGTGTAGCTTCACCATTTACATTTATAAAAGCATAACAACACCAGCAGTTTTGGGTATTGCTGCAGAAGTGACTTTGAACTATCTGTTCTGCCTTCAATATGCCTTTGGCAGCCTCCTCAGTTAATATTAGGCAGGCGCCCCTAGCAGCCCCTGTCCATGAGTTCAGATACTCTTGCCTGGCAGTTAATTCCCTGGGAGCTTCAGCTGCCTCCTCTTCTGCCAGGTCCAGGTGATAGGCTTTGCACTTGGGCATCATTTCTGTCTCTAAAGATATCAAAAGAGATGCTGATCTGCATTGCATTTGCATTTCTATAATTTATATGCAAAGCCAAACATTTAGCGATCATTACTAGAATGTAAATCTAATCTAATACCTCTCACCATAGTGGAGAAAAACTGTGACCAAGTGGGTCTACTCTGTCGCTTGCTCAAATACTGCTAACTGTTGATGGATACTCTCAAGGCCTCTGCCCTCTCTCCTAATGGGGTTTTAATGTTTAAACCCAATTTAAGCAGGATGCTCCTTCAGTTAGGGCAATTGTCCCCAACGTAATGATTCCCTATAATCTACAAGACCATATTTCCTAGGGATAGTGATAAATCTAGTTCATTAATCCAACATTGGTTTAAAGAAGGCTGCAATAGAGGCCAGCATCAAACCAAGACTGTCCTTTCTAGACTAGGGGCACATCTATGCTGTAGAACCAATGTTGTTTGATACCACTTTAGATGACATGGCTCAATGGAATCGTGGAAATTTTACAAAATCTTTATCATTCCCTGTCAAAAGGTTCTGATGCTTCATCAAACTACAAATCCCAGGATTCCATAGCATTGAGCCGTGGTAGTTCAAGTGATTTCAAACTGCATTAATTCTACAGTGCAGATGTGCCCGAATATTCTTATGTAATTGTAGTTACTCTTGCTTATGCTTCTCCTCTTCCTTGTGCCCAGAAAGCAAGAACCAGTGATGGAGGGAGTTGGGCACCTATAAAAATAAAAAAATAAAAAATAAAAATAAAAACCATAAGGATGGCAAGTGGATGATACTCTGTGTGACCATTCCCCATCACACCAATGAAAGGGTGAAAGATGAAGCTCCTTAAAACAGTGGTTCTCAGCCTGTGGATCCCTAGATGTTTTGGCTTACAACTCTCAGAAATCCCAGCTAGTTTACCAGCTGTTAGGATTTCTGGGAGTTGAAGGCCAAAACATCTGGGGACCCACAGGTTGAGAACCACTGACTTAACAGATCTAATGTGTCACTACACTTGTGGAATGGTCATTTGCACAAATAGTTGAGGTGTCCATCCCCATTCCACCCCCACCCCCAGGAGAACTAACAGAACCCAGCATCCACTATCCTGTTGCTCTAAGTAATTTTCACAGGCAGTTCAATACCAGGACTAGTCTAAGTGTGGTGGTTACAACTAAAATAGAGCTGAACTGCTATCCTTTTGTTTTTCTTTATTCTTTTAAGGAATGAATATGTCCAGAAGTCATCAAGTGTCGTTGACAGTTCCCCCATTGTGGCATTGGATGATTCTGTCTTGTTCTACAGATTGCAAGAGAAAGCAAGACTGAGGTCTGATGGTAAAAAGAAGGGAACAGCCAGAAGCAGAGGTAGTGAGCTATTGCCAGGGATTAAGGGGCTACATAAGCTTTCTATGGGACCTTGCATAATTGACTTTTTAAAAAACTTAATTTAAAATATTAGAGAAAATTGTTGGTATTGAGGGAATTGAGGACTTTAACAATTCCGGAATTTGAAGGCTAGAACCATGATATTGGAATCATAGTGCTATAGCTACAATCTCCCATGGTGGCAGCAGAGTTTCTAGGTGCACTCAAACCCAGAGAGATGATGATTCCCCTTTTCATTGCATTTTCCTACAAGGGCTGTAAAAACAGCTGCTACTGCTGCTGTCTTCTTCTCCTCTGCCTTCCAGGAAAGGTCAAGCACAGAAAGCTGTGTGCATTCAAGTGTACATCCAGAGGTGGGAATTGTTAGTACTAGGCAACCTCATTGACAGTTGTTGGTTCCTCTGTCAGTCTGGCAGTAAATCCACTCCAAGTTTTAATCCAGACTTTAAAGGAGCTCTCCAAGGTTCCTCAAAAATAGTTTCCAATCTTGAATAGTTATTTTAAAGTTATCTAAAACATGACATGGATTCACTATTCTAAAAATATAGAAATTACTTGTTGCCACCATTTCTATTTAATTTGTTTGAAAAGAGCATGCCTCTCTGGGAAGCCACATCAATAACAAGAACATGCAGGAAGGCAGAGATGACAGTGGGGTGGAGGAGGACTTTCTCTGTGGGCCCTCAGTTGCTAAACTAGTCCTTGCTTTTGCCTGGTCTATCTACCTATAAAATCCTTCTTGTCAGAGTTTGCTTTCCAGTCTGATTCACTTGTCTGTGGCATGGGAGTGTCTTAATGTCCTATCCTTGATTACTATGCAGAACTTGAGGCATGTTTGGTTTTGACTGCACACTAATCCCATCTCACTCCATACTTTTCCTATCTGATTCAAATGCAGATAGTGTCTAGCTGTTTCACTGTCTAATACACTATATATTTTGGGTGTACTTTCAAATATGTATATCACTGTATGCACTCCCTGTACCCATTCTGGTGGCTCAGTCTGATCCATCTTAGATAGAAGATATCCTGCTAAGGAAGGGGACATAGAATTGCAGTGGTAAAGCTGGTGGATTCATTGCTGGTGGAACAGAGAATCTACTCTTGACTTTACTGCTACTTCTCCCACAGTTGTTCCTAGTTGAATGGAAGCATGCTTCTAGTAGCACATCCATAGTACTAGATCCACCAGTCAGCCTTCTAGATTGCAGTGTTTCCACATCTACGGCTAAATCTGATTGTAACTTCCAAATAGAGCATACTCACTGAATCAATGAAACTCATCTAAGTCCAGAATGAGCAAGTCCCCTTCAATTCAGTACTATTATTCTAGTTGAGAGTATTAGATTTAGTCCCTTATAGCTCTTTTTTTCTCTTCCAACAAGCCTATACACGATAGCTTATGACTGACATAGAGAATATATCTGTGTGTGAGAAAGAGAATGCCAGGACTGATTATTTGCACTATCAGAACAATATATGTCTAGTTATTACAACATTCCTTACCAATCACTACGACCATCCAAATGGAGTTAACAAACACATTGAATCCAGAACCGAATCTCAAGCTTTTTCCGAATCTCAAGAAATGCAGCCAGTCTTTTGAATCCTGAGAGATAGAGCAGTGTTGGGGTTTTGTTTTTTTTTTTTTAAAAAAAAACCAAAACAAATATGTGATCACCATGTGATTCCAGGAAGGGATGACTTCCATGAGAATTGTTTTTATCTCACACTGAACCAGGATATGATGACAAAAAGATTTTATCCCCCTTTAGTAGTGGTTTCTCACTACTATTGTAAAGCAACAGCATATGAACTCAGAAATGAGCATTCTTTTCAGCTCTTTAGAGTTAGGTGAGGATTCATACCAAACCCCGCATGCAGATATTAAACAGCTACCATCTAGCAACAAAAACATACACCATTACAATCTTTCTTTAGGGGGATCTGAACTAACTGGTTGCTAGCCACAAGTCTTTTGCACTGGATTCATTTGAAAACTTCCTCATATCTGAAAGTTATATGTAGTTCTTTTTCTGAAAGAAAGACCTGCTTATATAAGAAATCCCTTCTGACAGAACTTCATTGCTCTATACCTAACAATGTAATAATACCACTCCCTTGGTAGATCCCAATACATCATATATCCAAAACTGTTTACCTTGTCAGCTGTGCACACAAGGGTTATTTCACTGGGTAGACCTTCAGTACTGTTTCTCACTTTCACCCAACAGGTAGACTTCTTTGGTTTTCCTAAAACCTTCTATTGCTGAATATTTCTGCTGAGTGTTGTGAGCTATGGAGTAAAGGAGAACAGGGCAAATCATCTTATAAGCAGCCAGTTTTTCTCCCACTGTTTGGAAAAATAAAAATTGGAGCTTAATAGGGGTAGCTGGGGCCTGTGGAAGGAAAGACATACCTCTCAGCAGCTCTCCCTGTCAGGATCAGGGCCCATGCCATCTAACTGTCAGCAGAGTCTTCCTCTCTACTTCCTCTGAGCATCCTCATGTTCTCTATGAGCAAGAGGGGGTAGTTCAAAGCTGTAACTTAAGGCTCAGAGTAGGAGTGGAAGGATGGACCAGCTGTGCAGCCATTGGCTCAGCTCTACAGCTGCTGTACTAGTACATTAGGTTGCACATGTCATCCTTCGCCTCGGTTCCCTTGATGCCTGTGTCACTGTCCTCCTCTCAGTGGAGCTAGGAGGAGAATTCAAGAGGCTGACTTATTGCTTGGGAAAAATTAAAGGACATACCAAGCAAGTGTAGATCAAGACTGCCCCCACGTGTTTCTCCAAGGAAAAATGAGACATCAAACTATTTTGATGTTGCCAGTTGTTTTCTTCTATATCTGTCTTTTTTCAGCATATGACATTACAGTTTTAGTTTCCTGGCATTAATGCTTCCCATGGCAAATAGTAGCTTTCGTGCTGGTTCTTTTAAGCTTGGTGTTAACTCCCTGCTAAATTTGCATCTGTGAAATGCCCATTTGAATTCTCAAATCTTTAAAGTATTTTGGGTAACTCTTCAGAAGAGATCAATTTTTGAATTATTCTTACTTTGGTGTCACTGAATGACAGGTGTTACTGATTGGAATTTTGAAGCATTCATGATGATGCTGTCAAAAAAACCCCAGGAATCACTTCATTGTTGTTCTTACTATTTTCTTGTTAATCGAAGCATTGAGCTCAGTGTAAGGAATTCAACTTAAAGAACATTTCAAAGTGTCAGAATACATTTTGGAGGAAACATACTGAACTACTTGGGCTCTAAGATCTTTAAAGGAGGGTTTTCTCTCAGTCCCATCACCTTTCCAAAGTATTAATGGTGAGAATACAGGAGAGGGCCTTTTTGGTGGCAGCTCCTAGGCTTTGGAACTTTCTCCCTATGAAGACTTGGGGCGGTTCCACACATACATTAAATCCACTTTGGAGCAGGTTCCAAAGCCTAGGAGCAGCCTAAGAAACCTGCTCCAAAGGGGGTTTAAATCCACACAGGCAGGGGGGAAATGAGCATTCCCCTTTGGATGGGATGACAACATGTGGCCATCCAACCCCCCCAAAAAAACCCCAACCTTAAAAATAAAACTCACTGGGAGCCATTTGGCTTTTCTTCCTACCTGAAGGAACATACCAATAAAACCCAAAAACATAGGGGGAGCCAGGAGCGATTTGAAGTGTCATTGGCATGTTCAATCAGATAAGAGGAGAAACCAAATGGCTCCCGGTGAGTTTCCAATTTTTTTTTTTTAGGGTTGTGTGGGTGGCGTTGTGGAACAGGTTGGTGCCCTCACTGAATCAGCCTGGAAAACATGGGTCTACTGTCTGGACTGCCCCCCCCCCCCCAATGTCACTGCATTATTATTGATCCTTTACATCCTAGTTTTCATATTGATAGTGTGATATTCAATAAAGTGCAGTTTGTCTGTTCATGGACACTTGAGTTGTGTCTCAGTTTTCCTGGTTTGTGTCAAATGAATTTCTGTTTCTCTGAGATGTCATCTGGATGGCCCCCTTTTAAATGCGGGAACTCCCTGTAAGCACCTTTTTGCTGAATTACCATTAGCAAGTGTTCTAACATGCTTTTAAGATTTGGGTGCAAAAAAATTTAATAGTGTGTAATTTTGCTAAATTTTATTTTTCATGATTTAATAGATTTGGTTTGTGTGTTTTTGATTCTATGCAGAGTTTAGCAATATGTTAACAATGTTTATATAGGAAACTACCACTTATTGGGGACTGGATGACGGTGAGAAAATGGAATACGTTGAAAAGTGAAACCCACAGTTTTTTAGTTCTCAAATGCAAGGCTATACACTATGGAGCCAAATCAACTGAGAGACAAAGCAGGGTGACAAAAAGCAGTAGCACTGGTTGAAAGAGTAGACCAGGGGTCGAAAGTGCAGAAAATGGCTATAATTTAGATCTGTCAAAACAGTGGAATGTCCAAAAAGAAATCATGAAAAAAGCAGGGGGAGGGTGTATGTTTTTACTTCCGTTTTTTTTCTCTTTTAATTTTTTGTAAACTTCCTTGAGTCTGAGTATTATGAAAAATATTAGATATGAGTACATTAATAACTATAAAAACAAAAATAGAGCTATTTCCTAAATTGGTATGTTTATATGTATGTCTATATGTAAAACACAACCATTTCTTTGTTTATGTTAGTAATGTTTATGTTCAAACAGAAACATCTATGTTATTTATTTGGTTTAGATCTCACTTTCTCCCACAATTGGCATCAAGTCAGGCATTTTGTTTCAAGTGACTTGGTTCAACTATTCCCTAGCAAATATTGGTTCCCAGAATGGGATATTGACTTTGACTTCCATAACAGTTTAAATAATGAGGCTGGAGAGAGAATATAATTTGCCTAAGATTTCAAGATATTGGTTCATGCATTTTTAAATGGATAAGATTTTTTAAAATGGTAGTTTAAAAAAAAGAATGTTGTTAGATTGAGGTTTAATGCCCCCAAGTGTAAAGAATACTGGTTTGGAAATAGCTGTATTATATACACAACGAAAATCAAAACATTATGGTCCAACAGCAGCAGAATATTATATTTCCATTTGTATGTTTGTTGTTGTTATTTCCTGTCAAGTGAAATTCACTATGGTCTTTAATCAGATACTGAGTAGCAACTGTTTCTCAACAGCCAGCATGATGTTTAGAGAGAAGATTAGCAAAAATTGAGATAAATGCCAAGGTTGATGGATTTGTTAGAGAGTTTGTCTCTTGTATTACCAGAATGCTGATCCTTTCTGTGCCCATAATGGATAGGACTATTCAAAATTCAACATTTCTTGCAGCAACTGCTGAGCCTTCCTATAATTTCTTTATCAATCTGGTCATGAAATAGCTGCCAAGAAAGGTTGTTTATTTAGCATCCAATTTTCTGGCTTCAAAATGCTTCCTCCTCTGGGATTGGTTCCAAATGCAGGTCTTTGTTGCTAATAGTCACCCCATCCAATTGCCTGACTACCTGCTAGGAATTTGATTTATGCAGAGCTCCAGCGGCCCAGAAGGCACTACAGACTGATCATAAGCAACTTTCAATATGTAAACTCAGAATGCTACTTTTTAAAGGGAGTTCAGTTATTATTATTATTATTGCTAATTTACTAATAATCCATTCTTTCCTTTGAGAAAGAGTTGCTCATTAATATTATTAAATCTTCATTAATTATTTGCATTATTTGCTAATCACAAGTCACCCTTTGTTGCCTTTATATTTTCTTTTTAAAGCCCTTTCAAAATACACAAATAGCCAAAATTGCCCCAAAATGAAATCCAAAAGCAAATGTTTTTGAATGGTGAGTACACACTACTCATTGTTCAAGGAAGAAAAACACACCATTATAGCATTATACTTCTCTTTGAAAGTAACGAAGGACAAATAAAGAAATCAAGTGTTTAACACAGCAAGCTAAACCGCAGCAGAAAAATCCTTCTAAACAGAAGGTCAGCAGTTCAAGCCCAGGCAGGGTAAGCACCCGCTGTTAACCCCAGCTCATCTGCCCACCTAGCAGATCAAAAGCAGAAATGCAAGTAGATAAAACAGGTACAGCTATTTATTTAGCAGGAAGGTAGTAAAGGTACCTTTGAAGGATCAGAGGAAAAAGCTCCTCAGCATGGAAGATGGAGCGACAGCACCCCGAACCCCCCCAGTGGTCGGAGTCAAGCACAGCCTCCAAAATGCCAGAAATAAAATGGGGAAAACGGCCTTTACCTCTGTCTGTCCTTGTTATTTGTATAATCGGAATTGAATGTTTGCCGTTATGTGTTCTATAAAGCCACTCTGAGCCCCCCCCCCCCCCCTTGGGATGAGAAGGGCAGGGCATAAATACTGTAAATAAATAAAGCATAAGTTACTGGTAACTGTACTTTCCTTTTGCAGAAGATATTAATACCGTGCCTGCAGTTTCTTTAAGACTGCAGTCCTCATTATGTTTACTTCAGATATGAGAAAATACAACTTTGATCCAATATTATTTTGTCCCTTTGACTCCTCCTGACTGCATTGGGATTTTTATAACTGCCAAATGGAGTATAGCTTGCACCCCCTCCACATGTATTGTTTAACATAAAGAATACACAGTTTTCAAGACCAGAAGTAGAGATCTGCATACCCACCAACATTTCACAGATGAAAATTGGGGCATATGTTTCTAAGATTATGAGGTCTTATATGATCCTGAGTTTAAACCAATTTGCATTCTGCACTCAAGGACAAAGGAAGAATGGGAAAAGAAGTGAAACCCTGGGATATCGGAAAACCTTCTGAAAAAAATGGAATGACCAGGGGTGGCTGAACCATTAGGCAAATTACGCATCTGCATAGAGCATCCCCATGGGCGCTCTTGAGTGGCCCCAGGCGCACAGGAGGAGCAGGAGCAATAGCCCCCAAAGGGACATCCTCTGCATCCTTGCAGCCTCCTCGCGTTCCAGCCCCAGGAACACTGAGTCATCCTTGTCCTCAAGGAAAGCAGTCCAACACAGCTCCTCCTCCTGGTCCTCTGCTTTGAATGGGACTCTATGGCAGGTTTGGGTTTTGTTTTGTGCCCCACTTTGCCCTGCCTCCTGCGCCCCCTCTCGCTGGAGCCTTCTCCCCCTCTCAGAGAGAAAAGGCAGCAGCAAGAAAGGGGAGCCAAGGCTGGCCTCCTCACCCTCTTGCCTCCCTCCCTCGCTGGGTCTTAAAGCCACCCATCTTTCTTCTCTCCTTGGCAGGGCTCCCTTACTGTTTCTAGGTCAGTATTTCCCAACCACTGTTCGCGGCACACTACTGTTCCGTGACGTATCATCTGGTGTGCCATGGAAAACGTTTCTCCCCCCCCCCCTTTCTTCCCCCTCCTGCCTGCTGCTGCTGCTTAGGGGAGGAGGAGGAAGGGCTGGACAGCGGCGGCAAAGAAGAAGGGGCTGGGGCACTGCCTCCTTTGGCCATTTCCCCTCCACGTGCCAGCAGCCGGCCCATCCCAGCTGCCAGGGAGGGCCTGGGCACCTCAGGGAGTCTCGGAAGAAAGGCTCCCCACAGGGCCCAGGCCCTGCCTGGGAGCAAAGTTTGGCTGTCTTGCGTCTTCCGCCAAGCCCGGCAGGAGACGCAAGCTGCCCTAACGCAGCTCCCAGTCAGGGCCTGTTCCCCAGGCTCCCCCTCCGCTTGTGAGGGAGAGCCTGGGGAAACAGGGAAAATCTTGGGCCCTGGCTGCTTCCAAAGTGCACTTTGGAAGCAGCCAGGGGCCGAGATCCATCTCCTCCATTTCCCCAGGCTCTCCCTCCGCTTGTGAGGGAGAGCCTGGGGAAACAGAGGAAATCTTTGGAAGTGCGCTTTGGAAGCAGCCAGGGGCCGAGATCCATCTCCTCCGTTTCCTTGCGGGGAGCCTTTCTCCCGGTTCGCTGCTCCATCAAGCCCGGTGGAGCCACAAATTGGGAGAATGGCTCCCCGCAGGGCCCCGCCCCTCCTTCCTCCCCCTCCTCTTTGGTGTGCGCGAAACCGCTCTCGGCCTCCCTCCGGCTCCCTGTCTGTTTTCCCCAAACTCCATCTGTGTTCGCATTTGGGCATATTGAGTATTCATGCCAAGTTTGGTCCTGATCCAACATTGTTTGAGTCCAGAGTGGTCTCTGGATGTTGGTGAACTACAACTCCCAAACTCAAGATCAATTAACTATATGTATTACTGTGTTAGAGTGTCATTTTGGTTGGTGGTGTGCCCCAGGATTTTGTAAATGTAAAAAGTGTGCCGCGGCTCAAAAAAAGGTTGGGAAACACTGTTCTAGGTCATGCCTCTCGCCTTGCAGCACCTGCCAAAAGGATCCAAGAAAGTTCCTCAAGGGAAGGATCGACTGTGATCCGGTTGATCTCCCCTCACTCATCCTCCCCTAAGGCTGTGTCTACACACTGCCTTATACAACCCACATCTCTGTTTTGAACTAGATGATATGAGTCTGCACTGCGACAGAAAACAGCGCAAAGCAGATAATCTGGATTTTATATGGCACTGGACAAGGGGACCTAATCTACGCTGCCATATAAAATCCAGATTAATGGCTTTAAACTGGTTTATCTTCTTCAAACTGGATTATATTAAGACCCCCTTCCATTGCCATATAAAATCCAAATTATCTCCTTTAAACTTCACTCAGAAACGGGGGAATTTCAGACAGCAAACAATCAAGGGCCAGTGGACCCCTCCCATTCTAAGGATGCCTCCAGGCAACATGGTCCAGCGTAACTCCAAAGTATTTTGGTGTACTGTAATGCTCCAGTGGGATTTTTCCCAAGTCATCCTCAGAGTTCGATATGCTTGTCTGTTCTTAAAATGGAAAGCACACACCTGCATTTTAGATGGATTAGGAATAAATTTTCCCCTGTAATAGGCAGTAAGAGCACCTAAAGCTTGAAAGAGCTTCTATTCAACCATTTCAAAGCTCCCTGCTTAAGTGGTGATGGCACGATCGTCAGCATAGATGAAACTCTCTGACCCTTCTGGCAGTGGCTAGTCATTTGTGTAAATGTTAAGCATTGATGGAGCAAGCAGGCTCACCTGAGGTTTATGATAATTATTGTTGTAAATGTTTTGTGTGTTTTGTGGCACTATTATGTGCCGCCCTGGGTGGGATATAAAGTTGTTGTTATTTGAAACACAACAAGATTAGTACACAGCAAACAAAATCACTATGCTAGGCGTTGTATTGGATCACATGTCAGACATTTCCCAAGTGTCTAGGACTATGTGATGTATCAGCGAATAATGCATGAAGATCCCAGTAGGGTGGCCTTTTCATCTCTACCTTCTAACTTTTATTTTTCAGTGGTTGGTTGTGTTTTTTTGGGGGGGGGGGAGGCAAAATACTGTTTGCTTACACTTGAAAATTACTTAGGGCCGGCCCTGGGAATGACACAAAATTAATCAAGATTCTCCCTTCCAAATAATGATAATTGGAGAGCATGCATCACTATGGTTTAGCACTGAGAAGGGTAGCAGCTGAATGATAGAGAACATGGTTTACATCAAGAAGATTCTAAGTCTTGCCCTGGAAATGTTAGAAAGTACAGGTTTTATGTGATGGTCAGACTCTCTTGCCAAGAAAAATACTACAGTTTGGAAGACATAATATGGGACTCAATGAAATAATATGTCTGATGTGGAATATGTCTGTTCCTTGTGTTTAGGAGATTTTTCTCACATGTTGAACCAGGACGCGAAGCAATCGAGCTACTCCGCCTCTCTCTCAAACATACACATACGCAGCCACTTCATCTGATTCCTTCTGCCACCTTCAACAGGAAACAAAACTTTCAGGTTTGCTGTATGTTATGTTGCTATTTATTTATATCCTACCTCTTATTAAAAACTGGGACTCATAGCAGGTGGGGGTGATGCTTGATAAAAAGAACATCTCGCTGTCTAATCTTCTGATTCAGCAAGAAGTTTGAAAGTAGACAAGGAGGAAATATCTAGGCTATAAACTGCTAAGTCTAGACAAAGCATGACTCAACATGTCAGTCATAAGACAGTTGGTGAATCTCAAAAAGACAGGCACTAGTTCAGTTCTGTTTATGTGGGCATGAAATGATTTTGACTGGGGCACATTTGTATTGTATTGGGAATTCCGTTTCTCTCCTATGTATTTGGGGCCACTGTCCCACTCCTTTTTGTGAATCATCATCTTTTTGCAAGTCAACTTCTTGCAAAAAGTCTTCTTTTTTTTGCAAATCAGTCTTCTTTACCTAAGCTATCTGTCCGTGCTTGCTTTATCATTCATATACAGTGATACCTTGGGTTAAGAGTTTAATTTGTTCTATGACTAAGTGTCACACCTCAAGGGCCTCAGGCATCACTTTTGCTTGAGCAAGACTTTAGCCAAGGCAGTGTTAAGGTGCTCTCTAAGCCAGCTTGCTTTACTCTCAAACCTTGCTCTGGGCCTCCCATCCTTTCCCGTGAGAAGCCAGGGATGAATGCATAACATAGGCAGCTCAAGGTTACACCATCTTGCCTCCCTGATAGCAAGGCGCACTGAAGGAGCCGAAAGATCGCCTCCCTTCTGTCCAGATGGTAGTCGCTAACGAGCTGTGCATACCAGAAAGACTGAGGTAACATAACATATAGATGACCATCAATCATAGAGCTGTGACACTCGACGTATCCACATCAAAGCCAGGGAATACTATAATTGCCAAGAGATGCCCCATTGTCAGTATCTCGTACCAACGCCACAATAAGGGGACACTAGGGGGAAGAAGCCTCATCGGGCCTCCCAGCCAAGCTTGTGCCAGCCAGCCTACACCGGGCTGACTTGATCCAGCGCTGTGCCTTGTTCCCGTTCATCGTCGAGACCCTGTGATTGATCCTGAAAGACTTTGCTACCTAAAGAACTCTTTGCCTTAAACCCACCCAGCCTCTTTGCTCCGGCTGGGATTCCTTTGAGAGACTTTCCTTGCATCCGGCTTGTGTTCCCGTTTTCCTCCGCTTGTGATCCAGTTGCAACGGATCACCCTTCCCTGCTGAATCCTGACTTTGGCTGCTATTTGGAGACACTATAAGGATTGTCTCCAAACCTTTTACTTAACCTAATAATCAATAAAGCTTGTTGTACCTCAGCTGCCGTGTGGTTTATCCAGGGAGGTCAGGTGCCTAGGCCCAAGGGGGCGACAACTTGGTACGAGATCGCTTACTCCCTGGTAAACCGAAGACCAGATGCAGACCCCACCAGGGGCCGCTGGTGGAGCGCTGGCCATGGCAAGAGCTCTGACTGCCGCAGATTACCAGCGCTTGCAAGCCGATATGGTTGCACTCCAGCAGCAGTTTGCGGCCGTCATCCAAGCCCAGAGACCGGCACAACGGCGCGTTCCCATGGTCCCCCCTGCCCGCTTCGCAGGGGACCCTGTCGCCGCCCGCACATTCCATGGACAATGCCAAGCGTACCTGGTGGCCAGAGCGGCTGATTTCGCAACAGAGGCAGAGCGGGTGGCATTTGTTTATACCTTGTTGGATGGCCCGGTGGCATCGTGGGCCACTACCCTGATTGACGCTAATGTGCCCCAAGTCAACACTGTACAGGGGTTCCTGGACCACATCTACAAAACCTGGGGCCACCTGGTGAACCGGGACTTGGCTGAGAAGAAGATGAGGCGCCACTTTCAGAGGGACCTCCCCATGGGCCAATACATAGCCGAGTTTCGTGTGCTGGCTAACCAGGTGACCTGGAACGCAGATGCGCTGTGCTCTCAATTCCTGGAGGGACTTTGCCAGGAAATCCAGACGGAGGTCGCCTGCATCCCTGATGTTCCTCTGACCTTAGATGGGGTGATCGCCATGGCGCTGCGGCTGGACGCGCATCTCCGGGCCCAGCAGCTCTGGTTCTGGAAATCAACAGGCCAGCCGCCTGCCAAGAAGACGAGCCCAGAGAGACGGGGCCCCGGTCGCCGCCCCAAGTCCCCGCGCCAAGACAGGACGATGAGCCGATGCAGCTGGGGCACACCCACCCACGGCTTGATGATGCCGAAAAGGCCCGGCGCCAACACTTGTACCTGTGTTGGTACTGTGGCACTTCCGGCCACTTTTCCAAAGATTGCCCTTCCAAGCCCAAGACCACTCTCCGCCTGGCCGCCGCGGAGGAGAAGCCCGGTAACCTGGAGTCGGTCCCCGAGCAACAGGGGGAATCCGAAGACCGGGCGTAGAAAGGCTCGCCAGCTCGGTCGGTGGCCCCCCTTCAGACCCACGAACAGGGGTCCTGTTCCTGCTTTTGATCACTCTGTGGTCCGGAGAAAAGGGCTCCATCATGATTCATGCCATGTTGGACTCCGGAGCCACAAACAACTTTATTGACAAGGGCTTTGCCAAGCATTTGGGCCTCGTATGCCTGGACTTGAAGGAGCCTTGGCCTGTGCAAACCATCAATGGCCGGGTGCTGAAGTCAGGCCCCATTGAACAATGGACCAAGCCCACCAAGATGAGCGTTGCGGAGCACCAAGATAACATTTCCTTTCTGGTTTCCCCGCTGCCGCACTTCCCTGTGATCCTGGGCGTAGGTTGGCTCACCCAGCACGACCCTCAGATCTCCTGGGTCTGCCGTGAGGTGAAATTCCCCACCGAATACTGCCAGAGACATTGCCTAAATGGTCAGGCCAGAGCTGCAACCGAGGCCGGGACTGTGATCACGCTCCCCTGTAAGTACCAGGAGTTCTGGGAGGTGTTCAGTGAGAAAGAAGCGGACAAGCTGCCGCCCCATAGACCCTATGACTGTGTGATTGACTTGGTCAAGGATGCCCCAATCCCTCGCAGGAGGCTGTACTCCCTCTCGGAGCCCGAGCAATAGGCGCTTCGGGAGTTTTTGGATACAAATCTGCGAAAGGGATTCATCCGCCCCAGCCAATCCCCCGCCGGAGCCTCGGTTCTGTTCGTAAAGAAGAAGTCCGGGGAGCTACGCCTGTGCCACGACTACCGGGCCCTCAATAGTATCACCATCCGCAACAGGTACCCCCTCCCTCTGATCTCCGAGATGTTGGAGCAAGTACGGGGCGCCAAGGTGTTCACCAAATTGGACCTGAGGGGGGCATACAATCTTGTGCGGATCAGGGCTGGTGAAGAATGGAAGACCGCATTCCAGACCAAATATGGAGCCTACGAAACCCTGGTAATGAATTTCGGTTTGTGCAACGCCCCCTCGACATTCCAACATTTCATGAATGACATCTTTAGAGACTATCTAGACCGTTTCCTTCTATGCTACCTGGACAATTTGTTGATTTTCAGTGAGGACTTGGAGTCCCATGAGCGCCATGTGAGGGCGGTGCTACAGAGACTCCGAGACCACGGCCTGTATGCCAAGTTGGAAAAATGCACCTTTGAAGTAAAGAAAATAGACTTCTTGGGACACTATATCTCGGCTCAAGGGATTTCTATGGACCCTGTGAAAGTAGAGGCCATGGTGCAGTGGGAGTCTCCCAACAGCAGAAAAGAGATTCAGCGCTTCATGGGCTTTGCTAACTACTACCCAGATGGTATTTGCTAACGAGCTGTGCATAAGAAAGTTCATAACATATAGATGACCCAATCATAGAGCTGTGACACTCAACTTCCACATCAAAGCCGTTTTCCTCCGCTTGTGATCTTATCTCAATGTAAATTCCCACTGAAATGTTGTTGATCTATTCCAGCCCCACAACCCCCCATTTATGTGTTTTTAAATAAGAAAATGTACTTTATAAATAACAAATAATGTATACATGCATATTAACATGGAAGAATAAAAAAGAAAGATCAACTTTAAAATGGTAGAAGCACAAAGTTGTGGCACAATGGTAGAAATATAAAGCTCTGGCAAAGAAGCAGAAAGTACAAAGTGAAGAGGCTGTAGCATCATTTTCTTCATACTGTACTCATTCCAGCCTCCCTCCGTCCCTTGCTCTCTCTCTCACACCCTCTCTCTCTCTCTCTCTTCATGAAACAAAACATACCAGGAATAAAATCCACATAAAATCAACTAACCCAAAATTTCTCAAAGTGGACAAGAGCATGAGGCATGGAGGCACAGGGGCACAAGTCCTGGAAGCTGCTCCCTTTAAGCCCTAAAGTCCTGTCCTCTTGTGTTAGCACTGCTGCTGGTGCTAGTGCTTAACTCAAAACACTGCTCTTGTGTCAAAGCAAAACTGAGGCCAGGTGATCACACTTAACTCAAAGTGCTCTTAAGTTGAAATTCTACTTTATAATAGATGTAGGGAAACAGTACTTTTAATTTCTGCATTAAAACTTGTCATCTCTGAGCTTTGGTTTCGTAGGTTGTAGCTGATGGGAGTTGGATTCCAACAGGATTTGTAAAATCACAGGCACTTTACTGAACTGCTGCTTGTATTGTGAAAGATTGGGGTGTGGAACAAAGAAAGTTGTGATGAATGTATTGTTTGGCAAAATATGGTAAATATCTTCCAAGAACCTGGGTATTTGGGTGCATATACTTCCAAGTCACCTGTGGACCTATGGTGTCTTTCATTAATTTCATTGAGTTTTCTTAGGTAAGGAGTACTTTGAGATGGTTTTGCAAGTTCCTGCCTGGTATTTTTTTTTAGTCATTCTTGATTGGCACTAAATCAAATAGTATTGCAAAAATGCCACCAGATGGCAGCATTTCCAAACATTATCACAGTATGAATTGTATCAGCAGGTCCTCAGTTGAAGTCCTTCAAGGTATTTCTTAATTCATTTGAATTTGATTGTGTAAATGGGATTATCTGGTGGTTCGACTGTTGCTGGAGAGGTATGTGCATTTGATTAACCTGCACTAAATACTGTGGGATTTTGCAGGCATGGGATTGTCTGTGACATAAAACATGAGAATGCACTCAGTAATCCATCTTTTCATTTTAATGAGAGACAGGGATGTTTGGTTGCTGGTCCAGCCATCAACTTTATTAGATAGATTGCCGCTTTAACAGCATGGAAAAAAGAGCTTGTAGAAGGTGGTGACAAACCTCCTCTGAGCAAATCTTGCTAAGAAAACCCCATGATAGGTTTCTCTTGGGAATTGCCATAAGTTGGAAATGACTTGAAGGCGCACAACAACAAACTGCCAGGAACTAGATGAAGATATCTCTGATCACGTAAATACATAAGCACACAGGAGTATTTGTAAGTTGCAGTCACAGATAAATTAAGCCTTGCAAATAGTTAGAAGCTGCTGCTTTACTAGGTCAGCTGGAAATTCTCACACAGCTCTTTCCTCTTTCCTGGAAGTCCACCAAAACTGAAGAATTTGTATCTTTTTCTCCATCTGAAGATGCTTTACTAAAACTGTAGACTCAGACCTGAGCCCTGAGATCTCATAACTCTAGTGCTACTTGCTTCTATAGGTTTACTTCAGATATACAGAATGGTTTCCAGGACCTGCTTCACCAACAACTCATCTTCATCCTCATCTGTCTCGGGATAACTTGCGAACAGGGGAGAATGTGGTGCTGTCAAGATGTGTTCTCTGTCTGACAGTTGATCTTGACACAACCTACAGACTATCAATGTTGCATGGTTACAGATTAGAAGGCCTCACTTCCATCTTTTCCTCATGAATGCATGAATGGTTGGGAAAGCTGGAATTTTGGGAACTGTGTTATGGAATTAGTGGCCTTGTCTCATTGGTGAATTGTGAAGACTAATGACATTGATGTTCTTCTCCACATGTTAGGGCAGAAGATATCATGCTGAGATACAAAACACATCCTGATTTTTGTCATGTTTATAAAAATTGAAACATAATCAAAATCTGATTATTGTTGATCTGGGATATTAAGGATAAATCATCTGCAATCATCTGCAAGATTAGGAAAAGCAGAATGGATTATTGGGTTTGTTTTTATAATTTTTAAAGATAACATCATAAATATCAGGGGGGGGGTTCATGTAAGGAGCAACTTAAGAAACTGCAAGTTGCTTCTGACCATCTGCAAGGATGTTGCCCAGGGGATGCCCAGATGTTTGATGTTTTACCATCCTTGTGGGAGGCTTCTCTCATGCCCCCACATGGGGAGCTGGAGCTGACAGAGAGAGCTCAACCCGCTTTCCCCAAATCCGGACTGCTGACCTGTCAGTCAACAGTCCTGCCAGCACAAAGGTTTAATCCATTGCGCCACTGGGGGCTCCAACACCAGTTGTTTCTTTCAACTTTTTTAAAGTTTAGAACATGGAAAAAAATTGCAGGATTGCAACAATAAAAATGAATATATTACCCAAAGTCCTTTTCCTCTTCCAAAATCTCCCGATCCTAAGGACTAACAAACTTTTCAAAGAATGGAATAAAGCACTGAAAAAATTCATCTGGCAGGGAAAAAAGCCAAGGATCAAACATGACCATCTAATAGGAGCAAGAAATAAAGGAGGATTTGGGTTGCCAGACCTAAGACTCTATTATGAGGCATCAAACCTTGCTTGGATTAAAGATTGGATCTCACTTAAAAGAGAAAATGTTCTGGCCTTAGAAGGATTTGATCTAAGAATAGGGTGGCACGCATATTTGTGGTATGGCCAAGAGAAGAAAGAAAAAATTTTTAACAACCACTTTATAAGGGCTTCCCTTTTAAAGACTTGGCAGAAATACAAAGAAAGGCTATATATGAAAACCCCACTCTGGATATCACCATTAGAGGCAGACCAAAGAAGACTGTTAGGTTGGTCTCAATGGCCCACTTACAGGGACATATTAAGCAAAGAAAAAGGGAACTTTATCTTAAATCCAAGGAGGAAATTACAAATAAATTCAAGTCATTCTCCAGGCTACAGCTGATGCAGGTCAAAGAACATTTCAAGAAAGATAAGGTTATAGGTTTCGTTGAAAAATATGAATTCTACGAGAAAATCGTTAATAAGGAAAAAAGAATATTACGAATATCTACAATATACTATTGGAATGGGCAACAGAAAAAGAGACAGTAAAAGAGTGTATGATTAAATGGGCACAAAACATTGGAAGGACAATAACATTAAAAGAATGGGAAGTAATGTGGCAGAGAAAAACCAAATACACATATGCTATAGACCTAAAGGAAAATTGGTATAAAATGTTTTATAGGTGGTACATTACACCTCAGAAATTAGGACTAATGTATAAGGCGGCAAATAGTCATTGCTGGAAGTGCGACAAAGAGGTCGGCACATTTTACCTCATGTGGTGGACGTGTCCAAGGGCAATGACATATTGGAAGGACATTCGAAAAGTCTGTGAAAAAATATTGCAAAGAAAGATTAGTAGGAAACCAGAGTACTTCCTGTTAGGAATTACCGATGAGGAGTTGGATCTGGACTTAAATCAGGACATTTTATTTAATTATCTGAGTACGGCGGCCAGAATGGTCTATGCAAAAAAATGGAAACAAAAGGAAATGCCCACAATTGAGGAATGGTTATGTAAGATTGATGAAATAAAAGATATGGACAAATTAACATATGCCCTGAAGACATCGTATGGTAGACCCATCAAAAAAACAGATTGGAAATTGTATGAAGTATTTAAAGATAGTAAGTAAAAAAAAAGTGGACACAATACCGGAGTAACAGATATAACACCAAAAGAAATAGGGACAAAATGGACAGGTAAAAAGGAGTAGCCAAAGGCAAGAAAGGAACATAAGAAAAAATAAGGACAAAAATCGAAGAAGGAAGATTTGGAAGTCGAACATTCCCGACCCTAGAAGCCATACCTAAGTTCTTTCCTCCCCAAATCCATTACCTTTTTCCTTTCCCCAACTATCCGACCTTCTTCACCCTACCCCAAGTCATTAGTTAGGTATTGTTTGTTTTTATGTATAACATGTGAAAAGAACTTGAATAAAAATCATTATAAAAAAAATTTAAAAAAGAACATGGAAAAAATTATCTGATACACCTAGTCCAGTCATTGTCAACCGCTGTGCCTCGGCACACCACTGTGCCGTGAGCGATCAGCTGGTGTGCCGCAAGAAAACCTCTTCCCCCCGCCTTTCTTCCCCCTCCCAGGTTTTCCCGCGGCACACCAGCTGATCAAGGAACAGCGGTTGGGGAACCCAACCCTCTCTAGGACCTAGACCTAGAGAGGCAGGGAGGCTCAGGAGGGGAGGCCGGGCGACGCTCTCTTCCTCCTCCGAAAGTGAGCCCACAGGAACCTGGGTGCCTTGGGGAGCCGAGAGGAAGGGAGGGGAGAGAAGAAGAGGAGGAGGCCAGGGAAGGAGGCAGGCTCGGCGGCGATGCTTCAGAGGGGAAGCAGAAGCAGCAACCCTGAGTGCCGCCTCCTCTGCTCTGCTGGGACCTCCATCTCCCTGTCTTTCGCCCTCTGTGTGGGTTTCTCTCTCCCACTCCCTCTCCTTGCTGTCACCCCTGAGCTTTGCCTTGGGCTGCTCCTCCTTCCTCCTAGCACTCCCTCCCCCCTCCTTTGGACTGGGTTAAGAAGGAGGGGGAGAAAAAGGAGCCACGGCGAGAGGTTGGCAGGGGCGGCAAAAGGTGCCTCGCTGATTTCCTTCTTTTGGGTCGCCGCCCGCACCTTCCTCTCCCCAGTCCTTCCCACTTCCTCCCTTCCCACCTCATTTCCCCCCCTTTTTTCCAACTCCCCTTTCCCACCCCGTCTTCCCTTTTTCTAGTTTTCCCCTTCTTTACTATACCCAGCCCCTCCCACTATTCCAGCCCCCATCCCCACCTCAATCTATTCCACTTACCCCCTTGCCATTTCAATCTTTCCACTATTCCAGGCTCCCCTTTGCACCCCGTCGTGCTCATTTTGCAGTCTTCCTTTCCCCATTCCAATCTTTTCCAGCTGCTCCTCTTTACCTCCCCAATTTCCTCTTTACGTTCTCCCAATCCCCCACACACACACACACACCAGACTGAGTCTTTCCCACTTTTCCAGCCCCTTTCCATCCCAACCTGTATGCCAAGCTTATTCAATTCAATTTTTGTTGGAATTCAGAATGCTCTTGGATGGCAGAGGAACTATAAATCCCAGCAACTGCAACTCCCAAATGTCAAGATTCATTTTCTCTAAACTCCAACCATTGATCAATTTTGGGCATATTGAGTATTTATGCTAAGTTTGGTCCAGATTAATAGTCATTTGGGTTCACAGTGCTTTCCTGATGTAGGCGAACTGTTATTTATGAAGTAGCAACGAAATATGGTTGGGTGTCACCACAACACGAGGAACCTTATTTAGGGGTCACAGCATTAGAAAGGTTGAGAACCACTGTGTTAGTGTCATTTTGTGTCATTTTGGTTGGTAGTGTGCCCCAGGATTGTGTAAATGTAAAAAGTGTGCCGTGGCTCAAAAAAGGTTGAGAAACACTGACCTAGTCAATAAGAACAGACTTCAGGATCAGTCTATTTTTTTTCATTATGAAGACCAGAACACAATCAAGTATCAATAGTGCATGATGGATTGTGTCCCATCCTTATTGTTCTCAATTCTTAGAGTGAGGAGAGAAAAAGAAAGGTACATCTATATTTTTTGCAATTTTAATCTGTTGTGGACTCTAGCCCACTTTATCGGATGCACTGAGTGAATTGAACTAGAGTCTCTGAAAACGTATGCTAGAAATTTCTTTCCCCAGTTATTCTTAAAATGTTCCTTTTTATCTTTTCATGCTAAAAGAGCCTACGTGACTCTTTGTAAAATACTTCTGACATGAATTCATACACATTGCAGTTTGTGTTTTCATCTTGTTTTAAACTGCTCTGGCACCCCTTCTGGGTTTGGGAAATAATTCATTATATAATTAACTAAGCTAAATCTAGTTTGAGAAGGAAGTCCATGGTTTCCCATTATTTCTTTAGTCTGGCTTGACTATTTTGTGACAAGTTTCCTTAGTGGACAGTTTCATCCCTACTCTTTATTTCTCTCACCTAATTTTTGTTTCTGTTAAAAATGAGAATACAAAAATGTTATGAATAAATGCAAATGTGATAATCCTTCAAGGACCTGCTTTTGTTTCATTTGTAAAAGGTGCATAAGAAGAGAATAATTTCAAGCTTTATTTATAGAGAAGTTGGGATGAAGTACCGAAGATGCTACTTAACTACTAGAACACTTAATCACATGGAATTATGTGGATAATGAAATAATAAGTGTGTGCAGGCGGAAAAGAATGAATTATTGCTGGTGACAGATTTACCTTGGGACTACATGAACTCCCAGGAGATATTGTCATAGCTTTCTAAAATAAGTAACATGTTAGAGCTCAAACCTGCCTGGAAGACATATTTTTGGTCTGTAACTCCACTTGCCTCTATGAAATGTAACAGGAGAGGAAAGTATACGACAGCAAAGAATTCAGGCAGCAGGTTTTGGTGATAAATGCACTTTGTTGAAATTAAGTTCAGCATTACTACCCTTCTCTTTTATAGAAGCAGTCTGAAATTAATTTGTGCTACTCTTGTTGGCAGTTCGAATATGGGGAGCTCCTGCCATTAGCCCCAATTTCTGCCCACCTAGCAGTTCAAAAATATGCAAATGTGAGTAGATCAATAGACACAGCTTCAGTAGGAAGGTAACGGTGCTCCATGCAGTCATGCTGGCCACATGACCTTGGAGGTGCCTATGGACAATGCTGGCTCTTTGGCTTAGAAATTGAGATGAGCACCACTCCTCAGAGTTGACATGACTAGACCTAATGTCAAGAGGAAATCTTTACCTTTACTTTTACTCTTGTATACAAGAATCAATTTTGTGGTCAATGTACAGTACCTCAGATTGAAGCAATATCTACTTAGAACCTGGAGATGAGGGGAAATAAGAATGGATTAAATAATGTGAAGAACAGTTGAGATAGGCCTTGTTTATGTTCTGTGCCTTTAAGTTGTTTATAGCTTATCACAGGTTTTTCTTAGCAAGATTGGTTCAGAAGGGGATTGCCTTTTCCTTCTTCTGAGGCTGAGAGTGTGAGACCAAGTGGGTTTCCATGGCCAAGCAGCAATTTAAACCCTGGTCTCCAGAGTCATAATTCAACACTCAAACCATTACACTACATTAGAGAAAAGGTTACAGCTAGGAATGATTAAGGAAGGAAGAAAAGGAGGGGAAATTGATTTCATGGGGCCTGAGAATGTAGAAGGAATTCAAGGGAAAGTATTTCTTAGTTTTAATGAAATGATTACATGGTGATGTATATGAATCCACTCCAATGTGCTATACAAAGAAACCTTCACTGTTTTGTCATTTTCCTCTGTGCCTGGATATATTTTATGTCTGACTTATTAACAGAATCAGATCATGCACTCCTAAATTGAATCCAGCAATAAACACTATAGTGATCACTTTCGAGCCCAAATACCAGGTCCAGGAAAGGATTTTACAGATAGAACAATAAGTGATAGGATTCCATGGGTTGGAACTGTGGGACCAACCTACAGAAGAGTTCCAATACAGTAGGCATTATAGATAGGCAGGACAATACAGTTGTCTCATGAAGAATGTGTCCGAATTGCTGTAGCTTGCCCGACACTATTATCTATCCTTGAGCCAGAAGGGAATGCTTTCCCATCCCTACAATTGAGCAGAAACCCAATGGTTAGTCTGGTTGGCTTTCATATATGGGAGGGAAAGAACACCAGTGTGCTCTTCATCATGAGTTTCAAAATATCTTGAGCTTCCACTGAATATATAGGCATGACACTGGATGCCTAGTGCAAGGAGGAATCTGCTTAAACATGGCTTTTGGCAGCAGGGGAGAGAGAGATGTCATGTTTTGATTATAGCCAGTTGAGGAAGAGAGTGTTCAATTCATATGTGTTTTCAGCCCAAACCTTAAAGGAGCTGTCCTGGGTGCTGAAACCTATCCTGAAAATAAACTCAGCACATGGAATACATCCTATAATATATGGACTAAAACCTTTAGCAGATTCAGTCTCCCAGGGATCAGCACCCATCATCCTAGGCATGGTTACTTTCTCTGAATTTAACGGTTGAGATGTATGGCTCTGTGGTGACTGAGAGCTCACAAGCTACTAGTCTGCACTTAATGTTCCAGGAGCTATTCCAAGCACTGAATCCTAACCCAAAACTGATTCAGCACTCAGGAAACCTCTGTTAACATTTAGATACATAAGGAGAGGCAAGTAAGAAATTAATATTAGTATTAGAACTCAGAGTAGCTTCACTACCATATTCACATATAAGTCACTAGGTGCCATAACATCTAACTGAAAACATACAACTTGTATTTTAAAAAGAGTATCTAATTCCAGTGTGACATCAGTATACGTGGAGAGGAAAAGTATGGATAGCTAAAATACTGCTCAAAGCACTTCCCAAAATGCCAAATTATAGACTTTGTTGTGATTGTCAGGAAGATGAGGCAGAACGGAATCTGCCCTGTGCATTCAAATCATCATGTTTTAGTAATTCACACAATGCTCCTTTGAATTGATTCTTGACAGCAATAACAAAGGATGTCTTGTTTGTGTTATAGGAAGAACACTGGCATGCTGGGGATGATGGGGTTTAGTTCAGCCCCATTTGGAAGATACCCAATTGCAAAGGACTGAGCTGTGTCCTGTCTTTGTGCTTCCTACTCATTCAAAGCTCATTGTGTTCATAAGTGAGTTTGAGTTAGCAAAAAAACCACCAAAAAAACCCCCCATGTCCATGAATGTCTGTAACCTGTTCACAAGGGATCCTCCGGAACTGAATGCAGCTGAAAATAGCAAAGGTGTTCTGTTTTATGAAAGAGGAGAAACTGCAGGCAGGAGAGAGATAAATTGACCCCAAAACAGGAACTACTTTTGCTACCTGTGGAACAGATTAGACATGGGGGGAACAGTGTGTCTAGAATACACAGCCCGTTCATTACGTCTCCATTCTGCACTGAATCCTCTGGGTTATCGTGTTGCTTTTCTTTTTATTTTGCTCCTAGACATCAATGTGTGATCACTTATGAAATGGAACACTGGACTAAAAAGAGGAAATCTGAGCCTGGATTTTGGGAACAGGTGACAGAAAAACGAGGAGGGTTTAGCACAGAGGCATTACCACAAACAAAGCAAAAATGCCAAATTATAGACTTTATTGAGATTATCAGTAAAATAATTTAGTCCAAAACAATGTTAATCATAAACATTCAGATTAAAATTTTGAATCTAAGAGATGAACTTACTATAAAAAATGACTTTGCCACATGACTCTAATATAGTAAAAGGCTTTGCTGTATATAATTATTGCCATCATTGGGACATACATTTTTCTTTTCCTGAAAAATAGGATTAAAAATTGGTTCACCTAAAAACCGAATTATAAACACTAATTCAAATATTGCAACACAATCTAATGTAAAATGATTTTTAACATTGCAATTCTACCAATCCAATTAAAATTGCTTTCTCCCATAGCATCAACAGTGACCCAAAGACCTTGTTGTTGTAGTGTGCCTCTAAGTTGTTCTCATTCTACATCAGTGATTCCCAATCCGTGGTCCATTGACCACCAGTGGTCCACAATAACTAAAATATGGTCGGCGGCCTCACTATTACTACACCATTACAAATCAAACCAAAATGATAAAATTGAGGCTAGTGCATTTGGACGAATTGTAACAGCACTCATTCGAAAATATAATGCTCATGAAGGCTGAAAGTACACTAGTGTGGGGAAAGTCTGCATTCAGGTAGATGGACTTAATAAAGGAAGTCGCACCATTGATTTTACACGACTGTAGCAGGACTGTTAAAAGGAGGGTTGCCATATGTCGACACTGACTTCACAGAAATTAACAACAAAGTCATCAAAATACATCAGAACCCCACCCCTGTAGAGATGCCACATCCCAGTAAATTTAATCCACTAGCAGGCAGTGATCTGTCCATTATCACAAAACTATAGAAAATTCATCCAATCTAGATCATAATTACTCCGCTTAACACAGACAAGTCCAGACACTAGATTTTAAAAACCACAATGCTGATGGTAGAATATGCAGGTATTCAAGGGATGAGCCTAATAGCAAGGAATTTATCCAGCTGCAACCACTCTCGTTGCTAATCAGTATTTACAACTCATGTTGACCTCAGCTCACTGGGCTGTAGGATAAAAATAGCTGCTAAGATCTGGTTGAACTTTATATATTGCCAGTTGCACCACTCCTGTGTGAATGAAGCATTTGAGAAATAGTTACACAATCCAGATATTCTGATCTATAATACAGTGTTCTTTCGCTACTTTGCGGTTCGCTTATTGTGGACTCACTGTTTCGCGGATTTCAAAAAATATTAATTTAAAATATATATCATGGTATTTTCACTGTTTTGTGGGGTTTTGCCACCATCGCTCTCCAAGGCACTTTCCCTCCTCAGTCCTTCCTCCCTCCCTCCCTCCAGCCTTGAAGGGCCTTTCTTTCTTTCCTTTCTTTCACTTTATTTTAAGTTTATAAAGACTTAAAATAGTCTATAACTACTAAAATAATGTATAAATATTAAAATAAATAGAGTATCCCTACTTCGCAGTTTTTCACTTATTGCGGGAGGTCCTGGAACCTAACACCAGCAATAAATGAGGGAACACTGTATTTATATTACTTCTATAAAGATTTAATGACTACACAAGATTAAGGGAACCAGGAAATTCAGATCATCAATTTGAATGTATAGTCTTGGAATGATGGTGTGATAAGAAAACTAAAATTTGAATTGCAATTTTAAAATCTTTCATGATATTAAAAAAACAAGATCCTTGGGGTTCTCTAAACCTGATCCATACTTTCCCAGGGAAAGGGAAAATTTGGACAAAAATCATTGAGTCTGATTCTCAGCTAAATGGGCAGAAGATTGCAACTGAACAACCCACAGCCAAGGGGCTCCAGCTCTGTACTCCTTGTATCAGATTTGATTAAAAAGGAAATTCAGGTGAATTCATTTTCAAGTTTGTACCCAAAAGCCAGGACTTTGTTTGCTTTCTAGGCAACTGAAACTCCCATAGGTTTTTTTTTCTGTTAATAGCATTAGCAACAGTAAACCAAAGTAGATAATGTTCAGTTCCAATTAACGTGAGTGTACCTTTTATATCTGTCACAATACTTGATGGACCTTGAACCTTTCCAGGGATGTAAGCACTAATTGACAGTCTGAATTGCCTAGTTCCCTTAATCCTGTGTGAACATTAAGTGGTGAACTGCATCCCAAAGTAGTGAAAAAAACCACTTGTCATTTTAAAAGAAATGTTCTCTTTGAAAAAGTTTAAAAACAAATAGAAGAAAAGACCAACCAGTCTAAGCTCAATACCAGGAAGCATATGGGAATAGATTTCTCTCCCTCCTCTCTGAAACTATATCTCTCTCTATCCATCCATCCATCCACCATCACTAATTTAGTAAATTGTAGAAATACTGTGGCTGTTATTTAGTTGGATTTCAGCAAAACATTTGATAAATTCAGACCACATCTGGAGTGTTGCATTCAGTTCTGGCACCTCATTTCAAGACAGATATAGACAAGTCCACCAAGGATGATAAGAGCTATGGAGGACAAACATGTGAGGAAAGGTTGAATATGCTGTGCATGTTCAGCTCAATGAAAAGCTCAATAAAAAGCTTCACTATGGCACTCTTTAAAAACCTCGAGAAAGTGGCAGACCTGTTCTCTGCTGCCCCAACAGGTAGGACCAGCTCTAATACTATGAAGTTACATAAATGTAGATTTCAAATGAATATAGAAAGGAATGTATTGACAGTAAGCTCATTTCAGCAAAGGAATCAATTAACTGGAGAAATTGTAATCTCACCTTCTCTGGATGTCTTCAAAAAGAACCTGGAGGGCTACCCATTGGAGATGCTTTAGCTGGAGATCCTGCACTGAGTAGAGGATTGGACCTGATGATGACTCATAAGGTCCCGTCCAACTCTGTGACACTAAATCCTATGTATATTGGAGAATCAGACAGGAGGAAACAGGTGTCCTAATCACACTTGTTGGCACCAGCTCTGATCTTCACAGATTTGAAATCCTATTCTTATAAGAACCTATGCAAATACACCCCAGTGTACCAATATTATGCATGATCTTTAATCTCATATTGCACAAGGAATGGCTTATGCATTGAGAGTCTTCATGCATTGGGGTATATGTGAATCAGTCCTGTGCAAGCAAGACCTCAGAAAAGCCTTATTTTTTGATTATACATTTTACTTACCATATTTTCCAGCGTATAAGATGACCGGGAGTATAAGAATGACCTCCAACTTTTCCAGTTAAAATATATAGTTTGGGATATACACACCATATAAGGCTACCCCTCTTCCAATGCACACCAAATAACAATTTAAAAAGCATCAGATTTGATTTCAATATGGTAATTTTCCTATTACTGTACCTCCTTCTCTGCCTCCCAGATCTCGCACCTGCGCACTTGCACCACTTCACTGCAGTCTTCAGGAGCGAGATCTGAGAGGCAGAGGAGGAGGTATAGTAACAGAATACAAGGGTGGGCCAGACAGGTAAAAGAAGTGTGTTTTTCTGGGCCCAGCGCTACTCTATCTTTTTTTTCCATATCCTGGGCACCCTGGACACTTACAGCTTGCTCCGCCCATCACTTACACCTTTCCGGTGAGGCACCCCTTGACCTCACCATCGAGACCACATTAAGTCCACGAATCCTGATGAATGGATTTTCTTCTTCTGTACTTGTACAGCATCGCCCTTAATGCTTCCATACAGTCGCTGCATATGGCAGGGATGCGGCCACTGCCATTTTTTAGCTCCCCCCACCATATACAGCAGCCACAGATTCTCCAATCCGGATTGGAAGTTTCAGCACCCGCTCTATAAGATTACTCCTGGCGTATAAGACTACTCCCACGTATAAGACTACTCTCGCATCTAAGACAACTCCCGCTTATAAGACAGCCCCTGACTTTTGAGAAGATTTTCTTGGGTTAAAAAGTAGTCTTATACACCAGAAAATATGGTACTTGGAAAAAAAACTGCCAGAATTTATTATAAACACAATGAAGGAAAACAGTAGTGGAAAGAAACTAGGGCAAATAAAGAGAACACACATACAAACCTAGCTCTGATTTATAAAATACCAGTGGCTAACACATCCATGTAACACTTATAATATTTGTACTGACACATTGCTACATAAACTTTACTGCTAGTGCTACCACTACTTTACTGCTATCACCCATAGCAAAGGGAACGAGTCCCAAGGGTTTGTATTCCAAAAACAAAAAACAACTGATAGCAGCTTTGAAGTGCAGATACAAAGTCAATTGTTGCTTAGGGAAATGTTCAGGAAGCCTTTTGTTTTATTATCTCTTCCTGACTAATAAGCCTGGGTGGAATAGACCAGTCCAAAGTCCAATACATATTCTCCTGGTTAAACAGATGTTCCTATATAGTTCATTGGCTTACTTTAAATGGAACCAAAAGTTCTCAACATAAGCTCCAGCAGCTCCTGACAGTCTCACTAACACTTTAAAGGGCTAGCATATTCCTTACTGATAAACTAACTTCTAAAATTAAATTAAATAAATTACATTTAATTTATTAAAAATTGATTTATAACTCATAAACATCTTTAGAAGTTTGGTCAACATATTAAAAATAAATGGTTAATCTGAGAACATCTGAATGAAGCTCATGAGGGAAAATTGGCCTACACTGAAGCTTTATCACCAATCCTTGTTTCCAAGACAATCCAAAAAATTCAAAATCCAATTGTCAAAGGAACAGTGTAGTAAAATCTTCTGAACAGGGCACAGACAGTAGTATATAGTTTATTGCATTAGCCGCAAGGCCATATCAAGCAGAACAAACCATGCAAAAGAAATACAGACAGTAAAACAAACACCACAGAGGTATTGACCCTTTCCTAGCCAATCCAAAGCTAATACATATATATTTTTAGCTGGAATTATACTTAAGAAATGTACCTGTTCCAACTTACATACAAATTCAACTTAATAATGAACGTACAGAACTCTTGTTCATAATCTGGAGACTGCCAGTACATTGAGAACGGCTACAATAAAAAAATAAATAATTAATACATTTACAAAATAGTCAGAAAATGAAGAGTATTTGTGCCCAGGTTTTTGCGTAATTAGATGCAGCAATATGACTTTAAAAACATATCCACAGCTATCTGCCATGAACTCGAACAGAGAAATAAAAACATTTCTACTAGAAATGCATAGATCTCTGACATCTGTCTTTCTGAACTATAATTTGCTAGATCCTCCCATCAGCTTGAGAGGTAGCCATGCTGACTGTGGAATTACAGGATGTATGGTCGAAGAATGTAATTTTGCCTGGTGCTGGCAATGTATCACACATACCACAAAATAGCCTAGAGGCATAGAGGTGAAGCAACAGGAAATATTTCACCTGCTGAATTACTTCCTTTCCTGTATGTGTTAGAAGCATGAGGGGGAATGTGGAGTCAGTAAATGCAGTGACAGACAGATGACAACATTTTGCCCAGTTAGATTTCTTTAAACTATCATACATTGTGAAATTGCTCAACTGATATTGCATTCAAATAATGTCCCGAGTTTAAAAGAATTCAAGGAGGGAGGTGGGGTGCCTCCCACTCCATCAGAATTTTTTGTTGTTGCTGTCTTGTAGTTATCTGTGTGTGATTTACCCAAGGTCACAAACTGTTTTTCTATGTCTCAGCAGGGAATCAAACCCTACTTTCCAGAGCCGCAGTCCAGTGCTCAAACCACTACACCACATTGAATCTTAATATAAATATATATTCAAAAATAAAATAAAATAACAGACTGTCTATAGGCAGAAGCACATGTTCTGCAGGGAGTTTCTGTAGGCTAAGCACATGTTCTGCTGCTGAGCTAAGCAGGTGAGTGAGTAGCAGAGCTCCAGCAAATCCATTAAGCCAAACATCACAAAGAACATCCAGAGCAATGAGCGGAAGCAACGGCTCAGCTTTTTATAATGTCATGGTGTTACTTACTATTCTGTGGCTTCATCTGTAGGACTTTTCTCTTGTTTCTCTAAAAAGGAGGGAGGGTCTGTATTATTACTATGGGAACTAGGATTGCAATTTTGCCTTTCACACTTCAGTTTTGGTCCCACACAAATAGTGATCGTTGCCACTTGAGTTTTCTCATACTGGGGCCCAATACCTCCCCTTCATGTGTTTCCCTACCCATACTCCTTATTTGACTATGATTCAGAGAGTGTCATAAACTTTCCTCACCATGCACTTCAGTCCTGTTTATTTTTTTAAGTGCTCTAGCATGTCATTCCTTCGGCATGCTCAAATCATCTATCTTAATGTGGTATCATTACAGTGGCAGAATGTACAAAAAGAAATAATAATTAGGCTTTGAGCACTACATGGGATAATTATTTCATTTAATGTTTATTACATAATACAAAGACACAGAAGAAGACAACAAAAAAGCTAGAATAAGGCTCCGAGAAACTAAAGACAAATTCAAACAAAAAGAATAGTGATGGCATATGACCGTTAGGTAAAGAGCCAATGTGGTGTAGTAGTCAGAGCAGAGCTTTCCAAATTGTGTGTCGTGACACATTAGTGTGCTGGTTGCTAGGTGTGCCACACAAATGTAATGAGAAACCTCTCAGTCTAGGGGAAATAAAGAAAACATTTTTTCAAAATATAAATGAAAGGTTTTCATCAGATATGTTGTGTTCCCATACATTTTGTTATTACAATTTATGTATGTGTCCTTATCTCTTGTAAGAGGTTGGTTTAACCTCAAGTTTTCTAGTAAAGCTGAATTGCTGTCTTGCTAAATGATACATGTCTAAAAGTGTGTCACCTACATTAAATATTTGGGAGGCTCTGGTGTTGGACAGGACACTAGAAAGACCAGGTTGAAATCCCTGCTTGATCATAAAATCCACTGACAGTGAATCTGCACTGTAGACATGATGTAGGTTGAAACCACTTTAACTGCCAGGGCTTGCTGCTATGGAATTATGGGAATTGTAGTTTGGTGCAGCACTGGCACTCTTTGACAGAGAAAACCAACGACCTTCTAAAAATACAGCTCACACAATTCCATAGCATTGTGACATAGAAGTTACAGTGGTATTAAACCACATTAATACCACAGGGATACACCTGGCTGACCTTGGATATGGCGCACCCTTTCAGTTTCAAAGGAAGGCAGGGTAAAACCCTTTCTGAACAAATTCAGCCAAGAAGTCTGAATTATAGGTTCATCTTAGGTTTGCCATAAATAAGAAATGTCTTTTATGACTTTAAAAGCTGGAGACTGAAGAAAGATGACTAGGGGGGAAATCAACAGGTTAGAAATGAGTTGCTGGATGAGAGTTACTATGGATTGCTGAAAAATCAATAGGTTTTAAAGCAACCCAAATCTGAAAATCTCCCTCAAGGTAAAAAACAAAACATCATTGTTATACTCTGGACATGTTATGAAATGGCACAACTCATGGAAAAATACAATAAAATGGAGTTCAATAAGAAAAGAAGGAACTCACCCTACAGTTGATGCAATCAGTTCAGTAAAAACACCTGAGCAGGGCAGTTGATGCCCAAAACTGTCCAAGATCTCTCATTCGCTGTAAGCCAAAATCATCTTGACAAGTAAAAAAACCACTATGTTCGAATGTAACATGGTTTCTACCCAGAGTACTTGCAATGTAAGCAAAAGAATAGCAAAAAGAAATACCTCAAATTTCCAAAAATACAATAGGTCTAATTGACAATCAGCAGTAGCAAAAGCAAATGAGAGATAATGGTACAAAGAATAATTTACCGTGCCTTCTCAATAGCAATGTTCAATTTTGATATATTTTTTCTCAACATATCCCTGAAAATCTATCAGGATCCTTTGGTTCTCAACTACCACTTTAAAAATTGGCAATTTCTATAGTATTTAATGACTGGCATTGTGGCCAACCTGTGGTTTCCATGAAAAGTCACAGAAGTTATGTCTGAATTAATAAATGGTGTGTAAAATTATATTTGCCAATTATTCTGGTGTCTGACTCATTTTGCAACCAGGCTATTATAAAGCATTTGTCCATCTAGCACTATTTTCTGTCTCTTGAATAAGTCAGTAACAGATGCTTCATGACCAATGCAAAGGAACATGACAAATGTAAAATGGATCAATCTAACTCTTAGAACTCTAGCGGCTCTCTCTGTGTTTGTGTGCATTGTTTAAGCATGTAAGCATGCAATAACACATGAACAAGAGTATGTGCACTCATACACAAAATCATGCAGCCCCCGGCCAGCCAAGCTAAATAATTTGACTTTGCGCTCCTACTCACATATTCTCTCTTCTAGCAATAGCACCCTGTTCTTCCAAATTAAAGATCAGGACAAAGAACCTTGATTATTTGACACAGAAGCAAAATATTCCATATTGTGGGAGTGGAAGGAGGCACTTAAACATTTCTTGTATGTCAATATAATTATCTCTTCTTATTAAAATTACCCTCACACACATAATTAACATTTACCTTCCCCTGCAGTCTTATGTCATTCATCAGGTAAACCCAAACATTCCCAAGCTTTCTATCTCCATTTTTATACTTGGACCATATTTATATTCTTCATATGCTGCCCTCATATCTGAAATTAATATGAGATGAATTATTAAAATTCCTGTGGCAGCTAGAATGGAATAAAGTATTTTTAAATACTGTACACCTTCACATATCAGCAGTGGATAAAGATACATGGTGTTAGTTTCATTTTATGTTAAATTGAATAAGGAAGACTGGGCTTCATCCAGTTTTGGGAAAATACTGTCCCTGTCAGGATGCTCCCAAGTCAGGATCTGAGAGTCTCTGCTGTGTTTTGTCTCCATTTTACCATTTTACACCAGCTTGACTTCCTGAATTTTCAGTTCCTAAGATCTTTCTGTTATATATCGTCCAGGTGACTTAACATTATAACTGATCAACTTTCCCACTGGCATCATATTCACTTTTAAAAACCCAGAGCATTAAATGTTGTTGTAAAAAGCTTGGGCATTCATATTAGGATATATATACACACATACATGTTGTTCTTGTGTGCCTTCAAATCATTTCCAACTTATGGTTACACTAAGAAGAACTTATTATAGGGTTTCTGGGACTGATAGTCTGTAACTTGCCCATAAACCAGATCTACACTGCATTGAACTGGATGATATGGCAGTGTAGTTCAATTAGGGGAGGGGCCTTTAAAATGCTCAGTCGGAGAGGTCCGGGGTCTCAATAAACTATAAGACCCAGAATTCTGCAGACGGCAGCCATAAGATTTTAGATAGGATCCATACTCTTTGCCTACTCTATAAATTCTAGTACATAAGGCCAGCATCTACATTGACTATACATTGACTATATAATGCAGTTCAATGTACATTGTTTGGAAGTAGATCCAACCCCAGTTGTTTTTCATAGTTGAACAGGGATTCAAACCCAGGTCTCCAGAGTTGGTGACAATGAAAAGGAGGAAGATTATATTAGAGACAGATTGAGTCCATTATGGAAGACATGGCCCTGAGCTTGTGCAAGGCCAAAACAAGGCTGTTTGATGACGTGCTCTAAGTCTCTAAGCTGAATTGATGACAAATTACATCAAGAATATTTAGTCAGCCTTACATATCTTACAAGGATTGGTCTGCAGGTAAAATAGGAATAACAACCCCAGTTAGCTGTGCTGTACTAAGCATAGCACAATATAATAGAGGATAGGTAAATCCCCTAAATATCATATTTTAGACAGACCTCTTTCACATGCTAGAATTCACACACACCTAGAGGCCCTCAGTTCAGCAGTCCTAACGAACCATTGCTATGAGATCAAAATGGTCTTTCAAGATAGCCTTAATTATCAAAGTCAAATAAAAATGGCTTTCTCTTCTTCCTGTTGTGATTTGAGAATCACTCAGTGGCAATTAATGACTTTAATGTCCAGAGTTTAGTTTGAAATTTAAAAGCATTAACCAAGCTATTGAGAAACTAGTTTTGGGACAAGATGCAGCAGCTGCACATTTATTTACAGCAAACATCTCTTCTTTTTCTTCCAGGCACCACTGAACTTGAAATTGGTTTTTGGTTGAATGGGATAAACTGGAGATAAGTAATTGATATACAAAGGCTTAATGGACAAAGTAAACCAGTTTTACAGTATTTTCACATGGCAACCACTGTAAGTACAATGGGGTATCTTCCCTCAGCCTTATTGAGTGATTTCAGCTAACTGTGGAAAGCAGATTTGGAGCCCAATGCGCTTCACTACTCCAAAGGCCAGATCAAGATACAAACTGGGTTTGAAGGCAAAGAACAGAAGTTTATTCTTTCTGACCAGAAAGGATGTCAGTACAGAGTCTGCACACAAGAACAACCAACATAAGGCGTTCAGAAAAGTACAGAGCATTTTATTCACTTTGACAGCCACTCGAAATACCTGCACCCTCCCATGATTGGTGGAAATGCCAGCTGTGGTTTGTTAATTTGAAGTCCAAGGCCATGTTGAAGTGCGAGTTCAGGAATATGTTGACATCAAATGTACCATGATCAACTTAATGTGCAGTACAGGTAAACACAAAGAAATAACCCAGAACACACAAAAGGGTGATTGGGATTACTTGATGGCACAATGAGCTAGTCTCTCTGACAGCAAGTATGCTGGTGCATATCAGCTGGTGGCTCCGATTCCATGTGGGTTTAATTTGACATATGTGAATCTAAAGTGGTATATGTTGGTTTATTTTGGGTTCTGGGTGTTCTGTTGATGTATTTGTATTTGTAGTTTTTATTGTATAGTCACTGAATGTTTGCCTTCTGTTGCTGGAATCCATCCTGAGTCCCCTTCTTGGGAAGATAGGGTGGGATATTAATAAAGTTATTTATTTATTATTTATAAATCGGAGCCAGGAAGTTTCCCAGCACATGCAAGCAGATTTATCAGTGGGCAAGGGAACCACTGAAAGCATAAGGAAGCTGATGAAGAAACACAACCTACAAACTATGAACAGACCCACAAAGGTCCCTTCCACACAGCTCTATATCTGAGAATATCCAGGCAAAAATCCCATAATATCAAGGCAGAAAATCCCACAATATCTGCTTTGAACTGGGTTATTTGAGTCCACAATAAAATAAGGTGGGATTTCCTGCCTTGATATCCTGGGATACATGCTGTGTGGAAGGGCCCTGAGTGAGGACTCAGTTAACCCATTTCAAAACAGATACTGTGGGATTTCCTGCCTTGATATTCTGGGATATGGGGCTGCCTGGAAGAGTGCGAACCAACTCAGAAGCTACCTAGAGGGGAAACCCATGCTAGGGAAAGAGGCAACAGAGCCCGCCACGCGCCGCGGGAGGCCCTCCAGTAGTGAACCTAGGCTGCTTTGCGTAGCCCCGCCCCCTCACAGGCCCCGCCCCCTCGCCCGCCCGCCTGCCTGCCCGCTTTCATGTTGTTGCTGGAAACCAGACCCTTCCAACCCACTTTCCCCGCTTGCTTTCTGCTTCGCTCCGGCTCCAGAGAGAAAGAGAGAGCGAGAGAGAGAGAGAGAGCTGGAAGCTGCAGCCGGGAGGCGTGGGAGCGAGGCTTCGCTTCTTCTTGCCCTCCTCCTTTGCATAAGGGAGAGGAAGGGAGCCGGTAGGAGCCGGAACGAGTGCGGCTCCCCTTCTCCAGCCGCCGGGTAAGCCAGCCCCGAAGGCTCCTTCCTTTCTCCCTCGCCTCCTTTCCACCGCGTTGCAATGTAAACAGAGCAAAGGTACTTGGGCTCCGGGGAGGAGGAAGAGGAGGCTGTCTTGGAAGGCCACCACGGGGGCAAGCTCTACACTAGACGGTCAATGCAGTTTGACACCGCTTCAACTCAGTACAAGGCAGTCATGGAAGTGAGTTGTAGTTGTGCCTTCTCTGCCAAAGAGGGCTGGTGCCTCGGCAAACTGCAATTCCCAGCGTTCTATAGCATTGAGCCCTGCAGTGGTGTCAAACTGCAATAATTCTGCCGTGTAGATGTAAGTCGCCCTCTGTAAGGCTCCCCTTTGAACCAACCTATGCACTTCCCTTCTTTCAAGACCGGGGTTGGGTTTTCCTGCCTTTGACAAGTAGAGGAAGAAGGGGATTTAGGAGGAAAGTAGCAGAAGCTCTTGGTTTTCCATTCCCCTTCCACTCAGCTGAATGAAATCTCACATTATCTGCTTTGAACTGGGATATATGGCAGTGTGGACTCAGTGCCTTTCCACCAGTTCAAAGCAGATATTGTGGGTTATTCTGCCTTGATATTCTGGGTTATAGGGCTGTGTGGAAGGCCCTATATGTGAGCGACCTCTTCTGTGAGAGAGAAAGCCCTTGTAGCTGAGGGTCCCAACAGGCTGAGCTTCCCTTATTCAAAGTGTTTTTGAGAACAGGTGTGTTTTGGGGTGTCTTTACACCGTGGAATGCAGTTTGGCACCACTTTAGCTGTCATCGTTCATCCTGAGAGTTGGAATCATGATGGAGCGCTCCTGCAGAAGCAACAAAGGATGCCTCTTCAACAGGCATGGGTCAACTTGGGCCCTGCAGGTGTTTTGGACTCCAACTCCCACCATTCCTAACAGCCTCAGGCCCTCCAGGTGGTTTGGACTCCAACTCCCACCATTCCTAACAGCCTCAAGCCCTCCAGGTGGTTTGGACTCAAACTCCCACCATTCCTAACAGCCTCAGACTCCAACTCCCACCATTCCTAACAGCCTCAGGCCCTCCAGGTGGTTTGGACTTCAACTCCCACCATTCCTAACAGCCTCAGGCCCTCCAGGTGTTTTGGACTCCAACTCCCACCATTCCTAACAGCCTCAGGCCCTCCAGGTGTTTTGGACTCCAACTCCCACCATTCCTAACAGCCTCAGGCCCTCCAGGTGTTTTGGACTCCAACTCCCACCATTCCTAACAGCCTCAGGGCCCTTCCTTTCCCCCCTCCTTTTTTAGTGTAATATATTGTATACTGCTACAAAACAAGATACCAAGACTGCTTAAGCAGCTGAGGGGGAAAAGGAAGGGGCCTGAGGTGTAGTCTGTTATTTTGTTTCGGAGGGGCTGAATGGGGGGCTGGGAGTTGGTATTGTTAGTCCAAAACACCAGATCATGATATGAATAAACATAACAGTTTAAATAATGTACCAGTAAGGCCCACCACCTGAGAATTGGTCCATGTCTGCTCTGCAATCATTGTGGAATTAATGCATTTCGGCACCACTTTCAATGTGTTGGGATCCTGGAAGCTGTAGCTTGTTTTTAAATTGGCTCGAGTTAGCTGAGAGTGACTTGGGACTCATCTACACTGTAGGATTAATGCAATTTGATACTACTTTAACTGCTAAGTCTCAGTCCTGTGGAATCATGGGTCTTACAATGACGGTAGCCTTCTCTGGCAAAATAGTCCTGGTTCTCCTCCAAACTACCACTCCCACAATCCCATAGCACTCAGCCACTGTGGTCAAAGTGATGGGAAACCCCATTCATTCCATAGTGCAAATACACCCTTGGAGTGTTTGGCGTTCGGAATACAGTGTTCCCTCACTACTTCGTGGATCACTTATTGCAGACTCGCCGTTTCACCGATTTCAAAAAATATTAATTTAAAATATATATCATGGTATTTTCACTGTTTGGTGGGGTTTTGCCGTTGCCGCTCTCCAAGACGCTTTCCTTCCTCAGTTCTCTTTTCCTCCCTCCAGCCTTGAAGGGCCTTTCCTTTCTTTCCTTCACTTTATTTTAAGTTTATAAAGACTTAAAATAGTCTATAACTACTAAAAAAATGTATAAATATTAAAATAAATAGAGCATCTCTACATTGCGGTTTTTCACTTATTGCGGGAGGTCCTGGGACCTAACCCCAGCAATAAGTGAGGGAACACTGTATCTGCATGTAGGTAAGTAATGAGAGATCTTGGAAATGAGACCCTATTTTAAACAGGAAAGTAATGCCTGTGTTATCCTCCTCCTCCTCCCCCCCCCTCTCTCTTATATATATATATATATACACACACACACACACACACACACATATACACACACACCATAAACACATAGTCTGAAAGTAATTTTATAAAATATTTTCATCATTTTGTCCATGGAACAAAGTTTGTGGACATGGGAACACTGAAAATGAAAGGTGTCACTCTCTCAGCCGCCCATGTGGACAATTTTGGAATTTCGGATAAGAGATGCTCAGCCTGTAAGGTGCAAGTTCTTTGAAAAATCCCACATTATCTGATAATCCAGTTCAAAGCAGATACTGTGGGATTTTCTGCCTTGATATTCTGGGATATAGGGCTGCGTGGAAGGGCCCCTAGAATCCCTCTCTAGCATTTTCTCTTTGTGAGCATGATATCTTGGTGTTATCTGTGTCCCATCAGACCACCCAACATGGGGGCCCTTCCACACAGCTCTATATCCCAGAATATCAAGGCAGAAGATCCCACAATATCTTCTTTGAACTGGGGTTATCTGAATCCACTCGGACATACATTACAGTTCAAAAAAGGTAATATTCTGGGATATAGGGCTGTGTGGAAGGATCCATAGATAGCCAAAGCATCGAGGCCATGCTACATTTTTCATTGGGTGATACATCATTGTTTATCCAAAACCAAGATGGCTTTGGATCATTCCGGCATTCCAGCCTCCTCCACACAGCTGAATAAAATCTCACATTATCTGGTTTGAACCGATATATATGGCATTGTGGACTCAGGGCCCTTCCACACAGCCCTATATCCCAGAATATCAAGGCAGAAAATCCCACAATATGTGCTATGAACTGGGTTATCTGAATCCACACTCAGATAATGTGGGATTTTCTGCCTTGATATTCTGGGTTATAGGGCTGTGTGGAAGGGCCCCATATTTGCTTTGAAGTGGAATATCTGAGTGCGCAATGCCATATATCCCAGTTCAAAGCAGATTTTATTCAGCTGTGTGGAAGCGGCCTCAGGTAATGAATCTGAACATTATGTAACATGGGTAGTCTTGAATTCTCACCTGGCAACCCTTCTCTCCTCTGGATTTTAAAAAAATATATAATTAGAGCAGTACTTTCTTATGTTTAGGAGAAAGACAGAAAGGAGAAAAATACAGAAAAGGTATCTCTTTTAAGAAGTTTGAGTTGCTGTTGTTTTATAAAGGTAAAAATTATTTGACTTTTGAGAGACTGAACTGATGTGCTGTTAAACTGTAAGAGATTCCTCCTTTTTTTCTCCTCTGTTACCTAATATGCCCAAACAGAGGTGAATCTGCCACAGACTGGAGCGTTTGGGATTCTTCTGGTATCTTCACAGCTTTTTAAAAAAGACAAACGGAAGATAACGAAACATTGTATTTGAAATGTTTAAGGCTGTCATTCTTTACAATTAAATCCTCTCAAAAAGACGAGGCTATGAATATCACTGTAATTTCCTGCCTTGCCAGACTAGATTTGTGCCATGGGTTCTTCTCTCTAGGAAAACAAAAGAGAGAGTGAATGCAGTCCATGGATGAGCACAATAGTGGGATTAATTTTGAAAGGGAAGAGCCTCCAACCTCGGGCTTCTGGCACTGATTTTTAATTTTGTAGTTTCTGCTGGCCAAGTAAGTTGGAGGCCAGTGGTGCGTCACTTTAGAAAGGTGATGAAATGATTACTGGAAGGACAATGAGCTCTAACAAAATTGAAGAGGGACGTATGTAGGAAGCCAAATTTGGCATTAAGAGGCTAGTAGGGCTGCAGGGCATTTTTAGTAGCAGTGGGATAAAGCAATGTCTTAAAAAGCATTCACTGGAATCATTTGTCCGAGGATCTGCTTTAGTACAATCCTGTGGTGACCACTAATTTTACGTCTTCCTACTTAGCAATTTTATATCTATCTACTTGCATTATATTGCATAACTTTAGACTCAGAGGGGGCATATTTCCCCTCTTCTTGCTGTTATGAGTTGTCTGGAACTAAATCTTGAGTTCAGTAGGACTTATCTACTTCAAAATATGTATGCTAGGCTTGTTTGATTAAAATAATTGGTTCAAAATTCGTATCGGATGTAGGGGGCACTGGCGATTCGGATAAGAAATGATTTCCGAAACTCTCTGGAAAAAAGTCGGAAATAATCCGAAATTTCTGAATCACTTTGTTAATGGCAGACACGCATGCGCAGTAGGAAAGAAACCGCACTGGCACTGGGGAAACTTCAGGGAATTGTCCCTCCCTCATTTTTAAACCAATCATGATGAAACTTGCTGCAGTGGTAGAAGACATGGATCACTGTTAGCTCGCCAAAATTCATAACTTATCCAGGGATTTCTGGCAAATTTTCAAAGTTTTTATAAAAAGTTTTTATAGACTGACCCAGCTTAAATACAAGTTCTGAATGGAAATTTTCTATAGGCAGCCATGGCTCAGGTTCAATCCCCCTGCCCTGACAAAGAAAAAAAATCAATTTTAAAGAATTTTTTAAAAATAATAAAGGAAATATGTTCCTGGTTTGAATTTTGAAAGTTTTTTCCCGGTTTCTTTGTGTGGTCTTTACTTTGAAAGTAGTTGTTCTACTCCAGAAACTTTGTGTGGCACAAACTGTGTTAATTTGGGGGAGAACAGAAATCATATACAGAGCAGACCCCATCAAGGGACATCTAGACTGACCCCCTTCTTTGGGAGCAAGAACACGGTTTCTCACCAAAGGGAAGGGAATGGAGTCTCAGGAGCACAAGACAATAAGATAGCAGAAGACATGTTAAGCTTTTGAGGCAATTTTATATACATGAGAGATGTAGTTTAGCAATAGTACCTTAGCAAGCCAGACTCCCCTAGGGGACTCTAAATGAATGGATGAAAGAAGGAATGTCTTCAAGTTTTGGGAGAATCAGGGCTAGTCTGACCCTACTACAGGAAAAAGAAGAACTGGCTTCCCACTGAAGTATAAATTCTGACTTGGTTTTACTACAGGGTTAGCGTGGCTCAGGGAAAGCGCCCGGCCCAATAAGCAGAAGTTCTGTGGGTTCAATCCCTGCCAGGGGAAAATGGCAAAAAGAAAAAAACTTGTGGCAAATAATGGCGAACAGCGAGAGGCAGGGCATGGGGAGCCAAGACACACGTTTTGCTGAAAAGGAAGGCGTGGAGAGTCATGAAGGCTCCCATTTTGTGGTGGACACGTGCTATCTTTATTGCAGGGAAAGGGTTTATTTCAGGGAAAGGCTTTGCTGCCTTCTCTTTAGACACCTTTGTAGATTCAGTTTATTTTATATTTAGACAAAGACTGCTGCTCGACCATTTCGACTAATGAGCAGCAAGGCAGTGCGGAATTATGCTGTAATGTTCGGATGTCTCCCATGATTATTTTTATTTTCAGAACCATTAAGCAAGCAACTTTGGTAAAGCCTAAACAACAGTTTTGTAATCTCTACCACTGGGGGTGTGGCCTTCAAGAATAGCTGTGTTTAGCCATGCCCACCTCATTCCTCTTTGCATTGCCACTCGCCAGGGAAGGGAAACCGTGAGATTTTAGAACTGTTTGTTTAGGCTTTACCAAAGTTGCTTAATGGTTCTGAAAATCAAAATAACCATGGGAGACATCTGAACATTACAGAATAATTCCGAGCCATGGGTAAGTGGTTCAAATTCAGATTTGCCCCTCCCACTTTTTCTGCACGGTTCGAAATTGGTTCAAAAGTCCAAATTCGGTAGGTTTTTCTGAATTTTAGGTTTTTCCGAACAGAATCTAAACAAGCCTAATGTATACTATAGTACTGTAAGGAGTTACTCTTCTAAAGCCCTTCAAACATTACAGTAAGATCAGAAGTGGACTATAATTTGAATGAGCAGAGGCATACAGTACTTAAGTTTCTCAAGTATTTTGCTCAGACCTAACTGTCCTGTTGCCTTGCTTTTCTCACAAGAATGCATCTTGCATGGTGTTTCAAATATATTTCTTGAGTCATTGAATTCTGAGTAGTATGAATGGAAAATTGGTCAGTGATTTATAATTTTCCATGACTAGGTGCAGCTGTTGCACTTTGTATCTACAAGAAAGATATTTGCAAGAACGTCCTTTGAGGCTAACCAGACCAAAAAAATCCAGTGCCACTGATACATTGGGACACAAGTGGAGTGTTTTTAGTCAAGTCTTGTTATGCAATAAGGTACAAATAGTTTTTACTTGTCCAGGTGCTGTTATATAGAGTTAATGCTCCTCTTTACACAAATAGGTATATAATCTGACTTCCTATTGCAATTTATTCACAAGCTACTCTGTTTTTCCATGGCACATAGAATGTTACCTTTTAGTAGTAACTAGTTTGATGTGAGGCGCCACAGTGACTAATCCACTGTCAGCTTATAGTCCAAACCAGGAAGTGAGGGAGGCTAAACCTAAAGTGGTGGAAGTGATATTTCCATAGCTCAGACCATAGGCTAGTGAACTAATCTCATAGGTCAAATGGATGATCTGTAGCTTTATAGGTGCTGGACTCTAACGGTTAAGCAGAATGAGTCATTGCCTCAGGTTGCAGATGCTGAGGGATTGGAAACACCTCTAAGGGCCCTTCTACACAGCCCTATATCCCAGAATAGCAAGACAGAAAATCCCACATCATCTGAGTGTGGATTCAGATAACCCAGTTCAAAGCAGGTATTGTGGGATTTTCTGCCTTGATATTCTGAGTGGAAGGACCCTTAGATGTTGGAAAATGGAATTATCTAGACCCATAATTCCCAAAGTAGGCAGTACCACCCCCTAGTGGGCGGTGAGGCGATCCAAGGGGGCAGTGGGAGGCTCAGGAGAATTTGGGGGGCACTGAAGCCCTGTAAGGGGGCGGTAGCGGGATTCCAACTCGCAAGTGCACGAGTATGCACCTGCCAGTTAGAAATCCTGTGCAGGCGCTGCCTGGAAACCCTTCCTCTCCTCAACTCCACCCACAGCACAGTCCTATATCGCCTCTTCCAATCCAACGGGTCCCTTAGAAGGAAGGAGCGATATGGGACTGCACCGTGGGCAGAGTTGAGGAGGGGGGGACGAGATGCGGTTTCCAGGCAACGCCTGCCCAGGGATTCCAACTGGCAGGCTGAGACAGTCGCGCACTTGTGAGTGTGTGCTTGCTAGTTGGTCCAGCGGAGAAAGAAAGCCTCCGTGTCTGCAAACACCCCCTGAGTCGCTGCAGCATTTGCAGGCACCTCCTGGGAGATGGCTGTGGCACGAAGGAAAATGCAAGCAGCTCCCAATTTCCAAGGTCCAGTATTATCTATTGCTCAAGTTTAGTTCAATGCCATTGCTGTTGGGAGTTCAAAATGCTCTTTGATTATAGGTGAACTATAAATCCCAGCAGCTACAACTCGCAAATGACAAAATCAATCCCCCACAACTCCATCAGTGTTCAACTTTGGGTATATTGAGTATTTGTGTCAAATTTGGTCCAGGTGTGTCATTCATGGGGTCTCGGCTGTGGAAGTCAGAGCTGAATTGGTCGAAGGTACTGCAAATCCCATCATCCGTTGGCCATACTCCCCCAAACATATTGTTTTCATTATTAATCAATATGCTTTAATTGTGTTCAATTTGTAACAATGAAAATACATCCTACATATTAGATATTTGCATTAGCGTTTGTAAGAGTAGCAAAATTATTTATGAAGTAGTAACGAAAATATGGATGGGGTCACCACAACATGAGGAACCTGAACTTATTTAAGGACCTTGCTACTATGTCACGACAGTGCAAAAACCAATCAAATATGAGATGCCTAAAATGACAGAAGACTTCAGCAATCCAGATGCCAAAATGAGTTCTAGGAGCAGAAATAATTGTTGTATTAAAAATCAATCACTAAAAATGTACAGCTACGAGGCTGTTCAGTACAGAGGAAGTACCTTTATCTGTGTTGGGGATAAATAGAACAGTAGCCTCTATAGTAAATTTTCAATGTTGCCTAAATAGAAGATGTTAAATGTGGCATCTTGTGGACATATTATGCATTGAGATTCCATTCTGGGCTTGTAAAAAATAAAAGAAACTCCCTCACAGCTTTTAACCTACACCATTTGCATCTCTAGCCAGTAGGCTGATCTCAATGTATCCAAAAATAGCTACATTCATTTTTTCTCCCCAATTAACAAAACACATTTCAAAACCAAAACAAAGAATTGTATATATAAAAGCAAGGGCCTCTTCCACCATGCAGAGATACACGTTCAATTGCATATCTATGAGAACATTAGTAGTAACAATAGCTATGGCAGATGTAAGAAGTGAACTCTATGGTCCTCCAGATTTTTTTTAACAAAGTCACCATCGATCACTGGCCACGCTATCTAAAGATGACAAGCCAAAGACATCTTGTTGCCCAAGGTGAAGAATAATACTTTGCCTACTCCTCCTCCATTCGACATACAAAACCCAACTTGGGCTGGCAGTTTAATGTTATTTTTACATACATAATGGATCAGCATTCTCCACAACTCAGAGCAACAGCCCAGTTTAGAGGCAGAGAATGGGTCTTATGACACAGTCTAGATCAGTGGTTCCCAAACTTTTTTGGCCTACCGCCCCCTTTCCAGAAAAAAAATTTACTCACCGCCCCCTAGAAATTATTATTATTTAAATGTAATAGCAATTAAACAGAAAGATATACAGTATGTATTAATGCAGTGGTTCTCAACGTTTGTAATGCTGTGAGCCCTAAATAAGGTTCCCACTATACTAAGTAGTAAGGCAGCTCATATGTTGTACATGTACTGATACATATTTTAAATCAACATTATTAATATAGTATATAGATGCACAAAACATTATCAAAGGATCTAGGTGGAGTTTCAGGGGGCAATATCCTGCACTCAATTATGTTATCACTTCCTTGTCTTTGGCTTAGGATCTTAGATTCCTTTCCTGAAACAACAGTACACATTCTGTATCTGCCACAAGAGAACACTTTAGCCCTTCTATAATTTACTGAATTTAATATCTTACCTATGTATAGAGTTCGACTGTTCAGTTTTCACTGGCATGGTGCTCTTTACTGGAACCAAGGCCAAGATGTAGACCACAAAAAAAAACCCTGAGAAATACAGGAAGACCTTTTTCAGGAAAGCCCAGGCATAACCAATCTAAATACTTAGAGTATAATAAAATTGATGTGTAATCCATCTAGCATCCTCACTATATTGACCAATGCACCAAATCCAAGTGTGTGATAAATTTAAATAGTTTTTCGTTTGCCAATCCATGTAGACAACTTATCTATTGAATTTTCTCCTACCAACTCCTCAAATTAAAGTGTTGACTCCAATGAGTAGAGTTCCTGGATGTCAAATTCCAAGCTAGACTCCTTTAAAGACCATTGTCCTGTCTTTTGTGTCTTCCATGGACTGCAGCCCCAAAGCCACAAATCCTTTGGGTTGGTTGTGAGGAGAGGGGAGGCCCACTTATTATGTAAACTCATTGGACACAATTTCATTTATACACAAAGAGCTTTGAACACAATAGAAGTGCTCTGGGGGACCTAGAAAATGCTTAGTCTCTAGGCCTTCAGAGCAATTCTATGTTCAAGCTCTGAAAGACGTGGAGCATAGACTTGGACTGGTTACCTAGAGAGAACACATCTCTAGGCATTTTCTAGGTCCTCCTGAGTGATTCTGTGATATGCTTCAGCCAGAAGCTCAAGTGATTGTTAATTTCAGGAAAGAGAAATAAGGTTTCAGATTATGTGAAAATCATACTATGTGAAAGCATTCTGGAATAGATCCCTTATATAATATGCAGACCAAGTTTCACCACTCTTGATCTTCAAAAATAAAAGCTTCAGACACATACAGAAATTATATTTACCAGTATCTCATGGTTGCCTATATACTGTACTATCTTGGATCAATTTCTTAAATCTCTGTTATCAAGTCTGGAAGTTGTGTGTTTAATCACTACCCGTGATGTCAAAAATGTTCCCTTTACCTTATTTGTTAACTTCAAATAGTTACTGTGAATGAGATTTTCGAGATTATCCAGCACCTTCCAGGTGCTATAATGTAGATAGATAGAAAGAGAGGTAGACAGAAAAATATAGCTGTAGCTAACATTAGTAAGAATTGTAGGAAGAATTTTAGCCAAAAGTAATCCACCAAGAAATAAAAATAAAGAATCAGCATGAGCAGGGAAACTCTAAAGTTTGGAAAAGTATACCAACAATGGTTAGGTAGAAAAAAAACCTAAATGGAGTTTTAAAAACAATTACCTCAATTACCCCCATGATCATAGGCTGAGAATGTTAAGTGTCAATATGTGAAGGAAGGGACAAATAATTGGGGGCTGCACTAGGTTCAGTGCTGTGTCCTGGGAAAGGACATAACTGTTACCCTGAATTGTATGTTGTTGCAGTTCCACTTGTTAATTATAGCACAGATTTACTTTATTTATTTATTTATTTACCACATTTATATCCCACCCTTCTCAACCCCATGGAGGACTCAGGGTGGCCTTGCAAAGGCAACAGTTCAATGTCATATATTAATATGTCGGTAACGGTAAATTAACAAAAAACATTAAAACCAAACACATTAAAACATAGCATTAAAACATCAATTAAAATCACATGATTTTGTGCCAGTATTCAGCCTTAAACCATTTTAGCAAAGGTGTACGTAAAATTATAACACACATGAATACCTCTGAACATATGAAGAGAAATTCAACACAGTCTTGATCCCTACATATTTACAGATTGATGTATGATATGGTCTCCAAAAAGTACTAAAGCCCATTCATTCAAATGTGTTTTTTTATAATAATAAAAAAAACCAAAAGGAACTATGATTATGCCAATTTCCCTGCAAGAACAAGATCAGGCAGTACATTAAAATGGCATTGAGTGCTCAAAAACATAGTCCTGGGGAGTTTGTCTTTCATTTGGTGCTTTCTCCCACTCCTTCAGACAGATAAACAATTCTTCTTTAGCTGTGTCCTTGAACCTATTTTCTAAATCTTTACAAGTGTGTGGGAGAAGCTGGCATCACCAACTATTTTATCTCCCTAGCTTCTGGAGAGGCCAGAGGGCAGAAAATGTGTTCTTTTTAAAAGTCTGAGGAATTGAGGGTAATGAAGGTCTTTCAAACAAAGAGGCAGTTGATGTGTGTCTGACACTTCCCACCCTTGCAATTGTTAATATTATGCAGATGATTTATAGAATAATAAACAGTGTTTGAAACTGGCTCGGTGGAGGTAGAAAGACAAGGAAGGCCAAAGTTGTGATAGCTCTTTTTCAGATGAATGAAAGCTTCAGTCTCTCTTGTCGATATACCTTGATGCACTAAATGTGTTCCAAAACGAAAGAGAAGTAAACCTAAATGTGCCACAATAAAGTTAAAGAAAAGGAAAGACTTTGATCTAATCTCTTTCAATAAAGCAAAAGAAAAGGTGCATGGTTCTGTAAGACAGCAGCACATGAAAAGGTATCCACTGAAGAAGCACAATAGAGAAGTGCTCTCATAAAACTGATGAGAGGTTAGATAAAAGAAGAAACAGGGAGAATGCTGAAAGGATACACAGAAAGAACCAGACTGAATCAATCTAACGGTTCTGTTCAAATTGTCAGTTGCCAGAATAATGCCTGGTATAATTGAAAGGAATCCAGATAAGGATAAAATGGGACTTGACAGGGCAAATATGTTTGTTGTTCATGTTTCTGCCCTGTTCTTTTGTAAAGTATGTGGGATCTAATTTTAACAGTCACAGTGACAGATGAATGACAGATGAATCTCTGCTACCCAATTCTCTCTCTCTCTCTCTCTCTCTCTCTCTCTCTCTCTCTCTCTCTCTCTCTCTCTCTCTCTCTTTTGTATTGAAGAAGAATGCCTTTTGTGTTCTAGAATGGAGGAAGTTCAACATCCCTTCAGCTGTGTGCCAATAAGTCTGCATCTGCCTGAGATGTTTGTGGGGTGGTTATTTATTTTATTTCATTTCATTTATGTATTACATTTGGCCCTGAAATGCCTTCTGCTAGAACCTGTGCATGAGGACTTACTGCTCAGAATTGTGTATCTAGTTGTTCCCATAAAAGCAAGGAATTATGTGTCAAGTGTAGAGTTTTATGCCATGGACATTGTCATTATTGCACATCCCTACAAATGTTCACCTGCTCTGCACCCACTTTAGTATCAACAGTATAAAGAAGTTATCTTGATATCCATGTCCTACCCCTGCAGACATATGTGCTGGGGAGTAATAAAGGGATTTCCAAATAGGGTGATAAAAATAAAAACAGGGTTCAGTGGTAAAGCACATTATGGATATAGAGTACCCTTGTTCATGCCCTTATCAGTTATACGGATGAATTAGTGTGCAATGCAAAAGACCTCTGACTAATGCTAATGGGGGCCAGAGTTGACAGCAACAGAGCCTGAACGAAGTGGAGGAATAATGTTGGTCTCCCATAATACTTTAGCTATCTTGGCCAGGGGTTCTGGGAGATGTCATCTAAAAAGCACTTTTCCAAGCTCTGGAATAAAGGATCTCCTTCTACGAACCATCTAGTTCCTTAAGATCATCCAGGGAGGCCCTGCTTTTGGTTCCACTGCCAACATAGTCACGGTTGGTGGGGACGAGAGACAGGGCCTTCTCCGTGGTGGCCCGTCAGCTGTGGAACTCCCTAATGAGATTAGATCTGCCCTCTCCCGCCTGACCTTCCGGAAGAAACTTAAATCCTGGTTATGGGATCAAGCATTCACAGAATAGTTTGCTTTACTTGGGAAGACAAGATTTTATTGGACCGTACTTGGACTGATTTGGACAACCATTTTAACCTGGCGATTTTAATCTGGCGAACTGGTTCTAATGTATATTTATAACAATTTTATGGTATATGGATGTATTTATTATGTGTTTTATATTATGTTTGGCACTGGGTTGTTGCCTGTTGGGAGCCGTTCTGAGTCTCTCCTTAATGAATAATCTGAGCTGGTGTGAGGCAGATTCCTATATGTTCTCATTTTAACTCCACAGACTTCAATGTAAGTAGATATAAGTAGGTATTTTGGTTAATTTACATAATTTAACTGATCTTCAATCATTGTAACTTTGAGGCAAAATTTGGGCAGCACTTTCTAATGCACTATTTGCATACTCTTGCCCATGTGGGTCCTCAGTGTACCTTCTCATCACATCAGGTTGTATATGGAGTACTGATATCCTAATCCTAGACAATTTTGGCTTCTTCTATGGTCATCTTTACCCAGTTTGCTGTTGTTTTGCTTCACTTTCTTATACTGATGAACTTCACTATGTATCTGGCTCCTCATGTAATGAGAACCTTAAGAAAATTATGCTTCCCTACGGCTGTTTCTTTACATTTTAAAAAAGGTGCAGATAATGGCCAAATTGGACCTGCATTATCCAAACCTTTTCTTGTGCAACATTCACCCTACCTCAAACATGGAATATTACAGGAGACCATGAGGGCATTATCTCCTGTTTGTTTCCTCCTCTATTTTATCTTTGTAAGTTTGATCTTCCTTGCATAGTACAAAATCTATAAGGAAAGGCATATGCAATCCCTTTGGATCAGTGAAACATCCTTGATGACAGCAAAACCATTTACCTAAGTATGGATCTATTTCAGTTGCATATGAGAAGCGTGCATAAGAGTGGGTATATGTTTGGGTTCTGATTTTATTAATTTATTTATTTCATCAATCTTATATACCGCTCCTTCCAGCAGGCTCGGGGCGGTTTACATACAGCCAGGTTAAAATTGGTACAGCAATAAAACATTCAAATTCATAAAACAATAAAATACATAAAAGCAAGGGACTATAAGCAATACATCGGTACAATCTGTGTGCTTAAAGACAAACCCACAGCTCTCCTGCCCCTTTCAATTTTCCTGAAGTTTGCCTCTCACCCCCGGTCAATTTTATTTTAAAAAGTGTGAGTGTGTGTGTATGTTTATGGGCCTTAGATGAGTGGAGGAAAAAGACACTTGGAGAAAAAGTCTAAAGAAAGGGTTCAAGTTCTTGTGTCCTGGTGTATTTTTTGTTCTGAAAACCAGACCCATAATTGGAATAGATCAGACTTTAAACTAATAGGTCTAGCAAAGCCAACATAATCTGTTTTGGTTCTTGGTCATGAAGATCAGTGAGGACTCTTCGGTTTTGCCTATTATGCAGCAAAGAGGCTGCCAGAGCTATTTGAAGTAATGAGGTTTTTTTTAAAAGGAAAGAACCAAAAAGAGTAGCAGTTGAACTCTTAGTTGCTTACTATGACAAATTTGCTAGGAACATCATGATGGAAAGAACTTGTATATCCCTCAAACTAGATATCACAGTTAGCACTGTACCTCAGGACATGCCAGCTATTCCATCTGGTCAGGTTTCTTGGTATCAGTCTCAGTTGATGGGGATGAGCTGCCTGAATCATTCTATCTCATCACATGTAATCTTGACTATTGCTCATATTGGTTGATTAGTTCCAGAAGAGATGGATTGATCTGGCAGAACCAGCAGGTGATAAAGACATCATTATGTCAGGGAGAAATACCTGCCACTTCTCCTGGGGCATGTGGTAACTATGTTTTTTGGAGGAAGTGGATCAACTGGATCTATTTCAGTTTGGTTTCATGTCAGAATATAGTACTGAAACAGTCTTACTCGCCCCAAGTGATGAATGTTTTGGATGAAAGGGGTTGCTGCTCTAATGTAGGATCTCTCAGTAACTTTGGATCCCATCAATTATTGTATTCTACTGGTTCTGTTCTCTTAGATGGGAGTAGAAGACATTGTGTTACAGTAGTTCTGCTCTCATCTACAAAACTGGTTCCAGAGAATGGTATGAGGTCATTCCTGTTAATCCCCATTAAATCCCTATCAATTTTCCTCTTTGCTATCTGTACTGAGCTGCTAAATTTATTAGGAAATTTAAAGTGAGGTGTCATCAGTGTGCTGACAACATTCAGTTTTCCTTGTCATCAGATTCGGCTGGGATTGTAAGTGATGGACCAGTGCTTGGATGCTGTAACAGGCTACATGAGTTGTAGAAAAACAGAAAGTATTCCAAACTGTCTCAGAAGCTATGAAATTTGAATCTCTTTATTTCCTAATGTACTACATTATACAAAACACCCTGACAGTAGAATTAGATAAATGAAGAACTTCGTCGATCCATAATGCTTAGGGCCAGAGTTTAGGGTTCATTGGAAAAATCAAGAACAGAATTAGGGTTGAGTGGAAAAAAGAGTCTTCTGAAATGTTCCATGATTGGGAAAAAAAGAAATCACTGATCTGTATTAACAATGCAGTACAAGCAGTTTTCATCTCCAAAAAGAGCTGATCTTTTGTACCATTAGTAGTCCTTAATTACCTACACAAGACCAATCTACCCCCAATTGTTTGCCTTATAAGAAGAATATCTCACATCAGTCTATTGTTGCTGGGAAGGTCCTTCCTTCTACAGGTACTCTGTGGATTGCAGTTATGGTAAGAAGAAATAGGAAAGCCTTTGGTGTTGGGAGATGACATTATCATCCATTGTAATAGAAAGGACCCAGTGCTCAAATCTTGACAGTGCTACAACACTGGAAAGAGAGTTGAGGAGAATTAGGGGCTGTGTTTGGAGGAGAATTCAACACTTGTAGTACTTGCTTCCCAATCTAGAAGTGCAAGCTCATGTTATTTCTACTATTGTGTGATATACTTTTAGAAATAAATAGTTGCTGTATCTGTTCTTACCCATAATTATTGGTATGCTCAGTCAGGATATCTGTAACTTGGAGATAATTGTGTGGCAGCTTCCTACCCATGATCATGTACCAAAAAGTCATAAAAGTCCTATCTTTCAAGAAAACAAACAATTATTTGTTTCTGAACTTTGGTTAAAATAGTAGAATATATCTTTTTAGTATTTGTTATGCAAAGTGTGTTGTTTTGCTACTTTTAAATTTTGTTCCAGAATAATGTCTTGATTTTTTTTCTTTCTGATTATTACCCAGCACAGCTTTAAGGCTACTCATATCTTTACACAGTCAGAATGGTTAAAGCAACTGTATTGAATGTTATGGGGTGGGTTTTTTTTAATTCCTTAAAGATGTCTAATTGAAAGAATAAATTAAAAGGATGGGGACTATAAATTCTAATGTGGTCAAAGACCGCCTTGACAATAGTTTCTCTTATCATGAACATAAATAATTTCTGAAAAGATTCAACACTGAGCCTCTTTGATTGCATATTAACTTTATATCCACCACTGTACTCTTTCCACACTTTTTCTGGTCAAGATAAATAGCATCAGTCATGTGGCTTTACTCCTGCTGGGAAGTCTGTCAAGAGCAGTACTTACACATTCCAAAATTAATGTTGTCTTTGTTACAGCTAAGTTCATGTGTAGTACACATTGCTGATATATATCCTTTATAAGTGTGTTTTTCTACTATATATCTCTCATTGTGTAAAAGCATATCTGTCTTTTATTTTTGGTTGTAGGACATGTAATTGCACCTTAGGTGGTCAGCCCAGAATGAAAGCAGAATGTGTATAGCTTTTGTGCATTAGAAGAAATGTTCTGCTCAAAGTTGTGGTTCATATTGGTTGCCAGTTTCCAGGAAGGAGGCTGTTGCGGCCAGTAGACATAGGTTGGTACACTGTGATAAAAAACATCAATTATCTTAAGAAGGAATATTCTCCACCATAATTTCTATAAAATGGAAAAAGACCTTTACATTTGATTGACAGGAGAGAGGCTTCAGTTTCTGTATCTTGTTTTGTAAATGATCAAAGATTGCTATGTTGGACTGATGAATTATCAAAGGCAAGTGTATAGCTAAACATGTCAGAAATATCTCTCTCTTACCATATTAGTTTGTTAATATTTACCAGAAACTGCCTATATATCCTTTATACATCCTTGTTTATACCATAAATTTCTCCTAGTGTTTACAGACAGTAATCTTAAGATTGATCAAACCACTTAGATGGAATAGTCCTATTTACTTTAGCAGAACTGTTTTATAGTGCTTCAAAACCTTGAGTATAGCAATAATACAATTTTGGTAATGGTAAATGTGCTATTTTTTCTGTTTTGTGGATGGGAAAATGTGGGCGATGTTGGGGAATTCAGCTGTAATTTTGTAATGGAACAATTGTGCATGTGTAATACAGCGTTGGTTTTTGTGGCCATTGCACGAGGTGGGGGGAGAATACTGAAGTAACCACAAGGCAACTTGAGCTCTCGCATTTCCCAACTTGGATTTTAAAGATATATATCAGAATTCAGCCAAACATGACCAAATAGATTTCATCATTGTAATGACATAAATGTACTTTACACAATCTTTTACTCTTGTACAGTCATATTCACACCTCAACTTAGTTTTTTTAATATGACAATAGCAAAACAGCAGAATTTAAAATAAATGTCATTAAAGAAATTGTAAATGAAGTAATAGTTATTGAGGACTTCTGTCCAAACATAGACTGTGAAGATGACATGTTTTTGTTCACATTATTGTGCTTGGATATACGTCTCCTCTTTCCCCACTGTGGATAGCATCTTATCCCTATTGTCTCCCTCAATCTGGATGGAGTCTCTTTGGTGACTGAAAATCTTTTTGTAAGTTTCTGTTTTTAATGCCTCTTCGGTGTCCATTTTCTTGGAAAATAATGATGGTGGCAGGAGATCTCAAAGATGATATTCAGCTACTGTAAAAGTTGGGTTATTTTTGTTGTTGTTCAGTGGAACAGAAACTATCATTTGTGTCTCATGTAATATATTATCTATGAAAATGACAGATGGGTAATAGGGAAAGGCCTTAATAGAAAAGACGTCATTATGCCCCTAGGAATAAAGTATAACCAGTCATTGGTTGAAAGCAGTTGTTTGCGTTGAATAAAAAAATGTGATAGAGTACAAGAGAATTTAATTTCCAGTCCAACATATCAAACTATTTTAAAATAATAAGCAAGTTAAATTACATATGTGTACAAACTGTATAAAATAATTAGAAACACCCTCCCCCAAATGTTCTAATTAAAAGAGATTTCAATTTAGTGCTGAAATTAAGCTATAAGTGGTGCCTATCAAGCTTCTAAAATTGACATCTTTCAGTAATAAGGATGCCCGCAATGGCACATTCCTACAGTAAGTAAGTAGTTATTGGAAATAAACGGGCTTCCTTCATCATTGCTTCCACATTATATGTTATGTGAGCGAGGGGTGTTTTACTTAATAATGTGGCCTAAATTGAAGCTGTGGACAAAATAGAACACAAAGAAAGAAAGATCAGGACAAATGCGGTGAACCAGTGTTCCTCAAAGTCTAATTCATCCTTCTGTTCTCAGTTTGAAATCATGTCTTGAAATCATACTTCCTTATTCCTTGATAGAAAAAAGACTGACTGTCATAGAGAAATGGTTAGAGACTTAAGCTGGGAAGATCCAGGTCCAGATTCTTATTCAGCTGTAAAGTTCACTAAGAGACGTTAGACTAGACACTTTCAGCATGTCCTATCTACAGGGTAGAAATGAAGATAAAGTTGAGCCATATGCAGTCTCTATGGTAGGATATAAAAATAGAATAAAGAGTGGGGAGCTAAAACCTCCCCCAGCCCTAAGGCACCTAGATGACATTTCCTAATCTAATTGGTGTGGAAAAAGCTCACCAAGCTTGTCTGGATTGCTGTGCACAAGCAAAATTCAGGCTGTTTTTTGTTGTTGTGTACTTTCAAGTTGTTTCCGATCCACATCAACACTAAGGCAAGCCTATCATGGGGTTTTCTTTGCAAGGTTTATTAAGTGGGGTTGCTTTTGCCTTCCTCTGCAGCTGGGTTTCATGGTGAGCAGGGATTTGAAGCCTGGTTTCTAGAGTTGTAGTCTAACGCTCAGATCACTTCAGCATGCTGACTACACCCAGGCTCCTCTTGATGTAAATAAAACCAGTGTCCCAGTAACCTATGTTAATCCCTGTCTCTGGAGGCGATGACAGCAGGACAAAAAACTGACAGGCTATCAACGAAAACTGCAGAGGTTGTCCTAATCTTGGGCTTTTCAGCCAAAGGGGAGGGGCAAAGTCTTAGCAAATGTAAGGCTGTCAGACTGGAAAGTTGAGTTTGAAGAGTTCCTTTGGAGGGCAAATACTTCCTTTCTGGTGAGTGAGACCAAACTGTTTATTCTGCTGAGCACTAAGTCCCACCTGGATGAGAAGGGCCTCTTCATGTGCCCTCTAAAAGCAACTGTGCATGTATGTATAAAAAAGTAAGTGTAAGTAAGGTCACTTGTGGCATTTATGAAAAATATCCCTATTGGCAAGCTGCACTTTCTCCAACATGAAGATAAAGCCTGACTCATAAATCTCTACCTTAATTCCCTTCCTGATGTCATTTGGACCTCCCCCTCTCTCTGTATCAATACATCTCTTTGGGCACCTGGGCAAAACAATAGCAGCACTTTTCTCTGCTGGAGTTCAGATTCCTAGTTTTGCACCGCCTTTATTGTTACTGAGTTTCTGGAGAACAATTACTTTGTGACTCTAAAGTGTTGACTGTTTAAGAAAGCACCATCACCACCCCAGTTGGATTGGGAAAGGAATTATTGACGGTGACTGGGAAAAAAGACAGAAAGGTATTAACATTTTTAAACTTGATGGACTTCCAGAAAGAAAGGAAATGCAATTTGGAAAACAACACTGAAAGTGGCATGAATTGTGTTTTAAACTCTAAATCTGGCATAGCCTCCTATTAAGATTGATTAATTTATACAATTAGTAGTGTTGTGATAATGAGCTAATAGCTTCTTTGTTGCCATTGCCATGTGACAGAAGCTAATTGTACATTGCACTGTTGTTCCCAAAGGTTTTCCTCCTACAAGAGAAGAGTGACTTCTAGAGATTACAGAAGCAGGAATTATGCTAGTGTTTTGTAGATTATTTGTTTAGTTATTGAGACAGTACACATACCCTCAAAGGTGCCCATTCAGAGCCCCCCCCCCCCTAGTTTGCAGATATAATAGTTGCTGTAGATATTTTTCAGATTACCTTTAGGATGGTTAGCATATTTGTAGAGCCACCATTTGTATGGTAGTTTGAGTGTTGGACAGGGCTCTGGGAGACCTGGGTCCGAATGCCTGCTCAGACATGGAAACCCACTCTCTCAGCCTCAGACAAAGGTAAGGGCAAACCCCTCAGAAAAGAAATCTTGCTAATAAAATGATCACCATAGCAAAAGCATATTTGTAATTTCTAGTGTTTTAGCCAATGATTCATGTTGAAGCTATAAAACTCCTGTGCCAGATTCCTAGATCCTTCTGAATGAATGTTCTGAGAAAAATGCAAAGAGCCAATGCTTCCATTAGTCTTACGATCCTCAGCATACTACTTTGCCCTTTTCTGTAGACACTATATTGCCTTAGTTGTGTCCTCTCTACCCTTCTTTTTCCCCATTGCTTAGCATAGTGGTCCTCAACCTTCCTAATGCCGCAATCCCTTAATACAGCTCCTCATGTTGTGTTGACCACCAATCATAAAGTTGTTTTGTTGCTACTTCATAGCTGTAATTTTGCTACTTTTATGAATCGTAATGTAAATATCTGATATGCAGGTTATATTTTCATTCACTTGACCAAATTTGGCGCAAATACCTGATACGCCCAAATTTGAATACTGGTGGGGTTGGGTTGGGGGGGGGAAATTAATTTTGCCATTTGGTAGTTTCTGGGATTTATAGTTCACCTACAATAAAAGAGCATTCTAAACTCCACCAATGATAGATTGAACCAAACTTGTAACACAGAACTCCCATGACCAACAGAAAATACTGGAAAGGTTTGGTGGGCATTGATCTTGTGTTTTGGAGTTGTAGTTCACCTACATCCTGAGAGGACTGTGGACTCAAACAATGATGGATCTGGAGCAAACTTGGCACAAATCCTCAATATGCCCAAATGTGAACACTGGTGGAGTTTGAGGAAAATGGACCTTGACATTTGGGAGTTGTAGTTGCTGGGATTTATAGTTCATCTACAATCAAAGAGCACTCTGAACTCCACCAATAATAGAATTGGGCCAAACTTCCCACACAGAACCCCCATGATCAATGGAAAATACTGTGTTTTCTGGTGCTCTTTGGTGACTCCTCTGTCACCCCCTCGTGACACCCCCTCCCCGGGTGGCAGTGTAGACTAAGATAATCCAGTTCGATTTGGATAATGTAGATTTTTCTGCTTTGATAACCTGGATAATCTGGGGGCTGAGAAGAGGGCTGAGTTTCCTGTATTGCCTGAGAGGTATTGTCTGTAGCTTTATGTTGGTGGTATGAACACCATCCATTTCTGGGGGCCCTTCCACACAGCCATATAACACAGAATATCAAGGCAGAAAATACCACAATATCTGCTTTGAATTGGGATATCTGAGTCCACACTGCCATGTATTCCAGTTCAAAGCAGATAATGTCGGATTTCATACAGCTGTGTGGAAGGGCCTCAGACATATAACATAGGCCTTCTAGAACTTTAGTCAGAAAGAGCGCTCATGTTATTTCAGCTCCAGCATGTTTGCTTGGTTTGGAATTGGAATGTGTTGGAGCACTTTCATCAAAATAAGTGCTATTAATTACTATGTTTTCCATTCAGTATCTATAATAATGTTATATATCCTGCCACTATAACTTCTGTACAATAATCTTATATTTAAGATTTGTTGTGTGCCTTCAGATCATTTCTAACTTAGGGCAACCTAAGGTGACCTCATCACAGGGTTTTCTTGGCAAGATTTCTTCAGATGGATTTTGCATTTGATTTGCTCAGAGGTTCAGAGAGACTTATGTTTGTTCTTCCAAAATGCAATTACTTTTTACTAGAGAAAATGATATGTGAATAAGCTTTTATGATTCAATGGAACAGGTAGCATTGGACCATATTTTTGATTGAAAAGAGCATAGCGGCCTATGTAGAGAGGAACCAACCCTTAACACAGTTTACTGAAAACCTTTAAAAAACAATTTCAAAACGGGTTGTTGTGAGTTTTCTGGCCGTATGGCCATGTTTCAGAAGCATTCTCTCCTGACTTCGCCCACATCTGTGTCAGAGATCCTCAGAGATTGTAAGGTCCTCACAACCTCTGAGGATGCCTGCCATAGATGTGGGTGAAACATCAGGAGAGAATGCTTCTGGAACATGTCCATACGCTCAGAAAACTCAAAACAACCCAGTGTTTCCGGCCATGAAAGTCTTCGCCCATAGAATTTCAAAATATTTATTGGATTAATGACAGAAATGATTCACTTAGAGTTATATTCTATACAACATTCCAAAAGGAACATACCAGAAAATGTTTATAATGAAACACAGAAATTCATATTCATGCCCTTTTCTGATTACTTTATTGACTATATATAGTATGTTAGAATTGCATCTTCCCTCATTTTGTTATTATTTACAATACTTTAAAATGTTTTAAATTAATATATACTATTGGTAATATATGTCCCTAAGAGGCATAAACATATATAAATGTGTCAACATAAATACAACACCACACATAAAATCAAATAGATTATAACATCTATATAACAAATACCAGACATCCCATAATATCTATATCTATACTTTCATCTACTAACAAGTGATCATAATTAACATAAGACACTCACACACAGGAAAAATAAGTTGTTTTCCCGTATTCCCATTGTTAGTGTTGTACAGAGTTATCCTTCCACCTGTGATCAAGTTTCACTGGAGGTGAGTCATGCTGGAGGACTCAAGAGATTTCCAGAGGGAACATGTCTCTAGGAATCTCTGATCGTCCAGTGTGATCTGATTGTCAGCAGTCATATTGGAGGACCTTAAAATTCTAAAAGAGATGCTATCTCACGTTAAAAATGTGTGGGTTTTAAAATAAATACAGCTGTTAATTTTTGTAACAAATGTGTAAGACTGACTGTATTAATAATATTTGTATATTAAGTAAAAAAACAGTGTTCTCTGAGTAGCTTGCAACTATAAAAAACAAAACATGATAATATGAAATAAGAATCGACAAAACGTAAGAAGAGCAACTCTCAATGTTTTATTTTATTCTGAAAAGTATAATAGTCTGTCTATAAAACTCAGTCAGTGCGGTCTGGATCAGCTTTTCCTAATTCCCTGATGTCCTTCAGGTGTTCATCTGAAGCGGGATAGCTTAGGAGATGCAGGAATGAATATGAAACTTCAAATGAAAAATTCCTCATTCAGAACGTCTCTTATTTTGTTAACATATTTACAGCTAAACAAAAAAAACACCCAAGATTATGGCAACAAGAATGATTGATAACTGGCAAATAGAGGGAGAAAACGTGGAGGCAGTGACAGACTTTGTATTTCTAGGTGGGAAGGTTACTGCAGACGCAGACTGCAGCCAGGAAATCAGAAGACGCTTACTTCTTGGGAGGAGAGCAATGACCAATCTCGATAAAATAGTGAGGAATAGAGACATCACACTGGCAATGAAGATCCCCATAGTAAAAGCCATAGTATTCCCCGTAGTAACCTACGGATGTGAGATCTGGACCTTAGGGAAGGCTGAGCGAAGGAATATAGATGCTTTTGAGCTGTGGCGTTTGAGGAAAGTTCTGAGAGTGCCTTGAACCGCGAGAAGATCCAACCAGTCCATACTTCAGGAACTAAAACCCACCTGCTCGTTGGAGGGAAGGATAGTAGAGGCAAAGATGAAGTACTTTGGCCACATAATAAGAAGACAGGAAAGTTCAGAGAAGACAATGATGCTGGGGAAAATGGAAGGAAAAGGGAAGAGAGTCCGACCAAGGGCAAGGCAAGATGGATGGATGGTATCCTCGAAGTGACTGGCTTGACCCCGAAGGAGCTGGGGGAGGTGACAGCCAACAGGGAGCTCTGGCATGGGCTGGTCCATGAGGTCACGAAGAGTCGGAAGCGACTGAACGAATAAACAATAACAATTTGTAACTCAGGAACCATTATTATTGAATGCTAATTCAATGCACATTCACTGTCCCTGCCTAGTTTGGGGAATCATCTTAGATCAAATGAATAAATCACAGAAGAATATCCATTCTTGACAAAGAGGGAAATAAAAAAATCTAAGGAGAACCATATGTCCCTTATTTAGAAAGTTTCAACAACACCCTTGTTAAAAAATAGTATGGAGAATTGTTAGAGCTACACAGTGAGTGGAATTTTTTGCCTCCCTCATTAATTCATATCCTGCTCTTGTACTTTGTTTGCTTCCCACTCACACACGCTTCTTCATCATTGAAACTTTTGAACCTCTCATTCTGAGACAGAAATTCAGTCTCCCACACAGGCCACAGTCTTCTTTACATGCAACTTGCTGTGACTCTGATGCCCTTGACAAGTTAGCAATACAAGAGAGAAAGACATAGAGAAAAGGATGGTGTGGTAAGTCTTTGGAAGCTTTGGAGAGGACAGAATACTACACAAGGTATAAAGTAAGATCCATCATTTTAGAGATCTCTCATTACAAAGAGAAAACCAAGGTAAGGTGTGCTAATCTTGTTTCTCCTCAAATACTCAAACCCTGTAAAAATAGGCTGAACCAGGGGAGGTATTGATGCCAGGTGACTCAAACACGATTTGCTCTGGGGCAAATCATTTGACCTTCACTGTCCCATTAATGATTCGGTGCTATCTCTTGAGATTTCTTTGTGCATCTACAGTACTTTCTGCAGAGTTTGAAAAGATTATTTCTTTTAACTGCAACGTCCAGAATTTCTCAGCCAACCAAAAAATTAACATTTTGAAGCTATGGTATGTAGTTCAATAGAGCTGCCATTGACAGCTATTTGCACAGCATTGCTTTGTGGCTGGGATGCCACTTACACTCAAACATTGGCTTTGAGTCCTAGATATGTGAGGAAGGGGGGAAGCAGCATAGAAATGGAGATTGCTCTGGTTGTGGCCATCATCAACACCACCACCATCTTCTATCGTGGATTGTTCAAAATAAGATTGAGACCTAATACCGAGTTGAGCATTGTTTGAAAAATATGTGTGAGATAGGTAGGTAGGTAAGGTAGATATATGAAAGGGCAGAATTCACCAGGATTTAAAAAATCCATTCTTTCATTTTTGTGTTGAGGTCCTTGGCTTTCTTTTGTGATCCAGTTCCTACAAAAACATTCGGACTCTCTTATTTTGTTCTTGTAGCAGTTGTGTTTTGTACTTTTCAAAAAGGGGAGAACTTGGGTTCTCTAATAGTTAGAAATATTATTTTTGGGCTAGTACTTGGGATATTTGGGGATCTGGAGTAGTTAAATTGGTACCTGCTTAATTCTGGCCAAGTGACTTACTGTCAGCCTGACATATTTCACAAGGTTGTTTTGAAGATAAAAGTGGGAAAGAGAAGAGCCATACATGCGACCTTCAGATCATTGGATGAAAGGTAATATATAATTAATACATAACCCAGATAATAAGAATCTGATTCTACAATAATCCTTTGTGATGGCTTTGGGACCAAAAATACCAAGTTCCACCAGATGGCTCATTGTGGAGTCTTGTGGACACAAAATGAGAATAAAAGCTATTACCATCTGCCAAATTATTGCACTTCCCTCACCCATCCTCGCCTGTCCCAGAGCCATCATTTTTCTGTCCTTCTTTTCTCCCTTGTTTTGTTAATTTCTCAGGCTGTGGAGCTTCTTAGTTGAAATTTCTTTCTTGTGTGACAAGGAAATTGCCATCTCTGTGACGGGGGACTATAAAGGAATGGAGAATACACAAAATTAAATCAGCCCACTCAAGAAGATTCCCGTCTGGTTGGATCAAAGTTAGAGCATAAAAGTAGCAATTTAGTTAGTTGCAATTAATTCTGTTTTGCAGTAACTAAGACAAATAATTTATATTGTGATGGTATCGTAATAAGGAAAATCAGCCCTTTTGTGATGGAGTTTTTAAAGTACTGCTTTGGTGTGGTCTGTGCCAAACAGAAATCAGTGGATTCTAACATTCTTTTTTACTTAGGGCTTTATAGGTCTTTAGCCTTTAAAGCCCTAAACAGTTCCGGCCCAGCTTACCTGTTCAAACATATCTCCCTCTATGAACCATCTCGGAGATTAAGATCATCTGGGGAGGCTCTGCTCTCATTCCCACTTCCATCGGAAGTGCGATTGGTGGGGACAAGAGACAGGGCCTTCTCAGTGGTGGCTCCTTGGCTATGGAACTTCCTCTTCAATGAAATTAGATCAGCACCCTCCTTCCTGGCTGTGGTGAAGTCATATTTATTTGTTACAGGTTTTAAATGTGTTTGATGTTTATATATACATATATATGTATTTATATTGTAAGGGTAAAACTTAGCTAACCTTAAAGGGTTAACAGGAATATTAGCTGACAGAACCTCCAGGGAGTTTTCGTTACCATGGAAACAGGAGGCGGAGCCTGTAAGTCGCTCTGGAATCTTGAGATTCAAACTATGTCAGTTGGTTGTTAACTGCGAAGGCAGAAGGGTGTGTGGAGAGTTAGCGAGTCTTAAAAAGACTGGTTCTACTCTGAGGGAGAGTAGTAGTGAAGCCTAACTCTACTCTCGGAGAGAGTAGCAGTGCAGCTGTGTTTAATTGCTAAGGAAGCAGTTTGATTTAAGGACCAGCAGAGTGTAGAAAACTGCTGAATTATTGGTTTTAGGAGTGCAGTGATATAGCATCAGACTGTATCTCCATAGTTAGTATATTGTAACCTTAAGAAAGTGCCTCTGAGTAGATATTGTAACCACACAAGCTCTTGAACTCTGAAACCTCTACACTTAAACCTCTGTTTGAATAAACTTCATAGTTCTTTGAGAAAACATCTCTTTTAGTGATTCTTTCTCCCACAAGCCTTGAAAATAACTCTCTCCTAGTGGGTAGCCAAGCATAGTAAATTATATGGTGGCAGCAAGTGAAAAATAAAAGATTCCTTACATATTGTGGTGGCATTGTTAGGACATTCTGCCCTGTCACAGTCCTGAGTTCGAATCCTCACATTCTCTCCACACTTAAAACACAGATTCGAATTCAGATCCTCACAAAGTTTGAGCCTACACATAATTGAAGATCTTTACATTATTGGCTGTAGTTAGAGCCGTCACAAATTTGGTGGCAGCAGTCAGGATAGTCGACCCTGTCACAGTTTTAGAATCGAATCCATTCTTTACACTGGCCTTCAGAAGAAAAGTAAAAACTTGGCTAACGAGCCTTTGGGCAGTAAGCAGTACAAGGAATGATCAAGAATTATGTGCAATAGTTATGATATTTGGAATGGCCTGGGTTACGATTGTTGAATTGTGTGATGTTGAAGGTCGTGTTTTATGATTTTATTGATAGTTGCATGTTATTATTGTTATGTTAAGTTTCTGTACGTGAGGCATTAAATTTTGCTATAATTATGTTGGAAACTGCTTTGAGTCCCCCGCTGGGGTGAGAAAAGCGTTATACAAGTGAAGTAAATATATATAATATATACTTACATTTTCATGATGAGAAAGTGAACTTTTAAAAGTAATTGTAGTGGAGGTAACTATTTTGAAAGCCAGTGTGGTATAATGATTTGAATATTGAATTAGGGCTCTAGGAGACCAGGGGACCAAAAAGTAATCCCATGGTAGTGTTTGTCTTAGGTTCATTATAAGTCGGAAATAACTTTAAGGTACAAAACAACAACTCCTACTTTTTGAGCCTTAGAATACTAATGTCGAATGCCACTAGAAATCATGCAGCCCCTTCAGATGTTAGACTGCATTTCTCACACTTGGTTGTGCTGGCAAAGGCTGTGGGGAGTTGTAATTTAACAACACCTTGAGAACTGCCTGACGGCCCCCCGCCTGCCACTCTAGTGCCTGCTCTCTTTCACATATTTGATCTGTTTCTTTCCCCTTTGTGATCTGCAGTTACATCTATGGTTACAAGAATGTGCAAATAATCTTGGATGCAGCTTCAGTTTACAAAGATAATGCGTACTTCACAAATGAGTTTAGCTTGCTTAATTTTAACATGAGAAATTGACTGACTTAGGAGTTTGAAATATTTTCCATCTCAAAAAATGGCATACTGAGAAGTGTGTGTGCTGTGTGGAGCCACTTAAAAGACCACAAGAGGAGAAGCAGTGGTCAGTCCCAGCTAGCATAAATGTCTAAATTCTCCATCCTAATATTTACTGTCTATAGGTCAGATTTTATACAGTGTTGTGTGTTTTGAAATTTGTGTACCAAATTCCAAAAACCTCTGTAACTATATAATCATGCTGATTTTTGCAGCTCTGGGATTGGCAACTTGTAGCCCAACAACTTCTAGGGGACTACAAATTGCCCCTTACGGTGCTAGCACATTGCTGCTCAGTCATGTGTCTTTTACTCTCACTCTTTTTCAGGCACAACAGGCTCATTCAGCTCTTTATTGCTGCTTTTTGATCTAGTATATTCTGAAAGCTAGTGAAAATGCCACACGTGTTCCTGTTCACTAGAAAGCTGAGGATTGCATTTGTGATTGACATATGAGAATAATTTGTTTCAGTACAAGATGAGTATCCCTTACCTGAGATGATCGGGACCAAAAATGTTTTGGATTTTCGATTTGATTGTTCTTAAATTTTGGGATACCTGTATTTCCATACATGTACATAATGAAATATCTTAGAATTAGAACTCAAATCTAAATACAACTTACATATATAGCTTGACGGTACTTTTATACACATTAATTTTAATAATTTTGTGCATGAAAAAATGGTACATGCTCTGGTTACATCCCAAATGGATTACTGCAACGCGCTCTATGTGGGGTTGCCTTTGAAGACTGTTCGGAAACTTTAAGTAGTCCAGCGGGCAGCAGCCAGATTGCTCACTGGAGCATCATACAGGGAGTATACCATCCCCCTGTTATGTCAACTTCACTGGCTGCCGGTCGATTTCCGAGCATAATTCAAAGTGCTGGTGTTGGCCGATAAAACCCTATACAACTCCGGCCCAGCTTACTTGTCCGAACGTATCTCCCTCTACGTTCAGTCTCATAGCCTAAGATCCGCAAAGGAAGCCTTGCTCTCTATCCTGCCAGCTTCGGAAACATGGCTGGTGGGGATGAGGGACAGGGCCTTCTCGGTGGTGACCCCCTGCCTGTGGAACTCGCTTCCCAGCGAGATTGGATTGGCACCCTCCCTCCTTTCTTTCAGAAGGAAATTGAAGACGTGGTTGTGGGACCAGGCATTTGGCTAATTGATTTAACGGCACTGAACACTGAATCTGATTTATGATTGTTATAATGGCAAAGGCTTTGACTGTTTACTGATGTTGTTTTAGTTGATTATATTGTATGTTTCAATATTGTTTTAAATTGTAATTTATTGTGGCATCAAATCGTTGCCATTGTTAGCCACTCTGAGTCCCCCTACGGGGGTGAGAAGAGCAGGGTAAAAATGATATAAATAAATAAAAAAGTATGTGTACATTGAACTATCAGCAAGCAAATGTGTCACTGTAGTGTTGTGTGCTTTCTGGGCTATCAATACCTTAGTCTCTGATGTGGACAGTTTTGGATTTCGAAATATGTTGGATTATGGGATAAGGAATGCTCAATCTGTACAGCAAAATTCACAAATGACCAATAATTTTATTCACCAACCAAACTGCAGAAAATACCTCATGCAAGCTTTCAAAGCTTTACTAGCATGATGTTAAAAGTCATATAGAAAAAGAAGAAAGTAATAATGTTAAAAGTCACAAGTCTGCATTTTGTCTCAGGTGTTACTTCTGTTATCTGTTAAGATGACAACAGGCCTGCACAACCTGTGGCCCTCCAGCTGTTTTAAACTTTAACTCCCAAAATTCCTGTCCATTGGATAAGCTGGCTTAGGCTTCTGGGAGTTGGAGGCTAAAACAGCTAGATGGCCCCAGGTATTTGGTACTTCCAACCCTCAGAAACCCTGACCAGCAATATTCAGGAATTTTGGGAGCTGAAGTCCAAAACACCTGGAAGACCAAAGGTTGACTACCACTTGTTTAGAGCAGGTCTAAACAACATGTAGCCCTCCAGGTGTTTTGGACTTCAGCTCCCAAAATTCTTGTCCATTGGACAAGCTAGCTAGGGCTTTGGGGAGTTAGAGAGCCAAACATCTGGAAGGTCAAAGTTTGTGCAGGCTTCATCTAGAGCAGGGGTGCCCACACTTTTTCATCATGTGAGCTACTATATGAACAATCAAGTTGAAAAGATCACCTGTTGTACATGTGAGCGTGTGCAGCCTTCCGTCCGCATGGGGCTTCTTTCTTGCCTGCCCACGAACTCGCCGCCGGGCGCACCCAGGAAGGGTGACAGATGCAGTGGGGGGGGGGGCGCCCTTCCTTCCTTTCGAGGGTGTCACTCAGAAAGGACGCCCAAGTGGATGGCTGGCAGGAAGGAGGACCCCTCCCACTGGTGCCAGTCCATGCCCACGGGAGAGAGAGAGAGAGGGTGGCTCTTCCTAGCCGGCTCTGAAGAGCCACTCTCTCTCTCTCTCTCTCTCTCTCTCCCCCATGGGCCCTCGCCGCCTTTCTCCTTCGAGGGCGAGGGAGGGCAAGGCGGAGAAAGGCGGCCCCCTCCTCCTCGGGTTCAGTCCCCAGGAACATGCCCCCAACTAAGGAAAGAAAGCAGCCCCACACAGCTAGCTCGCCCAGGTCTCGGCTTGGAATGGGAGTCCCGAGAGCAGCAGCAGGGTTCGCGGCAGGGCTTGCTTGGCTTTGCCCCACTTTGCCCGGCCTCCTTCGCCTCTCTCTCTCTCTCTCTCTCTCTCTCTCTCTCTCTCTCTCTCTCTCTCTCCTTCCAGCGCCCGCCTGCCTGCCTGCCAAAAGGATCCGAAAAAGTTCTCCGGATTTCTTTCTTCTCTCCTTGGCTCTCTCTCTCACACACACACACACACACATTCCCTCCATCCCTCCCACAGCCTCGCATCCTATCCATGTGCGTGCCTTCGCCTTGCTCCCCCCCCCCCCCCCAGCAGCAACCAATGGGCGGTGCATGGCAAGACGAGTGCCAGGGCCCATCCACTAAAACCTCATTTTGGCAAAGAAGCCCCGCAAAGGCGGCGGGAGCGCATGTCTTGCGCATGGCAGGAGCGCCATCTGGCTGGTGAGGCCCAAAGATCACCTGGAAGAGGGCCAAAGATCACCTAGGTGCTCCCGATCACCATAATGAGCACCCCTGATCTAGAGCAGTGGTTCTCAACCTGTAGGTCCCCAGGTGTTTTGGCCTATAACTCCCAGAAATCCCAGCCAGTTTACCCACTGTTAAGATTTCTAGGAGTTGAAAGGCAAAAATCTGGGGACCCAGAGGTTGAGAACCACTGGTCTAGAGGGAGATCAGTGCAGGCTGTGTAAGACTTTGAAGATCATGACCAGCACTTTGAATTCTGCCTGGAAATGAAGCAGGAGCCACTGAAGCTGTTTCAACAAGAGTTATATGTTCACTATTACCAGCTCTGATCATCTGTTTCCAGCTTCCAGAGGCATGCCAATATACGATCCATTACAGCAATCTAAATGGCATGTTCTCAAGCCTTTTGTCACCATGACCAGATCTGAATTTTCCAGGAATAGGGGAATGGCACTTCTAGCCACTACTGAAACTCAGCAACCAAACTGTGAACCTGAATTTCTTACACATTGTTTGGCTAATACAAATCCACACTTGAGCCCAGCAAAGTTTATCACCCACGAGTCTCATATGGCCTTAACTTGATCACAAGTAATTTATTTATTGTACTTGGAGATAAGTATGAATAGGGTTGTAATTCTGTGCATACTATAAATAGACACCATTATCTCAGAAACTACCTTTGGATTTAGCTTTCTATGGAAAGGTCTTATATCTTGTTTTGGATTGTGGGCGCTTTCTTAACATATCAGTTGGTGGAAAGACTTCAGGTATGCATAAGGTGGCCTGCTAAGTCACCTGACTACAGAGACTCACAGAAAGGAATTTCTCGAAATGTAGACTTTAGCAGCATGCAATGTCTTGCTTCCAACACATGATCGGGTGGATGCTGCCAAGCTCCACCAAACCTGAGGAATGTCCACCAGTGGAGGGAAAATGAGAACACCCTAAAAGTTCACTTGAGGAAATGCTTCTTCTGTTTATTTTACTTCTTTTCAGACAGCCTTCAAAATAAGAACCAAATCTGATTGCTAACAAGGCTCACCATTTCAGTCAGCAGTATGTGAGAGAGGTTTGGAACATGATGCCTGTCTTACTTAGGTGGCTCTTATTTCCTTTGCTGCAGCCTTCAAGCTTGTCCTGGAATGTAACAAGGACAACTCTCCTCATTGCTGACAGCAGCTTCTCACTGCCTCCTTTCAGTCCACTGTGAGTCTACAGCAATTAAATTCAGCTGTCATAAATAAAGCAAACCTCCAACTCTGCATCCCTCTGTCAACAAAGATCATGAGTCACAGTATCCAATAATCAGGATTGTGTTGTGCTGGTGCTACTGGCGTAGACTGATGAGGTAGCTGTTTAAAATTTTGGATTTTTTAGCCTGTTTACTCCTTAAAAAAACATTGTCTTTTCTGTCACTCTAACCAAATATATTGTCAAATGTGAAAAAAGTATTTGAAGAGGATGTACAAATGCCCAATAGCCAAATGGTAACACATACATTTCAAAAAGAATAAATAAATAGCAGCTGCGGGATGTTAAACTTGAGTGGCTCAGATAATGGCACCTTTGCTTTTTGATGATTCAGTGTACACAAAATTAGTTATGTGCATAAAATTACCATCAAGCTATGTATATAAGGTGCACATTAATTTTGGATTTAGACCTGGGTCCCGTTTCTAAGCTATTTCATTATTTACATATATGCAAATACAAATATTCCAAAATCCAGCGGGAAAATCTAAAATGCCTCTAGTCCCAGCATTTTGGATCAGGGATACACAACCTATTTTATGATAATGAAAAACAATTACAATATTAATTACAGAAAAAAACTACATATATTGGAATAAAGTGGCCTACAGCATATAGAGCAGAGCAGTCTTTTAATTGTTGTTGTTATTTATTTCAAACATTTATACCCCATCCTTCTCAACCCCTGAGGGGGGACTCAGCGCAGCTTACAATGGCAACAATTTGATGCCAGCAACATACAAAACATTACAATACAGCATTACACAGTAAATAAAACATTAAGTTAAAATCCATTTAAAACATTGTTGTTGACCATTTAGCCTTTCCTCTTTCTGTCTCTTTCTTCTGAGTGCAATTAGAGGTGTTAGTTGGTCATGGATTTTTCTACTACAACAAAATGTATTGTATTTCTGTTTAAATTCTAGTAATTATTTTTAGATCTACCTCTATACAAAGAAATAAGTATGTGGAACTGTTAAGCAAATTTGTACCATTTGTTTCTAGGGATGCCTTCCTTTCTTTTCTTTTCTTTTCTTTTCTTTCTTTCTTTCTTTCTTTCAGAACATAATTGAATTTTCCACTTGTTATCTAATTATATAAAAGACACATTCACAGCACAGGATGCGTGCACAATTGTTTTTCATTGAAAAAGCATAGTTGAATTTTTGCCAAGGAGGCCCAACTGTTTGGTTTGTACCATGTGATTCAAAGCAGCTTTAAATAACGTAGATTCAGAGTCCTACCACACAGGGGTTTCACTGGCTCATACTCAGCAGCAACATTGCTACACCGATCTCTGGGAAAAATCTAGTTATTTATTGTTCCAATTGCACAGCTGATTCATTAAGGCGGGAGAAGTAAATTGAGTAACTGTCATCATTTATTACAGCTCTTGCTGCTAAAATCTCACTAAGAAGAAAGTCCAGATGAATGTTCAACCCTTGGCCTTTAACCAAAAATCAGGCTTAATGAATGAAGCTTTCCTTTTGCAAGATGGGAAGCTGCTGTTAATCCCAATGCATTTAGCAGGTGAGATTGCCCTCCCACTTTTCCTGTGGGGCAAAGGCAGAGTGCCAGACCACCTGCTAAAGAATATAAAGGCTGATCTTGGTGGGTGCCATTAAGTGCCAGAGCTTCTATCTGAAAATGAAAGATGTGTCCAATGATTGGGAAAATCTATGCATAGTTCCTTTCCACCCCATCATAAGTTTGTTGTGTGACATCTGTCTGTTTTACTTGAGCTGTGGTATCCAACATTGTTGTTAACTGCTTTCAAATTGACTTTGACTTATGGTGACTCTATTAATGAGAGGCTTCCAAGTCACCCCTGTCAATATCTGCTATGCTCATGTCTTGCAGATTCAGGACCGTGGCTACCTTGTATGTGTGTCTGTCTATCTGTAATAGCTACAGTCATCTCTTTTCCTATCGCCTTCTTCCTCTCAAAGTATTATTTCCTTTTCTACTGACTCATGTCCTGTTCTGTTTTATCTACACATTTTGGTTTTCCCTTGATTCATACTTTTCACATCCATAACCCTGTAATACAGGGGTCCTCAAACTAATACCCTCCAAGGTCATTTACTCAGCCCTCGCTCAGGATCAACATAAGTCTGAAATTACTTGAAAACACACAACAACAACAACAACAACAACAACAACAGCAGCAATTCTATCTCATCAGCCAAAAGCAGGCCCACACTTCCCGTTGAAATACTAATAAATTTATATTTGTAAAAATTGTTCTTCATTTTAATTATTGTATTGTATTTAAATGTTTTTTGCACTACAAATAAGATATGTGCAGTGTGCATAGGAATTCATTCATGGTTTTTTTCCCCCAATTTATAATCCGGCCCTCCAACAGTTTGAGGGACTGTGACCTGGCCCTCTGTTTAAAAAGTTTGAGTATCCCTGCTGTAATATGTGTTGAGCAGCTTTGGATTTTCTTTTCACCTCTGAATGCATCAACAGCTGGACTTCCTTTCAGCTTAAATCCACATGTGTCATTAGCCACAGCGCTATTTGTACTTGTCCTCTACTGTTCCCCAGTAGCTTGCTGAGTGCCTTCTAGCCCAAGAGTATCAATTTCTGTTACTCCTTTTTTTAAAAAATAAGAAAAACAATAATAGTATTCACCTTAAAACAGGATTTTTTCGAGCCTACATTCAAGACAACCTGTAGCTTCTGACAGAGATTCACAAAATTATTATTTATTTCCTGCAGTTGTACCCCATCCTTCTCACCCGCGAGGTGAAACTTGGACTTGTAGACTTGGAAAAGTCCAGAAGAATCATCTTGTCCAATTCAGTGTGGTATGTGGAGAAAATAATAGAATTCTTGTGATAGGCTCAATCCCATGATATGACCTGCATCTCATTACCAGAAGAGCATCTATATTGGTCTTAAAACACTAAGTCAAATATTAATAGAATTTATTTAGCAGAGAAGATCATGTTTCTACCACAGAGGCTCTCAAACATTTTCAGCTGCAGAGCCCTTTTTGAAGCAAAGGGTTTTCATGAAGCCCCAAGAAATGATTATCTATTTTATAATATATTATATTACATATAATATATATATTAGGCATGGGCAAATGTTTTGACCAACATAAACTTAATGGTATTTTAGTGGAAGGCCACATGGGTCATCTTGTCTAACCCCCTTCTGCCATGCCGGAAAAGCACAATCAAAGCACCCCCAACAGATGGCCACCCAGCCTTTGTAATAATAATAGTAGTAGTAGTAGTAGTAACCTCAGGGGCTATCCAGTCCAAACTCCTTCTGCCACTCAGGAAAAGCATAATCAAAAAACTCCAATAGATGGCCATGCAGTCTTTGTAATAATAGTAGTAATAATAATAATAATAATAGGAGAAACTGCAGGGACCATCCAGTCCAACCCCCTTCTGCCATTGTAGGAAAAGCCCAATCAAAGCATCCCCCAACAGATGGACATCCAGCCTTTGTGAGGAGGAGGAGAGCAGAAACACAAGGGGCCATCCCAGAGCCCATCAGTATGCTTTGCAGAGCCCCAAAGGCTTTCTGGAGCACACTTTGAGAACCGCTGTTCTACCATATAAAGGGAATTGTTTCAGGAGAGTACAGAGCCTTCCACTGGAATCCTGCTCCCTTCCTTTGGCTGTATATTTTTTGAGCTACCATACATGACTCACTTCATACTAAAATGCAAGAGACAAATTGTTTTGAGGTCCCATCCTTTTTTCATTTATTCCCTGTGCTTTCAATGGCAATTGAACATTGAGAAAATCCCAATTCCAAATGCCTGTCTTTCTTTTCTTCCTTATTTTAAACGAACAAAGCTTGAACTACCTTGTAGGGGTTTGAGCAGAATTCAGCACTCCAGAAGAAATATTGATTTAGTTAAGACACAGAGGCGTTGTTGCAGCCACAATACAGTGTTTATCTAGTTGAAAATGTTTTAATGTTTTATCCAAAAAAAACATTTTGAAAATAGGGTTCTTATGTCTAAACTGTCATTGAGAGATAGCACAGTGGTAAGAACAGCTGTGCTTGCAATCTGAAGGTTGCAAGTTCGATTCCCGAGCTGGCTTGAACACCCAGCTGTGAGCCCTGTCAACTGTTCACCCAGCAGTTCGAAAACAGCTGTGATTAGATAAACTGGGAACCTGCCAAAAGCGGGGGAGGATTCTTTTCAGTAAGGACTTTACAACACCTGAATAAATAAAGATCGGCTGTCGGAAGGTGGAATGTGGAACAGAGGCCCTCCATCATGGGGATGAAGCAACAGCACCCCCTTGTGACGTAATGACGCAGCGTGTGACACAGCCAGAAGAAATCCTTCAAAATTGTATGTGTTGTATTGTAACTGTACGTCTTCCGGCAGGGATTGTCTGCCGTATGTGTGAATATAAATAAAGTGTATTATTATTATTATTGTAAGTCCTTAACTATTTTCTGGAGTGATTTCAGTTTCTAGTGTAGGTATGAGAAACAAAATGAAAATGTTATGATTTATATTTCTACATGAAAACTAAACCGTATTAGGGAGTGTTTAAAAAGGAAACTTCCTGTTGCTGCCTACAGAGGATGCTTTTTTCTTAATCACAAATAAGTAGAGAGACTGATAAGATTTGCCATCCTATATATAGAATAAATAAGCACCCTTCGAAAAAGAGCAAGAATAATTATTGAATTGCTTTCTTGTTATGTGCTCTTTATGTAGCGAGGAATCCATAAATCTTACAGGCTTTGAATGAGTGTTGCACCTGACTAGAGGGAGAGATGTCAAAACTGAACTTTGTACATGATGAATCCCCTTGTGCTTCCCCTTGACTTCGTATTATGTAACCTCCGCATCCACTTGTATCCTTCGATTCACATGCAGAGCTGTGTGTAGTCCACATGTTTTCAGTTTCTTCATTCAAGTGTGAATTCAGAAGGCCTTGTGCAGAATTTGGCTTGTTTACAATGTCTGCATTGTCGTTGTAAGTTTTTTTTTTAAAAAAAGAGCAGATTTACAACCTCTTTGATAGAAGGTTATTATTTACGGATAGAGGACAGGAACACAACAATAGAGCCCTGAAACACTTTTTCAGCCAGTGGCGATAACATTTCTAACCAAACCAGCCATGTACAAAACATATGTAAAATTATTTGTCATTAGTATACGAACTTGGGTAAAATATGCAACACATAAAATATGACTCTTTTTTATTCTCAAAGCAAGTACAGCTCTGAGCATCCCCAGTTTGTTCTGTGGGCTTTTACTAGCTAAAAATGCACACTTTTCTCTGAGCTATGAAGGGAGTCTGAAGAGTTGCTTCTCTGAATTGTGAGTCTTTTTTTCTTTCTAAGCTAGGAACAGCAGTCAGGTGTCTTGGATCTCACTCCCTAGACCAGTGTTTCTCAACCAGTGTGCCGTGGCACACTAGTGTGCCGTGAGCGATCATCAGGTGTGCCACGAGAAAAGCTCTCTGCCCCCCTTCCTTCCCCCCCTCCTCCTACCAAACTCCTGCTGCTTGGGAGAGGAGGAGGAAGGGCCAGGCGGCGGCGAAGAAAAAGAAGGGACCGGGGCGCTGCCTCCTTTGGCCGTTTCCCCAACCAGCCTCCAATCCGCCATGACTCCCGCCCCTTGCTTGTTGAAGCCGCGCGGAGGAGGAGCCCTGCCTACTGAAGCCCGTCCACCGCTCATGCTCCTCCTCTCTGGGAGAACTGAAGCCGGGGGGGAGGCGGGGGCATGACGCAGCCTGGCTCTGCCCCTTCCCCTGGCTTTAGCACTCCCACAGCTTTGCCAGCCTTGAGGGGGCAGTGCCAAGCCAGCGGTGGCAGAGCCAGCACAATGCTGGCTTGGCACTGCCCCCTCAAAGCTGGCGAAGCTGTGGGACAACTGAAGCCGGGGGGAGGGGGCAGGGCATGGTGTGGCCTGGCTCCTCCCCCTCCCCAGCTTTGGCACTCCCAGCAGGTCACCATCCCCCCAACCATTCTTTACTGTGTTACAGTGTCATTTTGGTTGGTGGTGTGCCCCCGGATTTTTTTAATGTTAAAAGTGTGCCACGGCTCAAAAAAGGTTGGGAAACACTGCCCTAGACTTTAATCACTTGCTCCCATATGACATGAAGATATAATAATTAAGGGCAGTGTGACACAAATGACAGTAATAGTAGCCTTAGCTGTTGGAAGTGTCAAAACCACTCTTCTCTAAAGGGCAGCATTTGTCTCTCACCTCTTACCATTGTTTCATTCTGCAGTTGGATTGACATCTGGGATGTCTGAACCAGAACATTCACAGATATTTTTGATGACTTGGAAGATCCAGAGAGCTCTGTGTGGGCTGGAGCGTGGCAGCAATATAGAGATAATGAGAGCTCTAATTAAAAAGAGGAAAGGGAGAGAAAATTGCAATTTACACTACAGATTTAACAAACGCTGTGCTAAAGTGAGTTGGCTAGCATGGAAGGTGTGTGCGGTTGTTATTGCATGCCTTCATGTCATTTCCAATTTATAGTATACTCGAAGCAAACCCATTGTGCGATTTTCTTAGAAAGATTTGTTCGGAGGGAGATTGCTATTGCCTTCCTCTGAGACTGAGAGAGTTTGACTTACCCATCATCATCCAGTGGATTTCTATGTTTGGGTGGATATTTGAGCTCTGGTCTCCCAGAGTCTTTTCCTAAATTAGACTTAAATATTTTTGCTGTGTAATTCAAAACCTGCTCTAACCAGTTGGGAAGAAATTAGCCACGCCAACTTCACACTGGAATATTGAGACCATGAAACCAAATTGAAGATCTTTGGACCCAGCAGATCAAGGGTGCCTTTGTCCTGCCAGCATTCTTAGAATGACCTGTTTGTAGATCTGCCTACTGTTGGTGATGGAGTTGTATCTGCAGAACATTCATTGAGTATATCTGGGGTTTCCAGGGCCAGTCCTCCCCATCGCTGGTGAGGGTAGCTCTTCCTCATCCTTTCTCCATTCCAGGTGATTACGAAGTCACCACTCTCCATCTCATTGCAGTGCCTGGGTGGATGTTTCAGTTGTTCTGTCCTTATTGTTGACTAAGGCCTGTTCTACACTGCCATATAACCCAGATTATCAAAGCACATAATCCACATTATCTGCTTTGAACTGGATAATCTGAGTGTAAATTACCATATAATGCAGTTCAAACCAGATAATGTGGATTTTATATGGCAGTGTAGAAGGGCCCTAAGAAATATAGTAAAGTGATTTGATTTCAGGATATAGTTGGCCCTCCACATTTGCAGGTTTAACATTTGTGGATTTAATTATTTGATTAGTATGCTCTCTCTAGCAATCTCTAGGTCATCTAAAGGGAATTTTATGGTTAACTTCCTAGAGATTCCTACAGATAACACTTCTCAGCATTTCTTGGCGCTCCAGCACAATTCCATGGTCAACATCTGGTGGAGGGTGACTATGGAGTCACCCTGGAGAATCAAGCTTCACAATGATCCCCCAAAAGACTTTTAAGTAGTATTTCACCCTGGCCAAAACCAGAAATCAACCATTTTGATCCCAAATGCATTGTTCAAACTTACTAAGAAAATAAACACTAAGAAGCAGTCTGTTGACCTGAAGATCAAAACTTTTACAAAAACCAATCTGCAGCAACCAAGGGACCAGCACATTATCAACCAAAATGCAATCATTCATTATCAGAGCTAAAATGCAAGAAATACACAAATCCCTACATTTGGATATACAGTAGGCCCATCACTCATGTATTGGCTAGGGGCGGAGACCTTCACAAAAGTTTAAAAAGACTTCTCTCCTTTTTGTTTTTTCCCATTTTCCCCCTTTTTTCTTTTTTTCTCTTCAAATGTCTTTATTTTCCTACTTTTCTATAATCTTATACTGTTCCCCCTCTTTCAATGTATTTTTTATTAAAAACAATAAAAATTATATTTTTTAAAAAGTTTTTAAAAAACACATTTTTTTAAAACTCACTAATTTGTTTAAATTTAGGAACCTCTAATTCCTAATTGTTTTTGTGGATTAACTAATTAAACTAATGAGCGCACTTAGGAGTTTTGTTTGCTAGCATTTGTAAATGAAGTGACAATTAGATTCTATGTTTGCTTGCCCAGAATATTATTTTAAATTTATGACCTCAGATTGCTAAATATAACTGTCTGGTTCAGGTTGATTTTCAGTCTAGGTCCATACTTGTTCAGTATTTTTCCCCAGTTAGTATAACTCAAAACATTGTGGATAATAATCTGTTTTATCCTTCACCTGCATTTTCTTCACCACCAGGTGTGACTTGTCATTCAGTAATGGGGCTGTAATTGTACTAGATTAGAGGTGGCATTTTCAGTTTTTTCGTGGGATAAATGTTCTATAAAATACTCTCCAGCATTCATAACAAATAGATTATTGCCTTTGTGTTAGAAATTCTTAGGGGGAAAACAAATGTAAAGTGGTATATTTACAATTCGCTGCATTGCCCTTCAGGATATTTCTGTGTTTCTGACTTTTATTATCCAAGAGTCTAGATAATATCAATATTTTTTTGTAGAGCATCCCATGCTCTCTTGCAAATCTTAGTCTCTATTTGTGTGTTGGATAACCAATGTTTGACACCCTCAACTTGTGTTTCTATTGCTAGATCCTCATCTAGTAGCTGTAACTTTGTTAGTGATACAGTGTTCCCCCACTTATTGCTGGTGTTAGGTTCCAAGACCTCCCACAATAAGTGAAAAACCGCAATGTAGAGATACTCTATTTATTTTAATATTTATACATTATTTTAGTAGTTATACACTATTTTAAGTCTTTATAAACTTAAAATAAAGTGAAGGAAAGGAAGGAAAGGCCCTTCAAGGCTGGAGGGAGGAAGGGAGGACTGAGGAGGGAAAGCGCCTTGGAGAGCAGTGGCGGAAAAATCCCACAAAACAGCAAAAATACCATGATATATATTTTAAATTAATATTTTTTGAAATCTGTGGAACACCGAGTCCACAATAAGCGAACCACGAAGTAGTGAGGGAACACTGTACATTGATTGACACTGACTGAAGGCATACAATCCTATGGAAAGCTGGAGTGTACCATGCAAAATGCTGACACGGCCAGCTTCTTTACAGCCTGACAAGAATCTCTGTCAGCAGACCATGAGTATTGAAAGAGCAGTGGTCATTGGGGTGTGACTTGGCAAACTGGCACCTAACAGCAGATGATCTGGCCAAGGAGTTTAAAGTGGGGGTAAATCAATGTGAGTTTAGGGCCATCCATCTATTCTGGTCTTGAGTTTCAACCCTCTCTAGAAATCTGCCCCAGTACCTAGCCTGTTGGCAAGTTTCAGACATCTGAAAATCTGATAAAAATGTGTTCATAAAACACCAGGCTGTATTTTATCTTCTTCCTTTTTTTGGCCTTTCATCTATATCAAGGTCCATATACCAAGAGGAAAACTGTCCTATCTGATTAATTGTTATGTGCTGTACTTCTTGTAATAGAACTAAGTCTTACAGGGTCAAAATACCAGGATATTTTTAATTAAGGTAATCTGCCACTCATTTCAACAATCTCTGATCTCTTTCATCTCTGCTGCAGTTCTCTTTCAAAAAGGAAAAATGCCAATAAATAATATGTATGTATGTATGTATGTATATTTATTTATTTATTTATTTATTATACCACCTTTATCCCAAATAGGAAATATTGCCACACATTGACACTAAACTAATATGAGTAGCATTAGTCTATTAACCGGAAAGAAATTGATACAAATAATGGATTTGATATAAATGAAAAATTAAAGTCAAGGAAATCTGATGCAGAAAAAGAAAGTGTCTCTCTACTTTGCCTTCCTGAGTAAGACCTGCTTCATAGCTTTCATAAACGATTATGGATAGTGTGGTTGAACAGTGGTGATTTTGGTTTAAATGTTTTAAAATGTTTTGATGTATTTACAATTCTATTTTAAAATGTTCATTTTTTATTGCACATTGTTTCTAATGGCATTGAATAGGTGCCTGTGTGTAAAACCACATTGAGTTCCCTCCGAGGTTGGGAAAGGCAGGGTAGAAATGTCATAAATAAATAAACAACATAGGACCTGGGTTGAGGAAATGTAAGCATCAATGTATTTCTTAGTTTTTAAATAGCCGCTAGATTCTTTGTTTTTGGACATTAACCAGAGATGCCTATCTTTAAATGTAGCTTTCTCCCCTGCAAACTTTCACCCTGTTTTTGCAGTTTGGAAACTTGCTTTACCCGCCTTCTCAATCATTATCTTCTGGCTGCTGCTGGTCCATACCAGATTATAAAAGAGTTCACACAGGGTAGAGTTCTGGGCTATTCAACCAATTCGATATGTGTACATGAGGTGTATCTTTCACATACCTCTCCTAGGTTTGAAGATGGGATCTGTGTCAGTCTTTTGTAAAGCACAGATGGCTAAAATATGGCTCTCCAGAACAGTGTTCTTCAAACTCTGCTCCTCCAGATGTTTTGGGCTTCAACTCCCACAATTCCTAACAGCTGGTAAGATGGATAGGATTTCTGGGAGTTGAAGTCCAAAACACATGGAGGAGCAAAGTGTGAGAAACACTGCTCCATAAGATCTTGGTCTTCATCTTCCAGCTTTCTTTAACACTGACACTTCTGAGTTGGGCTGAGGAGTTGCAAGCCGACTCCACATTTGAAGGCTACACCTTGCCTATCCCTGGTGTGGGCAGAAGAGGTCACATAATTTTTTCTTCATAGACTTTATGAATCCACACATGTGGAGTATCTGCGCCTGTGCAAGTTCCAGCGGAAAACTTCCAAGGTTCAAAGTTTTGGTGGTAACCCCGTCCAGTCCCCTCTACAAGGCATAAAAGGCCCCCTGCGCGTACGCTCCGCAGTTCCTCTTTTTCCGCTGCAAAGCACACTTCGGAAACTTCCTTTGCTATGTCTACAATGTGATTCAAGCACTGTTCGCAGTGTTCAAGAAAGTTTCCTGATTCCAACAAGCACGCAAAGTGCCTTCTGTGACTCAGCGAGGCCCACGTTACTTCTTCCTACCATCATTGCCAATAGTTGATGGCTCAAACTACAAAGAATAGGGCTGCTCGCCTCAAATATCTGTTTTACCAGCAGACGTTAGCTCCTTCAGCTCTGGGCCATCCTCCTTTTCAGCCCACTACCTCCACTGTGGCGAAACCACTGGAGAAGCCACAGTCGACGACCTCGAGGACATCAAAATCTTCGAGACAGTCAAAGCAACCCTGCACTTTGATGACGGAGATGGTGCAGCCTCGACAGACTTTGACCTGGAGCTCAGTCACATCCTCTCACTCCACGCGGTCCACGAGATTGACTGTGGCTACGACGCCATCTCCCACAGCGATGAGGATCACTTTTAAGAGGGCACATGAGGAGTTCTGCCGAGCTCAAATGGCATCCACCTCACTGTGTTGACCTCTTCCTTGGTCTTTTTCCTCGACATTGTCGAGGAAAACTACAATGGCCTCCTCTACCAGCTCATCTGGATGTTCCTCTCTGGTTCCGCTGGATCAGCCTTTGAGACTGACATAGTCTTCCCCGGTGGAAAACCCCTCAGATGGTGTTCCCCAGGAGCCACCAGCATAACCGGAGCAGTCGGTGGAAATGGTAGTTCAGGTCGTTCAACAACTGCCTCAGGCCCAATCTTTGGTCAGACAATAACTCTTTCTAACCACTTCAACAAACAGCCCGACTGGCCCGGGCGCTCCAAGCATTGGCTTCAAATCAGTCTCCTCTGCCATCTTTACCTCGACCTCCTCCACCACCGATACCATCCTCTTCTCTTATCCAGTCTGAGGATGAAGACCAGGATAAGGATATTCCAGAATCAGCCCACTCCAGTTCAGTCCTTTCCCTCGGACTCAGCCGCTCACTGACTCATGATGCCCACGAGGTCGACCCTCCCTCATGGACCGATAACATGAGGACATTTGCCGATCAGATGGTACGGATGGCGGATACTCTGGGCCTTGAGATCAAGCAAACCTCTAAAGCAGTCACTGATTCAGTGTATAAGAGAGTCCAGTCGGAAGCTCCGCCTGCTCCTCTCCTTCCATTCCTGCCTTATCTCCTCAATGTAATGTAGGCGTCCTGGAAGATGTCATTGTCGATACCACCGACCTCTAAGAGAATTGAGGTCTAGTATCGTACAGGCCACGAGGGCCTAGAGTGGTTGAAACACCATCTCAACTCAAACTTGGTCATTGTGAAGGTGGCGTAAACGTCAGGCAGGCAGTCCTCGACCCCCTCAGATCAAGGGGGAAAGAGGTTTAACACTGTTGGTAGAAAACTTTATTCTGGTGCCGTCCTCCTCGTGCAGATGGCAAATTATGGTGCTTCTATGGGTGCATACCAGAAGATCCTCTGAGAAAAGCCCAGGCTTTCTTTGCCAAGCTGTCGGTGGAAGACTGAACTGTCCTCATCACCTTGCCTCAGGAGGCAAACTCTTCAGCACATTATCAGATTCATATGGTGAAACATACTGATGATGCTGCAGGGAAAATGATAGCCCACACTATTGCCATTTGTTGACACGCATGATTATGTTCTTCGGTTCTCTCGATATCTTCAAAACAAGTCATTGAGGACCTCCCATTCGACGCCCTAGGCCTCTTCAATGCTGGCACAGATGACAGGCTAAAATCGAGCCACGATTTTAAACTCTTGGCGGCCAAATGTGGCATTGAGAACCAATCACAGGCTCAAAGAACCTACTGGTATCAGCATACTTGTCACCGGTATGGAAACCAGCAGTACCACCACTACCCCTACTGTCAAACTCTTAGACCCCTTCTAAGTTGACAGCCGCAGCCGCAGCAACAGCACCACTCTCAGGAGCCACAGCACTCCCAATCCCATCATACATTGTCAAACAACCACTCCTGACACCATGTTTGATACTTCCCTAGATGATACCGTCTCTTCCTTCAATACAGATGCCACCTTCATGGTTCCTCCCTGCCTCAGACCTTTTGATGCTTTGCCCACTGCCCCGCTATTCGGAGACCACCTGGTGCACGTCATCGATGAGGGGCGGCTCATCACCTCAGATGCGTGGGTGCTCAAGGTTGTCAAAGATGGCTATGTGTTAGAGTTCGAAAAAACCCATCTACAGAGTCAATTTCCCCCAATTTTGAAGGAGGTCGACTACTCTCAAAAGGGGCAATTCTTCCTTCCCTGTCATATTTGGATGGGCAGGTGCTGTTCTCCAGATACTTTACCGTACCAAAGCCCGATGGTTCCCTCCGGCCATTTCTTGACCTCCGAGCTCTAAACTCCTACATCAAAGCCTGGAAGTTCAGGATAGTGATGGTATCGTCTATCCTCCCTCTCCTTCGACCTGGAGAACACTTCACGTTCATCAACCTTTGAGACGCTTATTTCCACTTGTCGATCCATCCAAATAACAGACGGTTTCTCTCCTTCCGTGTTGACCGGCAGACCTACCACTTCAACTTTCTCCCCTATAGTCTCGTGACTGCACCAAGAACTTTCACAAAATGCATGTCGGTAGTTACCACATACCTCCGAAGACAAAAAGTCTGGGTGTTCCCATACCTGAACGACTGGTTAATTGCCTCCCAGTCGTCAACCCTTCTACAGCCACACGTCAGAAAGACTATAGCCTTGTTAGAGAGACTCAGTCTTCAACTAAATGCCAAGAAGTTTCACTTGATACAAACAACTTCGATAAAGTTCATCGGCACCATGTTCAATTAACTAAAACAGACTGTTTCCCTCCCCGAAGCCAGGTTTCTTGCTCTCCAGCGCGGGAGTCAATGCTGCAGGTCTGCTCCGAGATCAACAGCCAAACAGCTGCAAGTCCTCCTTGGCCGCATGGCATCGACGGTCATGGTGACCCCATTTGCCAGACTGCAGTTTCGACCGTTGCAGCAGTAGTTTCTTGATCACTTCAATCACGCCCAAGAGCACAATTCCAAAGTCCTCTCAGTACTGACGTCAGTACAGAAGTCCCTGGAGTGGTGGGTGTCTTGATGCAACATCTGCATTGGAATCCCCTTTCATCCCCAACGTCCCTCGACCACCCTGACAACCAATGCCTCAATGTTTTGAACCACTGATGCCCAACCTCCCCCCATGACAAACCTCCTTTCTCGCTGCCTTTGCGGCATAGGAACTGCGGAGCGTGTGCGCAGAGTGCCTTTTATGCCCAGTGGAGGAAAATGGGCAGGGTTACTACCAAAACTTTAAGTTTGAACTTTGGAAATTTTCCGTTGGAGCCTGCGCAGGTGCAGATACTCCACATGTGTGAATTCACAGAGTACCACTCGAGAAACATGCTAACTCACCAATACTAGGGAGTTGTCACACTAACAAAGGGCTGATCACAGCTCCCCAAAAGGTATGCCATTGTGGTCGTTTGAATGAAAAGCTCATGCAGACTAGAAGGAGTGAATGGGCTTGTTGAGGAGTGAAGGGCAGCTGCAGCCCTCCCAGACACAACCACCCTCATCTCAAGCTGTTCTGGCTGCCTTGTCTTTCATATACCTGGCAGGGAGGAGAGGTATATTTAAAAATTATTGTGCAGAAGCAACAGCAACTAAAATTCTCTCAAGCATAGCGATCTCCAGCTTATGATTTCTGAAGAAGAATTTCTTTTCAAACTAACTCAGCCTGTCTTAGGTCTCAGGCTTTAATAGCTTACTCTAGGAAACTAGTTGATGAATAGGATATCAATTGATTCCCTGCCAGGAACATGGCTACCTGGCAGGGAAGCTTTGTTTTCTTTTTGTAAGTGAAATGTCAAGCTCCCTGACCAAGCAGCAAAGTCCTGCAAGGAGAAATGAGGCAAAGAGAAGGATATGTCTTATTTGCTATCATTAGAAAATAAGTTATGGGTGCATCAGCTGTCCCCAGCAAGGTTTCCCAAGGCTAACAAGTAATTTAACCCATGCCCTACAAGCACAGATATAATCATAGCAAGACCTGTAAACCATTTCATAATGGAAAAAAAATCCTAGCAAACAAAGCCCCAAAACATTGCTGCTCAGACAAAGAAGCAAAATGGAAAACAATGTTTGAAAAGATGGGCTGCAAGGCTGATTTTGGTGACCCCTTTCTATTCCTCAAGGCTCTCAACGGGTAACTGGTAGCTCCTACTTGCTTTCAGATTTTATTTTGGTTTTTGCATTGTGCACATGCCGACTTAAAAATAAACAAAAGACCTCCAAGCTACATTCAAGATCACAGTAGGAACAGCAGCTAATATGACAACTTCTTTCTTCTCTTTCCAGTCCCCTCCATCCACTCACCCACCCTACAGCCTTCCTCACCTAGTATTTCTGTTGTGTGTGAATGACGAAGGGGTTGCAGGGTAAAACTTTCTTGTTCTGCTGATGTCGGAAATTCTGGCAGTAGAACCTAGATCCTCACAATTGTGCTTTATTATTGCTTCTAAGTGAAATATGTTGTAAATGGCTTTAGATGTTTTAACTCTAAATATTTAAAGTAAACAAAATATTGCTAGGTTCTTTCTGCTGCATTCTTTGAAGAGCAGAAACAGCCATGCCAGAGGACCTACTTCAGCCATAGTGGAGCTGCCTGCACCTTCCAGAGCTAGTTGTGGTTAATCAGTGGGGTCCCACTTATAGAAAGCTTATTTTTCTTGATTGATTTCCAAAGTGCTTCAACATTGTATATCCATTTGGGCAGTGAATCTACTTCAGGTTTTGGATAAATTTAAGTTGACAAAGCTATTTTGGGGGCTAGGGATCATCATTCTGATTAAAGGCTTCTGATTAAAGCCTAGTATGAACTCATCCAGTTGCCAAAGAATGTATTTTTTGAGCATGGGTAGAAGTCATAATGGTCTTTTCATTTCTAGTTGTACTACAAGCCTTGTGTGGTTGAGAGAGACAAACAGACAGAGAGGAAGTACAGAAGAGGAAGTGGTGGGGGAAAGCAAATCCCAGATGTGAATAGAGAGTAAGGGTCGGAGCTTAGTACATTTACTTCTTGTATATCAGCACCTAGCAACCTTCAGTGAGTGGACAATCCTGGGAACTGTGGCAACCCCCCCACACACACACACACACCTTTCAAGTTCTAGTGATGTAGTGGTGTTGGTGCCCAAAACCCCCAAGAAGGAGGGAAGTCTTTCCAATTACTTTCACCTGCTGAATAAATTATGTGCAGATCGCATGAATGCTACCATGTTTCATCAACATGCCTCTGAAGGTTGCAGAACGCAAAGGTAACAAATTACTAGTAAACTGAGAGCCAGTATCTTGTAATGACTCTGTATATTATGTTTTGAATCGATTCACAGGCGTGGAAACCCACTAGATGATCTTGGCAAGTCACATTTTCATAGCCTCAGAGGATGGCAAAGGCAAACAAACCCCCTCTGAGCAAATCTTGCCAAGTAAACCCCAAGATAGGTTTGTCATGCGTTAGACACAATTGGAAGGCACATAGCAACTAAGTTTCTGCAACTAGTTTCTTTGCAGGATAATAACAGTAGAATGAAGTAAAATTTCAAAAGCAATGCAGCAGATACAGAATAAGTTACTTTAAATAACATCATACATCTGCTCCAAAAGTTCCTTTAAAGTCCATTGTTAAGGATTAAAAAAATATTTTGACAGGAATTTTTCGAAGTGCAAGTTGCTTTTGATATAATGTTTGTTATTCTATTTTCAGAGCCAGAACAGATGGTGTATTCAGAGCTATAATTTAAATAAATCTTCTCATGCTATGAGTTGCTCATACCTTCCAGTCTTTTTGAACCACCGTTTCTATTCTCCCTTATTTTAAGCCATGTTGAAAGGAGTTATAGTCCAGAACATCAGGAGGGCTACTTGACTACCCCTCTCCTAGTATAAACCAGAAATGTTACAAAATTCACAGTTGCAGGTATGCTTTTTCTGACAACAGTGGTAGCAACTTTAAATTTAAATGGAACAGTGGTTCAAGAAGATAAATAATTGCTTAGCCATTTTCTTCACAGTCTTTTTTCTCTTCAAAACTTTTTCCAGGTTGCTTTAACCCCATTTGATAGTAAATGCACAACAGACTCTAGCAGAAACCATTGATTGATCGATTACCAGTTTGTGGTAGCCAGGGCCGAAGCCAGGATTTTTATTGGGGTGGGTGCTGAGTTTGATTCGGTTGGGGGGGGGCTGAGTCTGAGTGAGGGGGGGTCTACCCTGCCAAACCTTTTGTATCTTTATCCCAATACCCCCATGAATATGGAATATATTGAACATGGTGATCAGATCATGATATGAATATAGTTACATCTCTCTCTCGGCATTACTTCGCGAACGAAGATTCAGGAAGGACTCATCCCATGCTTTTTACAAGCGCGTTGATGACTAAAAAGGCCAATCTGAGATAGGCAAGTTCAGTTGCAGAAAGCACAGCAGAAAGTCTCCTTGGGTGATGTTGTTTCCAAGTTGTTGTTTCTCTTCGAGACCCATTCAGCGTGGCTTCTCGAAAGAGGCCGCAGCATTGTGGATAGTGCATCTCCATGCCTCCCGATATGAGGCCAGGGTGGACAATCTGGCCAAGCCTGAGATGTTGTTTCAGGGAGTCCTTATATCTCTTTTTGGGGACACCTCTCTTGTGCTGACCCATGGTGAGTTCACCATAGAGTAGTATCTTTGGGAGGTGGTGGTCCTCCATCCTAGAGACATGTCCTGCCCAGTGCAGCTGTGTTCTCAATAGCATGGCCTCAATGCTGGTGATCCCTGCTTGCTCAAGGACAGCAACGTTCGTCACATAATCGGTCCAGTGTATATTTAGGATTGTGCGAAGACAGCGCTGATGAAAGCGTTCGAGGAGTTGTAGGTGTACCAGTAAGGCCTTCTTGCAGACCACCCTGAGAATTTCAGGGGGGGGGGGGGGCTGAAGCCACCCAAGGCTGATGGTAGCACATAATTTATCAAAGAGGTGCCTAAGAGTTCTTAATTCTGTCAGTAATAAAGGATAAAAATATCCCCCAACTGTGTCCCAACCCCTCTCCTTTAAAGGTGAATACTGTTTCTTGGTATAGTTTGGTGCTTAAGTGCTACTACTGTAATATATGCAGACAGGGAGTCAGAAGCAGACTGTAGACTGTATAGTAGCTATTTCCTGTCAAAGATAAGGATACAGTCCAGATAATATCATTGGCTAGTTTGTTTTTCTGCATTAAATTTGCAATTACTCAGTAATTTCAAGAAATTCGGGTTGCCAATATTATTTCAGATTTTGGCTAGTTCAAGATCGGATGAAAGTTAACTAATGTTTGACATCAGATCTCAGCATTCCTCACTGGTAGTTATTATGACCACAGTTAATGGGAACTGCAGTCCAAAAACAGATGAAGGGTTGCATTTCACCCATCCCTGGTTTAGTGTATGCTCTCCACAGCAGTCTGATTTTCTCCTATGCTGAATATTCCTCAAGCTCAGAAGGTTGTCTGTCATCTTTCAACACACTCTAAAATTCTTTGCTTGGAGTACTTCTGCATTACAGCATAAGAGGGATGACTGTATGCCCATAAATCTGAGCTGAGCCATTGTTTGAAAGTGCAACAGGTTTTCTCAGGTTGCTTCCTCCAGAGGCCTTATGCTTCCCCTTGCTGAACCACAGCACACAATCACACCACTGTTTCTGCTAATGGAAGAGGGAAGCAGTGTGGCTGTTCTTTCTCCATCTCTCCCACTCACCAAAACCAAAATCATGAAACAAGTCTACTTCCTCTGTTCCAATTTTACAGACTGTAAACCATTTCTGTGAGTCTTTTGTCCAAAGCTTAGAAAAAATATTTTTTGGATGACAGCCCCCAGAATCCTAGAATTCTGGAAGTAGTAGTCCAAAAAGGCAACTTTCCCACTCTCTGTTGGCACTTTCAGTGACTAGAGAGGTGATTGTTCTTTCTCCTTACAATAGAATTTGGCACGTTCCAAACTAAGATTGTTAATATGATATTCTCTCTGACAGTACAGTAGACTGTGTATTACATGTTGGACACATTCCAAGAACCTTCGCATAACTGTTTTGTGTAATTTGGAACCCTATTTTTCTTACATCTTGGGCATCCAACTGAAGCATATACCATAGAATTGTTCTGAAGGGTCTACAAAACGCCTTGAGAAATGTTCTCATTAGACCTCCAGCGTCTTTCCATGGTCAATTTGTGGTAGAACTTCCAACAGAAAAGAAGTTGGCCATAGAAACATACTGAAGGCCTAGAAAGAACAGTTCTCTACACATTTTCTAGGTCTTTTCAGAGTGTTCCTCTAGTATTAAAACTCCTATATAAATAAAACTATGTTCCGTGAGCTTGTGTAATGCTCTAGAAAAACCAACTACACCCATATGTTGGGAGGACAAAATAGTCCTCTTTTTGTGATTATTAATTTTAATTATACAAAAGGTAAATTCAATCAGATATGTCAAATTTAAAGGTAGCCCATATCCTGAGAATTCATTTCTGACACCAGTTGAGACAGAGCTATTTCCCTTTCTGGTGTAACCAACTCAAGAGGAAAAGAATAACGTTGTTACACATTAATCATTATTTAAATTATTTAAATTTACCATAATATTTTTCCTCTGAGTTTGTCACATCAGAAAGGGAAGCACTGTATTTACTTGAGTCTAATGCACCACTGAATCTAATGCACACCTCAGTTTCAAAACCCTTAAACTCAAAAAGGGTTCTGAAATTAGATTTCCAAATCTAATGCACACCCTAATTTTGGGGAGGTAATTTAGTCCAAAAAGATGAGCATTAGAATCAAGTAAATATGGTACCTCTGTCTTAATTGATGTCAGAACTGAATTCTCAGAAACAGCCTTTTTACAATGAATTTTTGTGTTGCATTCATGGCTCTTTCTTCTTGTTTCTTCAACCAGCATGGTGAACAGGCTCCTGCATTAATTCTACTGACATTATTGCTTTTTGTATCTGTGATTACAAAGTAGAGATCCATAAATGGATGCTTGCCAAACAAGCAAGAACTTTCATTAGACAAAATTGTCTAATGACAATCGTAGCCATTGATCGGTGGTATCTGATAGTTACCATATTTGGACACCACTTATTTTAATAATGGAAGATTCAAAATCTCTTTTTCTCTCCGCTTCCACCCCATTTTGATACATTCCTCTATTTAGCACTGGCTTCTTGTCCTGCATGCTAATACATCCATTGCTGTGGAGAACAAAAAAGTGCCCTCTGATGTGTAACCTGTCTATTGTCTTCCAATTCCTATGGTATTTTATGTACTACCTGCATTTTATTGTTTTTATGTAACCATTTGCATTTTTATGCAATTTTTAATCCCGCTGTGATTGTTATCTCGACTGTATGTGAACCGCCCCGAGCCTGTAGGAAGGAGCGGTATATAAGATCGAGGAAATAAATAAATAAATAAATAAATAAATAAAATGATGATTGTGTTTTGTCTGCTGTACTTTGGCTGAAGTCTTTCAAGAACTAAAAAGTGCCCTGGAATGAACCAGCTATATAGTGAGAGTTTTTTAAAGGCCCATTGCAATTTTTAAAATAGAAAGTAGTGAACAGTGCAAGAAAAAGTATGTTGAACTGAAAGGGGTTAAAGCAACCCAGGAGGTCCAAGAGAATGTAGGTATGGAGCGTCCAGACCAATGCGAACTGATAAAACTAAATGTATAATGGAACAAGGAACATTTTGATCTAGGATTCAAGTCATGGCATCTGGAAATCTGTGACCTGAATTTTTTTTTTTATTTCCAGCTTATTGTGTCTCTAAGGCAAACTTGTCATGGGATCTTTGCAAGATTTATTCACAAGAGGTTTATCTTTGCCTTCCTTGAAGGCTGAGGGTGTGTGACTGGCTCACAGTCATCCAGTGGGTTTCCATTGCCAAGTGCAGATTCAAACCTGTGTCTCCAGAGTTGTCATGAATGACTTTTCAATTACTTTAAAGCAGGGCTGCCCACGAAGTCGATGGCGATCGGCTCGTCGATCGCGAATCCAAATGAGGTCGATCGCAGCCGGATGGGGTGCTTCTGCCCTGCGTGCAGCGCTCCTTCTGCACAGCATTGCAGGAACGAGGGAGCGCCTTCCTCGGGGCATTGCGGGAACGAGGGTGCACAAGGCAGGGCCTCTGGAGGCCCCGCCTCACGCTCCGCCCTGCTTCTCTCGCTGGCAGCAGAGGCTGCATGGCTGTTTCCGGATGAGAGAGAGGAAGGGCAGAGCGTGAGGCGGGGCCTCTGGAGGCCCCACCTCACGCTCCCTCATTCCCGCAATGCCCTGCGAAAGGAGCGCCGCACAGGCGGAAGGAGCGCGCGCACGGCGGCAGACGCACACGGGCAGAAGGTATATCTTTTCAACTTGGTTGGTTTAAAAGTAGCTCGCATGCTGAAAAAGTGTGGGCACCCCTGCTTTAAAGCATAGGTTCTTTTTATTGCAATTTCCAGTCTGAGAGGTTATATCAGATTACAGAAAAACATTTAAATATAGAATGGCATTGGACGTACAGACGTATAGATTCTATGCAACTACATTGGATTTAAAATTACATTGATTAACAAACAAACAAAGGGGAATTACGTTTTCACTCAACATTCACACCACATGTACACGCATTCATCCTCAGGCATTCAAATATTACTATATCATTTTCTCCCTCCTTGGAGAAGCACTTGTTAGGCCAGACCCTGCCAGCCTTTCAACGCACAGTTCCAAAACTTCCATAATACCATAACTTCAAAATTCCCTAAGCACAATGCCAAGGACCAGATCTCTGTTTTCCATACAGCAAAACCTGACTCCTTGCACAAAATCTAAGACTCTAAAAGTGCACTTTTTCCTCTTCCCTTGAGAAAGAAACCCCAGTGACCAGAATCATGCTTTCCCATAGCATATTTGACACTCTCAATAGGTACACTATCTCTCTCCTTCCCATGGAGCAGAGCATAGCGGGTGGAACAGACTCCCCAGGACTGCCACACTTTGAGCATTATTAGATTCAGTCTTTTATAGGAATATTCTGCTGATGTTGTCCCAAAGTTGTAAATTAATGATAGACATCTTCCATCCTGGCTCCATCTCAGTTTCCTGGCCAGATGTTGATCTTCTTGATTGGTGTTGATCTTATGTTGACTTCCTACTTAACATAAGGAATGTTGCAAACATTTCCTTTACTTGAAAGAACCGTTGTCATGGTTCTTATCAGAGTTTAACTTTCAATTCTTATTAGCAGGTTTTAATCACAGTCCAGCAAGCTGGTAGTTAGTCATTGCAGGCCTTAATATTATATTGGTATCTCCAAAATTCCATCCATACATCCTTCCATTCTTCCATTCATTCCCACACATCATATTAAATTTCCATTTCTCAAATCTACACATTAAATTTTTAATACAGAGTCACAGTCCAATGTTCAAACTGCTATACCATGCTGGCTCTCTGAAAAACACTGCATTGAAATGAATATTATTGTATATACTCATGTATTAGGCTAGAAATATTAGTCAAAAATTGACTCAAAAATCTTGGGTCAGCTTATCCATTGGTCAATGTAAGAAATGTACCTTCACCGTCATCAAAAGAAGGAATCACCCCCTTCTCTGAATAAAATGGGTGAATGGTGAGATGCATCCCAGGAGAATCTAAAAGAAGCACCAACCCACTCTTCTCTCTCTGCATTTTTGAATGCCTGGGCAGGAAAATGGTAGACCGGGGCAGATTGCTGTCTGGGATGGCACTGACACTTTCCCTTCTCTGTGGAATGATCCTCAACTCAGGTTTTCGGCTTATACATGAGATCAACCTATAAATGAGCATATATAGTACATGCTTTAAAATTTTCCAGTAGTGACAAAGCAAAATTAAATTTGTATGGAAATATCACTATCACCCAAGCAATATAAAACTTTGGAAATGAGAGTGAAGTTGAATTAAAATGGTCCAATTAGGAATAGGGCAGAAAAAAAGCTACTAATATTGTCAGTTGCATTGTTAATCACACACAAGTCAAAATGATAAGGCTGCAATTGTTTGCATTCTTCAATGGGAATACATCATCCTGAGCATTATAGGTCTTGTTTTGGATTAGGTTACCTGGCATAAACAGAAAAAAACATGTCAATTTTATCAATGCCTTCTCTTCCATGAATTCACTGAAAAATGGATGCAGGACCTGAGTTCATCATAGTCTGTCCACAAGGTACACAGTCATATGTAGTAATGTACTAGATAGTCCAGATGGTCTTAGACAAATTTTCTGTGTTTTTGTGACCATTTTATTAGCTTCCATGAAACATACATTTTCCGCTACTTACTCGAAGCTAAGACTGAACCCCCCCATATTGACATTTTCATCTCAGACAGCTGTTTTTTCAAAGGCTTCTTCATAAACCAGTCCTGTCCCCCGTCCCCCCTGTTTTTCACCACTGGCAGTGTGGACGGCCGCTTCTCTGAATCCTTCAACTAGACTGAAATAGTCGTAAAGGTGAGGGAGTTATCTCATTTCTGCTGTATTTGAAACTGGGTTAAACTCGTCTTGATGGGGAGCTCTTTTTGCACTTTATGCAAATAGCTCTTTTGTGACCTTGTGGCCTTGCAGATGAAGATCTGAAACAGGCAAATCCCTGGAAACCATTATTTGAGTAGAAATTGGACTGACAGCACCAGGAAGAATTTTTAGCAGACAGGCAATGCTCCTAGCAAAGAACTGGAAGACATTTCAGATTTATTACAATTACTGGAAGTACAGACTGGAGCAGGGGTAAATACTTCTTACAGGAAGCAAATGGGAAGCAGAAGCCCAATCCATCTTACTCTGTGGACACTTTAATTGGAATTTCCCTGAAAGTGGCAGACAAGTTCCAATCTAGTTAGCAGAACCAACTCAAGTTCTTAAGTTCAGAGAGTAATAAAGATAATAAATGCAGCATAACCTCACATAGAAAGGTAGCAGCAATGCCCAACAATATCTTGTGATTTTCAGCTGCTATTTATACCCTCATCTCACTTCCTCTCCAAGCATGGTTATATTTAGTAATGTATAACAAACAAGGCGTATGAAAAGAAATCTCTCGCCACTTGCAATTTATAAACTATTTGAAACCATTGGCTCCAACTTTAACAACTTTGAGCTGACAGAGGTAGAACCATGGGTCTCATGTTTTAGTCCAAGCTAATTTTGTTTTAATCACATAATGGATCCCTATTTAATATCCTGGAGTGTGCACTGCAATTCTTTTAGTAGTACAAAGGCAATAATACACAATGGACAAAAAGATTAAGGGTTTAGACACAAACTGATCCCTTGTTCTGGAAACTTGGCCAAATTTTTTTTTAACATGTATTAATTTTAAATTATCTTGAATTCTCTCCATAAAGGTAATGGCAGGGTTCATTTCTTATCCCCACTGTATTGTCACATTAACCCTGTTAAAGAATGAATGAGTCTAAAATACCCAGTGATTTCACTTAATGAACTCAGTGGGAACTAGAATGTGGCTCTATAAAAGTTCTGTCACATGTTAGATAAGCAACACAGGAGGAAAGGAAAGTGCTAGATTTGCCCCCAGTTAATGCTACGTCTGTTATCTTCATGTGAAGAATGTCTAAATAGGAGGGGTTTCTTCCATGCACTGACACTTCCCACATAATTGGCGAGCCTATTTTTTCTGTTTCTGATTATGCAGATAGCTTGCATTCATAGGAGAAGCTCTCCTATTGATGTTTTTCACTTTCTGTGTGAGAAAAATGACAGAACTAGAGCTGGAGGAGGGCGAGGCTCACACACTTCCTTCTTTGTGTGCTTTTTGTACTTACTTCCCTAGAAAAGGACTAGAGTTAAAAACTTGGTCTCACAAACTAATCACTACACTGGCTCTCAAAGTGACCATTTTATGCTACTGTTTTGAGCAACCATTTTGAAGTTCTTTTCCTCCATCTAGGCACATGTTCTTTCGCATGTCTGGATTGAATGAGCTTATGATGAAGGAGTAGGTAATCACTATGATTTGCCTGAGGTCAGACACATCTGTACTGTGTGTGTGTGTGTGTGTGTATCTCCTTGGATGGGGGAAAAATAAACTTCTAAATGCTAACTTTGTCAGTACTGGTTTCTGCCTGCAGCATTTTATCGCTTCTGACCCAGCTAAAAAGCTGAGTGATAAGAAATGTTATTTGTGCAAGACTGTGAAAGTATTTTCTATTCGGAAAGACCAAACAACAGAGGTGGGAAATGGGTCCTTCAGTATTGCTGAACTTCAACTCCCAGCAGTTCTGGCCAGCATAGCCAGTGGTAAAGGATGGTGGAAGATGTAGCGCAACTGTATCTGGAGGGCAACACGTCCACAATCATGTACAAGGAAAGATATAGCATGCTGAGTCATGAGCACCACAGTCATTCCTTCCTCCTTGGTTAGTAAGCCATCATTCAGGGCCTCAAACACATGCAGGCATGCATGCATGCATGCATGCATAACTGCTAACATACCTTCTCTGCATTTCTGTCATCTTTCTTCATTTGCCCCCCCCCCCACACACACACACACACACTATCTTGAATTGCTGCTGCTCCATCCATTCTATTGTTTTTCAATCTTCATCTGTCATCCTAACCATTCGAACACAGGAAACTGCCTTACACTGCAGCATCACAGTATGGAACTACAATCCTTATCCCTGATGAGTGTCCATGTGGAGTGGTAGTGTAAACCATCTGAAAGGCCTTACTAGGAGCACTTGACTCAGTTGTGCTGCATGCAAACATGTGCTCTATCATTGAAGTATCGCCCTTTCCCTTAAAACAATGCCACAGTTTGTGGGCATGACTTGAGGACACATCATGTAGTAACTTTGAAAATCTAGGCAGATATAGCCCAGTAGTGGTGACTGACTAAGAACACTGTGTGCATTCTGGAATGGGAATTAGTGTGGCATCCCGAATGCTGTTGGACTTCAGCACCTATTCTCTCTTCAATTGCTGGATACTCCAGTATCACCTGGAGAGTAACAAATTCTTTGTTCCTGTTAAAATAATAGGCACACAGCTTTCTGGATATGGATTTGGATGTTCAACTGAATTGTAAAGCCCCCATGTGCTGATCAACCTTGTGAAGCCAGTGATATGCTAGTGTGGATAGCCAGATCATAAATCATAATTTCCTAGAATCCCTTTGAGCTCTAGAGGTTCAAGTGATGATTGCACCATTTTGTCATTGGTATATCAGTACATAAGTGATCATCACTTTGGTTTCCCCATATCATCTGTCGGTCTGAAGATACCTTGAGTTAATCTATGTTTTAAATTCATCATATGCTTAAAAAGTCATATGATGAATTTCTGACCAATACAAACTACTCATTTTCCAAAGGATAGTGATTTTTAGTGAAATATCATGATTTGGAATTACATATTCCAGTTGTCACAGTCTTATACAGTAGTCCCTGAGCTCTCTTGGCCGGACCATAACCATTCCCCTCATTGCCCCCAACCCCTGCATTTTCAGGGTCACTTGTCAGGTGATGGACTATATTCATTTTAGAGGCCGTCCATGGGATGCTAATTCATAGGCCACTGCTTCTGAGAGGCATTCCTTCCCAGCGTGTCAGCTCAAGCTTGTTGCCTGTACTAGATCAAACAAGTTTGTGCTCTGCACAGCCATGCAGAACTTGACCTGAATGCTATCTTGGCTGAGCTCCAGTCTCCCACTGACTGAGTAGGATGGTGGAATGGGTAATGCTGGGCAGCGAACCAGAACTGGTGTGAAGTAAGGACCTGATCTTTGTTGTGGTGGTGGTGAGAAGAAAATTTCTTGTGGGAAATGCCACTAGGTCTCAGGACCAAAGGGAAAGCTCTGCCCCCTCCCCTTCATTGTCTTTTCATGTGTCATAAAAGATGGACTGGGGTTGGCATAGATAGTATCAACTTCAGCCAGTTCTTGTAGAATAGATTTCACACACCCTGGTAGGATAATAGTGAGGAATTTGGTACAGCTGTGTTTTCTTCTTGATACACAGAGGAAGGCCTGTGTGCCAAGTCTCTTGGTATTTACAGGTTAAACGGTGATTTCTGAACCCTATCTTCCAGGTGTTTTGAACTTCAACTTCCAGAACCCTAACCAACAACCCAATAATTCTGGAAACTGGTTCCAAACACCGGGAACATCAAAGTTTAGGAAACACTGGTTTAAAACAGGGCCATTACAATGTTGCTAATGATAGACTGTAATCATTCTTAATGTGTTATTGTGCACAATATAGAACTAATCCAACCATATGTTCACATTCAACCTGCTGGTATTACAAGACATTTGACATGTTGTGCTTTCTGGAATGTTGGGGCAAGTGTCTTGTTCAACACAGGGACACTGGTGTTGCCTACAAAGCAAGCAGAACTTGGGGAACCATGATTATTTTCAACCGAGATATTGCGGAATTGGGACCACATGGTTCAGACATTATGAATTAGGGCAAGAAAATTGAATTTCTATCTTCAGAGGTATAGTTGTTCTGGGCATTGCATGAATCAACAGTAAAAATGTACCATTGCAATGGATGAAGAGGGCTTCAGTCCACAAAAATATATATAGAGGCTGCAAGTTACAGACATCTGACTTACAAATGACTCATAGTTAAGAATATGGGTAAGACAATAGGAAGTGAGAAAAATCTACCCCTAGGAAGGGAAATTTGTTCCTGAGAGAGTTATCATGGGGAAAAGGTATCTCAACTGAAGCTTTCTCACCAATCCTTGTTTCCACAACAAGCCATTTTTTTTCAAAATCCAATGATCACAGGGACAGAAAGTCAGGTGAAATTTTCTGAACAGGGGCACAGATAGCAAAAGATGTGTTAACCCTTCCCTATGCTATCCAAGGTTTGTGTGTGTGTGTGCGTGTGTTTATGTGGCCAGTTACACTTAAAAATGTACCTGTTCCAACTTACATACAAATTCAGAACCTATCTTGTTTGTAACTTGGGGACTGCCTGTATTTTGATAAACATACTCCAATATATTGAGGTGCTATATAAAATTTCTTTAAACATTTAAGAGTTTCAACAAAAGTCTTTTCAATTGTATCAAATTAGTAACAGAAGTAATACTTGTGCCTCAGAAAGTGTAGATTGGGTAAACATTCAAACTTCCAGTGCAACTTGGTAGCTAGAAGTGAATTGGAACAATTAATGTTATTAACAGTTGTCAGCCAACATGTGAAGCTAATGGCTTCTTTTTTATGAGGTTGATGAAGTACCTCAAATAAGCAATTAAAAAGGGGTCATTTGTGCCTGAAAATATAACAAAGTTTTTTTTCCTTTTTCTGTTTTACAGCTTCTCTGTAATGGAAAAAGCTTTACAGAGATGCTTTAAAGAACACATTAATGATCCGCTCTTATGATCAGAAGCACAGTGACATTTTCTTTATCTGCATGGAGGTCAAAGCAATATACAAGGTTCTTCCTCCTCCCATCCCCAGCTGCCAAAATGATGGCCAGACCTAACACAGCATCACTTCTCTGATATACCCAAAATGTTACTTTTGACCCACAGAGGCATGGGAGGGGAATTTGCCAATACCCCCATATATATATATATATATATATATATATATATATATATATATATATATATATACATACGTACAACAAATGGTGCTGGGGATCATTTTGGACTTCTTTTGCTACATCTATTTATCATTGGCTTGTTGCCTAGAGACCCCTTCTAGTTATGTAGGAAAAGTAAATCTACACTTAATTGTCACTGTGGCTCAACACTTTCTGATGTTTCATCTAGATTGACAAACAAAACCTTTTTTACATTTACTCTGCTTGCTCAGTGGCGAATTCATTCTTGGTATGGGAGTGATACCTTTTGGAGATAATATTTACAAGACTGAGATATTTTAGAATTTGTAGCCACCCACTCTAATTAAAGTGCCCACCCAACCTACAACTAGGAGTTATAAGCAGAGCTTTTGTCGTGGACGAAGAGCCTTAAAGGAGCCAAGCCAAATATAAGTAAAAGTAAAGTTTATTTGCAAAGGTCCAAACAAAAATGGTCAAAAGACCCAAAAAACACTTGAACTTCAGTGTGAGCACAACAACACAAAATGCAAACCTACTGAGCAAAAAAGAGTCCTAAACAGAAAGCCTGGATTAAATCTCCACAAAATGTGCGATATGAGAAAACACAAAAGGGAAAAACAAGCATCGTCTGAAAGCCGATGTTGTAACCCAAGGGGGAAGAGCCAGGCAGTGAAGAAACATCAACACGGTTCATAGGGGAACACTTCCAGAGGGGAAGGCAGCAACGCGAAGTAGTTTACACCGGTCCGAAGTCACAACGGGAGAGCAGGAACAGCAATAGCAGCAAGTCCAAGAGTCAGTCCACAGTGACACAGCAAGACAAGGCAGAACACAAACAGCAAAGCAACAGTTTGCCAGCTGCAAGGGAATGGTTATTTCCCAGTCCCTCTTATTCACATATCCTCCTCAGAACTTGATTGAGCCAACGCCCCATCATCAACCCTTTCAGCTGCCACAACAGCTTCACGTGCTGCCCTTTGTCTCTCACGCCAATCCCTTCTTCTCCTGCCATAACTTCCATTGTCCCAATATGAAGACTGAACATCTTCATTCCAATTCCCATTCCTGACAAATCCCACAAATGAGTCACTGCTAGTTGGCTCTTCACAAACATCGCGAATTTGATGTACCTTAGTCCAGTCCATATCATCTGAGCTCAGTGACTCACCATCCCCATCACCCATTGATTGCTCCTCACCACCAGACCCATCATCCCCAGAAAACCCTGGAAAAGTACCTTCATCAGAGGATTAATTACTTGCCTAATCCTTTTCCTCTCATGCTCCTCGTCAGACTCCTGCTCACGAGTAACCCGTTTCACACTCCTGGCGCCAGACTCCACTCTCTCAGTCTCGCATTCAGGTGTAACCACAACAGCTTTACTTTATTTATGTCTCATGATTTCTCATGACTTCCCAAATGGAGACATACAGTAAGATGTTCTTTCACAGGGTATGTTCTTCTGCCTGACCAAATCTGTACATATGAGGTAGTTCTGTGATGACCTGCAGGTGATTTTTCTCACCATCCACAGTTCAAGGAATATGTCAATCACAGTCCTAACCAGTGTAGCAGTGGATAGTTCACTAACCCATTATAGACATTCTGTCAATGCTACAGGAAGAAAGAATTTTGCCTGGAACCTTTCCAATGTTTACAATACTGGAATGGATTTTTAAACAGAGTATTATTGCTGCATGCAAGCTAATATCACCAGCAAACAAGGCAGTTACTTGTTGTAGATTGTAATGCTTTCACCAGTCTCAAAAACAATTCAGATATCCATAATAGAAGAGGCAGAGAAAGAAGCATCTGTTGTCACCATGAAAAGAAGCGGCTTTCCAACTTTACAAGCCTTTGTCTGCAAACTCCACTGGAGAATATCAGAAGGAACTACACATTGTAATAAAAGAATTCTGAACAGATGTGCAAAACCAAATCTGTATAGACACACGATGGGAATCTTAATTAGGCATCATCCATCAGCTGTCTAAAACAGACAAACAATGAATTTCTGGATATCTTAAAGTCTGGGGCATCAGTACTAGCTCTGCTGGGTTTTCTGGCTGTATGCTGTCAATATTCAGAGTTATTTGCAGGAGTCTCTTAAATTCCTGAAGAAAGTACAGTCAGACCTACACATTTGAATATTTAACGTAGAGTGCTTGCAGATTTGGTGATTTGATTAATATGTCATTTCTAGAAATCTGTAGATCTTCCAGGTGATTCTGTAGTCAATGTCTAGACGACCTAGAGATTCCCAGAGGGATGTTTTATCAGATTTTAAAATGTTATTTTAATTTGCGAGTTTTCCGCTTTTGCGGGGGCCATGCCCCTAATCCCAGAAAATGTTGAAGATCTACTGTACAAACCACTGTCAGTCTTCCAGAGAAGATAATCCTAGCTACCATTAATATTGAGGTCTTTTACATCAACGTTACCATAAAATCAGACTAAATGCCATGAGAAATATAACTACAATGTTTCTAGCTACGGTATAGTCTAACTTACTCAACCTTGTCTCATTCAACATTCTGTATTATCCAAAAGGGTTTGCCTCCCTTTTGGATCCACAGCTGTTTCAATACATTGCAATGTTTTGGTGCTAAATTCGTAAATACAGTAATTGTTACATAACGTTACCATGTATTGAACTGCTTTTTCTGTTTGATTTGTTGTAAAAGATGGCGTTTTGGTGCTTAATTTGTAAAATTATTTGATGTTTAATAGGCGTTTCCTTAGTCCCTCCTTATTATCCAACATTTTTGCTTATCCAACGTTTTGCTGGCCTGTATATGTTGGATAAGTGAGACTCTACTGTACTTGAATTTGAGGTGGAAAGTTATTTTCAAATCAGTGGCACTAGAATGACTCCACAATATATGTACGTATTCATGACTGACTCGGAACAACCTAAGAACAGTTCTTTTGGTTGATATATGTTTATAGAACCTAGATCATCTGGACATGAGAAGTTCCACCAATATTTGAATTATATCTCCGACACCATAAACCTGAGTTGAGACAAGTCCACAAGTCCAATTCATTTTCTGGACACAACTGAACAACTACATAATTGACAATAAACATTCCTTATATCAGAAACATGCTGACCGTGACACATACTTACATATTTCCAGCTTCTACTCAGCACAAAGTCCATTGTGTGACACCAAATCCTTTGATACAAAGATCTTCTGTTGGAAGTCAATAGACAGAGATTGAGTGACAGGCCTCTAATGGACAATCCAAGCACCTAAGTAACAACATGAGAGGACAGTGATAATCACAAAAAGGATATAAACACAAGTCCCATACTGTACAACTAACCCAAGTACCAGTTTTACCCCATGTCTAATTTAGCAACAGCATTTCAGGATCTAAACTGTGTCACCTTAATGTGACATAAGAAAAAGGTTATTTCATTTGCTTGTCTGTGACATCCTCTGACAGCAATCCTATGCTGCATTCTACATGACATCAGAAATGGCAATATTAAAAAACCAGTGGGAGAATATATTCGTTTCTCAAGACATACTGTTACTGATGTTAAAGAAACTACCATGTAGCAAAAAAATGTCAAAGAGATTAGCATAAGAGATTGAAGTTACAATTCATTAGGAAGCTCCTAATGACCTTATACTACATCTGTTAATTGACTTACCTAAACCCAGGATGTTTGGATTATCAGATGCAGTTTTGTGAATGACCAGTATTAATAGTGCACTTCTGAGTATCCATACTTTAATTTCCTTCTGACCTCACTGTCCACAACTCCACCTTTAATTCCATGTACTGTACACTCACCTGAAACTATGGATATCGTTGTGCATTTATACTGCACAAATTCTCATGCTGCAGTAAATCAGTTAGACTGTGAGACACCATAGGGCTCTCACAGTCTACTTTGCAGAGTTGTTCAGACTAAATTTTGTTAGGTAATTAGATGTTGTCTGCAGAGTAGCCAACAGTGTCTCCTGATTAAGATGCTTTTTGTGTCTTCTCCTCTCTTCTCCTTCCCTGGTCCTTTGTTCCTCCTCCATCCTCATTTTCTGGAATGACTCTTTCAGCAGGGATAATGGGCCATGGACTATATTTGAGAGAAAGGAACCACCTCTATATATTTTATGTCTAAGAACATCTAATGAAATGGATAGGGTTGCCATTAGTCAACAGGCAACTTGAAGGCACACACACACACACACACACACCAGCAAAAAGAAATGGAAAATGTAGTTGCTAGGCAACCCCAATATAAGATCCTCTCTCTCACACACACACACACAATTCAGCATAGCACTTATAGAGCATAGGATCAGCAAAGGCTGCTTGGAATCCTTAGAGGATGAGTGTTTCATTCTGGCCTGATCACGAAAAAGAAACAAAAAGTAATCTATGAAGCCACTAGCAAATGCTTAGGTCTTGGGGCACTGCAAGTAAAAAAGTGCCCTACTCATTTCCCCTGGCAACAGCATTAAATTAGTTTGCAGAATGTTTGTGTCACTGACAGATAATCTTTTAAGCTTTTTGGATAGAGGCATTTAACCCAAGTATTCTGTTGCCATGGCAAGGCAATGTGTTAGCTCTGTATGCTGAATCTGACCACATCAATGTGGAATGTGCTCATCATTTGTGCACACATCCTGTCATGAGATTAGCTAGAGAACAGACTGCTCCTTGGCCTGGTAATTCATTCTGTGTTGCATTCACAGCATACCATGCATGTGCCACCCATAGCCCAGGGGTGATAGGCACTCATGGAGCCTCTCTGCATGATCTTCTGTACATGCCCGAACTGCCTCAGCTGGCCTCCACAACCCCTCTGCAGCTTCGGTTTGGCTGAGAAATGTGGAGCATGGATAAAGTCATCCCAGAATGCTATTTTCACCACACAATCACGTTCCCCTAGCTTTCCAGACATATGTTTGGGAGGGTGTCATGAGCACAACTGTGCCTGGGAAGATTGCTTATGGAAGTGACTGCTCCCATGGTGTCCCATCCTCAGCACTCATGTCCTTCTAACAGCCTAGCTAACAGCTGTTTGGTTGGCTGAGTTTAAATGAGGAAAAGACGCATGGGGAAATAGTGATTAAAGGGAATAGTAAATTGTATTCTTTCTCTTCCCCCTTGCTGAAACTGAAGCATAGATGCAAAGATATCCATGTGGAGAAGAAAGGCATCAGTGCTCAAGGGTTCATATATAAGAGGAAAGGGGAAGGTTTGAGTTCACATGAATACATATGGATATGTGCCTGGGTAGGCATGGTCCCCAGCTGTATTGCTCCAAAGAGTACTATCTATCCAGTGGTTCTCAACCTGTGGGTCCCCAGGTGTTTTGGTCTGCAACCCCAAAAATCCCAGCCAGTTTACCAGCTGTTGGGATTTCTGGGAGTTGAAGGCCAAAACATCTGGGGACTCACAAGTTGAGAACCACTGATCTATACTATAAAGGAATTGGTGTTATTCTAGCTCATCACAATAGCATTTTAAAAAGCAGGCAAAGTTTATGTGCGCACTTTTAATCCTGTGGCTGCCTCCTGCAGGATTCTGTGATTTGTAGTTTAGGAAGGGGCCTTTAAAATGCATAACCAGAGAAGTCCTCGGCCTCACTCAACTACACATCCCAGAATTCTACAAGAGGCAGCCACAGAATTTACCTATTCTTGTGTGATGGATCCTAAAGGATACCGAAGCCCTGATCAATGGAAAGTCTTGAGTTCTGTTCATCTGCTTTTTCCCTCTTCTGCATGCAAGCACACATCTAGAGCTCAAAGGAATAGAAATGCTCTACATCTCTCTCTAATTTCCAACAAATATATGCAAGCAGGCCTGAAGGCTTAATTCTCCACCTATTACTAGTTTACCTTTACCTTGCTAGCGTTTCTTTACCCAACACCACATATTTCAAGAGTTGTTGTGTTTTTGAGATATATATATACACACACACACACACCCTTCTTAACATTAACATATTATAAGGCATGTTAACATATATACCATGCCTTCTTAACATTAAGATATTATAAAGATGTAATGAAAATAAAGAGTAAAAGATGGAGAAATAAAGAGTAAAATAAGCCTTCGGAGAATAATGTAGTGCAATAACAGATATGGAATATGTGCAATGAGTATTGGAACGGCCATGGACTACAATTATGGGTGGCGTAGTTTTAATATTGAATGCAATGATTTTAAATGTTTAATATTATTACTTTTTAATTGAATTTTAATTTTAATGTTTATTGGAATTGTATGTTGCTCTAAGGCATTGAATAATTGCCTGTATGGAAGCCACCTTGAGTCCCCTTTGGGGTTGAGAAAAGCAGGATAGAAATATGGTAAATAAATAAATAAATAAATAATTGAACGGGAAATAGCAGCATAAGGATGAAACTACAGCAAAGTGATCCCACAGGAATTAAGCTGGATGTAATTTGTGTAAGGGAGAGAGGGTTTTTTAAAATGTGGTATAGGGAAAGTCAAATGCAGAAAACTTGTTTCCAGCATCGTACATTTTTATCAACAACTCCCTAAGGGTAGGTTCAGTCTGGTTACATCCACATTGCTGAGCAGCTGCACAAACCAGCAGAGTGAAGGTAGGGAATAGCAGTGGAAATAAACAGTAATGTGTGCACACTGCAGGTGTGTGTGTGGCTTCGCAGTTGGACAAATAGAACTAGTCCTTGAGTCTGAAAAGGTTTTAGTTTTCATGTGTTTTGGAAACAATCTGAATCTGTTAAATGAAGTGTATGCACCACATCCATATGCATAAGCATTACATAACATAACATAAATTCTATATTGATTAGTCAATTTTGACCATATCAAATCATACAGAACATACACATACATACAGTATTAAGCATAAGCATTAGTAAATGTCTTTGATATCACACAGAAGACAGACAGATGGATAGAAAAGCATATATCTCCCACTCCAATTTTTGTCACTGCATATATGGCTGAATTTTATGTATAGTACTCTCTGCATCTCATCAACTGGGCTATATTCCTCATAAACTAATAATTAATGCCATGGCACTTTGGTTGCTTTTGCTGCACATGACTGACATAGTTACCCCTTTGGAATCTGAATGTTTGTTTATATAGTGCAGTGGTCCCCAAACTTTTTTGGCCTACCGCCCCCTTTCCAGGAAAAAATTTACTCACCGCCCCCCTAGAAATTTATTTTTTTTAAATGTGATAGCAATTAAACAGAAAGATATATGTATTAATGCAGTAGTTCTCAACCTTTCTAATGCCGTGAGCCCTAAATAAGGTTCCTCATGTTGTGGTGACCCCACCCATATTTTCGTTGCTACTTCATAAATAATTTTGCTACTCTCATAAATTCTAATGCAGATATCTAACATGCAGGATGTATTTTTATTGTTACAAATTGAACATAATTAAAGCATAGTGATTAATCACAAAAACAGTATGTTTGGGGGAGTATGGAAACGGATGATGGGATTTGCAGTACCTTCAACCAATTCAGCTCTGACTTCCACAACCGAGACCCCATGAATGACAGACCTGGACCAAACTTGGCACACAGAACCCCCATGACCAACAGAAAATACTGGAGGGGTTTGGGAGGAATTGGCAGTGATTTAGGGGAGATGTAGTTCACCTACATTTGGAGAGCACTCTGAGCCCAAACAACCCTGAATCTGGACCAAATGTTGCACAAATACTCAATATGCCCAAATTTGAATACTAATGGGGTTGGGTGGATTGATTTTGTCATTTGGGAGTTGCAGCTGCTGGGATTTATAGTTCACCTACAATCAAAGAGCATTCTGAACTCCCAACAGCAATGGAATTGAACTAAACTTGAGCAATAGAGAATACTGGGCCTTGGAAACTGGGAGCTGCTTGCATTTTCCTTTGTGCCACGGCCATCTCCCAGGAGGCGCCTGCAAACGCCGCAGCGACTCAGGGGGCATTTGCAGACGCAGAGGCTTTCCTTCTCCACTGGACCAACTGGCAGGCACACACTCACAAGCGCGCGACTGTCTCAGCCTGCCAGTTGGAATCCCTGGGCAGGCGTTGCCTGGAAACCGCAGCGCCCCCCCTTCCTCTCCTCAACTTCGCCCATGGTGCAGTCCCTTATTGCCCCTTCCTTCCAAGGGACCCATTGGATTGGAAGGGGCGATACAGGACTACGCCGTGGGCAGAGTTGAGGAGAGGAAGGGGGCGCGCGCTGCGGTTTCCAGGGGGCGCGCGCTGCGGTTTCCAGGCAGCGCCTGCATGGGGTTTCTAACTGGCAGGCACACACCCGTGCGCTTGCGAGTTGGAACCCACTACCACCCCCTTACAGGGCTTCAGTGTCCCCCAAATTCTCCTGAGCCTCCCACCGCCCCCTTGGATCTCCTCACCACCCACTAGGGGGCGGTACCGCCTACTTTGGGAACCACAGATATAGTGTATGAGTGAAAAGAGGGAAGTCACCCAAAAAGAGGTAGAGAAGATCACCCCTTGGTTGGTTGAGGAGCATGGTGCCTTAGTATTTTTTTCTAGGGAAACAATATTAGTTCAAGATGTGTCCAAAGGATCAAAAATGACTGGAAAGTCCACCAGCATCAGTCATGACCAATATCTTTTAATAGATTTCTCCCTAGTAGATTTGTTGTTTTCTCCTTTAAAGCCATCTAATCTAGTTGGCAACAAATTTCATAAATTAGTAATATGTTGTTTGAAGAAGGGTTCTCTTTTGTCTGCCCCGGATACACTGCTGAGCAGTTTCACTGGTAAGTTCCTTGGTTGTTTTCTGCTGATGTATTTATAGAAATGCTTTCTGTTTCGTCTCTGCATTTTTAGTAATGTGTTGCTCAATTTGTATTTTTCCCCTTCCATATTGTCAACAATTCTTTCATCAGAACTTGGCCTCATTTGGGCAACTTATCAATTTTCAAAGACATGGCTGTGTGTTTATTTTATTTTATATTCTTTGACCCAGCTCATTAACCATGATCAGTGCATCTACACTGTAGAACTAAATCAGATTGACATCATTTTAACTGCCATGGCTCAATGCTGTGGAATTCTGGGATTTGCAGTTTATTGAGGAACCAGCACTTTTTGGTAGAAAAGACTTGTAAAACTACAGTTGTCATCCTTCAATTCCATTGAGCCATGACAGTTAAAGGGGTGTCAAATTGCATTAATTCTACAGTGTAGATACATCCTTAGTTGCATCTTTTCTAACCTGTGATATACATTCTATATATGTTGCATTATTTATGTGTCCTGAAAACATTAGGATATCTTGACTTTTCTCTTTAATCTCCAATTATATGTTTTTGGACAGTTAACTTAAAACTATATGTTACTGGAGTTGGAAAACTTTAAACATATACTGCATTTTGTATCACTGCAAATACTATCTGCATTTGTTTGGCAACAAATCTCACACTGGGTTCTTGGCACCATTGAGGTTATGACAAGGGTCAGTTTCTATGCGTTCAGTTCCCATGACAACTCTTCCAATGCACCTTCATTTACTGTGCCTAGAAATGTCTTCTCTGTGATGCAGGCCTAATATAAATTCTCAGTTAGTATGGTACTAATTGAAAGCACCTTTGTTGTTTGTTTGATTTCCTTAGGACTCTGCTTCTCATCATATTATTCTGGGTAACTAACAAAAATAATAAGATCATTATAATTGTTTAGTAATATGCCCCAAAATTAGAAAGTGACATTATTCCAAGGCTTGTGCTTAGGATATCTATGTGCCCTGTCTTACATAGGACAGTTCTCTCTTTATAGGGCTGTCAGGATCTGATCTCATCCTTTGTGGGGTGGGGAAAACAATAGGAAATAAGAATAACAGCTTCAAAGTTATCTGAGAACAATGCCTGGAAAGCCGATACAGCGGTCACACAGTTCACTGGGTCACAGGCTGCATCTACACTGAATTAATGTGGTTTGTCATCATTTTAACTGCCATGGCTTAATGCTATAGAATCCTGGGGGTTGTAATTTTCCAAGGTCTTTCACATTCATGCTAAACAGTGCTGGTGCCTCATCAAACTACAAATCCCAGGATTTCATAGCATTGAGCCATGGCATTTAAAGTGGAGACAAACTACCGTACATTAATTCTACAGTGTTGACCCGTAGTCTTCCCCACCCTATTGAAATGCATGACATTTCTATTTCAGTGACATTAATTAGTTCTTAATTTGCCTCAGCAAGGTATATGTAAATTTTGTGCAAATACATCTCCATGTTTGTTCATGGTAAAAATGGTGGCGATTGAATGACAACCCTATTTCTACTTTAGATCTCAGCCTCTGGGGTTTTCTTTGTATAATTGCCTTTTATTATTGTTAGTTTACTGCCAAGTGGCGGTGCCTTCATTATGATTATTACTGTAGCACATATATGGCATAAACGTGTCTGGATGCAGATTCCAGTCAGTCTGGATGCCTATGCTAATTAGCCGCTGAAATGTTCCTGTGGAACCAAAGTTAATTAACAGAGGCACAAGATGTACAGTTTTTGATTGTCTTACTCTGACAGTCTATCTCCACTGAGAGGTTGCATTTCCATCCCAAGCATCCCAATTAACTCCATGGGAGCTGAAATAAGAGGTTGGCCCTACTACTAGGCAATGTGAGGCAGTTGCCTCAAGCAGCTGGTTTCAAGAGTCTAGAAAATGCACCCTGTGAACAGTTATTTAATCTATCTACTATTGCTGTCTTTTGGGTGCCAGGGAGAGGCACTTTCAATATTGTTTTGCCTCGGGTATCAAATAACTTGGCAGGCCATGGCTATTATACACTTTAACCCGAGGCTGCAAAATCTCTGCACCTGTCCCTTAAAGGAATCCTAAATCTGTCCAAGTGATTTTATTTTACACCTATACAATAAAAATCTGTAACTGTCACCCAAATTTCATACATTCTTGATCAAATGTCAAAAGCCTTCACCAAGAACAACTTGTCATCCTCCACTGCATTTAACCAAACTCAAGGGAATGTGGGTTGGGAAAAGATTGTCCAAAACAGGTAACCTTTTGGTTCTGGATCTGGCTCTACCTACCATGGATTCAGCCTCATTCACTATTGACCCCTAAGGCAGTGTTTCTCAAACTCTGCTCCTCCAGATGTTTTGGACTTCAGCTCCCACAATTTCCAACAGCTGGTAAGCTGACTGGGGTTTCTTGGAGTTGAAGTCCAAAACACCTGGAGGAGCAGAGTTTGAGAAACACTGATCTAAGAGAATGCATTGTTAAATGACTAGTTTTAGCCCGAGACATTTTTAAGTGACCCTAGGTATATAGTTATATAAAATAGGTGTAAAAACAAATCATTTATTTATAACAAATCAGCATTTCCAAGGCTTGCTAAACAGGTGGATTTTCCTTTTTATGAAGTACAGCTGAAGCATCTTCTGCAGAATCCACTGTAAACACTGCACAACAGATTTGTGTAAATATCTAAAGTAGCCACTAGGTGATGCTCAGAAAACATGTACTGTTGTCAATATTTTTGGAGGGGGACCCCAGCCAGCACTGAGCTAAGGGGAGCATATTTGGGCTCAGGAGGACCCACAGTTTAAGAAGCAGTTTCCTAGACCAGTTGCTGATTCCTGTTTGAGCATTTCTTATAAAGCCAAGCCATGCAGGTCATATTGAAATGTGAGTGTTTTCAAAATGTCCCTGTTTTGAAGAAGGCTCCTGTTCTGAGGAGAATCCTTGCTCTGCCAGGTCGCTATCCCCAAACACCATAAATATGTTTCTGTTGATTTTAGGTTAAAATTTAGCCCAGAAAAGTAACACCAAGCAAGCAGTTGAAAGCTGCAGACAATAACCATCTGTTGCTGTTTTTAGAATGAATCATTCCTCAGGTAAAGACCAACAAAAGTGGCCTGATTAGAATGCGGCCTGCCTGAAAAGAAACTGAGAGATGAGCTCAGAAATGCTTAATGTTTAACTCTTAATTCTTCCACCATGCTATTCAAGAACCAGATTGAGTAAATCTGATCTGGCGCAGAGGAGCTCTTACCCTTGCTCACCTCCTGTCATCACTCCTCAACTGGAATTTGGCTGTTTGAAGAAGAGAGCAGCCTATATCCATGGAGCTGCTTTGTGCAGCTCAGTACATTCGATGGTATGAATCCTCTCTACATATAGAGGACTGCCTTCTCTTTTGAAAACTGCCCTCCATATAAAGAGAGGAGTGGAAACACGTAAGGAAAGGAGGCAAGGCTAACATGCGTCCAATGTCTTTACCTCACTGTTTCCTCAACACTTAAACAGAACATGCAAAGCATACATCTACACAAATCTGGTCCCAAATGACCTTGTTGCTGCTTGGGACAGTTTTGTGATGTATAAAAGCAATGGCTCTTTTTTGAATTGAGAAAATAGGGTTGTCTCATTTCTTGTCCATGAGAGGTGGTAGTAACTGCTTCCAGACCTAGGAACTCCCTCACTAGGGAGACCAAAATGGCCCACTCCTTACTTTCTGCCCACTGGCATGGGAGAGCGGTGATGTCAATAAACTTTCAGGAAGTGACTGAAATTGGCTTTTAAGGCTGGGTTGCTATGTTGTTTTTAATGAATTTTATGGTTTCAATTCTATAGATAGTTTAGCTTTTTCAAAATAATTATATCTTTAGTGATTATTGTGATTTGTTGTGCTTTTAATATTTATGTAAAGTACATTGAATCCCAATATTGGGGGAAAGGTTGGTAAAATGGATAAAACTGGCATCATCATGAAAAACATTTTGTCTCTAGGGTTGATAGCTAATTTCAGTTTACTTTAGATTTTCACACCTTATCTTTAGTTTATAAATCACACAGTGCAGTTGTCCAAATGACGCAATGAGGGGTATTTCAATAAAACCATACTTTATTCTGATATGTTTATGAAACTATTGAACATTTGGAGCTGAGCTCATATTGAATGTGTAAGAACTCAAGAGTGTTTACAACCGGGTCCTTCAAATCAGGAAGCAATTATTTCAGAGAAATATCATTTGTATAAACAAAATGGTTTCCTTGTTGTAGAAGTGGAGGGGGGGGGTGTCCAAAAATTACCATTATGTAATTTGATTTGGGGTATTTTATCCATTGTCATCTCTTTGAATTAAGTTTGGGATGCTTAAGTAGATGATGACTGTCAAACCACTGAATTTTATATTCCTTTTAATAATGCCATTTCCTATTCTTTCTACTTCAAAATAGACACAATACAGTTAAACCAATCTTTTGAGTATTGTTAAGTGTCAGAATAATCTGTTCAACTGTTTTCTGATAATAAACTATGAAATCTATTTGCTCTGTGTTTTAGAGTATGACTAGTCCTACTCAATCTCAGCATAGGCTCATTATGGCAGTTCTGTAACAATTGGGTGTAATTGTTTGTTAAATTAGTTCTCAAATGAACAACTTTAGCAACCTTCTGCTTCAAAAGAAGTATTTGAAAACTATCCAATATTTTTGTGCAGACATTAATGTTTCTGGGCTAAAATGCTCTTTCCTGTATCTAAAATGCATTTTCTGTTCAAAAAAGTGAATTTTTTACACAGCCCTGAACTGCAATGATTCTGTTCAGTTCAGGGCCTGCTTATCAGGGTTTCACAACAATTGACAATGTAGTTTTCAGCCATTCTTCAAATATTTTTGAATATATTTTCCATCTCAAATAATAATCAGGTCAGTTTACAAAATCATGGAATTGGTACCATCTCAGTTGAACACATGCCAAGAAACAGTATATTCTTCTTACCAGATGTGTAGTAAGGCCGTGGCCAAAACTACATGAATTGTTTATGAGCAAAATCATTTTCTTTTGCTTCTCTACCAGATTTACCTGTCATCTTCCTGTGCGGGATACAATGAACAAAATGAAAACTTTCAAGCGGCGTTTTTCCCTTTCGGTTCCCCGGACAGAGACGATTGAGGAATCACTGGCAGAGTTTACAGAGCAGTTCAACCAGCTCAACAACAGAAAGAATGAAGGTAAAAGGTGGGAAATTAATCCCACGGAAAATAGAGTGTTATGGGCAGAAAGATAGTGCAGAGGTCAGTTCTAGACAGGTGACATTTGGAGAGATGATATCCCCCTTACTTTGGGGAGCAACACCTGTATGGTAGCCCTTGTAGCTTATGAGTTATGAAATGTTTGGAATGTGGTATCGAAGAGAACAGAGTGCGCTAGGTCAATGCATCCAAAAGTTTGGTCCTCCAGATGTTTTAGACATAAGTTCTCAGAATTTATGACCATAGACCAAATCAACCAGAGTGTGGAGAGTTGAATTACACAAAAATGGGTTCAAATTCTACCTGAACACTAGGAAGAACTTTCTGACTGTGAGAGCTGTTCAGCAATGGAACTCTCTGCCTCGAATTGTGCTGGAAACTCCTTCCCTAGAGGTTTTTAAATGAAGGCTGGATGGCCATCTGTCAGGGATGCTTTGATTGTGCTTTTCCTATATGGCAGGGGGTTGGACTGGATGGCCCATGTGGTTTCTTCCAATTCTAAAACACCTCGATGATCAAAGTTTGAGAAATGTTGTGCCAGTATTGTTCTGAAAAAGTCTGATCCCAAGTATTTCGGATAAGGTTACAAAGCACTCTCTTTCACCCACCCCAGCATCTCAATACCCACATCAGATTTTATCATTGTTTAGTTTCCTTAAATTTAATTTACATTATGAATTCATCCTGCCCCTTATTTCCAAAGTTTTGAAATTACTGTTGTTGCTTATGTAGCCCAAACATTAGTACCCATGCAATGGAGAGTGGATTTGAATTATCAGCAGGGAAAAACAGGAAGGCCTAAGTTTTTCACAAGTCTAAAATATTTAAGTAAAGATATCTGGGAACCGAGGAGTGATAAACAAAACCAGCCCCCTGGAACTAGAGCATGTTCAGTATCCATAAAACAATGAGTTTCTGGGTGGCAGGAGTAATAAAATGGAATATTGCAGAAGTATTTTCCATGCTGTAATATTCTTGCAGATTCCATTTGTCTTGGTTGTGCAAATGTCAAAGTTAAAGCTAAAAGACCAACACAATGTATGAAATGAATATACTGGTAGTATGCTTATGAGAGCCCGCATGGTGCAGTGGTTTGAGCATTGGGGTATGACTCTGAGACCAGGGTTTGATATTATGCTCAGCCAAGGAAACCCACTATATGACCCTAACTGAATTGCATACACATAAGCTTCAGAGGAAAGCAAAAAAACAAACACTTTGAACAAATCTTACCAAGAAAACTCTGTGATAAGTTTACCTTAGGGATGCCATAAGTCGGAAATGACTTGAAGTTACACAAAAACTAATATACATGCAATTATTTTCAGTGTGTTTAAATATATATTTTTAAAACATATCTTCCAGCAAGATATATGCATAATGATTCAAAATAGAAAGTAGCTAACCACAAGAAATTAGAATCATTATGTTGAGTTCCTTTGAGTGAACATCATTCCAATTGTGCCACTATAATCACAAGCAAAATATTTGCCAGTTATTATTTTTAATTCTATCTTCTAGATGTGAATTGTTATAATAATAATAAAATATTTATTTATATCCCACTTTTCTCCCAAAACAGCTTCCAACATATTAAATACAGTATAAAATCAACAGCAATTATAAAACACATATATAACACATGAACCATGAATAAGATATAACATAAATATTTTATAAACCCTATGCATTATTATGGTGTCTCATCCCGTCATATTGTAAAATCTTTGTCGTTTGTTTTGAGAGAAAGCAAGTTGGCTTTAAGATTTCCTTATACAGTGGACAGAAGAATTAGTAATGAGGGCCATCCTCTGACTCACTCCTAACATAAATTCATAGACTCTTCTTCCTCTCTTCCCCAGTTCCAAATTTTATTGATTTTCCAAAATGGCAGTACATTAAAACAACAATCTATTGAGCCTGGAAGCATTAGCAACAGAGTTTGTAATCAAAGGTATAAAAACAAAAAAAAGTGCTTACTATTCTTTTAGATGGAAAGTTTGTAGAGTAATTGCCCTGTTTCATTAATAAAAAACAAGGTGAGGGAAACAGACAATACTGCCTGACTTGTAATCTTCACATGTTTCATTCCCAATTCCTCCACTTCTTTTTCTTTTTGCAAGATATTTATTAAGTGATAATACAAAATACACTTTATTTATATTCTGCTTTATCTCCCTGGAGGGACTCAGCGGATTACAATACAAATATGAGGCAAACATTCAATGCCTTTTACACAGAGACATACAACAAAGACAAAGGTTAAAGGCTTTCCCCTATTTCCCTCTCCAGCGTCTGGAGGCAAAGCTCAACTACAGCCATGGGGAGGTGCTCTTGTTCCATTTTTCCATGACAAGGAGTCTGTTGTCCATAGACACCCCTGATTGTGTTGCCATCATCTGCATATCTACATGAAGCACCCTTTTACCTTCCCACCAAGGTGGTACCTATTGATCTACTTGCATTGTATGCTTTCGAACTGCTAAGTTGGCAGAAGCTAGTGCTGACAGTTGGGATCTCACCCCAACTCATGGTTTCGAACTGCCAACCTTCTGGTCAACAGATTTACTGCAGCTAGTGGTTAAACCTGCTATGCTACCGCGGCCCTTCAGTAAAACAAGAGAATCCCTATGCACCGGGAATGTGGCGCAGCTGGGTGGGAGTCAGCTGCATAAGATCTCTACTGACCAGAAGGTCATGAGTTCGAGGCCTGCCCGGATCGAGGTGGGCTCTTGACCTATTGTGTAGCCTGTTGTCGACCTTTGAAACCCGAAAGACAGTTGCATCTGTCAAGTAGGAAATTAAGGTACCACTTTGTGGGGAGGCTAATTTAACTGATTTACGAGGCCATAAAAAAGATCTCTGAGGAATGAAGGAGTGCGACAGATCCCCCTGGTGGCCTCTGTCTGTCTTGTGTGTTTGTGTGTCTAAATGTAATGTGTATATTGTAATCCGCCCTGAGTCCCCTGCGGGGTGAGAAGGGCGGAATATAAATGAAGTAAATAAAATAAATAAATTTTGACAATCATAGGCACTTGGAGCCTGCTATCTGGACAACTGGAGTCTATACCCAGATAAGATGAGTTTGGTTCCTGTATTCATTGCCCAGTATTTGGTGGGGGTCAGAGGCAATATATATGGCTAGCATTGGCCCTACAAGGTGCATATCCTCACAATGTCTATCCAACTGACATGTTTCTATTTAGTCTGAGCAGCTTTGGCACATGTAGGATTTCCCCCATGGGAACATAGACTGCAGCCAATTGGGATCTGCATTGCTATGGATAGAACCTTTTCTATGTAGACATGGCTCCCTTCGGGCAGAACCAGTTCCATGTTGGCTGGATTGCAATGTTCATTTGTGAGTTCTTAAACTGAAGGGAAGGTTAACATTGTGCTACTGATTCCTTCACAGTCCCAGTAGCATAGATTTGAAATTATTGAGTTAGGCTGTAGTCATCACCTTAACTGACCCACTACAGCCAGCAAAATTCATGGAATTACCATTTACTGAATCTGGAAGGATTACTAGTTGAAGGTAAACAAATGCAAAGTATAAGTAACTGGAATCAACCTGTAAAAAAGAGGAAAAACAGGAGAAGCTAGGTTTCTAAGTGAATAAGAAAACTAAATGCTTGGGAATATAATTGGCAAGTTGAAAAGCAGACCTGTACAAAGTAATGTTATGAGAATTTTCGGCTAATATTAAGTCTCAGAAAAATGGGAATGTTGAATTGATCTTTTTCAAGATGATCTATTCTTCACTAAAGAGGGTTTTATTATTTCATATTACTGTCTTATTTCAATTTACTGGCCATTTTTGATGGATTTTATTTGCTTATTTGTAAACTTGCCTAGGGAACTTGTGGCAGAAGAGCAACAGTGGCTCGCGATCCGAGTTGGGTAGAGCTTATCTTTCTCACTGCAAGATGAGAAATCCACCCTGCACCCAACTCTATTGGTGTAGATTGCAATATGGAAAAGATACAATGTCTTAGGATGTAAAAAAGAGAGAGAGATATTATTTTATGCTTGAAAACAGCCCACTGCCTATTGGCCCGGAAATACTTTTAATGGCTTTCTTTGGGGCTTCCTTTAAAGAAAAGCAGGCAATGTTTAGATAACAGTAATTATAACAAAAGATGGACTACATGCCTTTGTTGTGAGCCACGCTCGGGTGAAAAGGGCGGGATATGAAATAAAGAAATAATAATACAATTTACAAAATCAGTTATACGTGCATGTATCTTACATCAAATTACATATACATTGTCAGAATTTTTTTAAAATGCATACTGAGTAAATTAAAATGGGTACAAAATAATACCTGCATTACAACTTTAAAATCAGCTTGCATGGATTCTAAATAAGAGTGCCTCCAAGGTTTATTCTTGATATCTGATAGTTTACAAACTAAGAGGCTGAGCATGATGCTATTCCAGTTTTTTTCCAATGTTCATCAAGGACATCCTTATCATAACATTTCTACTGCAGATCATAGGATTAGAAGAAGGCCATAAAAATATTTCCAGGCTCAAATGCCTGGGACTGTTTTCAAGAATATAATCGTCTCTCCTTTTTTCAACACCTTAAGACATTTTCTCTTTTCAAGATCACATCTGCAGTTTTCCATCCACATTTATAGTTTTGACATTTATTGATTTGATTGGAATGTTCTCTCTAGGAATCTCTAAGCCTTCCAGTGTGATTCTGTGATCAACTTTCTCCAGTCATGCTGGAGAAAATAGGGATTTCTAGAATAAACAACTCTCTAGAAATCTTAGTCCTCTGGTGCAGTTCTGTGGTCAGCTTTCAGTGAAATTCAACCATAGAATCATGTTGGAAAACATTTAAATTCCCAGAGAGTTTTTTTTAAAAAAAAAAAGCAGGTAAAACCCCAGCAAATGTTCCCTTTCATTGGGTCCTGTGCTTTTTCCGCCAGTGAATGTGGAGGAGGATTGACTGTACTGAGTATTACCAGTCTTCTTTGCTCAATGGTAAAGGGCAGTTTATAAACTCTTGATTTCAGGGAGCACAGACAAGGCACCATTCTTCATTCCATCAATCGCCACCAAAGATAGGCTGCAATCAAAAGTTAGCATAATTAGACCCCAACCAGAGGTTGCAGATGAAGACTATATCAGATTTAACTCTGCTCTTGCTCTCTTTCTCTCTGCTAACGTCACTTGAACACAAGGAATGAGAAGGCATGCACTGAGAATCCCAGAAGTACAAGTGGAAAAACAAATAATTCTCTAAGTGAGAACAGGGAGTTCCAGGCAATGTCACCTTTAGGTCTGGTGCAGTCTGTTTCTGCAAATGCTGGAAAGGGCATTTACAAAGAGTCCTCGAGAGTTTCGGTAACAAGTACTTGAAGCTTTTCCATCCTTGTGGAAATTCTGTCTGCCTCAATGCCATATGGAAGAGCTAGAAATGTCATCTGCCTGCTTCTGATTCACAGCTGCCAGAAACCTCTGGGGCTCTTCTAAAAATTAGAGCCAAACTGTAGTGGAACTAGCATTGAATTTATAAAACATATTTTATCTTCATCATCCTCTCTACAAAATGTCAGCAAGTGCACAGGCAAGTCCTGAATATTTTCATAACCTTGTTTTTCTTAAACACAGATTATTGCTTTCTGTTTCTGTCTCTTTCCTTTTCCACAAAAGAGCAGTAGAGGTAAATTGCATTTTTTTTAGTTCAAGCTGGCCTGCAAATATTAAAGATAGTCCTTGTAAGGAGTGTTGGTGCCCCATGAAAACCCTCACTGTTTACCCCTAGTTAAGCCCTTTTTAGTTAGAGGGATTCATATTTTATGCACAGTTTCTGGGAGATCAGTCTAGACAGCCTCTTTGTATTTGAAGCCTCCACCGCCCTGCCCCTTTAGGAATCCCCTCAGGTGTGGTTATATCAGGCAAGACACTTCTGGTTCTTGGAAGAGTCAGCCTTTTGTGATTGAAAAGTGAAGAGAGAGAAAGGCTGGATGGTCTACAACATGGAACGCCTAGTCGGAGCTGTATTCAAATCCCGGTCAGAGCTGTATTCATGTCCAGTTGGAGTTGTATTCAAGTCCAGTCAGAGTTAAATATTGAGGCCATCTTAGAGACAGTTGAACACCATACATGAAAGAGACAATAAGAAGAAATAAAGATTCAAGAGCCTTAGTTTGGCCAGAACTGTGTATATACTTTACCTCTCCTCATAAAGAATTTGTATTGAGTGAGACTCAGGAGGAGAGAAAGTCTAAAATTCTTGTCAGTTAGTAAACTCTTGTTTGATTCAACTATATAGACTCCGATCTGTTCTCTGCACAGCCAGTTTACCTTCCATGTAGTTAAGATAGTGTGGGGGCAGAACATGGTGTATTTTTTCATTGATCAGGATTCTTGGAGCCCAAGACATGATTGATGGAACAAACAAGCCGTAAAATCAACAGATCTTTCTAGAGCCGCAGATTTTAGAGCCAAGCAGATATGTTAACACTTAACAAAGTAATGAAAAAGTTGTGGTTTAAGCAAAGCAAGTTTCTGGCCTGTTTCCCCAGGAGATCAAAGCTTGTTTTGGCAGATGCAATGTTTAAATATATTTATAAAAGGAGTGAGTCTTGTCAAAGGCAGCAGCAATGTCTGCAACTTCCCTTCTAATTTTGCTTTGATATTGTATGCAGCCTCATTATGCTATGAGTGTGAGGACCTGCTTATAATCCACCTGAAAAGTGGAGCTGAATCAAAATTCCTTCTATATGTGCCCAGATCCTGCCTGTATCCCTATTAAATGTCCCAGCCAAGGCAGTTTGGATACAGACACCTAGCAAGTAAGGTTACTGCTCCATCACAATTTGACTCTTGACGTTTTGCTTCTTTGGTAAACTAGTGAATCTTTTCTAAGCTAGAAACCCCTTTCTTGTTTGCACTTTATCAATTTTCTGATATCCATTCTGAGATGGAGCAGTCCCTTAAATGGGGGGCACACCATAGGTTATGTGGCATGATTTTAATTTCTTTTCTTCCTTCTTGCCTAATCACTAATAATAAATTTTCTTTAACAATGCAGTCTGTTACAAAATAGTGTGTTTAGCTGGGGTTCATTCCATGCCAAATACACAATGACTTAACAACTTTTTGTTCTGCTTTAGCATGTCAGTTCTGGATTTACTAGCTTCTTTTTTCACATAAAAGTTTGTGTCTCATTTTTTAAAAATACAAAGTACTTCTGCAATTCATTTAGATTAGGGATGAAATAAAAAAAATTCAAATCTACTCAGCTCCCCTCCCTGCCAACTTTTGATCCCTAAGATGTTTCACCCAGAGAGCCTGCTGTTTTGATCTGTGTAGTATGCACCAATTCATTACTTAGTGAGCAAATTGGATAACTGTCCAAATTCATTGAAATCAACACAGTCGACTCCATGTTTACAATGGGAGGTAGTTCTCAGCTGGTGGGATTGCCAGCAGTAAACCAGACTTTCGGTGGATGAGACTGAGAGAGGCATGACTTGGACAGATAGGCATTGCATTTTAGTTTGCTCAGAAGTCCACCTGCTGATATTTGGCCTTTTTATGCGTATAACATTTTGTGTGTGTGTTCAATGTAACAGACAGAGCAGATGCAGCCATCAAAAGGGTTTGATAAAGAAAGACTTCTAGTTTGTGGCTTTTGATCAAAGTTACCTTTCTTCCCACAGTACTATTCCCACCTGAATTCATTTAATTTGTCAATTTTGGTGTATTGTGACTATAAGATCAATAGAAATAGCTCCCATTGTTTTAATATTTTGTTGTTAATATTTTGTTGTTAATATTGCTAAGATCCTCTGTCCTGTAGGACAGTGTTTCCCAACCTTTTTTGAGCCGCGACACACTTTTAACATTAAAAAAATCCGGGGGGACACCACCAACCAAAATGACACAAAATGACACTCTAACACAGTAAAGAACGGCTGGGGGATGGTGGCCTGCTGGGAGCAGCTGCTGGGAGTGCCAAAGCCAGGGGAGGGGGCGGAGCCAGGCTGTGCCATGCCCTGCCCCTCCCCCTGTCTTCAGCTCTCCCACGGAGGAGCATGAGCGGTGGATGGGCTTCAGTGGGCAGGGCTCCTCCACACGGCTTCAGCGAGCGAGGGGCGAGAGTCATGGCGGATTGGAGGCTGGCTGGAAAAACCGCCGAAGGAGGTGGCGCCCTGGCCCCTTTTTTTCTTCGCCACCGCCCGTCCCTTCCTCCTCCTACCCCAAGCAGCAGGAGTTCGGCAGGAGGGGGGGAAGGAAGTGGGGCAGAGAGCTTTTCTCGCGGCACAGCAGGAGGTCCGTCACAGCACACTGGTGTGCCATGGCACACTGGTTGAGAAACACTGCTGTAGGATAAGAAGGTCAGGCACACGTTTCCAAGCTTACATCTTTCACTTTCAAGAGTGAACTGTAAAATGTAAAGAACATTTTGCTTTAAAACAGCAAAAGTGTCATGTGCCACCTTTTGTTTTTGCTGCAGCAGGCTGACGCTCCGGAATTTTTTGTGATGAAAGTCTGTTTTCAAAATCTACAGCTCAAGGGGAAAGTAGCATTGTATCTCTGAATAGCATCAACAAAGATTATGGTTGCTATCAAATGCAAAACCTAGTAGGCTGCCTTTTTCAGCATTTGGACCCAGAACTAGAAATTGGCTGGGAACATGTCTTAGATACTTGACTGCTTAGTACGTCATTGGATTTGAAGATGTTGCATTTGTTTTAAAAAGTAATATCTTTTACATACAGGGTAGCAGTTAAAGCAGGAGTGGGAAATTATTTTTCCAAGGGGCCACATGAGAGCCAAAAAATATTATGGAGGGCTGCACCTAAAGGCTGAACTGCATTCTACATTCAATTGAATTTCTTTAATAATAATAAAAAGGCACTAAATTGCGTTTTTGATATATTAATAAGACTGATAAGAGTATATGTTATGAGCAATGAAAAAGAGAGGTTGTCATAGGAAAAATGGCATTTATTCACTAAAAGTTTACAAAACAATGGTTAACAAAATGTGAACATTTGTATCATTTGTGATTCATTATATCAGGGGTCAGGAACCATTTTGACTCAGAGAGCCATAAAAGCAAAATATTTGGAAATTTATTTCAGTGAGAGCCATATAATATATTTTAAGACTGAATTCAACTAAATGTGAGTATAATAAGCCCCTGAATTTATTCATAATAATAATAATGATAATGATAATATTCATTCAGCCTCTGATAATAACAGCAACAACAGGTTCCTAGAGTAGGAGGAGACCTCCAAGGGCCATCCAGTCCAACCTCCTTCTGCCATAAGGAAACACAAAGCATTCATCACAGATGGCCATTCAGCCATCTTGAACCAAACTTGGCACACTGAACTCTCGAGACCAAAGTACTGAAAGGGTTTGCTGGGCATTTACCTTGAGTTTGGGAGTTGTAGTTCTCCTACATCCAGAGAGCACTGTGGAGTCAAATAATGATGGATCAGGACCAAACTTGGCACGAATCCTCAATATGCCCAAAGAGGCAGAAGAGAAGAGGAGGAAGGAAGGAATGGAAGCGCCCCCCCGTGCTCCGGCCTAGGCCCCGCCCCTTTCTCACTCTGCCCCCCTCTCCAGCTCTGGCCCTGCCCCCTCTCCCTCGCTGCGGTCATGTGGTGGAAGGGGGAAGGAATGAAAGGGGGAAAGAGAGGGAGGGAAAGAAGGAAGGAAACAGAAAGACAGGAAACAGAAGAAGGGAAAGAGTGCCGAGGCAAGAGGGAGGGGAGAGCACGCGAGGAGGAAGTGAAGGGAGGAGGAGGGGGAGGGCGAAGGCATGCTCTTGCTCCTGGCCGCCTCCCCTTCTCCCCCCTCCCTTCCCTTCCCCTCCGCTTGCCTGCTTGCCTGCTTCTTCATGTTTGTAGCTGTCCCAATGGGAGTTTGCCTCCCTCTCTTCAGGACGAAGCCTTGAGGGAGCCAAGGGCCGGACAGCATCGGCTGCCGGGCCAGATCCGGCATCCAGGCCGTAGGTTGCCCACCCCTGAGTTAAAGAATGCAGATACAAACTACAGTGGGTCCTAGGTATCTGCTGGAGTTTGGTTCCATGTGGAGATCAATATTCATGGATACTCAAGTCCCATAATATGCAGTGATGTAAATAAAATAGTGTCCCTTGTCTAAAATCAAGGTGTGCCTTGGTCAGAGAACACCTGGAATACTGTGTCCACTTCTGGGCACCACAATTGAAGGGATATGGTGACAAGCTGGAATGTGTCCAGAGAAGAGTGACTAAAATGATCAAGGGTCTGGAGAACAAGCCCTGTAAGAGGCGCCTTAAAGAGCTGGGCATGTTTAGCCTGCAGAAGTGAAGGCTGAGAGGAGACATGATGAGATCAAAGTTTAAATATGTGAGGGGAAGTAATAGGGAGGAGGGAACAAGCTTATTTTCCTGCTGCTCTGGAGACTAGAACACGGAACAATGGCTTCAAACTACAGGGAAGGAGATTCCACCCGAACATTAGGAAGAACTTCCTGACTGTGAGAGCTATTCAGCAGTGGAACTCCCTGCCCTGGAGTGTAGTGGAAGCTTCTTCTTTGGAGGCTTTTAAACATTTTTCCTGCTTCTTTGCAGGAGGTTGAACTGGATGGCCCATGAGGTCTCGTCCAACTTTATGATTCTATGATTCAAAGTTTACTTTGTAGATTCCTCCTCCCCGCCCCTTAGGACTGTTTTCAACACATAGATGGCTGAATCTGTGGATGCAGGATCCATGGATATGGAAGACTGACTGTACTCATTACGTTATTTATTATGTTTAACTTCTGCCTTTTCCCAAGTGAACTTATAGTTGTGTGTATGGCTCTTTTCTTCACTACTACATCTTCACAACAACCTTAACAACTAGTTCAGGCTGAGAGAGTATGTCTTTGACTCTTCTTTTTCACCAGAAAGGCTCTTCAAGTTATTTTTTAAAAAATCAGTCCTTTCAATGAGATGGGAAATTTTGGTCTTCATTATCCACTAGAGGACCTTCATAGGCACTGCAAACCCACCCACTCCGCATTTTCAGTTCCTCAGGTTTATAATGTACAAGAGTAAAGGAATGGGTTTGAGGAAGGAAGAAATTGTGATAGTTGTGTTCATTGTTCCACCCTTTCAGGGCAAGAAAGGTTTCTTAGCAGGATTTCCCATAGCAGTAGTGGAGTGGAATGGCCACCAATGACAAGTAAATGGTGGCAGCCAGACCTACAGTTTAATCTTGTAGGTAGCTTCGGATATTAGTAAAATGTTTTTTTTAAACCTGGAAAGATTACTATTAGGATTGTTCTGCCACATTAGCTTCTACTGTTATTTCACATTTTACTTGGAAATTGCCTCCAACTAAAATGTCAGGTTTTTTTTCAGCAGGATCAACATTATTTCTCTCCCCCCCCTTTCTCTCTCTCTGCAACTAGCTTATGCAGTGAGATCACACTGTAAAATTCCGTCTTTATTTGATTGGTTTTTTATGTGTCTGCATCTATCTTTTGTGTTCTTTATAATAGCCTCCAATATGTGCCCTATGGATCCGGGAATGAGCTTGGAGTTAGGGCTCAGTTATTATTAAGTGGCATGGGCTCTGTTTGGAAAGCTGATAATTAGCAAGCAGTTCATTTGTATGCAGGTTTCTCAAGGAAACAGTGCTTGCGTAAATTCTCAGAATTTTATTTCATGGGTATATGGATGACCTACCCTGCACTTGCGGAGTGTTTTGCTGTACATCAAAACACTGTACATCTGTCTGGGGGCTTCCTGTTCCAAAACCTCCTAGCAACCAGTCAGTAATTGCAGCCCTGTCAGGTTTAATGGCAGAACATAGAGTCATGGGGCAGAGATTGGTAGGTATACACACAGGAGGGCTGTGAGCTTGCTTTCCTCAGATTTCATTTTCCGTGTATTGCTCAACACTTCAGTACCGAAATTTCACAAAAAGAAATCACTCAAACTTCTTACATAATCATTTTGCTGAAGGGTGCCACAGGTTATTGGCAGAATGTATTGTTTGTAGACCCTGAAATGCTTGACTGTGGCCCTGAAATAGGATTGGGGACCTTTGGTATAAATGTCTCAATGGCGTTATAACATTGTTATAATCAGAAAAGAACATAGGTATTATGTATATGCAATTGTTTTAGTGCTTTGGATCTCTTTTTGGAGAGATAAAGCTGGATAGAAATTATCATAATCTGGGGTGGGCAACTCCCATTAGCATAGCTAGCAAAGCCAGTGGTGAAGAATTCTGAAAGTTGTAATGCAACAATATCTAGAGGTCAGCAGAGTTCACATTCCTGAACAAGACAATTTCCCTAATTATTGACTATGGTTGCCTCCTATTGGCTATGGTTGCATTTATACAATCATGACTGCTATCTAGGCAATATTTTGTGCACTGCATGGGGTTCCAAAGCTAGCCCCCCTCCCCCGTTGTTATGAAATATTAATGTTCCTCAATGGGATCCCTTCTAATGATCAAGTTCCTTCCAGATTACTCAGAAAACAATCTGGACATATGTGGAAGTACAGTGATCATTAGGAAAGTCTTGAAAATAGGCATTTCAACAGTCATTAATAAAAATATTAGGCATGAGTTTGACCTCAACACAGACACAAATATTTCAGTGTGTCATAGTTATGATCTTGACACCAGTGCAACATCCTAACCCTGGCTTAGGATGTTGGTGCCCATACAGTAGCATTGCAGCCAGAAATAATCATTTAGGTACCTTTTTAATTTATTAGGAAATCATAGACCAGAAAGGGAGCATTAGAGCCCTGTAGTCGAATCTCAGTTTAAAGATTTCCAATGAAGGAGGCTCCAACACACTCTTTTTTCATGTAATTATAATCTATTGGTTCATGTCCTAGTATCTGGTAGTAGCAGAAAACTAGCTTGCTCCATCCTCTATGATATCCCTTCAAATCAATTATTTTTAGTGTTCTCCCTATGCAGGCCAGAGGTACTTTTACATAAAATGCTACACTTCTATTTGCTGTACATGGCATATACATATTTTTCTATGGATCAGTAGCATCAGTAAATGATATCATCATGCTTTAGATAACTGATACTGTCCCTCATTTGTCCTTTATGAGCTGCAGTTAGGAACCAAGAAAAATGGCAGTGGGTAATTCAAATGGTACACAGCTGTCCCTTGCAACATCACTATGCATGCTAGCGCGTAACAAATAAAAGCCACCTTCTCAGTTAAACTATATCCAGTTTTCCTCCAAATTCCTAAATTATTTACAGTACTACACCAAACATATATTAATGGTCTAAAGTGTTCCGGATAGCATAGATTAATAATTAAATAAGTTATAGCCTGTCCCTGTGCATGTTTATTCAGAATCCCGCACTGACATTAGAGGGGTTTATTTTCACTTTGTGTCCAGTGAAATGTACTTCATTGGACTCCTCAGCAAGAGAGAGAAGATGTAGTTCAGAGGCCTAAAATAGCTTGCAAGGGTTTCCCCATCTGGCTCCCAGAGTTTCTGCTCTGTTCTCTGCTTAGTGATAGGAGTCCAAAGTCAAGAGTCTAGTTAAAATCCAAGAACATTTTGTATGGGTATGAATTCTGGTTTGCAGCCCTGGAAGGTTTTGTTTTGCAGGTTATGACTATAGAATATGGTTTGAAGATTATGCAATTGCTTTTGGTTAATAATGCAATTGCTTTTGGTTAATGTCATTTACAACTCCTGATTATCTGAAATGCTGCCAGTCTATACAGTCACCTGGACTTTTGCAATATGTTGTTCTTTTCTCATCAGATATAGCACAAGGACATCTGAACCTGGGTCACCTGAACAAGGATATCAAGACACAGCCTAGCTCTTTTTCACCTGTGGAAGGCCAGTCCCAAATGGAAGTGCAGTACCGAAATGGCAACCAACGGCGGTTTTCTATGGAGGTAATGTGCAGCTATAAAGTGAAAGGGGTGTGTGTTCAATAGTGGATGGTACAGGTTGAATATCTGACTGAAATGCCTGACACCAGAAACATTTTGGATTTCAGATTGTGTGGGTGTGTGTGTGTGAAAGATTTGCATTTGTATATACAGACAGTCTCCAAATTATGAACAAGATAAGTTCTGTAGGCTTGTTCTTAACTTAGCTTTGTATGGCATAGGGAAGAGTTAACACCCCTGTGGTCTTTGCTGTCTGTGCCATTGTTAAAAAATTTCAGAATTATCTGTCCCTGTGATAATTGGATTTGAAGCAAGGATTGGTGACAAAGCTTCGGTGGAGACACATTTTCCCCATGATAACTCTTCCGAGATTGAGTATCCCTTCCTAGGGGTAGACTTTTTTTTAACTTTCTGTTGTCTCAGTTCCATTCTTAACAATGACTCTTTTGTAACTCAAATGTTTGTAACTCGAGGACTGCCTGTATTTACATAATGAGATGTTTTAGAAATGTGCCACAAGTCAGAATACAAAATTTATTTTGTTCTCTGCATACCTTATATACATATTATACAATATTTATAAATATTTTTAAATGGAACAAAGTTTGAGTGCATTGAACTATCAGAAATTTATGGTGTCACTATCTCAGCTACCCATGTGGATTCCAAATAAGGAATGCACAGCCTGTATAATCAAGGAGAGAACCCAGCTGTGGCTCCCTATACTGCCCTTTTTCTTACCCCATAAGTATGAATTACCACTCTTGAAAGTCCCCAGAAATAGAAATTGTTGTACTGTTATAAAGCCCACTGTTAACATTAAAATGCTACCTGAAGTTTTCTGCTTTTGAGTCCTCTCCCCCCCTCCCATTTTGGCATTGGATAAATCTATTGTCAGAGGCTTTCATAGGCAGAGCCACTAGGTTGTTGTAGTTTTTCGGGTTGTATGGCCATGTTCTTGAAGCATTCCCTCCTGACATTTCCCCTGCATCTGTGGAACATAGCCAACCTCAACAACCCATTGAGGGTCCCCAGATGGTCCCAGGAATGGAAAGTTGGCCATTAGAATTGCCAGAGTTCTCTACACCAGGATTAATCTGTTTTGTATAACCTTGAAGATTTCCCGCTTTCAAGTATAAACTTACATAGGCAATTTAGGAATGAAGATTGACTTTAAAAAATCTATCTTTAAGCATTAATGTTCAATTAAACTCAGGAAAGAAATAGCTAAAATGTGGTATTTTATTGTAGGTTTTCACATGCTTCTTCCTTTTTTCTTTTTGAATCCCTGAAAAGATCTTGGAAAATGTCTATATTTTAGTGCTCTATCCTTGATCAGATTGATTTATTTAATTCTTCAAAATGTGAATGCTTCACTAAATAAAGAGATTTTTTCTTCTGATAAAAAGTGGTTTTGGTATAATTGCATGAATGGCTGTTTCAAGGATATTCGTTATATGACCACAAGGAACTTGCAGTTACCCTAGTGACAGGTTGTGAAAGTAGAGGCGTGTGACCTTTTAAGATTGTGGACTTAGTTTTTGAACGCAATTTCCTTTTCTATTTTCAGACTTGTGGGCTAATTATAGACAACATGATGTCTTTAGAAATGTCATGTTCTCGCATAGTGAGAGCAATTAACTGTTTTCTATACACTTTTGGACTAGGAGATGGAAAGACCAAAGGCATTGCCCCCAGACAAAGATGTACCCCAACACTACCCAATGGGAAATTAAGTCATACCAAATGCTTGAATGCATTTGCCAGAACCAAAATTTGACTCTGTTTGGAATTGACCTGGATACTAATTTGCAAAATTACAAGAAAGAAGTACAGTAATGCATTTGCCTTTGTGTTTCTCCTTTGTTTGGAAAGATCTCACCATTCAGTGTAGAATTCTCCAACAGTCTAACAAAATTAAGAGGTTAAAAAATGATGCAGAGGTCATTTGGGCTGAGGGAAAGGCAAATATAAGGAACTGAACCAAAAAATCTTCAGAATCGAACAAATAATATAAATCAATGAGTAGAGTCATAACTGTCCCAGAGGGAGGGCGGCGAGAGGAAGAGGGAAGTGGAAAAATGGATAGGTATAAGTAATGTTACGCCATTTATATCCCACCCTTCTCACCCCGAAGGGAACTCAGAGCGGCTTACATAAGTGGCATTATTCCATGCCCAAACATCAATAGCAATTAAAAGCAATTAACAACCATTTAAAATAACATTAAAACAACATATGTAAACATTAGATGAGCATTGTGCATCCAAAGCCAGATAATCAGATAATCATATTCATCAATCCAAAGCCAATTCCATGATTATTTATTGCACAAATAATTATGCTGGCCAAATGCTTGCTCCTAAAGCAAAGTTTTCACTTGTTTATGTAATGACTGGAGGAAAGAGGCTGATCTAATCTCACTAGAGAGGAAATTCCACAGCCGAAGGGCCACCACTGAGAAGGCCATTTCTTGTCCCCATCAGTTGTGCCTGCAATGGTGGTGGGACCAAGTGTAGGGCCTCCCCAGAAGATATTAAGCTCCATAATGGTTCATAGAGGGAGATGCGTTTGGACAGGTAATAGATGTATAGAACTGTAAAGGATAAAATGTAACCAATAGAATGTGTAATAAGAGGTAAATAATAATATGTCATTGTGTATATGCAATTGTGACAACATTCCAAATTACTGACATCTAACTAAATTTTTAAAATGTTGTTTGGGTTGTAACTGCTGAATACCTCTAGTTAACATTTTGGAGGTTTAAGAGTAGGCTGTTTAGATGCAAAAGAGGACAGGTCTCACGCTCCTTTAATTAAAGGGATAAGGAGGGGGATTCCAGATGGTGTATTTCATGCTAAAATTATTCCAGTTTTTTGCAAAATTCTTTCAGGTACAACCTGTGGCCATTGTGTTTAAAAAGTGACCCTCTGTTTCTCTTCTCCACAGGATGTCAGCAAGCGCCTCTCTTTGTCCATGGATATTCGCCTTCCCCCAGAGTTCCTCCAGAAGCTAGAGAGGGAAAGTCCAGAGATGTCTAAGCCTCTAACCAGAATGTCTCGGCGGGCATCACTTGTGAGTACTATTCTTTGACAAAAGCCAAGAAAATACAACTCCATACAACTCATTGTATCATTGCATGAGAATTGCCATGTTCAAGTGACCAAAACCTGGAGAGAAAAACTACACGGATATACTTCTCTGGAAGTGTCTCCTGGTCAGTAATTTGAATTTATTTGATAACTGTAATGTTCAGAAAGTAGTGGGGGAGGTTTCTAACACGAGCTGATGGAAAAAAGAAAGAAACATTATAGCTAAGGGTTTCCCATTTACCTGTGCTAGTTTTTCCTGTATCTTGAATAAAATATATGCAGTTGAACCAACTGTCCAATAAATATTAATAAGCTCATAAATTAAAAATGTATGTCCTCTTTAAACTCAAAAATGTAGTGCTGTTATCTTTGTTCAGTCACATTGAGCCCCCTTTCCTTTTTCCCTCTCCCCTTGTTACATTTCCACAAAAAGTTTAATACATATAATGGGGTTTTCACAATTACAGTTGCTTTCTTGTACATTTCTGCTATTCAGCTATGCTATTTCCATTCCGTTATCTTCTCTCCTATAGTTCAATCTGTTACATGTTTGTATAGTCTTTGTACATTTGACTCTGTAGTTACAATGAAAATATGTGATGCCTGTAGGCTGCTAAACTGTAAGGTGTGTTTCAATTTAGCAGTTTCTATGAGCTGAGAGGCCAATAAACTTTGGCTGCATCCTTAAAGGAGCTTGGGTACAACTCCTGTCTGAGCTGGTGTAAGAAAGGGGAAACCTTTGCTTTTTTATGTTGAGATCATACAATATGTCGATGCATTGAACATGAAATTTCATTGCAGACTTAAGTACATTCAGAAATATGTAGGAGCCTAGTAAACAATAACATCACAGGCACATACTTTTGAAACAGTAAGACTTACCTGCAGACAAAAGAGCATGAGAAATGTCAGATTGCACAATGTGCATTCTATTGATCATAATGTTCCTTTAACAAAGGCGGATTTGAAGGTGGTGGTCCAATTTTTCCATCTCTCTGCAACTCTTATCTGTAGAAGTCGTAAAGTGAACACCGTGGGTAGCGGTTTGCTTAGATCCTTCCCTCCATCATCATACTATGAGTTGTGTTGAGGGAAAACATCTGAAATATTGAACCTATATGTAATTTAGTTAATATTTCACTTCTCTGTTGCTGGAGATTATTTATTTATTTATTTATTTATTTACAGTATTTATATACTGCCTTTCTCACCTCTGGGGGGACGACTCAAGGCAGTTTACAACATACTAACGGCAAACATTCAATGCCAACATATAGTTCACAAAGAAATCATAACAAATTACTACATATACCTATGAACTTAAAATAAATTAAAACAATTAAACATAAGACATACATAAAATGTAAACATTCAGACAAGCATAAAATCACCCTAGTATAGGGATGTAGTATAGAGATTAGGGATGGCATTCTTCACTAATTTCATTCTCTAAGGAAGCAATGAGCACTGTATGTAATTTTTCCCACTGTGAGAAAGAATTTGAAAACTGAACATTTTTGGAGGCTATTTGCACTTCAGGACAGTTATTGTCCATGTGTGTGTGTGTGTGTGTGTGTTTGCACAGAAAATACCATGTTCTGCAAAAGAGATAGAAATGCTCTTTCCTGTAGAGAAAGTATTGTTTTTTGTGCAAGAAAAAAAATCTGTAGATTTTGTACAGAATAAGTCCCCAACTCCAAAGATTTTCATCATTCCTGGAGTCTCCTTCTGAGGGTTTCCTGACAGTAAAGAAGCTTAGTTTTTATCATTGTTCAAATATATTTTTCATATTCTTTCCACCTCTAATTTAGATGCAGTGCCTTTATTTTACTGCATTTGTAGCTTGCTTTCCTCCCATATTGAACACAAAGTAGCTTACATTGTATCTTTAAAAGTAGCAAAACTAGTCTGTAATACAAAAATTAAAAAGCATTAAACAATTCATTACAAAATTCTGATTTAGAAAAACTTGAAACCACATTATAACTGATTCTATATGAAGAGCCGATATACTTGTTTTGATACTTTCTTTGCCAGGCTGTTGCCTTCTGCACAAGTGAAAAATCATGTCCCAATTTTCTTCTCCTTCAGAGACTGCCAGCCAGAATTATTCTCTGGTGGACATGAATTCTGTTGTTTTTCTCTCAAGACATTTGTCTCTTTATCACCACCTAGCGTTAAATAATTGATATGCTTATAACACAATATATGACCTGAGCAACCTGAATACTTGCTCCTTGAAAGCCTCTTATCACCATAAACGGATTACTTCTGTGATCCATTCATGTTTGCAAGTGCTACATGTGTTTGACGTCTATGCTCATAGAGCAAAATGCACTTCAGGGGGAGAACATTTAAAAAATGGATGGTTAAGCGCTGAGATATTAAATGGGAATAGAGTTCTTTGAAGGGTAGAGATACCTATTTGTTCAGAGGTGTAACTACATAGTACTGGAGGAAGTGGAGGCTTATCTTTGTTATTTTGATCTTTGGGTCATCTGGGTCACCTGTCAGCCAGGATCCAAGATGTTATAGAAGCGCAGGAAAGAGCTTTAGAAGTAAAAACAATCAAAAGTATTCTTTGCTACAACACATTCTGAGTGAAGAAATCTGTTTCTGTTAATGATCTTATCTGAGCTCTATGGAAAGAAAAAAAACCCTACAGGTTCTTCAAGGACACACATGCTTTGATTCCCTGATGAATGTGGCGTTTTCCCCTCTTCAGAGTATATTTTAGCAGTGAATGCAAAGGTTCATGTTGCTTTTGTTTTTCACTTCATTTGTTAGAAGCAAGAGTCCTTTTATATAATGTGATCATAATACAGTTGTAGTTTTATACACACCTCTCTAGAAACAGGATTTAATGCATTCACTGGGACTTATTTTTAAATAGACATATGTTGGACTGCAATGTAGATTTCTTAAGGAAGAATGGAGGATCGTTTGTACTGATTCCTCTTTGTTCTTCTTGACAGTCAGACATCGGGTTTGGGAAGATGGAGACCTATGTTAAGCTTGAGAAGCTGGGGGAGGTAAGAATAATGTGAACTCTATCATCTTACAATCCTAAAACTGTGTAACATTAATGTACTGTGGAAGTCTTTCATGGCTGGAATCACTGGGTTGTTGTAGATTTTTTTGGGCTATATGGCCATGTTCTACAACCTCTGAGGATGCCTGCCATGGATGCAGGCGAAACTTCAGGAGACAATGCTTCTAGAATATGACCATATAGCCTGAAAAACCTACAACAACCCTGTGTACATTAATATTTATTTATTTATACTCTTTTTAATAAAATCTATCTGTCAGGGAGTCATTTTGGAGGTGTAGTGTTTGTTCCAAGATGTTTATAGATTTTTAAAAAGCACTTTGGATTATGACTTGGATTTAAGTAAGGCCTTGGGATTTATCCACATCTGCAAGGTATTTTAATACTGTTCAGTGTCCTGGTGTTGTGCATCTTGAATAAATGCAACTCTGTACTAAGGTGGACTTAAAAATGATGTTATCATTTCATGAAGATCATTCCATAAAACCAGTTAACACCAGTATGGATTAAACCTTTGTGGTGGATGAATTGCTGACCTGAAGGTTGAGTTGCTGACCTGAAGGTTGCCAGTTCAAATCCACGAGATGGGGTGAGCTCTCATCAGTCAGCTCTAGCTTCCAGAGACATGAGGGAAGCCTCCCAGCAGGATGGTAACACATCCAGGTATTCCCTTGGCAATGTTTTTGTAGACAGCTAATTCTCTCACACAAAGATCTGCATAGTCAAAGCAATGGTATTACCTGTAGTAACCTACGGATGTGAGAGTTGGACCATAGGGAAGGCTGAGCGAAGGAAGATAGATGCTTTTGAACTGTGGTGTTGGAGGAAAGTTCTGAGAGTACCTTGGACCGCGAGAAGATCCAACCAGTCCATACTACAGGAAATAAAGCCTGACTGCTAATTGGATGGAAGGATCGTAGAGGCAAAGATGAAGTACTTTGGCCACATCATGAGAAGAAAGGAAAGCTTAGAGAAGACAATGATGCTGGGGAAAATGGAAGGAAAAAGGAAGAGGGGCAGACCAAGGGCAAGATGGATGGATGGTATCCTTGAAGTGACTGGCTTGACGCTGAAGGAGCTGGGGGAGGTGACGGCTGACAAGGAGCTCTGGCGTGGGATGGTCCATGAGGTCACGAAGAGTCGGAAGCGACTGAACGAATGAACAACAACAATTCTTTCACACCAGAAATGACTTGCAGTATGTTTTTGAGTTGCTTCTGACATGATTTTTTAAAAACTAGTATGAGAGATACTCCAATTCCCCACAGTGGCTGCCACATAAATATTTTATCAAGCTTAAAAAGATGATTTCAAATATATTTAAGTTCTGTTGATTTCATTTGAAATAGCATAATTTTAAAATGGTTGTGTAGGGGTTTAATACACCAACAAATCCAACAAAAAATGCTATATCTGAATGTTGTCATATACAGCCGGCCCTCTATAACCTTGGAATGGTCTTAGACCTTGAAGTCTGGGTGGTGTGTTTTTAACTTTGAATGCATTTTAATCTAATATGTTATAATTTTAAACTATTTGTAGGTGATTTTGTTGTTTTGAGGCACTGAGTATGTGCCATTGTAAGCTTGCTGGGGTAGAGAAAGGTGGGGTATAAATATGGCACATAAATAAATAATAAATAACTAATCATGGATTCTCTATCCGCAAATGTATCCGCAAATGCAACCCCAAAAATAATCTCTAATTTTGCTGTGTTATTAGACACTATTTTGCCATGCCATTGTACATAATAGTCCATGGATTTTGGTATCCAAAGGCTATACCAAGGACTCATTATATAGTTAAAATTAATTAAAATCATGCGTATAGGTACCAAGGACCCATTATATTTGTGATTTAATTGCTGTTTTAACCATTTATGTTTTATTGCTGGTTTAAATTGTAATTGTTATTTTTGGGAATCTGTTTGTTTGTTGGGCATCAAATTGTTGCCAGTTGTGAGGCCACCCTGAGTCCCCTTCAAGGTGAAAAGGGTGGGTCACAAGTATAGTGAATAAATACATAAATAGTATAATATAATCGTAATGGGTGGGATGTATTGTATTTGTGAGCTGCTTACTTGCCTTACCTCCTTCACAGGGTACCTATGCCACTGTCTTTAAAGGGCGCAGTAAGCTCACCAAGAACCTGGTTGCTCTAAAAGAAATCCGGCTAGAACATGAAGAAGGAGCCCCTTGCACAGCTATCCGAGAAGGTAAGCAACAGGAATTTAGCATATTTCCTCATACACACCCCAAGTATGGATAGTCTGTGGAGGCATCAGACAGTTCCCTGGCTATTCCTATAGGCTGTTTTTAAAACTTTGCCTGAATCATGGTTTCTGATCTGAATTTTCCAGCTCATAGCACATATACCCTCAGAGTCAGGCAACTAATGCTTCTACTCTCATTGCCTTGACAGTTTCCTTACTGAAGAATCTGAAGCATGCAAATATTGTGACCCTCCATGACATCATCCACACAAAATGCTCCCTCACTCTTGTCTTTGAGTATCTGGTGAGTCTCCGGCCTTCCTTCTTACAGAAAAACTGATTGGCCCAGCAGTTCAATGCTTCATATATCAGTTGAAATTAGTTTGAATTGAGATTTAAAGGTTTTCATCATGACTGCTGTTTGACAGTATCTATGCAGTAAATATTGTTAATTTCAAATATTGCAAAAATTGTGTTGGCCCACAGTAGTTGCTCGCCTAAGTTCCAGGTGGTATGTACAATTTGGCTCATGTTTGCTAAGGAGTAAATTCTATTTCGGAGCCCCCGGTGGCACAGTGGGTTAAACCACTGAGCTGCTGAACTTGTTGACCGAAAGATTGCAGGTTCAAATTTGGGGAGCAGTGTGAGCTCTTGCTGTTAGCCCCAGCTTCTGCCAACCCAGCAGTTCGAAAGCATGCAGATGTAAGTAGATCAATAGGTACTGCTCCAGTGGGAAGGTAATGGTGCTTCATGCAGTCATGCTGGCCACATGACTGCATGACAACGCTGGCTCTTTGGCTTAGAAATGGAGATGAGCACCAACCCCCAGAGTCAGACATGATTGGACTTAATGTCAGGGGAAAACCTTTACTTTTACTTAAATTCGATTCCATTTGGTATGGTCTTCTGCCAGATAATTTTACCTTAATAGCAACAGAATTGAGGTTGGAGACTGTCACATTTTCTCAACAGTAGCAAAATATGGTTTGATTGCTAGGGAGGTGTTACTTTTCTGCAATTGATCTCCTAGTTAAAAGACAGAAGTTTGATTCCACAGCAGTTGCATCATCTTGTAAAATAATCACCTGTTCCTCGGAACAGCTTAGTCATAACAGTGCATTCCTTAACATATTTGGAAAGAATTGATGAATATGAATTCTATAGTAAATTGTATTGTAGAACTGAAGAATGCAATTCATCATAACTGGGGAAATATAATTTGACTTGCTTTTCTCGCTGGCAAGGTAACTTATGTCTCTCAGGACTTGCTTATGTTTGTAGGACAGTGACCTGAAGCAGTATCTGGATAGCTGTGGGAACCTGATGAGCATGCACAATGTGAAGGTGAGCAAATGGGTATGGATGAATGCAGAGATTGAGTTCTTCCATTGGCCTTTTGCCATGTAAAATTGTTGTGCATATCTGTGTTAGAGGGTCCCTTTTAGAGCATGAGGTGGGAATCAGAGGGCCATCCAGAAGCTGCTAGATGCAGATTCCACAAACTATAGCCAGGGTGGCCAGCAATCCTGGGTCAGCAACAACATGAGGGCAAAATTATTCCCATCCCTATTTTAGAAGTATCTGTTATTTTCTAAATTATTCTGACTTTAATCTTACTGCTCTCTCCCTCTCCTTCTTTCCCTGGTGGTCCAAGATCTTCATGTTCCAGCTGCTGCGTGGGTTGTCCTATTGCCACCAGCTTAAGATCCTACATAGGGATCTGAAGCCACAAAATCTGCTTATTAATGGAAAGGGAGAACTGAAGCTCGCTGACTTTGGTAAGTTAAGGAGTGAGACCCCAGCGTGATTTTTGGTTCAGAATATGAAGAGGGTACAACAAATGTTTCAAAAGCAAGGAATTGTAGCAAAATATATTGAGGGTTTCCCACCATTGCTCTCCCGCTCCCCACCACCACCCCACCCACACAAAAAAGCTGGTCCATCAGGTGTCTCCATTTTCTGCTAATTGGTAATTTTCAGAACATAGATCTACCAAAACCACTCCTGCTGGTGTTCTTGTGTACTTGCCCCGTATGAGCATTGTTACAAAAATGCAATTGTTTGTGACAATTTGTGATAGCTAGATTTCTACTTTCCAGTTCTAAGAAAACATTTGTATTATTCCAGCAAGTAATACTTTTATGCAGGCCTTAACAGCATACGGCCTGTTCCCTGTGGTCTGCCAAAGGCAGGCAAAGGAAGGAGAGTGAGAAAGAGTGGCCCACATACGTTTTTTTAAAAAAATTGGCCAGTTACACCTGCCAAGATGTGCAAACTTGCTGATACAAACAAATGGTCAAAAAGTTAATTTTTCTGAGCTTTGATTTTTTTAAAAATATAGATTGCATTGTATTATTCTCCTGACAGTATTGTTTTCCTGCTAGACCAGATGTATTATTCTCTTGATGGAGTAAAGTAGTGTTGGACATAACTGTGATAAAACTGGCAGATCTGGATCTCACTGGGATCACTTCCACCCGTAGGTCTAGCCAGAGCCAAGTCTGTCCCTACAAAAACATATTCCAATGAAGTGGTCACATTGTGGTATCGGCCTCCTGATGTTCTTCTAGGATCTACAGAGTACTCCACTCCCATTGACATGTGGTGAGTTGAGCACCTATGCTTGGATGGGTACAGTGATTCACCGGACTGGTTTTCCTAGCTATATTTGCTTCCAGAGTTCAGTCTGTAGAATTACACAGTCATAAAGTTGCAAGAGACCATAAGAGACATGCAGTCCGACTCCCTCCCAGACAGGAAAAGTACAATCCAAACACCCCGACAGATGGCCATCCAGCCTCTGTTTAATTCCAGAGCAGTGAATTCCACTGTTGAACAGCTCTTCTGGTCAGGAAGTTCTTCCTAATGTTCAGGTGGATTCTCCTTTCCTGCATTCTGTATTTAGTCCTGGTGTAAAAAATGTATAATTTATATAGATGTTGTAAAGCAGAGTTGAGAAATATGTGCCATTGAAATTGTTGCTGGCCATGCTGGATGGACTGATGGAGGTAATGTGTTCCCATCCTCTGCTATAAAAGACAGAGAAGATTTTTTTAAATTCCCATGGTTTGCTTCTCTGTCTTCCTGGAGGCTCCCTCTTCTTCACTCTGCTGATGTATTGTGTAGGGGAAAATATGAGGATGGGAGGCCATTCTTATTTCTTGTGTTGCCTTCAGTTGTTGTGGGTCAGCAATGAAAAGTCAATGTTGTCATTTCACTTTCTCTGCAGAAGCTGAGACAACAGGAGAAAGGCTTAGTGAAATAAGGGGGCATCTAGGACCTGATTGTGTCACGTGTTTTTGAATCCCATTGAGTTTCACAAATATTTATCTTTTTAGGGGTGTGGGTTGCATACACTATGAAATGGTTACAGGACGTCCCATGTTTCCAGGATCTACTGTGAAAGAGGAACTACATTTAATATTCAGGATATTGGGTGAGTTCTTTCTGTTCTTTGTTTCTTGGTGTGGGTTGAGAAAAGAATAGTGAAAGATGCATAACATTGTAGCATTAGATATGCTAAATATGGAAACTAGTAGATCTCTTCGGCATGTAAGAAAACATTTTGTGTAGAACCCTGCTCAAGAAACAATTCAGCATCAGGGCTGCTCAGACTGTGACTTCATTAAATGTATGCACTTTTGCAATTAAATCTGTATCAAAGCTTTGCGTTCTTAAATAGATGAACTTTATTCTGCAAGGATTTTTGGTGTGTGAGAAGATACAGAAAGGAAGAAAGTTGTGGATGTGGTGACAATATGGGGTGTCAAGTATAAGTAAAGTATATTAAGAGCAAGGATGTAAAGTTTTATGGCAAAGGTGAGAGGAACCTGTGATTCTCCAAAGTTTGATGAACGACTATTCCCATCATATAGCATCTTTGGCCAGACTGATGGCAATAGGAGTTCAACAATATTAAGAAACCCACAGGTTCCTTATCCCAGATATATAGAGGGATGGCAAGTGGGAAGCTTCATTATCAAAACATGGTTAAGCTGGTCTACTACAACCACCCATAATTGATCCATGATATCTCTGACTTAAGTCCTCTGATTTAGTTGGATTGGAGAAGTACACAAGCAACTGCTGTTGGGGCTAGACATCACTTTCCCAAACGAACCAAGTAATATTATAGAGCTTCTTTATATGTGCTAATACCTCAGTACTTTCCTTCCTCCGTATTTTAAATAGCCCTATAGCCAGTGTGCTTTCAAATATCCCTCCACAGTAAAGGTGAAACTGAAATAGGTATTTTTCCTACCTTTGCTACAACAGAAATAGAAACTTAGTTCTGAATCCAATTCCTAACGCCAACTAGAATAATCATTTGAATCAGTTCCTGAATTATAAATTAACTCAAATTAATTTAGTATACTCTAGTTGGACCTAACTTGATACAGTGATAGTGGTTCTTGATGGACAGGGGATTCCTATCTTTGCTAATTCCTAGCAGATGACAGAATTTTCAAGGTCCATTTTTAACCCAAATGTAAGGTTGTCTATGTTTCCAATAAACACATTTTGGACTCAGTTGATATCTCCAACCCTTCCTTTTCCTCCCTCAGGCACCCCTATAGAAGAAACCTGGCCTGGCATCACATCTAATGAGGAATTCAAGACATATAATTTTACACATCATCGAGCCCAGCCATTGATAAATCATGTGCCAAGGTAATATAACAGTCCTACAAGGAAGAACAGATCTCCTGTATAATGGGTTTCTGCTGGAGAAGACTAGGAGGGAAAACAATCCTCAATTCTACAGTGCAAGAACAGGCAGATGGAATTAATGGTTGGTGATGTTAGAATCTGTGTTAATCAGCAGAAGAGGAAATTAGACATCCCCACACATTTGTAGACTTCCAATATGGACCATCCAACCATTTTACTTAAGGAGCCTGAAATAAAATAAAGTTGACACCTTTATACAATATCAGTCTTTCTGGGAGTACCACTAGGTGGTGGTAGTGCTCTGAATCTTCTTCTGCCAGGGCAAACGCTACATTGTATGCCTTGTTGTGCTGTCACTGTTCCAAGATTAGAACCTCGGTTGCCTACTGCGGATAAGTTTTCTAAATAATGAGCATATATTTCTTCTGGTGGGAGAGCACTTTAGGGCTGAGATTATTATTATATTATGTTTATTTATACCCTGCTTTTTCCCACCACAAGTAGGCTCAAAGATGTCTAAATGTGCTGTTCCTAATAATATAGGTTCCCTGCAGGATCTCACAAATACATAAAACATTTCTTCTTTTGCAGACTAGATACAGAAGGGATCGACCTATTGTCAAGTCTCCTCCTGGTATGTGTCACATAAGTATTCCTAGTTGCTTCCTATCCACTTAAAAGCCTGGGCTTGGATGCCCATCCATTCTGGTGTCAACTGGAAATAGGTTTGCAAAGAACTTGTATCCAAGGGGTTCCATCTAAGTGCTCCTTTAAGTATCACTTATATGGCTTTTTCTGATTTAGATATTACTATAGAGCCCTCTCAATGCCTGCTTCTTTTCCCAAGAAAAGAAGAAGAGTCCTCTCTATGGAAATGGATTAAAAGCTGATGCAATTCTAGAACCCTTTTCTCACCCAATTATAGTGCTATGGCAACATCCAGTATAAATTCTAGAGAGGACTACATAGATTTCATTTCTAGAAAGCTCTCATTAAATTACAAGCCCAAGGATTTCATATAATGTTGCCAAAGTGAAATCATAGGACTATTATAGAGTGTAAAAGGGCCCAGCAAACTGTTTCCACATTGGCCAACCAGATGACCTTGAGAGACCTATAAGGAGAAGAACATGGATGCAATAGCCTCCCAAGCCTCTGTTATTCAGGTACATGCTGTTGGTGGTATTGTATGGTAATGTATTGTTCAAAGGTAAACGTCAAAGAACCAACCTGATGTAGTGGTCTGGGGATTCGGACTACAGTCCCAGAGACTAGGAGCCAAATCCCTGCTCAGATATGGAAACCCACAGGGTGATCTTGAGCAAATCATATTATCTCAGCACAGATGGTGATTTTTACTCCAACAACTTCTGTGCCAAAAGGACATGATTTCGAAATGATTTTTACAAAAAATGTGAAATCTCACAGCATGGCTCTGTGAAACCCCATTAGCAATTGACCTAAGTATTACTATACAGTATCCTACAACCTAAAAAATTAGATACAGATTATCTGAGATTTTAAAAAGTTCAAAGAAAGAGGCAAATTTATGATACATGTCACGAAGATCAAAACTGGTTCCTATCTAAGATCTAATAGAGCAGGGGTGCTCATTAGGTAGATCGTGATCTACTGGTAGATCTCGAAGGGCGTCCTGGTAGATCTCGAAGGGCGTCCTGGTAGATCCCAGGCAGATCGCAGGCACAGTGTGTATGGCTCCCATGCCATTTGTGAGGAATCCTCAGGGGCTTATTATACTCACATTTAGGTGAATTCAGTCTTAAAATGTATTATCTGGCTCTCACTGGCTCTCTGAATAAATTTCCTAATATTTTGCTTTTATGGCTCTCTGAGTAGTGGGTAGGTAGATCTTTGGGACTTGGTTGTTTTATAAGTAGCTTGCATGCTGGAAAAGTGTGAGCACCCCTGTAATAGAGAATAAAACTCTGGAAATTTAGTGGAAACCTGCAAGCTGCTGTTGCAAAGGGCCAGAGCTTAGAAACTTTACCTTGTATTTATTTACAGAATTTATACCCCTCCCTTTCTCACCCCAAAGGGGACTCGGAGCAGCTTACAGAACACACATACGGCAAACATTCAATGCCGATTACACAATTAACAAAGAACACACACAGAGGTAAAGGCAGGTTTTCCCATCTTATTTCTGGCATCTTGAAGGCTATGCTTGAATCCAGCCGTGGAGGGGTGCTGTCACTTCATCTATGCCGAGGAGCTTTCCTCTGATCAAAGTCCTTAAGGTCACCTTAAGGTTACCTAAGGTCCTTAAGGTTACCTCCCCGCTAAAAGCAGTACCTATTTATCTACTTGCATTTCTGCTTTCAACCTGCTGGGTGGACAGTTAAGCTGTGGCTAAGAGTGGGTGCTCACCCCGACCCGGGCTCAAACTGCCAACCTTTTGATCGGCAGAATTTTTCTGCAGCACAGAGGTTTAACCTGTGCTAATTTCCAAAATCCCCTTCATCACTTTGGGACTCTGAGTGCTGTGGTCAGAGCTCTGTCAAAGGGAAACTTTGTAGTCTTTTCTTATTAGTGTCTTGGAATAACTAACTTGTGCCTATGGATTGAAGGGATTTGAAAAAGAGGGTGCGGGTGGGAGAAGGGCAAGACTCATAAATGGAAGCTTGGAGACATCAGAAATTATCATCACTGCAGGCCTCATCAAAATAGAAGACAGTATATTCTGTTTTAACTACGGTAGTTTAAATTACTCCTGAAATACTCAGACTGACTTCACTATCAACCTACTGAGCTGGCTAACTTTCTTTGCTACACATACATTGAAAGGCAACTCTAGTAACTTTAATAAGGGCTAGAGAGACACTTGCAGAACTAACTGCCAATCATCTCTTCTTAATAATGCAATTTGGTGGTCTTATGAGATGCTGCCAGTACATTTATTTATGCTTACATAGCCACAATTGTGTCCCAGACCAAATTGAAACAAAAACCAATAATAAAGATAGATGTTCTGATCCATGGGGGAGGAAAACACAAGATTCCACAATTCAACAAAAACTTCATTAGGACTATCCAAAGAATGTCACAACTGTGAAAACTTTTCGTTTCTCCAGAAATCATCTTCAGAGTACTGACAGTATGAGTTGTTTGGCATTGGGATATGTTGTTTCATAGTGTGGTGGAGCCTCCTCCTTCTGAAACCTTTAAAAGAGACAGTATTTAATACAGTATTTAGAGGCTCAGAACATATTCCCATTTTATAGCAATGTCTTTGGTTTTGTGGCCTACATGTAGAATTTTTCGACTTTCTCTATGGAATATCATTTTATTAATTTTGACCCAGTTTTCTATTTCCTGCTCAACTTTACTATGTGAACACCTTGACTTTTTCAGATGTTCCCCATTTTTTCTTCTTTCATGTAATGGTTTGTCATTGCACTTTTAGCAGCCCCGTCATGAAATCCTTCCCTTCCTGGATATTTTTTTTACTCTGGCTCCTATTCTTTCTCTCAGTATTTTTATGTAGAATTTCCATCCTTATACTTAGAACTTGGTTGTAGATAGAGGCATTTTTAAATGACATTTCTACCCCATCTTTCTCACCCCGGAGGGGACTCAAGTCAGCTTTACATACGGGCAATGAGTTGATGCCTTAAAACATAATGTGCAGTTAAATAAATATTAAAATAGAATTAGAATGTATGTTAAAACAATTAAAACATTTTTTAAAAACCAATACATTCAGAGTTAAATGTATGAGCTATCATGTCCAGTTTCCCAAGTTTCAAGCCTTCTTGATCAAATCCACCATGCTTTTTCAAGACTTACTTCCTCATCTTTGTGAGGTGTGGCTCATATGAAGTCATTACTTTGTGGAAGAAATGAAGATGATCATTCCAGAAGCAAAACCTCTCCTGTCAACACCATTTACATAGCCAGCCATTCACCTGCAATAGCTCCATGCCCCTATATGTTTCTTTGTCTTTCACTGGTAGGTTTGGTGAGCATACCTCTTGTGCCTCTAGACTCTTTACTTTCCTGCCCAGGGATTCATAATCCAAAATGGTCCGTTCAAAGATTTATTTGCAGTGTCATTTATGCCTACATAAAACAGAAGAAAGGCACAATGTTCTATGTTCTTGGTGAGCTTTAACAACTTTAGCATTCTGTGTACACACACCAGAAAGATGGCATGCTTCACAATCCATCTTGTCCAGTTCACACACAGTTCCCTCTATACCACTGAGCAATGAATCTGCTACCATTGGTAATTTCGTTTCTTTTTTGCTGCAATTGGTCACTAAGTTGGCTCCTGGTCTCTTTTTGGCATCTATTCAGCACTATTATTCTCAATAAGATGCAAGAAATTATTGCTTCATTGGACAAGATTGCAACTCTATTGTGCATGGTCTGTTCCTGATGGTGACTGTTTTCAGGATGTTTCTATTTCTTCTTGTCAGTTCTGTAGAATCAATGTTCCCTCTGTTCTATCCAGAAAATCCTCATGTTTTCTGATGTGGTGAAAGAGTCTCAACACATAGCTGTAGTGTGTTGACCTTCTCTTCCAGGACAGCCACCAATTTGCACTTGCTGCAAATGTATATAAGTTTTTTTGGGAGACAACACATGTGTTAGACACATGGCAGCAAACTACAGATCGTTGTTGCTTCATCCTGCAGCTATTTATTTCCCCCTTTCAGACTACTGTAATAACTCTTTATTTGTTTGTTTGTTTGTTTATTATTTTGGCTTATATACCGCCACTCCCACAAGGCTCGGGGTGGTTAAACAACATTAAAAACATTAGCACAGCTCAAATGCTTGCTGAAATAGATGGGTTTTGTAAGCTTTGCGGAAGGCCATATAGAGTTTGCTTTAGGCAAGGAATACTCAGAGATAGTTTGCCAGTTCCTTCCTCTGAAATATAATCTACAGCTCCTGATATGCCTTGGTGGTCTCCCATCCAAGTGTTAACCAAAGCTAACTCTGGTGCCTTTAGCATTTTTAGACCCCCTCCAGACACTAGGTTGTACCCAAGGTTGGAGTCCAGTGCATCTATACATACATTGAGGATGAGATAGTCCACAGCTCAGTTTACTACCAGCACTGAGCTACTTCTGCTGCTAGAAGGGGAATTGCCTGCTTGTGATATCTTGGGGGAGGGGGGTAGCCCAGGATTAGTGCCAATTGGCATGCCGGGCCAGCCTCGCTGCAACCGTATGCTTAATTCTATTGACACATCATATGGGTATGGGAGGCAGAACCTGCATAATTAAGGCATTGGCATTCGCAAGGAGTGCATGTAGCCTAGATGCCTTTGTCAGCACTGCCACCATGACCATCAAGGGCTAGTCAACTGTCAGCCTGCATGTCCACAAATTAAACAGTGAAGCACCAAACTTAGCTTTTCTAAGGCTACTCAAAACTTCCACCTCAGCTTTAATCAGGAGCTTACTAACCTGTGGGGAAACCCATGAAGTGTAAGATAAAATTTCAGTGGTGTAGGAATATCCAAAGTGGAAACTAATACATAAACTAGTTTGTAGAAGGAAGCACAAAATGTTTTGCCATATAATTGGAAACTAACACAATGGCTCCTCTATTTTCAAAGTGATCTTTGATCTTAAGACATCTTCTCAATCAAAATCAATTGAACTCAAGAGAATTAGTTGACGTTTGTGGTGGTTGGCTGGCCTCTGCTGCCAAGATTCTTTTCCTCCTGTTCTGCTTCTCCTAGGAGACATTATTTTGCTCCCATTTACTTCACCCATTTGAGCTAAGCCAAATTGAAAAGTGCATAATATAGAGTTTCTCAAGAACACTTTTATTTCCCATGGTAAGTAAGATGATAGGCGGAAGAACACATTTTTGCTTAAGTTTCTCTTTGGAAACCTAGGAACACTTCTAATCTCATGTCTGTTACTGGCTTCATAATCAGTTAACTACAAGTGTCAATAACGTATGTACATATGATGATAGTCCAAACTACACAGTGATGATGATGATGTTTATTCATCTCCTTCAGGGAGCTTAAGGTTGCATTCTAATTCATATTCACCTGTTGGACTTGCTTCTGAGTAAATATGCATAACATTGCATTATAAAGTTTATAGGCATATTTACACCTAAAGGGCAATAAGGCATAGCTTTTGTTAACTATGATTTGTGGCTTAAGCCAAGGTCTCTCAGAATTTTAGATGCAGGAAGGAAAAATGTTCCCCTTTAAGAGTCATAGACCAGTACAATATATGTGTTCATTAGCTACAATTGTTTCTTTCTTAAGAACTCACTGAAGAACAGCAGACCAAGGATTGATGCTGGTCTACCACTAGTGTCAGCCACAAATTGCACACCAAGCAAGTAAACAGGTCTTGTCTTACCTTTCCTATTTGTATATTCCATAGTTTCCATGAACATTTCCACAATTACAGGTTTGGATGTCACCTCATCATGCAATCTAAAATAAGTCAATCATAAGCTGTAGAACTTCCTTCTTTGCACAGAGAAGAGTGTATAACTACTATTAAATGTAGCATTCAGCAGACCATAACATAACACTGAAATTTTATACCATATAGAAACATAGAACATAACTGTATGCAGGCAGTCTAGGCCAGGGCTTCTTAAACTTTTGAATACTCACAACTCCTTACCTATGTTATATACCTATATACTCATACAATGCTGGGTATATAAAATAGGAATAAAAATCAAACATTTACTGAAAATAAATCAGCATTTACAAGACTTGCTAAACTGCCTAGTTTTCCTTTTTATAAAGTACAGCTGAAGTAATTTCTGCAGAATCCACCATCAACACACACTTCATTACTCACAGATTTTTGTAAGTTTCTTGATCACATTTATAAGCCTTTTACTGTTGCCAAATTTTTGTGACCCCAACATTGTGTTTGAGAAACAATGGTCTAGGTCGCTAGTATAGAGCACACAGGCCAAAACTGCATGATAGGATTTGAAAAGGCATGGATTTGTTGAATCAATGCAAGTAACTTCACAAGCCACACAGCATCCACCCTCAACTGCACAGGAAGTCAGAATGGCAGCATCACAGCTGATGTCAATAAGTAGGGAAGGAATACATGAAACCCAACTAAACCCCTGTGTATTGGAATACTGCTTCTTGCACCCCTAAATATAAGTTACACTAGGAATTTGGGATCCTTCTGTGCAGATGTATATTAATCCTGAAACCATAGTCTAAGAACAAAAGGTAAATCCAAAACATTCCCTCACACACGCATTTTAGTTGAATGAGCATTCCCCCCTCTCTCTTTTTTTTTTTAGTATGAAGCCAAACAACGCATTTCAGCTGAGGCAGCCTTGAGGCACCCATACTTCATGGCCCTGGGTGAACACGTGCACCTCCTTCCTGAGAGTAAGTGACTAATTGTAACATGACCACACAAGCCAGCCTCATTGTTCTGCCTTCTCTGAATTTTGCTCCAGGACAAAGAAATAATTTTCACTTTCTTGCACTACAGAATATAAGAAAAGCATGCAAATTCTCTTTGTTGTCAGAAATACGTGCACATTTTCTGGGTTAGGAGTGTGCAAGTGCACCAATATCCACCTCTGGCCACTCCCCCAGGGACGGGAACGAAACAAGGATATCATAGCACCCCATACCAACACATTGCCATTTAGGGCACAAAAAAAGTTGGGAACTTGAGGAGAGTCAAAACGCCACGTCTGCATGTAGTTTGGGACAGTTTTCATGCAGAAAATTTATTGAAAATTTTGCCAGAAAGTGAAACAGATAATAGTCTCCAGGGAAACAAAGAGTGCAGAAGTGGGGTTCAAGGACCATTTGCAGCCCATAGGCTGTGGTTTACTCACCTGACTACTCCCTGGAGAAAGATAGGTTCTCTGCATTTCTGGAAGATGCCTGTGAATTTGTCTTTCTCATTATGGATCCATTCTGTTTCCAGACAAGTAACACTCAGAAAACATTGTAGATTTATTCCATCTTTCCCAATTAGATATATTTGAGGATGATCAAAAAGGCCAAAGAAACAGGAGAGTTACAAATGAACTCTCTTGAAGCCTACCATTAAATTCCTCATTGAAGCAAGACAATTGCACAATAAAAACATTCTCCAGAACATCCTGTGTCAGGCAGAGGATAGCACTGGGAGGGAGAGGGCAAGATTTCATTACAAAGAGGTATGGCCAGTCCAAAATATGAACAGTGTTTATATCTATTGATCACGGTGTCCCCACAAATCATTTACTTTTGCAAGCACTTGCCACAAACGCCAAGCAGGAGCAGTTCTTCTGAATGAAAGGGGTAACGTCTCTGCATTTCATTGTCTATTTGGATGTTTCCTCCTCCTTTTCAGATATATACAATGTTAATTATAAGAGGCAGAGCTCATAGCTTTGAAAGGGAAAACTATAATGTTGGAGGAAAGCAGAATTCAGATTGCAAGGGAAATTTCACTTTTTAAAAAGAGAAAAGTTCTTGTTCACTTGAGCACCGTCTAACATAAATATCATGCTAGTGCTACTGAACATATTTGGGAGTAAATATGTGGTATCTCAGAGAAATGCAGCCATGAAATTATACATGACTCACAGGTTCCTCCTTTATATTGTTTTCATTCTTGGCCCTGCTCTCCTTCTCTCTTTCTCCTCACCTCCTTTCCATCAGCTGCCTCCATCTTTTCTCTGAAGGAAATACAGCTTCAAAAGGACCCAGGTTACAGAGGTTCAAACTTCCAGCACTTAGGTAGGTACCAGTTTCCTTATAGGCCAGTGCAATTGAACAAATGGTTTGCTTTCCATGGTTTTTGTAGTATTGTGTTATAAGTCCACAAAGACCATAGCAGGCATGTTATTAAATGAATTTATGGATTATTGACATTCAGGTGTGGTGTTAGATTCAGAGCCAATGTGATTTAGTGGTTAGAGTGCTGGATCTAAATTCAAATCAACATTGACCCATGAAACAAATTGCCCTGGAGCCAGTCTCTTTTAATCAGGCTGACTGGTTGCACAAGGTTGATGTGAGGATAATGCTGGACTAGACATCCTGAGTGCAGAGACTCAGTAGACATTTTCCTGGAAAGCCAACTTTTTTGCTGTAACTGATGGGAATGGCAAAGATCCTGCAAATTACAGTTCAGTCACCCATCATTTGAACTGCATTATGATGTGATGTGTATGAGGCTATGATGGGATATAGCCCATTGAATGGACTACAGACATGTCAGAGAAATTGATTCAGTGATTCTTTAGAGATACGAGGTTACCTTATTTCCTTATTCCTTGGATAACTATGTTGTAAATTGTTGGAAATGTCTTCTCTGAAACCTTTCCTTCTGTTAATCTTTAAAACAACAGATTTTGGTCCATAATTTCCAGGCTTTTCAAAACAATTTTTCCTAACATTTCTCCTTTTTCACCCCCAGCTCGAGGAAAGAACAGGAGGCAAAGCATATTTTAAACCCATTTACTCAGTCAGTGCATTGTTGGGGACATCAAAAGCACTGAGAGGAAGAGGACCTTATAGATCCTATCAAGCTCATCCTCAGAATGGTGATGGCTGGTACGCACAGTACAGGATCTGCTTTGCAGTCCCAGTATCTTTCTTGAGCCCAAATCAGAAATGACCTGCTGCTTGGTCCGGGCCCCCATTCTTCATACAGTAATTGCTGGGCAACGATCTTTATCAAGCAATCAACTACCAGGCGTGTGGTCCTACAATGTGGACATGTGCTATCCACTACAAAATGGAGGCAACAAGCAAGGATTTCACTGCAGAATCAACACCTTCTTTACTTCTTAGATGTCATGCCATGACAGATGTGCTGAACTCCATTGTTTGTTTTCCCCATCATGTGATGACTCCTAGGACAACATGCAGACAAGATGGGTAGGATACTAACAGCAGGAAACTTCTCTGATCCACTTATATGCTGGGTTTCTACCTTTAAACTGAAATGAAAACCTTTTGTTTAAAGTAAGGGCAAAAAGAAAAGGGGGGGGTCTCTTCTGTGAGTTTCCTCTGCTCTATTCTTCGAAAATTAATCTCAGTTCTGAATAAACATTTAGGGTAGTGGATAGAGTGGGGAGGCCATTTGCTGAATTTTCTTGGCTTTCCCATTCTAGTGTTTATTTTTTTAACTAAAGCTGCTATAAAGGAAATCCAGAATTAGTCTTTCTCACAGGTGGGTTTCAGATTGCAGGCGATGAGCAGCATCGTGTATTTATCAGATTCATACTCAGAATGTCTGTTTAATTCATTCCAAGAGTTATTCACCAAAAACTAAATAAATTGATGCACTTTCTCTGAAAAAAATAGCTGACATCCAAGAAACTCAAGAACTACAGAAACTGTCTGACTCTTTATTTAAGCCCTACCACAAAAATGTGAAAGAACTCTAGCCTTTCTTTCATCTGAAATCCCAGAGCCTTGCATTGAATTCTGCCTTTGTGTTGGGTGGTGTAAAGATATACCTGTCCATTCATTTCTTCCCAATAGCACTAGAGAAAGTAATTTAATAATATTCAGAAACCCCTGGATGTGCATGCACTCACTCATTATCCTCATTCATTCTCTCCCCCCCCCCCCCATCTTTCACACAGAGTAATCCTATTCATGTTTATTCAGAAGTAAGCACTATTATGTTAATAGTACTTGCTCTCAAGTAAATGTACCTAGGACATGAAACCAATGAAATCTATAAAACTTAAGTGAGATCTTAGGCTTACAGAAAAACAGTGTTCAAACATTGGGTAGATAAGTCGTTCGATAACAAACCTAGTGTGTATACTTTTATAAAAAATTGCTAATTGGACTCAGACAAACAAGGTCTTAATATTCAGAGGAAGCTAGTTCTCAAACTCATGTTTGGATATATGTATATGTATGTGTGTTGCAAAGAAGATTTTGCCTCACTTTCTGCCCCTGTGAGAATTGGATTTTGAAAAATTTGGCTTGTTGTGGAAACAAGGATTGTTTCAATGGAGACCTTTTCCCCATGATAACTTACAGGAGTGAATTTCCCTTCATGGGGGTAGATTTCCCTCACTTCCTGTTGTCTCACTCCTGTTTGTAACTTAGAGACTTCCTGAATATGTGAGCACATGCGTGTGTGTGTGTGATATGAATATGGCTGAACTGGAATTTCTGCCACTTTTCTTTTTCTTCTCTTGGTTTGTTTTTATTCTAATGGTCAGCAAACCACAAGAAAAAATTGTTGAGCATTTCAACCAGAACAGACAGCCTTATCAAGAAATTCTGCAGTTATTCCATTTCTTCTTAACGTATTCTGTGCAGTGTGGAAAAGATGTCAGAGGCAGTTGGAAAACATGGGAAAACTCTGCTTGGAAGGCAATAATATTAGGATTCTGCATAAAACTTTATGAATGAAACAAGACTTCCCATGGAAGCACAGTACAGAATAAGTAACACTTTCTTGGATGAGATCAGTTTCTATGCCCTGATTAAGTCACTCATTCTGTACAGCCTCCAGAAAAAACATGGCCTGTCAGTACCTCAGTTTTGACAGCTGTTAAATGGGGAGACTTAAATGAGTGGGATTTCTTCTGCTGGCACAATAATCATACAATCACCCAAGCAGTATGGCAAGTGCATGGAACTTTAGCTAACAGATTCCAAAACTAGCACTAAATTACTTCTGAATCCATAAACTTTAGGCCAAATAGGATTTGAGAGCTAGGAAATGGGGGCACACTGACATTTAAATTTAAAAATGCATTGCCTGCATGAACAGAACCCCACTCTTTGATTAAACAGGGAGCTCACAACTGAGAAAGTTTAAGCCTACATAGTGCATGAATTTCTTAACTAAGGCACCAGTTCTGCACATCGGCAGATGGACCACATCAATCATGTATGAGCAAGCCTTTAAAATAGTCTAAAATGTGCTCTCAACAAATTGGTTAGGTAATTCAAGACAATTTATGAAATTCAGTTCCTTTCATGCTTCATTTTGGCCCTTCTTGCCCCTAAACCTTTCTAAATGTCAGTGCTTTGAGGGCAGTAGCAACTACAATTACTGAGGGAGAGATTGCCTTTTTAATGCAGATTGAATAGAGTGATCATATCTGGGATTAGACTAGTGGTGCTGATCCTTTTTGTGGCTCACAATTTGAAGAAAGCTATAGACCCCTTCCCAATAGATGGACTTAAAACAACATTTTCTAAGTAATAAGAATGTAATTGATGGGACAGATTTATTAACCCCACCCCCACCCCACCCCTTTCATACACTCCTGATTCTCATATATGGATCGCATAGGAACTGAAAAAAGAAACCCTACCTAGCATTCTTGTGTTCTCCTTTGGACCCACAACCTGGAATCCTTAACAATCCCATTTGCTGTCCATGTCTTTGCTGTCAACATTGTATAATACTGCCTATTTTCTGTAGGCAGTTTTACCCTAGATTTTTCCCTTGGTTCCTTCTGTCTTCAACACCATGTCACAATACCCATTGTTTTCAATCCACTTAGTCTCATGTCCTTTTTCCATTCCATCTTTGACCAGGATGCCAGCATGCCACACAATAGAGCAAAGAGCCATTCCAGTAGTCAGCCCTTTGAAATTTCTTCACTCTCCTGAAATGTCGCGACCACAGAGCCTTAAAGCGCCAAACACATAGCAAGGTTCTAAACAAAGTTTATTCAAAAGAACACAAAAGAGAGTTACTCTTACTCACACACTTAAGCTTCAGTGTGAGAGTACTGTTCCATAAAAATTAGGACCAATTCAGGTCAAAAACAGTGTTCATAAACCAAAACCGGATTATGCTCCTACACAACAAAAAAACCCGCATTAAACAAACAAACCTTCCCAAACCCCACAAAAGAATAGCACACATCGCCGTGGGCACAGAAAGAGAGAAGGCAGGAATGAAGAGACGTCAATCCAGTCCAGGGTGGAAAAGGCGGAGACAACAGCGGCATGGTCAAAGCAGGTCCAAGAAAAAACAGCAGCAGTGATGAAATGGTCCAGGAAAGTGATGACGACAAACAGCAGCGCCAACTAGCACACAAGGATTTAAGCATTGTGTAGCAAAAGGAAACAATATGCAGAGCCCTTGTTCATACAATACCCAAGTCCGTGGCAGATGAGCAGGATCCAACTTACGTCCAAGAAGCAGTCTTCAGAAATACCGAAACCCAGAACAAAGAAGCACAGCATACAACAGGCAGGACACAGGCGCTCAGCAACCCTTTGCCAACTGCAAAGAGTTCCCCATTCCCCACCAACTTTTATTCATAAATCTTCATCAGAACTGGAATGAGCCAACACCCTGTCATTAACTCTTTCAGCTGTCCCAACACCACCATCTGTAGATTGTTGCCTCCCTCTCCAGTCTTTCCATCTCCTATCAAGACTTAACTCTCCCCAGGATGAAGCTTGCTCCTCAGAATCCCAATCACCATCCCCAGAAAACCCCACCAAAGTATCACTGCTTGTGGGTTCCTCACAAACATTGTGCACCTCTTGCACCTTAGTCCAGTCCATATCCTCAGTGCCCTCCCCAGAATCCCCAACCTCACTTCCCATAGAATCCCCAACCTCACTTCCAGATACATAGATGGGGTTTTCAGGGGATATTGGGTCAGACCCATTATCCCAGACCCAAAATCCCCTGAAAAACCCTCAAATGATTCATCATCGGTAGGCTTGCTAAGTGTCTGACGAATCCTTTTCCTCTGTTGCTCCTCAAAGGCGTTTTGCTCATGAGTAACCCTTTTTACCCTCCTTGCATCCACTCCCATTACTCAAAGACTCAGCTACTACATGAAATGCATTGTTTTCCTCTCTTTTCATGAAGCTTTCGTGTCTCCTTATTTATTTATTTACAGTATTTATATTCTGCCCTTCTCAGACTCAGGGCGGATTACAATGTACACATATATAGCAAACTTTCAATACCATAGACACACAACACATATAGACAGACAGTCAGAGGCTATTTAACTTTTATCTGGCCACCAGGGTTGCTGTCGCTTCATTGTCCATCTGTGACATTGATGAAGTACTTTCTGCATTTCCTGCATGCTTTTTGCTGGAGATTTTTTATGGCCTCGTAAATTTGTTAAGTTAGCCTTCCTTTGTCCTCCTCTCTCTCATTCCATTGATGATTTTCCCTTACCAATTTTGCCTCTGAATCCTTTGTCACTCATCAGATCAGGTTTGACTTTGCCCCACAAAACTGTTCCTGAACAAAACCATAATTTCAACTGATACCAGGTTTGTGTCATCCTGTGCCTGCCATTTTGAAAGAAATCAGGACACTCCAAAATGAACATTTGACCTTTTAATACTCATGGGATACTATGCAGGTATACAAAAAATATGTCGATAATCTTCTTGGATTGCGGTTATGGGAAATACATGTCATAAGGGTAGGAGGGAAAATCCTACATCTACTGTATAATTGAAGTTACAGGAGGAAAAACTAGAGAAGAAATGAAAGCATATTCCCCTACCTTGCCATTTTCCACAGGCATCACATACAAAACTACATAAAAATAGGACACTCCAATTTACAAGTACAAATTTGTACTCTGTAGCACAGATGTGAGCCCCCGACTTTTCTGTGAGGCTATGACAGCCCTTTCACATCACAGTTTCACTGATCAGACATCAACTGGACTATGAGTAAAAAGCAGCTGTTTTAGGGGGAATAACATGCCAAGAAAACAGCAATATTGGTATGGATCAGTGAGGCAGAAAAAAGACTTCCCCAGCAAGCCCAGCAGGCTCTGAATCTGTGATAGGCAAGAAATAAAAGAGAGCGCAACACAGTATTAAAATCCTTTCACAAAAGATAATAGGGTTTTTTTAATGTCCACTTCCTCTGTGGAAGGCCAACTGCCTAAGAGCTGTACTTTCTGAACAAAACTGGAAATAAATAAACTTAGCATAGGTTTACCACATTTTCTAACTTAAGCAGGGCTGCATGGTTTTTCTGAGTCAGGCTATTATAATTATTCAGCCTTTTTTAAATTCGTGTCAGGAACGACTTGAGAAACTGCAAGTTTGTGAGATAATTGGCCATCTGCAAGGACATTGCACGGGAAGCCCAGATGTTTTACCATCCTTTTGGGAGGCTTCTCTCATGTCCTCACATGGGGAGCTGGAGCTGACAGAGGGAACTCATCGGCACTCTTCCCAGATTCAAACCTCTGACCTGTCAGTCTTCAGTCCTGCCAGCACAAGGAATTAACTCATAGGACACCTTAAAACTGAACCATATATTGAAAGTCAACACAAGTGGTTCTCAACCTGTGGGTCCCCAGGTGTTTTGGCCTACAACTCTCAGAAATCCCAGCCAGTTTACCAGCTGTTAGGATTTCTGGAAGTTGAAGGCCAAAACATCTGGGGACCCACAGGCTGAGAACCACTGGAAAACCAGTGAACTTGCTGATAAGTAGTTATGGATATTAGAGGAGGAAAATGGTTTTTGCTGTATTTTTAATACTGAATTCAACTGGCTGTAGTGGTTCCATTGACAGTGCTATTCAAGAGTTAACAGTTCATATGTTTATTTGATCCTTAGGCAGAACGATCCTCACATTATTTCAACAAGCCATTTAAACCTGTGCTAATGTACAGCGACTAGATTGTTTTATGGAAATCAATACATTCTAAGAGTGAATGTCGTAGCCTAAGTACTTTGGTGGTTTGATATAATCAAATTTAATTGGAGGATTAAATGCAGTGGTAACTTTTTTTTATTTCTTCCAAACAATTTGTCTCACTGAGAAGCTATGAAAGCATTGTTAGAGTACGTTTTGTTGTGTGTGTGTTTTTTAAGTAGTGCTTATTCTCGGACTTCTAATTTTAAAGGTCTAACAGAAGAGGAAAGGGGAATGGGGAGCAGGGAGGGAGAAAGCAATTGCAGGTATTGGTTTCCACATTGCAGCTGGGTTGGAAACAAGGTGAAGAATACAGCGGAGCTAGGGTACTACACAGTTGTAGTATTCCAATTCCACATCAAATGGCATAGCCTGATCCGTTGAAATCCTGGGGTTGGGTAGGTTGGAAAGGTGCAAAGGGAGCTGTCTGACTGATCCGTCTTGGTGTGTCTTTCTAAACTGCAACTTCCAGGATTCTATAAGATGGAGCCATGGCAGTGACAAGTAGAGTCATAGCCCTATAATAGTGATTGTGAAGGGGCCTCTTGTCTCTCTGTTAAATCATCATCATCATCTTTATTTATACTCCGCCACCATCTCCCTGAAGGGTCTTGGGCAGCTAACATGAGGCCAAGCCCAAGAATTACAATAAGGCAAAATAACATACATACAATAAACAACAGCATCAAATAAAATACTAAATAATAAAGTAATACAATAAAATAATAACAATAACATAATTATAAAAATGGTAAAGGGATTAAACAAAGTGAGCTGGGCCAAATGCAAAGGATAAAATTATAAAACCCCTGGGTGAGATAAATAAAATAGATTGTCTAGTGGAAGACTAGGGTGGGATAAACAATGGGGCTAATATTCACTGAGGGATGAGATAAAGTGCATCAGTAGAACAAATTGTACTGGGACAGGCATTGTATGGGAATTTGTTGTTCATTCCTCACAAGCACACTGGAAAAACCAAGTTTTTGAACTTTTCCTAAAGGCTGCCAGGGTGGGAGCTTGCATAATCTCCCTGGGGAACGAGTTCCAAAGCCGAGGGGCCACCACTTTTTTTTTAAAGGATGGTCATTGCCATCCTTTTATCCTTCTGCTGCAGTCAAGTGGAAAGGCTGCTGATAGCACTCTTTCATGAAGGCCACACCTTTCTCATTTCCTGTTCAAGAAGGAGGTAATTGGAAAATATACATGTGGCCTCTTAGTGCCAGTTATAGTGACATCCAGTGTCTTCACATGAAGAAGAAGAAGATAGGGCTTCTGTAGCTTTCAGACTTACCTGGAAGAGGGAATTTCAACAGGTACAATTTTTATATAAGTGACTCCTGCTGAAATGCCCTTGTTCAGACAACTGTTGGAGATACAGGCATCCAAGTTATCTAATAGGTTCCCAGCAGCCCCATTCAGTGCAGTAGTGCAACACCAAGAGAGCCATTGTCCCTATAAGTTGGACTCACAAGGCAAATAGGATAATTTGTCCTGGTCCTGTCATATGGAACAGTATTCCTGGCAGCTCAGGATTTGCCAATTCAGGACAATGGCTTCCTAAATTGAATCCTTGTGGTTTCCCTCTTTTCCTGCTGTCATCCACAATACAAAGCATTATTTTATTTCACAGAGAGTCACATTATCTCATGATATCATCATCCTCAGTTTCTCACTTGTTAATCGCCCTCCATTAAAATGTTCCAGGCGATTTACATAAAACAATTGCATAAAAACATTACACAATACCGAATAGAAGTACAGCAGCCTTAGTTTAGTCCTCTTCATTTCCGGTAGGCACCATATTTAATACTGATAATAGTTAAAAGCAAATATTTACAAGTTGATTTTTTTTCACAGCACAATAAGATTCAGAGATGAATTTCTATCACATTCCAATGGAATTGGGAGAGACAGACCCCCCCACTGACCATCCAGCACTCTGTGTGCTCCTCATGCTGTCTTTGGAGGACTGGAAAATACTCCAGAGAGCATTTTGGAGGCTTAGAGCAGTGCAAGGAGGCAAAGGAAACAGTGATAAGTTTGTTACAACCACTTATTTATCCCATCGAGACTTTATGCTTGAGACTTTATGCTTAAGGCCCCCGGTGGCGCAGCAGGTGAAACTGCTGAGCTGCTAAACTTGCTGATCAAATGGTTGGTGGTTCAAATCCTGGGAGTATAGTGAGCTCCCAGTGTTAGGCTCAGCTTCTGCCAACCTAGCAGTTTGAAAACATGCAAATGTAAGTAGATCAGTAGGTACCACTTCTGCGAGAAGGTAATGGCACTCCATGCAGTCATGCTGGCCACATGACCTTGGAGGCGCCTATGGACAATGCCAGCACTTCAGCTTAGAAATGGAGATAAACCCACACCCCAGAGTGGACTTAATGTCAGAAGAAACCTTTACTCTTAAAGATCTTTAAATGTATCCAACAGTTTGAATTTAATCGTTTATTTTTATACATGTCTGCAACATGTCTTTTTAGGGTAGCTTTCAGCAACACCCATCTAAAACATAACAAAAAGGTAAACAATGGTGGTTCATTAGTAATTTGGAATTTGTGAAACAAGTCATTGAAGGGGGGAAGCAGTTGCACTTATGTTGTGTGTAAAATGACCATTAGCTTCACCAAGTATTAGGTGGTTTAGAGCAGTGTTTCCCAACCAGTGTGCCGGGGCACACTAGTGTGCCGTGAGTGATCATCAGGTGTGCCGTGGGAAATTGGAACCTCCAATACCCTTTCTTCCCCCTCCTGCCGAACACTTTTTCTTCTCCACTCGGGCTCCCTTCTTCCCAGCCTCACTCTGCTCGCTTTGCTCAGGAGGGGAGGGGGAAGGGAGGAAGACGTGACCCGTGCGGGCGCTACTCCGCAGACTTGCCCCACATCTTCCTCCCTCCCCCTCCCCTCCTGAACACGCTCATGCTGCCCCCTCAGATCAAAATGGCGGCAGAAGCGGCAGCGTGAGCAAAGCAAGGCAAAGTGAGCAGAGCGAGGCTGGGAAGAAAGGAGCCCAAGTGGAGAAGAAAAAGTAAGTGTTCGCAGGAGGGGGAAGAAAGGGCACGAAGGGGAAGGGGGAGGAAGAGGTCTCTGTCGAAAGCTGGCATGGGCAAACTAGGACCTTCCAGGTGTTTTGGACTCCAACTCCCACCATTCCTAGCAGCCTCAGGCCCTTTCCCCCCCCCCCCAGCCACTTAAGCAGGAAAGGGCCTCGGGCTATTAGGAATGGTGGGAGTTGAAGTCCAAAGCACCCAGAGGGTTGAAGGTTTCCCATGCCTGTTTTAGAGGGACCTTAAAGTGGTGAGCTTCCTTCCAACATTGTGATTCTGGATAGAAAACAAACAACAACATAACATAACATTGTTTGAGTCCACAGTGCTCTCTGGGTGTAGGTGAACTACAACCTCCAAACTCACGGTCAATTCCCAAGCAAACCCTTTCAGTACTTTCTGTTGGTCATGAAAGTTCAATATGCCAAATTTGGTTCAATTCCATTGTTGCAAGAGTTCAGGATGCTCTTTGATTGTGTGTTAACTATAAATTGAACTGAAACAAGATAGTAGTTTACAGCTAAAATTTGCTGATCTTCCTTTGGGCAGTTTTTGGTTATCTGTTGCCAGGGAGTTCCCCATTCTGGCCAACAAAGCTATTTTGACATTGCTCCCATTTTCAACCACATATCTATGTGAGATGAGCTTCTCAAGCTTGACTGTGATAAAAACTAAAAACAGAGAGAGAGACTGACAGCTGTTGAGCAAAACCTTCGTGTGTGTCTTTCTGCCATTCCTGCCAGGATGTCTATGTTGTGTTCATCGAAACAGGCCCAGGTTTCACACTGAGTGTATAAATACATTTTAAAATATATTAACTGTATGTATTACTGTGTTAGAGTGTCATTTTGTGTCATTTTGGTTGGTGGTGTGCCCCCAGGATTTTGTAAATGTAAAAAGTGTGCCGTGGCTCAAAAAAGGTTGGGAAACACTGGTTTAGAGACTATGCAGCATATTGGAGGACCAATGCCAGCTCAGCCTAAAATACCAGTGAGTGTTCGTATTAGCACAAATCCTGCATTTGCTAACTGGTACCAATAGCACAGAATGAATCCAGGCTCTGAAATCAAAGGAAGTGTCTGAATAAGGGAAGTGGAAGTCCACTGTTCAACAATATTGTGTTTTGGCATTATAGGAAGCATTACAAAGGAACTGTTCTGGAGTGAAAAATTAGTCTGTAATTTTTCTGCTTCCTAGGATGCAGTAGTTCTGCCCTACAGCTCTTTCCTGGACAATTTCTCGTTGTTAGGACATTGCTTTTTATGTCCTCATATCTAAATATCATTGTGAGTTTTAAGATAGTTTCTTTTTCCCAATTGCTTTTCAATTGCTGTTTATTCCCTTAGGTCAAGTGATACTATATGCAAATATTTGGATCTGTGCCGTACAAGGCTTGATCTATAAACCCTCTATGCTTCCTTGTTCATGTGGCACGGTAGGCTGCATCCCATGTGATGGCTTTCTGGGTATGCATACGTAAGCACATTCCTTAGGTAGCTTTTCCTATTCTCCCGTGTTTGAGTCTGACCTTGCAAAGTCATAAGCCTTATGGAGGAATGTTGACATAGCAGGGGTGCGTGTATGTATGTGTGTAACTTTCAGTAAAGGCATGATGACATCAGATGGGCATTTTATGAAGTGCCCAGACCCCAAGCTCCCTGTTACTTCTATATACTTTTGTAGTACTACAGCAGGGATGTGTGCATAGTGTCAGATGCAGCCCCACCTCACCTCATGATGTTTTTCTGACCTTTGACAACTTCAGAATCCTCAAACTTACTTTATCTGATCCCAAAAGGGGAGTTTTTGTTCCTCCACATCCAAACATTTTTGACACTGTTTTTTTTCTGTTTTTCAGTAGTTCTTCCATACTGTTTACTCCCATCCCCCACCCCCACCCCCAAAAAGAAAAAGAAAAAAGAGAAACTCACAGAAATTGACTTCTGGTCTGTATCTACACTGTAGAATTTATGCAGTTTGGCATGATCTTCACTACCATACCCAATGCTATTGAATCATAGGAGTTGTAGTTTTACGAAATCACTCTTTGGCAGAGATGGTGCCTCAACAGACTACACATTCCAGGATTCCACTGCATTTAGCCAGATCAGTTAAAGTGGTGTCAATGGATCAGTGCAGACACACATTTTGCTTCAGTTGATTGTTGGAGAATATTTGGAAGGAATGTCAGGATTGTTGTTGTTTTTCTTTTTTATAAAACAGTCCCAGAGACTGTAAAATAAAGATTTTTACCATCTGTATTGATCCCAAATGCATCCAAATGAATCCAACTAAATAATGTCCAAAAGCAATGGGATTTTGATCAATGGAGGTGCTTTCATCTTGCAGTCACACTGCACACTTCATAGAATTTTACATGGAGACTAGATGTCATTGACTGGAATCCTCTTTGTGACATAAGCACATTTTAATTTCTGGATATTTGTCCATACCTCTTCTTTCGGTTATTCACTACCTCTTGTTCACTGTTTAAAATGTTTCGCAGGTTCTAGGAAAGTCCGGGGGTCTACTGTTTCCATTTACTAGTGTCAGGTGCAATAGCAGCCAAATTAAAAGGACACAAGATCACTCCTAGTGAACTCATTTCTCTTCCCTTCAAAGCCAAGGCAGACACACTAGAGAATGAATCCACTTTGAATCCGGTTGCTGCCTCCTGTAGAATTCTGGGGTTTGTAGTTTAGGGAGGAGCCTTTAACAGCCTCACTAAACTACAAACCTCAAGATTCTGCAGGAGGCAGAAACCAGATTTAAAATGGATTCATTCTCTAGTGTGATGAAGTAGTTGGTCACTTCACCTTCCCTGCCAGTGAAAGGCCATGGTAACATCCTTCCTCATGCACTTGAGAGCTGCTATGCGGTGAATAATAGTGTGGGAGTACTATATGCAAAGTACTATATTCAATACATGCAATATATACTCTTGCATTCCATACTCCTGTATTCCTTCAGTCTGTTTATCTTACCAAAGAATGTGTATTTTCAGACAGTTAGCACTACTAATCAAAATACATCACAATACAATCACACCCTCACCCCCGGCAACAACATTTCTCTGGAAGAAGAGTATGGCTACAATCCTGACAGTAAACTCATACTGAGCACAGCTGGATTTCCTCCTGAAAAAACATGTAAAAGACTATGTTCTGAAGAGCACATGTTGGTCTTATTATTTAATATATGTTCTAAACCAACATACTCCATAACAGTGTCCTTTAAACAAAAAACTGCTTTTGCTTTCTTCCTCATCTTTGCTTTATCATTTCTCTCACCAAAATTAGCTTTCTAGAATGTTTCTTAAATCTTAAATGTGCAAAGCCACTTTTAACATAAGAGTTTTTTCCTGTCTAGAGGGTGGCAATCCCCTGTTCGGTAATGTGAGGCCAAGCCAACTGTCTCTTTCAGATGTGATTGATTGGGTTGTTTTCATCTTAAGTTTTTGTTTCAACAACTCTTTAATTGAACCAAATTATACATCTTTTGTAAAAGTGCAAATTGAGCATCACGTCTTGTCATTGCTTTCTGAAGTGTGTTTCAACAACAACAACACAAAGATCAAGGTGGGGTCAACTTGAGGGTTTTGTACCTAGCTTCTTGTACCTAGCAAATTGAGAAGAAAACAGGTTAAGAAGTTTGGAGAAGTAGACTATAATTCCAGAAATGCCCCTACCATCATCATCTGTGCTGACTGAGGGGATTTGGGGAGTTATACTCTGAATTTTAATTTTTCAAATACTGGAAGGCTGCAGAATATAAATGTATAGTCCAGTCCCATCTGACCTGCTAGTCAATTTATGGCCCACCAAATGCCACTTGAATTAAGACTTCCATCATGCTTTCCAATATAGCTCCAGGAAAAGGATAAGAGGAACTATCACATGCAATCCAGCGAGTACTTGATGTTCCCTTCAGCAGCAACCAAAAGAGCCTGTGTATTTTTATGTCAACTCCCAGAATCCCCAGCCACTGTTAAGAATATGATGTTGGATACCACAACTTAATTCTAAAACATTATGCCTCAACTGAGGATCAGTCCTACTGAAACTCCAGCCTTTATAACCCATTGCACATACTCTCTTGGCCAAAGCCAGAGAAACATGGCTTTGATTCTGTGCAGGGTCAGGTATTACAATGTCCTTGATATAGCAAGATCTATATTGTTAGACATGGAATTTAGAAGTTGAGACTATCTTCTTAAAGCCACTTATCTACAAGGAAGACCCATTAAACCTCTGAGCAATCAGACCACAGACTGCTCCTATTAATTATGAATCTGTCTCCAACGTTTTTTGCATACACAAATACAGCAATGGTATCAGATTTCAGTAAACCTTATGAAGCATAGGTTGAGCTTCCCCTATCCAAAATGCTTGGAACCAGAAATGTTTGGGTTTTTAGAATGCCTATATTTACATATACATATATAATGAAATATGTTGGGGATGGAATCCAAGTCTTGAATACAACATTCATATGTGTTTTATATACGCCTTGCACACATAGCCTGAAAATATATTTTTAAATGTTTTTGCATGAAACAAGTGTGTGTACATTGAACCATCAGAAAGCAAAGGTGTCAATATTCCAGATACCTACATGGACAATTCTGGGGTTTAGAGTCTTTCAGATTTTAGAATTATGGATAAGAGGTGCTCAACCTGTATTTTTCATTCATGATTAGACCTATGCATTTTGCAGTGCATAGGACTGTTGGTTAATGTAAGGAAAAAAGGCTGCAGTATAATCCTAGCTATGTACGTATTCTCAGAAGCGTGACCTCTTGGATATCAGACTGCATCTCATAGGTTTGAAATGAAAATAAAGTGGGGAGAGGGATTGCTCTGGACATCATGGTGTACAGTTTATAGCAATATGTTGTGTTACCAGTGAAGCAACGTTCATTCTGCTCAGTGGACCGGAATACGTACTCTGAACTATTAAGGAATGCATGCATTGTAACTCTGCAGGATGGCTCTTTCATTCTTGATTGCAAATCTGGCGATTTTGGATGCCGCCCAGTCTACATTTAAGAATATGTGCAAACAATATCAATGTGTCTTAAATTCCATATGAAAATGTCTTAAGATATTTCAAATTTAATTTCCAACAGAACCTAAGTACTGTTGCATCCTTTTCAACCTTCTTTTATTATTTTTCTTCCTGGAAAAAAATATTTGCACTAATTCAACAAAAGCTATTGTCTGAGACAACCTTTAAAATTTTGTTCTTGATTTATAGTGCCTACTATCTCTAGTATTTGCTGCTCATCAGCATTAGAATCATAGATTTGGAAGAGACCTCATGGGCCATCCAGTCCAACCCCCTGCCAAGAAGCAGGAAAATCATATCCAAAGCACCCCCCATAAATGGCCACCCAGCCTCTGTTTAAAAGCCTTCAAAGAAGGAGCCTCCGCCACACTCCGGGGCAGAGAGTTCCATTGCTGAATGGCTCTCACACATGCATCTTACACTATTTTCCTTGTTTTCCAGTGGTGCCATCATGATATAATTTAGGGGGGTGTGGGGAGACATCCAGGGTCCCACTCAAGAGAATGGGTGGCCTGAAATGCAGCACAGCTGACTGGCTCAGTACATTTTAAAATCACTCAGCCCACATTGCCATCTATGGTTTCAAAGAACCTCTTCCATCTGATCATGAAATCTGAATCTTAAAATTACTTGGCCACAAGCGACCCGATCCGATGTTATCTTGGAAGGTAAGCAGAATCAACCTTAGTTAATACTTGGTCATCACCAGCAATAGAAGGTAGTGTTGGCTATATTTTGGAGCAAGGAACAGGCAAAAATACATCTGTATATTTCTTGCCTGAGAAAATGCTATGAAATTCAAGGTGTAGCTATAAATCAATAGGTACATATACACACGTGGTTTAGTGCATGCTTCCTCTGTTTTTTGAGAAGATTTTAATGGGAAGAGGTGAATAATTAATGCTATAAAGGATTAGAGGTTCTCTCTTTTTCTGGCTTGTTTTGGGAAATGTTTGCATGTTCTCTCTGCCCCCCATTGCCTCCGTCTTCTTGATGGCATGATCTGTCCTCCCTTCAGAGAAAAAAAGGAGGGGGGAATCAAAGCAGCCTATGTGAGAACATGACCTTGAAGTGTGCTTTTTTAAAAACTTGGTCACTTATTTAATAAAGACCATGCCACAAGGTAAAAACAACGAGTGCTTTCAGCAGGTAAATTTTGATCAGGTGATGATTATTTCCAGTTAAGAGCACGAGTCCGGCAATGTCGTGCTGAGTGTTGCGGTGTTTCCAAAGTGCAAATCTGCAATGCCTCATTGTGTACCTCATGAGCCATTTTTTAAATTAAATATTTCTTATAATATACACAACAAAAATACACAATGCAAAACTACAAATAAAGCAAGAAACAAAACCATCACAAATTACCGCCACCACTGTCCTATCACCCACATTCTCAAAGAAAAACAAACATTGACATCCCACCCCCTAAGCCAAAGGCTTCAATAGGAGATATTGTAAACATCTCATTACAATATAACTATACATTTAATACATCTGCCTAATAAATAAGCAATAAAACTCAGTTTTCAATGCCCACAAGTGTTATTTCCCCTTCTTTCTTCTCTACACAGTATAAATGGTACCCAGTCTTTTTAAAAAGTTGTCCAAAGACTTCTCTTTAACCGAAGTAAATAATTGGGCCATTTTTGCCATTTTGAAAATCTTTCAAACCCAGTCCTCTTTTATCAGTTTTTTCCATTCCCATTGGTGATGTTTACTTGCCAGGTTGAGTTAACTGCTGCCATTCTGATTACCAAGAACTTGAACGGATTCATTTTGGGGGCCTTTTCCAAGCATACTTGTCTCAAAGCTTGGAAATGTAACTTTTTTGCTTAGAAATCCCTGAATCTCTCAACAAACATGGCCGTGGTTGAGGGATTCTCGGTGAGGTAGTCTTTAATAGCCACTTTTCCAAGCCTCTGGTTTGTCTGTGCCTGTGTATCTATGGGATACATGTTTACTATACAAGCTGGGTTTTAAATATTTGTGATTCAAGACAAATTCAGTGCATTGTTGCTTTTGTGTGATCCTTTCTCAGAGATCAGGATTTGAAATTGGCAGGGCATGGTGAATCAGTACCTATAAACCAATGCTTGAACACAAAACTCTGGTTTTCTCCATGCCTGCCTTTAGTCCCTGTGCTATAGAATAAGTATGTAGCATGTGCCCAAAGGTACCTTTCTTGCCCCTGCTTAATGGTGTCCTTCAGCAAAAGGTCCAAGTGTTGCTCTGGGTAAATAAACACTTCTTTGGTTTCTTCCTTACCTTCCATTCACTGTGGTGAATGGACATAGGAGGAGACTACATTCATGTTGTCACAACATATCTTACTGTGAAACATTATTTTGTGTTTGTCATGTAGAAAATACAGATAATATATTAAAACATGTTATTGTACAAACAAAGGACATGTTTGAAGAATAGGTGATTTTATTGATCTATTGCTAGTGAAGCAGTTATGTTTTTAATGGAATGAGTTTCCAATATAAAGATTGTATTAATTAACAAATGCACTGTTTTATAAGGTGGGGTGGGCCACTTGCAACTTTCTAGATATTGTTCGACTGCAAACCTCAGCATTCCTGACCATTGGTTAATAGTGGCTAGGGCCAATGGGAATTGCAGTTTGACAACCTCTGAAGGGGGAAATATTGTCCACCCATTGTAATGTACAGTTTGGGACGAGACAAGGATTGTTGTATATGTTGACTGTTTTCTTACTGAGGCTTGTATTGCAAATGTATTACCAATGCTATAAACACTGAAAATAAACTTTGCTGAGTACCAGGTTGCTTGGTCAGAGTGTTGTTTTGGAATACAGAAAGATGAAATGTTAGCCGTTGTTGTGTTTTTGCACAAAAAGGCTCCTTGGTGTTGAATTCTTTCCCACTTATAATAAAGCAAAGGTTCCTTTTATGATACATTGTCGTGAACCTTGAATCCAGAGGCAGGCATGTAGCCAGGGGGGGCTAAGGGGGCTTCAGCCCCCCCCCCCAAATTCTCAGGTTGGTCCACGAGAAGGCCTTACTGGTACATTATTTAAACTGTTATGTGCATTTATATCATGATCTGATCACCATGCTCATTATATCCCACATTCATTGGGTTATTGGGATAACAATACAAAAGGTTTGCTAGGGTAGATCCTCTTCCACCCAGTCTCAGCCCCCCGAACCAAACTCAGCCCCCCCCCTGAAACAAAATCCTGGCTACGGCCCTGTCCAGAGGGCTTTGGGACCTATCCAAAGGGATGCTAGGGATGCTCTTAAGTCCTTCCTCAAATTATTTGGCAAAATTTGGACCTCTAAGAGTGCTTGTAGTTGTAGTTTTAGAAGATCTTTAGCCTTCTTGCCAAAGAGTGTTTCTGCCTCACCAAACTACCATGATTCCATAGCATTGAGCCATAGGAGTTCAAATGGCGTCAAACTGCATTAATTCTACATTGTAAACACAGCCTAAGATGCCTATGTAGTTGAGCCTCCTTAGAAATTATCAATTGGAAGTATTCTGAATGCCCCACAAAATATTAAGACCACTATTGTGGTTGAGTCCTTAATTGATAAAAGCTGCCAGCAATTTATCTTATGCATACTTACAAGGTCAAGGTTTCCCCTGACATTAAGTCTAGTCGTGTTTGACTCTGGGGGTGGTACTCATCTCCATTTCTAAGCCGGTGTTGTCCGTGGATGCCTCCTTGGTCATGTGGCCAGCATGACTGCATGGAGAGCCATTACCTTTTCACCGAAGCAGTACCTATTGATCTACTCACATTTCATGTTTTTGAACTGTTAGGTTGGCCTAACAGCGAGAGCTCATCCCGCTCCCCAGATTCGAACCACCAACCTTTTGGTCTGCAAGTTCAGCAGCTCAGTGGTTTAACCAGCTGCGCCACCAGGGGAGTAAGTAAGCTATACAGAGATATAGGTGAGAGTAAGGTGCCTGATATTTTTAAATGATATGTATATGTTTTTTAAACTGTTTGATATGTATACTGATGGGTCTAATGCCCTCAAGCTGTTTTAACTATGTTTAACTACATTTACTGTCTTATCCTTAATTTATTGTGTTTTGTTTTCAATTTATAGCCTTTTGTTTGATATTATGTATATTTTTTTGTGTGTTGTGAGCTGCCCTGAGTCCCTTTGAGGAGAGGGAGTGGGATATAAATAAAGTTCATTATATTATTTATTATGGGGGGGACACATCCGAGTGAACATTCTGCTTTTTAAAGTTGTCACATTTAAAGATGTTTTGAGTAATAATGGATAGTAATAAAGGATAGTGAAAAATAATTCGCCCTCAACCTGTGAGATGGCAAAATTAATAATGAGCTGTCTGACCAGGAATCTATATAAACAACTTTACTTCACAACTACAAGATTTTTTTTTCAATGTATACCACTGTGAACCAAACTTTAATACAAACAGTTGTGAAATATTGTTCCTGCAATAACAGTGATACTATTAGTCATGATATATGTGTTCATTTTGAAGACCGATAAGTGGCCTTTCAAAGTAAATCCTCCCAAGGTGATGTAATAACAGACAATAAGAATCACAGAGCCAAAGAAAACATTGATTAAAAATTAATTATTTAATCCAAATAGCACTATAGAAACATAACACTAACTCGGCTATAGCTCCCGGAAGCTGTTGGCAGCTTCAGGGCCATTTCTGCAGCCCTCAAACTCTTCCAGCAACACTTCCTGAAGCCAAGAAAGTATATTTTGCTAAGAAAATTGCAATATTTACTCCAATGAGCCTCCAGGAGTAATTTTCAAAAAATAAAAACCGAGCAAAACACCCTCTGCATCTTGCCTTTGGACCCAAATCCCTGAAAGGATGGGGAAAATATATATTCAGAGGTAGCTGTCTTGGCTATGTGGCAAAATACAACAAAATATATAGGATAATAATCATTCAAGAGAAAAATAGTGATAACAGGCCTAGATTCTGAGATGTTAGTTAAGATGGGGTTGAGGGATTTTGACACAGGCAGAGCACACTGCCTTTACTAGCCATGTGAGGATTAGGAACAAAGAGCAATAACTGCAAAAGAAAAAGAGCTTCTCTTGTGATACAGATGTAAGTGTCCTGTATGAAACCAATTGTTCCTTTCATAGGCTAAGACCATTACATTTCTTAGGGACTCTGTTCTGGACTGTTGTAGCTGGGGAAAAAACAGATGCTATAGAGATGAAACTTAAGGGGGGAGGGAATTTGCAAATATTTTGTGTGTGCATATACCATCAGGTCCACAGTAGACTTATGGTAACCCCTTAAATTTCATAGGGTTTTCTCAGGCAAGTTATACTCAAAGTTGTTTGGCCATTACCCCCTTCACCAGAGGCTTAGAGGCCTCTCAACACGGGGAAAGACACTGTCACTCCCCCGAGACCCCCTCCCGCCCTGTTTGCTCCACTGCAGCCTAATCCCCCACACCTCTCACCCTCGTTCCCGGATAACCCTCCCCCCCTCCCACCCCCACCCCTCTCTTTGCCCACCGCCTCCATCCCCCCGGCCTCTCCTCTCTCTATCTTTCCTACTGTCCTTTACCTGCAATTGTTCTCCCACTTTTACTGTTTATGAAAAACCCTAATAAATATATATTTTTTTAAAAAAGTTGTTTGGCCACTTCTTCCTAATATATCTTATAGCACCTGGTATTAACTGATCATACTCTTTCCAAATACTAACCAAGGTTGATCCTGCTTATCATACAAGATCAGATGGGGTCATGCGCTTTACGAGTGTTTAGGCCACCGTTAGGGGACATCTGGTTGTAGAGAGGTTGGTATGATTCCCATCAAGTCCTTGAAGTCAGAAAGTAATCTCTGGCTGTTCCTTTTGAATTTGACCGTCTTGGCTGTAATGCCTGGCTGCGGACCTATAATGATAAGATCTGGTGGGTACTAACGAGAGGTGGAAGACTTTGTTGGAGTTATGAGAATCACGCGTAGTTCACTTTTTATCAGTCCACACACTGTCTTGCCAGTGAGCGAAAATATGCCATGCAGAGGATCAATAAGGAACAAGTAGTTTACTCTTCGCAATGGAGAATAACATATTTACAATTATGAGATCAATTGCATTGACTCACACTATATCCTTTTAGAGAGATATAAATGTGTCGATGTGGAAAACCTCCTTCCAGCAGCTCATGAAGCAATATCCCCCGCTCCCTCTCTCTGCAAGTACCTGCACAGCTCAAGCCTAAATATGAATCTGTTGCCAAAAATCCCAGGCTCAGCTAACTCCCTGGGTGTGGCCCAACCAATCAGCATTGTGCTTTGCATTTCCAGTTAACACACACGCACCAAATGATTTCTTACATGTCCTAACAGACTTTACCAAGGAAGCCTTCTCTCTTTGTGTCTACCAGGCCTAACAAGTGAGCAAATACAGTACATAGGGCCTATGGCTGTAATTCTTGAATGCAGACAGATTGCCTTAAATAAACACAGTACAATTTGATCCCAGTGCTCTCAACAGGGCCCTGGACATAATGCCAATGCAATACATGGGACTTGTTATACATTTCCACACGGAACCCCTTTTGTCACAAGAAATCTTATGTGAACCGGGGCATACAGGTATAAAATAGGTATAAAATCAAACATTTACTGATAAGCATTTGCAAGGCTTGCTAAACAGGCTGATTTTCCTTTTTATGAAGTACAGCTAAAATATCTTCTAAAGGTGCCACTATAAACACTGCACAACAGATTCGTATGACTGTTTTAAGACAGCTGCTTGGTGATGTTCAGAAAATTTTTCAGGACCCCAACACTGAACTAAAGGGGGGGGGGGGGTCAGTATCCACAGTTTAAGAAGCAGTGCAATAAATAACACAAGTGGATATATTTTGTGCCACCATATCTTTTTGAGGAATCTTCAAAGACACTCCCACATATTATATGTTAGCATAAACTATTATTTAAAACTGTATTTTAACCTGTGTGTTTGTATGTGTGGTTGAAACTTCTGTACCTCGTTTTTTAAAAGGACGTTTTCTCTTGCATTTCTTCCTGGTTTTCTGAACAACCTGAAGTATTTTATAGTGTAAACCACAACCCTGTTGATCTTACATTGAGCTGCTCAGGAACTAGCTAAGCAACTTCTACTGGCACTGAAGAATGAGCCTTATGACAGTATAACAGCAGTATGTCACCATAAAGAACCAACAGCATTCTGACCATTAATCCCTGGTTCTACAATCTAAATACATAATCTAGAAAGCCAGTCCTTTACCACGTCTGAGCCGCTGCAAGCAAAAGGCAAGTAAGCTCTGTGCCTTCCTCCAGTTCCTCCATACATCCCTTGAACCCTCCCAGGATCTGATCCCAGATTATTTGCTTTGAGCTGGATTATATGAGCCTACACTGCCATATAATCTGGGATAAACAGATAATGTGGGTCCAGATCCTGTAGAAGTGGCCCCAGAGAGCTTTCTGAAGACTCACAGTATACTTACCTGGGTAACCGACCCTCTTCTTTCATATCATATTATTTAAAATCTACCAGTATTTTTTTTAAAAAAAAACCTCTAAAATCAGGAAAATAAATAAAGAGCAACTCTCAAAAAGCAGGGGAATTCCAGACAAGAATTAATCAGGGCCAGCAAATTCCCCCAGGCAGCAACCAGCCAGACTTTGAAGCTGCAAAGCCATTACATGTGAATCAAGGAGGCCATTTGCAACATTTACACTTGCCTCAAGCAGACAAGAGTTCTTTCTTCCACCCTGAACACTCCACATACTGTATATATAAACCTCACTTACCTAGTTTCGAACATCCCCTCTGAGGATGCCTGCCATAGACATGGGCAAAAAAACAGGAGATAATATTTCTGAAACATGACCATACAGCCCGGAAAACTTACAGTAACCCAGTGATTCTGGCCATGAAAGCCTTTGATAACACTCTTAGGTTTTAAATAATTGTGATTGCATCACCTCCTTAGCAAACCCGTCTCTCTTTTGCTTCGGGCACCTATGCACACTCACACACAACTGTGACCTAGAAAATGCTTATTAATTATCCAATGCAGAGATACAAGGCAGAGAGCTGCTAAGAGTTGTTTATGTGAAGCAGTTACCTAACATCTCTGCCTTTCCTCCACAGGAGTTCCAAAACTTGTCTACTACGGTAATTTCTCTGACCACAGAGAAGGAATGCTAGAACCATTTGTTCTAAGCTGTAAAAGGCTATACCCTCCAGCATTTCACAAGTAAAAATCATAAATGAGAATTCAAAGGGACCATCAGATCCAACCCTTGCATCTTTGAAGATGGAGAGTCTACACCTACTCTCTGAGGCTAATTATTCTATTGTTGCACATCTCTGAATTCTGAGGAGAAAAGTAGTTCACATTCAAGTTAATTCACCAAGGGAGGGCAGCAGGGAGAGACTTGAACAGCACTTCCCAGTAAGCTCAGACAAAAGCAAACAGCTGTGGTCTCTCATGACTTGTGTATTCTTCCTCATTTTGCTTTTTTCTAAATTGCATTTTAATGTTCTGAGATGCTTTGCCTCTCAGTCAAGAGATAAAAGTAGGATATTATTATTATTATTAATGAGAACACCCTGATGTTGCTTGGCTATATTTGTCCCAGTTTCCATCTATAAAATGTTGGAAAGTATACAATGGAGGTAGCTTGGTTCCCTTCTTTTTGTCCATCTCTTGGCAAGTAAAACCTTTATATTCTGACACACTTTGGCAAATACCTGGCTGTTTATGACAAGATATTTACGTAATAGTGAATATAGGAGGGGAAAGTGATGGCTATATTTTAAAATTCAAGTATATTTAAGTTTTAATAATTGTCCAACTGTGTTTTCACAAGACTTACTGTGCTTTTAATTGTGCCTGGCTTTTAATCATGGATAGTGTGAAAGGGACCATAACCTTGGTCCCTTTCACACTATCCAATTATAGCACAGTGATCCCACTTCAACTGCCAGAGATGGGATTCTGGGGTTTGTAGTCTAATGATGCACCAGAGCATTCTAACAGAGAATTCCCTAAACTGCAAATCCTAGATCCCAAAGGCAAATAAAATGAAATCGTTATTAGACTATATTTGGGAAATTTGAAACAAACAGATTGTTCATACAGAAAAGGCCAGCTATGCCAAATGTCCCAACATGCAGGAAGTTTGACACCTCATTTTGGATGTTGGTCTGTATACTGCAGAACATAGATATGATATCCTGCAATGAGTCATGAAAAAGATTGGCACTTTGATTATGGTTGCCTAAGACATTTGTGGGGGGAATTGAATACTTTCTAGTTTACACCCTAACATTTGAATAAGTAAAGCTCCCAGGGCTTAAGCTAGCCAAATAATTTAGGGACTTCATCGCACTGAAGCAGGGAAGTGTTTGGTAGAGTACATTTAACATAATGCTCATAAGATAGTGGGTTATCATAGTGGGTTACCACTTCTAAAGTGTACGACTCAGTAGAATTTAGTAAATGTGATGAAGCGGTTGATCTGTGGGAACTGGAGTGGGAAAGTGTGTTCCTGTTGGTTCTGCTGGACCTCTTAATGGCCTTCAATACCATAGACCAGGGCTGTCCAACTTCTACCGGCCCAGGGGCCTGAATTCCGGTCACTGATGACCTGGGGGCCGTAGGGTCTGCCCCCGGCTCCGCCCCCCCCCCGGCTCTGCCCCACCCCGCCCGCCCCCCCCCCAGCTTACTACTCATAAGAGGCATGCATACAGTCAAATATAATCTTTACTGAGATAAAATGCAGGGTTTAAAAGGGGCATCCATACAGTCAAATATAATATTTTACTAACATTAAATGCAGGGTGGGCATTCAAAAGGGGCATCCATACAGTCAAATATAATATTTTACTAACATTAAATGCAGGGTGGGCATTCAAAAGGGGCATCCATACAGTCAAATATAATATTTTACTAACATTAAATGCAGGGTGGGCATTCAAATACACAATTACATAATAATAACATAAAGGTTAGCCTACCTTCCCAAACGCGCGGGATCCAGGAGCAGCCGGACCACGAGCAGAGGTGACGACCGACCGAGGCAGCAGCCGGGAAGGTACAAATCACGTCTGCGTGGGCCGCAGGGATTAAGTAGCCGAGATTTTGGCAACAGGAGTATCGCGAGACTACGGAAGCCACACGGGATTTCGCTCTCAACGCAGGCGAGATTTCGCGTTGAGAGCGAAATCCCGTGTGGCTTCCGTAGTCTCGTGATACTTGCTCCGAAACCCAGAAGTGCGTAATTTTAAAAAATATTTTAATTTATTTTTTAAAATTTTATAAAAAAGCTTAGGGGGCCGTAGGGAAGGGGCTGGGGGGCCTTATACGGCCCCCGGGCTGCCAGTTGGGCAGCCCTGCCATAGACCATTGTATCCTCTGGGATGCTTCACAGGAATGGGTATTGGAGGTACTGTTCTGCAGTGGCTCCAGTCCTTCCTAGAGGACCGTTTCCAGAAGGTGTTGTTGGGATACACCAGCTCTGCCCTACAGCCATTGTCCTGTGGCATCCCACAGGGCTCAGTATTGTCCCCCATGTTGTTCAACCTATACATGAAGCCGCTGGGAGAGATCATTCAGAGTTTTGGAGTTCAATGTCACCTGTATGCAGATGACGATAAACTCTTTCACTCCTTTCTACCTGCTACTAAGGAGGCTGTTCAGGTTCTGACTGGTGTTTGACAGCTGTGGTGGTCTGGATGAGAGCGATCAAATTGAAACTGAATCCAGACAAGACAAAGATACTCTTGGTCAGTCGCAAGGCTGAACAGGGTATAGAGTTACAGCCTGTGTTGGATGGGGTTACACTCCCCTTGAAGACACAGGTTTGTGGCTTGGGAGTTTACCTGGATTCATAGCTGAACCTGAAACCCCAAGTTTCAGCAGTGGCCAGAAGAACATTCGCACAATTAAAATTTGTGTGTCAGTTGCACCTGTACCTTGCGAGGTCAGATTTGGCTACAGAGGTTCTGCTGGACCTCTCAGCGGCTTTCGATACCGTTGACCACGGTATCCTTCTGGGTCGCCTTGCAGACATGGGGCTTGGGGGTACTGCTCTGCAGTGGCTCCAATCCTTCCTGGAAGGGCGTACCCAGAAGGTGTCATTGGGTGACACCTGTTCGGCTCCACAGCCGTTGTCCTGTGGAGTCCCTCAGGGTTCAGTTCTGTCCCCGATGTTGTTTAACATCTACATGAAACCGCTGGGAGAGATCATTCGGAGTTTCGAGTTATCTGTACGCAGATGACGTCCAGATCTGTCACTCCTTCCCACCTGTCACCAAGGAGGCTGTCCAGACTTTGAACCGGTGCTTGGCTGCTGTGTCGGACTGGATGAGGGCTAGCAAATTGAAACTAAATCCAGACAAGACAGAGGTCCTCCTGGTCAGTCGTAAGGCCGAACAGGGCATAGGGTTACAGCCTGTGTTGGATGGGGTTACACTCCCTGAAGACGCAGGTTCGCAGCTTGGGAGTGATCCTGGACTCTGCGCTGAGCCTGGAACCCCAGGTCTCAGCGGTGGTCGGGGGAGCTTTTGCACAGTTGAGACTCGTGCGCCAGCTGCGCCCGTACCTTGGGAAGTCTGATCTGGCTACGGTCGTCCACGCTCTGGTCACATCCCAAATAGATTACTGCAACGCACTCTACGTGGGGCTGCCTTTGAAGACAGTTCGGAAATTGCAATTAGTCCAGCGGGCGGCAGCCAGATTACTAACGGGAGCTACATACAGGGAGCATACCACCCCCCCTGTTGTGTCAGCTCCACTGGCTGCCTGTCCAATTCGGGCTCAATTCAAAGTGCTGGTTTTGACCTTTAAAGCTCTATACGGTTCTGGCCCAGCTTACTTGTCCGAATGCATCAGCCGCTCGTCCCACCCCGTAACCTAAGATCATCCGGGAGGCCCTGCTCGCTTCCGCTGACTTCTCAAATGCGGTTGGTGGGGACGAGGACAGGGCCTTCTCGGCGGTGGCTCCCGCCTGTGGAATGCGCTCCCTATGGAGGTACGGTCCACCTCATCCCTCCTGGCAGTCAGGAAATAGGTAACATCCTGGCTTTGGGACCAGGCGTTTGCACACCAGCACTAACAGCATGTTAGATGGGGATTTTAATGGAATGGATGAAGAGGGCCAATGTTTTTATGGAGTGAATATTGTTTTTAACTTGGAATGACTGTGTATGTTGCTGATGGAACTGTATTTTAATGTGTTTTAATGTATTTTAATTGTTGTGGGGTTTTGGGGTTTTATACTGTATGATGTGGCATCGAATTGTGCCGTACTGTAAGCCGCTCTGAGTCCCCCCTCGGGGGTTGAGAAGAGCGGGGTAAAATCCTGAAATAACTAAAAATAAATAAATAAATACAGTAGTCCACAATCTGGTTACATCCCATATAGACTACTGCAATGTGCTGTACTTGGGGTTGCCTTTGAAGACTGTTCAGAAGCTTCAAATGGTCCAATGGGCGGCAACCAGGTTGTTCACTGGAGCGGCATACAGGGAGCATACAACCCCCCTGTTGCATCAGCTCCACTGGCTGCCAGTCTGCTACCAAGGACAATTCAAAGTGCTGGTTTTAGCCTATAAAGCCCTAAATGGTTTCAGCCCAGCTTATCTGTCTACACAGATCTCCCCTTATGAACCATCTCAGAGTTAAAAATCATCTGGGGAGGTCCTGCTCTCGGTCCCACCACCCTTGCAGGCATGACTGGTGGGGATAAGGGACAGAACTTTCACAGTGGTGGCCCCTCAACTGTGGAATTCCCTCCCCAGGGATATTAGAACAGCCCCCTCCTTCCTGACCATCTATAAGAGAGTGAAAACGTGCCTCTGTGACTTGGGGAGAACTTGTGCAATAGACAGATATAAAATTATGTGCAAGGTCTACTAGAATGGCCTGAATTACTAGTATGGATTGCATAGTTTAACAGTAGTGGTATTGGTTTAAATATTTTTAAACATTTTAAAGTATTTTATAATTTTATTTAAAATGTTCATTTTAATTTTATATTGTTTTAATGGCATCAAATAGCTGCCTATGTGTAAAGCTGCCTTGAGTCCCCTCCAAGATTGAGAAAGGCAGGGTAGGAATGTCGTAAATGATAAATAAATAAAATACATCTATAAATGTCACCTCACAATTATTTCTGTTTAAATATTTACCTGGAAAAAATAATAGCAATAATGATGATGGGAAACTATTTTTATTTTGTTGGACAAACTGACCTTTGAGCCCTGGCCATTAGCTTCTGGCACAAATCCTAACACTATTGTCTTGAGTGTACTTCACATTCAGGATAGGCTTTTCAAAGCGTCATGAACAAAGGGTGTCCCTTGCCACATTGACTTGTTTGGCAAGTCTTCTTTCAGCAAAATATGTTGAAAAGCATAGGCTTTGACGTTCACTCACCAATCTTCAGTCCCATTGTGTAAGTTTATCTGGCTACAGGTTCAAATTGGAGAGTGTTCATTTGTATTCCTGGTCATACTGGTCCTAAGTGAACAGAGAGCATTCCCATTTGCAAGGCAACTTCTCTATCCCCACTCCTATTATGATGTTTCCAACAGTATAATGGAAACACTTCAAATCATTGACAAGAGCAGAGGGACTCAGGAACTTGTGTGTGTGCATGAAGAGTCAGTATTGTGCAGTAATTTAGCATTGAACTATGAATCTGGAGACCAGGGTACAAATTCCCAATTGTCTATGGAAACCTACTGGGTAAACTTGGAGTATTTTCAAGCTGAAGATGGTTGAATCTGTGAATGGAGAAACTGTGGCTATAGCAGAGTGAGTGAGTGAGTGTGTGTGTGTGAGTGTGAGTGTGTGAGAGAGAGAGAGAGAGAGAGAGAGAGAGAGAGAGAGAGAGAGAGAGAGAGAGAGAGAGAGAGAGAGAGGAACAGGTGTGAGACAACAGGAAGTGAGAGAAATCTACCTCTAGGAAGAGAAATTCACTCCTGAAAGAGTTATCGTGGGGAAAGGTGTCTCAACTGAAGCTTTATCACCAATCCTTGCTTCCACAGCACACCACATTTTTCAAAATCCAATTGTCACAGAGACAGAAAGTGAGGTGAAATCTTCTGAACAGGGGCACAGGCGAAAAACCAAACAGCACAAGGGTATGAACCCTTCCCTATGTTATCCATGTACACACACAGAGAGACAGACACACATAGAGTGTTCCCTCACTTATTGCAGAGGTTATTTATTATTTATTTCCGGCATTTTACCTTGCTCTTCTCAACCCCCGAGGGGGACTCAGAGCGGCTTCAAAAAGGCACACGATGCCAACACAGTAAAACACGTATAAAACCCCAAAAATTACACATTAACATACATTAAAATACAATTACATCAACATATCATACACATCCATTTAAGTTAAGAAAAACAGTGTTCTGTCCATAAAAAGCATTGAGCCCTATTCATCAACTTTCCATTAATATCCAGTCTAAAATGCTGCCTTGTGCTAGTGTGCAAACGCCTGGTCCCATAGCCAGGCTTTTACTTTTTTCCTGAATGTCAGGAGGGATGGAATTGATTGTATGTCGCTAGGAAGCGCATTCCACAGACAGGGAGCCACCACCGAGAAGGCCCTCTCCCTCGTCCCCACCAGTCGCATTTGAGTAGTTGGCGGGAGCGAGAGCAGGGCTTCCCCGGATGATCTTAAATTACGAGGTGGGACATAGCGGCAGATGCGTTCGGACAAGTAAGCTGGGCCAGAACCGTATAGAGCTTTAAAGGTCAAGACTAGCACTTTGAATTGAGCTCAGAAGTGGATAGGCAGCCAGTGGAGTTGACACAACAGGGGGGTGGTATGCTCCCTGTATGTAGCTCCCGTTAGTAATCTGGCTGCCGCCCGTTGGACTAGTTGTAATTTCCGAACTGTCTTCAAAGGCAGCCTCACGTAGAGTGCGTTGCAGTAATCTATTCAGGATGTGACCAGAGCGTGGACGACCGTAGCCAGATCAGACTTTCCAAGGTACGAGCGCAGCTGGCGCACGAGTCTTAACTGTGCAAAAGCTCCCCGGCCACCGCTGAGACCTGGGGTTCTAGGCTCAGCAATGAATCTAGGATCACTCCCAAGCTGCGAACCTGCATCTTCAGGTGGAGTGTAACCCCATCCAACACAGGCTGTAACCCTATGCCCTGTTCGGCCTTTCGACTGACCAGGAGGACCTCTGTCTTGTCTGGATTAAGTTTCAATTTGCTAGCCCTCATCCAGTCCGACACAGCAGCCAAGCACCAGTTCAAAGTCTGGACAGCCTCCTTAGTGACAGGTGAAAAGGAGTGACAGGTGGAAAGGTTATGTTCCAGGACCTCGCACAATAAGTGGAAAACCACGATGTAGGGACGCTATGTTTATTTTGATATTTATACATTATTTTAGTAGTTATACACTATTTTAATTATTTATAAACTTAAAATAAAGTGAAGGAAAGGAAGGAAAGGTCCTTCAAGGCTGGAGGGAGGGAGGGGGGACTGAGGAGGGAAAGCGCCTTGAAGAGCGGCGGCGGAAAAAACCTGCAAAACAGCAAAAATACCGCAATATATATTTTAAATTAATAATTTTTAAAAACCATGAAACAGCGAGTCTGCTAAAAGTGAACTGCAAAATAGTGAGGGAACACTCTGTGTGTGTGTGTGTGTGTGTGTGTGGCTGGATTTACACTTTAAAATGTACCTGTTCTGACTTACATACAAATTCAACTTAAGAACAAACCTGTTCATAACTTGGGGACTACCTTTATATACACATAATCTTTTTCCTTGCACAGAGGTCCTTACACAGAGATTTTCTCCAGTACCCCTCCCAGCATGGCCTGGGTGTGCTGGAGGTTGCATTACATCCAGATACCATTTTGAGATGAAATCAAGCTGAAAAAATGGTTTTAAGTGGTTCAGGATCCTGAGGGAGGGGAGATCAAACCCTTACTTTGGAATGTGATTTGGTGCTATATTAGGGGAGAAAATCCCCCCCCCCCCCATGGTAGAATTGGAATTGGGAAACTTCATAAATTTGGAGGGGGCTTTGGGAGCTGGAAAAAAATGTGGTTGAAGGGCTGTATTTCCCCAAAGGCTGCTTTTCCCCAGCCCTGCATTTCACATCTAGACATTTTATAAAAGCCAGTCACAACACAAAAGAGAGAGCAATCAATTGCTGCCATTCTCATTGGGTCTCTTAATTTTCCTTTTACTGCCCTTTGCTAAATCACAAGTCTCCAGACTTCAAGTCCCATCCCCTGTGGTGGTGCTGATCAGAAAGATATTTCATAAATACGAGGATCTGAGTTTGAGAAAGGCTGCTATGGGCATTTGTAATAGCCTTGGTTTATTCTATAAAATCAAAATACTTTACTGTTGAGTACATAAGATAGTAGAGCAGAGTATTGGACGTGCAGAAAAGTTGAGACCAAAAGAGCAGATTGGTTCAAATACTGGAACAAAAATAGATTTATTCTCAAAAAAGCAGTGAGGTAGATTAGCTTATTTTTAGAGACATAGATTATCCATTTAAAACGTGCATAGGAAGGTACTTCTAAAATACACTTTGTCATTTTGAGCAGGATTTGAGTGGTATTTTTAGATCTGAACTCCCATCAGTCCGACTGAATATAGAAAATAGCAAAGGACTATGGATCAGTCCAAAAGAAAGAGGAAGAATTTCAGCTCATGAAGGAAACTCAGTGCATGAAAACAATCCAGCTGTTTTTAATTTAATGATTGTAGGAAGAATATCTAATTTTCACCTCTCTGAGCTGCTCTGGTCAGGAACTGAGACATTTTCTTAAAGCATTTGACCATAATTTACAGTGAGGGTTTTTCCATTTCAAAAGAAATTAAATTAAATAAAGCAGGAAAGTGAGGATCTTAGTTATTGATCTCCATATGACAGATAAAGAAATGTCAGATATAATGTTGCCTTCCCAAAATGGAAACAAGTAATGTCAACTTGGGGGAAATGATGAATTGCAACCAATATAGGGCAGGTTATTGCGCAGTTTGTTTTCACAAGAAATACTAAAACCGAACCTTGTGGCACTATTTGTATGGTAGAAAACAGAAAATAACCATTAGCCAAAACTGAATGTCCTTCGCTATTGTTTGTAGGCTGAATTATGAATGCCGGGCATGGCAGATGCAAACACTATATTTAGCATATTCTATGAGGCTTTTTCAAGGAATGGTTGCACTTAATGTTGTGCATTTATAATAGACCTCTGCAAGGCAACGATGTTTTAAACTGAAAGCTTAATTACATACACTGCAACCGTCCCAATTAGGCAGGGACAGTCCAACTAAGCCTCTACCTTCCCAACTCTTCCAGCTGCTTTTAAAATGTCCCATTTTCTCATTTCTCCTTTGACTTTCCTCCTTTGACCTCAGCTCACTTCAGTTGCTGCAAACCAGTTTCAAAGTGGAAAAATAGTTTCTATTGACGCAATTCAGCAGAGGGGAGAAAGGAGGAGGGGATTAAACTTCTCCTTCTGGTAAAAGCAAACTGCTGCAACCTCTCCTAGCTTGTCTGCACTTTCCTATATTAATACATTCTGACTTCTTCACCACGCACTGATGTTGCTTGGCCACACATGTCTCGATTTTCACCTGGGAAATGTGAGACATGTACATTAGAAGGGTTGTTCTCTTTCATAGTTTCTGATAAGCATGCAGAGGCACAATCTGGATCATAGCAACTGTATGGAGGTAGAGGAGTTAGAATTAATTCAGTTTGACACCACTTTAACCGTCAAGACTCAATACTATGAAATACTGGGAATTGAAGGTATTTTGCCTTCTCGGTCAAAGAGTGCTAGTGACTTACCAAACTACAACTACCAGGATTCCATGCCATGGGCCATGGCAATTCAACTTGTGTCAACCTACATTCATTTGTTAGTGTAGAATGAGGCACCTTTAGTCTCTCATCGTCTTAGAAATCTCCTCTTCCTCAATGCAGCATAGTGCTAAAAGAAAACAGCACAGTGAATCATCTGGAAGTTACATGTAGACTTGCATAAAACATTTAAAGGGAATGCCACATCTAAAATTACTGAGTATACTCTGAGTTCTCTTCTCAGCAGACACCATCACTTTTTATTATTTGATGGGGAGCAATAGAAAGGAACTCATGACTCAACATGTGGCCAGATGCATCTCTGGCTTGTATTTTTCGAACTCAACCCCCTTTCCAGTTGTGCTTTTTAAGGTGGGTTGTCCACGAAGGCGGAGGGTGAATCCTTTCCTTCTTTAAGCACTGGGAGTGGCGACTAACAAGTGCGAATAATAAATAAATAAATAAATAAATAAATAAATAAGCTACAAAGCTGCTTCCTGTTGAGAAAATGGTTTGTCTGGAGTGGTAGCAACAGAGGCAATGCCATAATCATATTATGCTGAACAAGGGCATCTGGCTTCCTGTTCCTGCAGAGAATCCTATTACAATACAGTTATAAGTTGTTCCCACCAAGTGCACACAAAAAAGAGGCAACTATTCTGCAACAAACAAGGAAAAGTCTTTATAAATAGAGATCTTGGCTTTACTTGGTGCTCTTACAGCAGAAAAAGATGTGCCTTCTTTGGCTAGTAGATGATTTCGCTTCACTGCCTATCAAAGTGTTTTTTAAGGTACAAGTCAGGAGGTCAATGGCAGGATTGTTTGAAAGGGTTTATTTATGATTTATTGCTTTTATTTACCCACTGCTATTAGGATGGAGATTGCTACGAAATGGCAGCATATTAATAACCTCATCCCACAAAGGGAGGGAAGCATGCGAGTCATCTTCTTATTGCTTCAATTCACCTTAAAGACTGAATCACATAGAGCCCATCAAACAACACAGGCCTGTTTGAGGTGAATTTCATCTTTAAAATGTAGAGAAATGGAGACTTGTGATGCCGAGAAGGAATCGACTTTACTGCTCTATCTGCACAGTTGAAGGCACTTTAATGTTAAATTCTCTATTTCCTTTGGAAATTGAAGGCCACTGAACATCACACTTGGGACTCATCACACTAGAGAATGAATCCATTTTAAATCTGGTTGCTGCCTCCTGCAGAATTCGAAGGTTTGTAGTTTAGGGAGGAGCCTTTAAGAGCAATGGTTCTCAACCTGTGGGTCCCCAGGTGTTTTGGCCTACAACTCCCAGAAATCCTAGCCAGTTTACCAGCTGTTAGGATTTCTGGGAGTTGAAGGCCAAAAACATCTGGGGAGTCACAGGTTGAGAACCACTGCTTTAAGAGCCTCACTAAACTACAAACCCCAGAATTCTGCAGGAGGGAGAAACCAGATTTAAAGTAGATTCATTCTCTTGTGTGATGAACTAGTTAGAAAATGACCCTCTCTGCTCCCCCTCCCCTTGTTGGATGAGGTCCTAAAATATTTATGAAAAAAGTGTATGTGTACTGACATATGTAAGAGAAAACTGTATGTTTATGCATTGACTTTCATTTATACACATGCATTAATTTATAGCCCTCTGCCAATAACAGGGGCTTTATTTGGCTATTACTAATTAGGATATTTTTGTTGTAGCTGGCCATGCTCTGTTTCCTATGTACCATACATCCTTAGAAGTCTCCTATTATTGATGGCTTTCAAATCATTTCCTTATTTCCTTTGTTCTATCATACAATGAGGTTTTAAAACCACTTAAGAGATGGAAAATGGAGCCCCCAGTGGCACAGTGGGTTAAACGCCTGTGCCGGCAGGACTGAAGACTGACAGGTTGCAGGTTCAAAACCAGAGAGAGCACGGATGAGCTCCCTCTATCAGCTCCAGTTTTTCATGAAGGGACATAAGAGAAGTCTCCCACAAGGATGATAAAAACATCAAAACATCTGGGTGTCCCCTGGGCAACATCCTTGCAGACAACCAATTCTCTCACACCAGAAGTGACTTGCAGTTTCTCAAGTCGCTCCTGACACAACAAAAAAGGAGATGTAAAAGTTCTCAAAAGAGTTTAACCATAAGCAAGTTATTGGGCAAAGGTATGTTTCTCTTCTTATATGATACTAGCTGTACCCGGCACGCGTTGCTGTGCCCTTTGTAGGAGATGCGAGAAAGTCCAATCATCCATGGTGTGCCCTCCTCTAAACTGCAGTTGGATGGAGTGTGGGTCATGGGGGGCATGGTGTGCCAAGTTGGGTCTTTATTGGTCTTGGTTCTGGGCCACAGTGGTCTGTGGGGAATGATGGGTTTTGAAGTACTACAAATCCCATTTTCCATGGTGGTACCTCAAGTCCCATCATGCATGGTCGGGGCTCTGTGTGCCAAGGTAGGTTACTGTAAATTCAGGCCATACACAATGTCCAATGAGCTGAGGCCTTAATGAAGTCTGGGCCAGAATGAGCTGAGGCCTAGTTAATGAAGTCTTACTGTCAATTCAGAGCGTAAACAGCTTCCCAGTAAGTGTGGGCTAGTTAAGGAAATCAAGTTAATGAAGCCTTACTGTCAATTTTGGGCGTGGTCTGTGATTTTTTGGGGTGTAAATTTTCGGTTGGAAGTGATTTGGGTGTTTGTGTTGGGGATTGGCTCAGGCCTTTTCCTTATTCTGTTTTGGCAGTTTAGTATGGATCGGAATTTTCATGTTGGCTGGCCAGTGCACCAGTTATGCAAATCCGCCCTTATTGGCAGCCAATCATGTTGTTCAGAATGTAGAGGCTGGGTGAGTCTTTGGCTGCCCCGGAGGATGCTGGTAAATGTAGTTTTATTTTTACTCGTTGTTTTGGGGGCCTTTTAGCTTTTGGGGGGAAGTTTCTTTGCTACAAACGTACCTTGCTTGAGGCCTATTTCTGTTGGCAAGTATTGTGCTTCTGCGTTGTATGGTTTCTTTGTTTGAGGTATACATCACATGACGTGAACCCATTTATATAATAGATTTGCTGCCTACATCGATCCTACTTCAAATGTATTCCAAACCCACCTGCCTCTCCTATACATACAATCATAAAAAGGTAATTGGAGCCTTTGCAATGATCAATGAAGTTCTCCAAATGTTTCAGCCTGCTGTGGAATAACAATCCCAGTTGTTGTCCATTGTAGTTGGATGACTGGTAATTCTAGTAAGATACTCACAGCAATGGTCAATCACAACGGGCTTATACCTGACTGCATTCCTGTTTCTTCTGCCTTCCAATACCGTATTGTATTACAGTAGGTCAAAAATATTTGGAAGATATATTAATGTTATTTCAACTCAACAAGCCAGAGAAACAGGCATAATAAGGTACAATTAGCTCTTAGTCAATGTTATTCTAGCAATAAAAAAGTATTTCAGGATTTTCAGTTCTAGCTAGTTGGAAAAGAATCACTTAGCCCAGGGCTAGCATCAGCTGTAGTTGGGACAACCCAAGACAGTTTTCTGCCTTAAGTAGAACAGCTAGTCATCTGCATCAGAGTCTGTATGAGCCCAAGCCAGCCATATTGTTTCAGCACATAAAGCAGGACAATATTCCTCGCCATAAAAAATACACCCAATTGCTACAAATTAAATAACAGCTCATCGATCATGGTAAACTAGCCATAAAAATGAGTTGCCCAAAACTACATCTACTCTCCCATAATATATCTTGTTTCTATGTCATCCTCTTAAGAGACAAAAATAAAGTAGACTTTGTTAAAATAATATATTTGCTTTACTCACAATCTTCATGTATTACGCATACAGATACATAAATTGTCAATCCAATTACAGATAGGTTTGAAGTAGTTTCTCTGTTTAGGTAACACAGGGCATCTTTCTTATCATCAACAGCAACATCTTTACATTCTGAGAGTCTAATGGAGTCTTTCCTCTAAAATGGAGTCAGAGCAGTCACAGATCTGATCATGTGGTCTGCAGCCCCTCCCACAACTTTTCAGGAAAACATAGAGTAAAGGGAAATCTGCATACCAAAACATACATATACAATACAGTAAGCAAAACAGAAGCATATGCAAACAAATTACTAGTGGAGGCTTGAAAAAGGTTGCTATTTCCAACAAAAACGAAAAAGCACTGACAATTATGTAAAGATAGATATTAGATATACAGACAGACAGACAGACAGACAGAGTCGGCTCTTTGTATCCACAGATTCTCTGTCCATGGATTCAGTGGCCCTTGGAAAACAACCAGAAGCCTGATGTGGTCCCCAATGAAAATGATTTTGAGACTCTTTTCCTTTGGAGTCCTGGGGTTTGGAGTTTAGTGAGACATGGGAGCTTTGTCTGAGAATCCCAAATGTCTCCACCTAAACTCCCACAGGATAATAGGCAGGATCCCACACGATGATGGGCAGTGGAATCACAGCACTAGAATTGTGTAATGAGTGGCAGGTGGGCGCATTGTGTCTTCTTGCACAATAGAACCTTTTCCCTGACTCCTCTCCCACACTCTCAAACTGTGGTGAGTACAGAACCAGAAGAAGCAGTTATTCTTCTTTTATGAACTTGGGGTAAACAGATAAAATTTGATTAACGTGCCTGCTGTGTTTCTGCTCACTCAAAATTAAATCTTTGAAGATGTCTAAATGACACAGCAATCTGTCATTTCCAAAAGGAAAATGCAATTATCATTCATCCCCCACTTAAAAACATACACGCTGTTTCATCTCCAAGGACTTCAACACCATCAAGCCAATTAAAATAATAAGAACGCGCCACATTATGACTTGTGGATTTCAGCCATAAGTGCTTTTAAGTCTATATATGTTCAGCATGTAAATTTGCTTTTAAAAGAATGCAATATCCTCCCAATCCCATTTGTTAGGGTCTACCTTTTTCATGTTTTTAACTGACGTAGTTATGACAGATTTCCTCACCGAGTGTGGCTTCTTTCTCATTTAATATAAAATCATTCCAGCCAACTGGGATGATACATAGAACACAAAAGCATCTTGATTACATATAATGCTATCATGGAGCGCATGCAAAGCCAATCAAGAGTGAGGCCAATATTTCTGTGACAAATAACAGTCAGAATTTTTATTTGCTTTGCTTTGCTTTGTGGTAGATGCAAATATAATAGGTCCCATGTCAAAGCACAGGGTGCTGAATGTAGTTTGCTTTTCCCAACTAACATTAAAGGTGGCATTGTTACATTTTGTAATGCACAATTAAAATTAACAAGATGAAAGTTAACATTTTGTAATAATACTGTTCCCACTAGAAATCCTCCTTCTAAATGTTACTGCTAAAAGAAGGGTTGTAAGCACTAAAACAACTCTTCCCAACAATAGATTTCTAAAAATTATAAGCATTGCGATGATGACAACAATGTCATCATAATGTGAATATCCTGTTTACTTTCAAAGCTATTGTGGAGATCCAGAACAAAAGATAAAGTTAAGAGGTGGCATTATACTCATGTTTAAATATTTGAAAGGCTGTCATATGCAAGAGGAAAGAAGTTTGTTTTGCTGCTCCAGAGACTAAAGCCCCTTCCACACTATCCCTATATCTCAGGATCTGATTATCTGTTTATCCGAGATTATCTGGTAGGGGAAACTCCTATAATTCAGTTTAAAGCAGATAATCTGGAATCAGATCCTGAGATACAGGGCAGTGTAGAAGGGGCCTAAAACATGGAACAATGGATTTAAACTACCAGGAGTGGAGTATCTACTTAAATGTTAGGGAAAACCTCCTGGTGATTATTGCTGTTTGACAATGGAATATGCTGCCTCAGAATGTTGCAAGGTCTTCTCTGGAGGTTTTAAATAGAGGTGGGATGGCCATCAGTTGGAAGTACTTTAATTGTGTATTCATGCATGCTATGACTTTGGACTCGATGGCCAAATCTATGATTCTGTTATTCCATCCATAAGCTGCTTTGGCAGCTGCAGATCTTTGTATTCGCTGGATCTGATCTAGACTGGTCAAGTACCTGTTGATACTTGGTGGTGGAATATTAGCCTTTCTATTCCAGGTGGTTCCTGTATTATGCTTAAAGCTTCCTGGTAATGTTCTTGCTTGAATTACTCAAGGATTGTGCCCCTGCCTTTTGTCTTTCCATTCAGCTATGCTTGGACAGCTGATTCCAGTTGAACCTTCTACCTTAAAATAGAACTTTAGATGTTAGCTTGTGATTCTTTTTAATTGGATTATGTCTTGAATCACACAACTTGAATCGCATCCAGAGATCATTTTTGTTACCTGGAAGTGAGAAGATGCTGGGAAGACAAAATGTTGTGGATGTATGGTTGTGAGCAGCTTGTTTTTAATTAGCCCAGATGGTGTATGACAAAGCAGATTATCGTGCTTCTACTAGCTTTCACGCAGTGATCTATTCTGTGCAGAAAAGCACAGACTTCAGGAAATAATATGAAGACCACCATGACCTACAAAAAACATTATACTGCAATTTGCTAAAAGATATCATGCATGTATGTAGATATGTAGACATGGAGGGCCATCTTTCCATTCCTAGGAACTACATTGGACCTCCTAGAACCTATTAAGGATTGGACTGTTGGATTTCCCACTGCCAAAATATACTGACAAACGCTGCAGCTCTCTGCAGCTAAAGTGTCCTCTTACCCTGCATGATCCCAAGGAAGAGTGTCCGCTTTCCGTGAGCAAGTCCTTCTCTCTCAGCTTGAGGAAGGAACAAGCTCCCTTTGAATAAATGTTGCCAAGAAAAGTATGTAATGGGATTGTCTTGGGTTTGCAATAAGTTTGAAACAACTTGAATGCACACAACAAATAACAGCAATAACAGCTTCGAAGAGGTGGGTTATCTGTCTTGCATCTATGGCAAGGCAATTGGGTGCCTGAGTTCTAATGTTATGAGAGGAAGCAGAAATATTTCTCTGCATGCTTCCTTTGTGCTATCCAAATATTTATAAATATCATATATATACAGGCATGTAGCCAAATATTTATGGTCCGCGAAATTACTGGTACATTATTTAAACTGTTATTTTTATTCATATCATGATCTGATCACCATGCTCATTATATCCCACATTAATGGGGTTATTGGGATAACAATACAAAAGGTTTGCTAGGGTAGACCCTATTCCACCCAGTCTCAGCCCCCCTCGAACCAAACTCACCCCGAACCAAAATCCTGGCTACTGTATATATATATTTATAAATATCATCATATATATGGATGACCTGCAGCTCCCTGAACACTGGCAGAGTAAACTCTTCTAGGAAATCTGGGGTGACCAGGAAGACTGTACATTCTCCAAAGTGACATTAGTAAGTCTTTCTTGTTGGGATGCAGAGAATTACCAAACAATTTGAGAGAAGGAAACTGCCAAGTTCACTGGAAAATCTAGAAAATGCAGGTTCAGCTAGTTGCCAGGTAAAGAAGTGCCCATTCAAAGATCAAAACAACTTGTGAGTAAAGGGCTACTTTTGAGTAAGAACTTTTCAGGGTATCTCTAAAGATAGCAGCTGAACCCTAGGTGGGGTTCTATGAGCAAATGTTTTAAAATTCTTGATTGTGGGGCTACTAGGACAATGCTAGTACTCCAGTATTAAGATTTGTGTCCAGGATCCCTTACTACCTCACTCAGTGTTTCTCAATCTGGGGGTTGGGACCACGGGGGGGGGGGGGTTATGAGGAGGTGTCAGAAGGGTCGCCAAAGACCATCAGTATTTTCTGTTGGTCATGGGGGTTCTGTGTGGGAATTTTGTCCCAATTCTATCGTTGGAGGGGTTCAGAATGCTCTTTGATTGTAGGTGAACTATAAAGCCTAGCAACTAAAACTCCAAAATGTCTAGGTCTATTTCCCCCCAAACTCCATCAGTGTTCACATAAGTACAGTACATATTGAGTATTTGTGCCTAGTTTGGTCCAGATCCATCATTGTTTGAGTCCACAGTACTCTCTGGATACAGGCAAACTACAACTCCCAAAATTCCAACACACCCTTCCAGTGTTTTCTATTGGTCATGGGAGTTCTGCATGCCAAGTTTGGTTCAATTCCATTGTTGGTAGAGTTCAGAATGCTCTGTAGGTTAACTATAAATCCCAGCAACTACAACTCCCAAATGACAAAATCAACTCCCTCCAACCCTGCCAGTATTCAAATTTGGGTGTATTAGATATTTGTGCCAAATTTGGTCCAGTGAATCTGATATATCCTGCATATCAGATATTTACATTACAGTCCATAGAAGTAGTAAAATTACAGTTGGGAAGTAGCAACAAAAATGATTTTATGGATGGGGGTCACCACAACATGAGGAACTGTATTAAGGGGTCACAGCATTAGGAAGGTTGAGAACCACTGACCTAGCTCATCTTTGGGCCTTGTGTGTTCTGACCCCTTCATATTTTACCTTTGAGGAGACCAGCAAGCTTGAAAGACTTGGTTTGTTGGCTCCTATCGGTAGTTTCCGAGCATTAGTATGTGTCCAAGTATTACCAACACATCTTGTCAGCTCCAAAGTGTGGTTGTGCTTGAAGTATAAGGTGACCAATTCAATATCTCCAAAGCCACCTCACCATGTACATAGAAATGACACAGCTGTTTTTACATACTGTTCTTCTGTTGTAGCAATGTCCCAAGTGGCATTTGAAAGGCACCAAGGTCATGAGTAAACATCAAAAAGGCCATGTTTCTTCTGGCTGTTCCTTGATTAAGAACCTTGGGAAAGTCCTTCAACATTTCCATTACTGCCACTTCTATATCAAACATGCTAAACATCTGACCTACATTTCAATGCTGTTGAGATATTACCTCAGCTAGTCTATATTGGCCAATCTCAGATTGATAAATTCAAAGGCATTTGTCACCTTGGCCTGCTTACCTCCTTTTCTGTTTTTTCTAATTAACATTATAAAATTACATAATTCACATCCATATAGATTGCCGCCTCCTCATCTCTTAAAAAGGTGGAGAGCTTTCCTGACTTCCCCTCAGCCTTCTTTATTGCAAAACCTACCACAAACATGGCATTATTATGTACATTAATTAAGTGGTGACAGACACCTCATCTTGCAAATATATTGAACTAGATAGATGCAATAAGTATTTTTTTTCTAGAAATGGGGGCAGGTCTTTAAATTTTTTTCCTATTGAGCCCTTACACAAACAAATCCCCTGTAAATATAATTTTGTTGTTGTTGCTATGCAAGCAAACCCCAGTATTGACCCTATAACAGGATTTTCTTGGCATGATTTAATCAGAGTAGGATTTCCTACCTTGTAGTTTGAATATGATTTGCCCAAGATCACCTGTCAGTTTCAGTGACTGAGCAGAGGATATTAATACATTTATACAACACCTTTCTGCAAATACACTGAAGGTAGTTTGCTGTTTAATGTAACAGCTTCTATTCTAAGAGAGAGAATACCATAGGAAAGACAGGTGGAAAGAGATGTGGGGGAAAAACAAAATATTTTAGAATGTTACATAATGAAGGTACCTAATAGAATATATAATGAGGGAATGGAAAGAAATTGTGCTTTCTCAGCTCTTCTTTTTGGTACCAACAGACAGGGAAACACACCAGAGGAAATTAAACAGATGCCCTGCCTAATGTTAATAAAATGGGTTGTTTTACTCATTCCTCCTCTACTTCACCATGACATAATGATGGACTTTATTATTATTATTACTATATTTTACTCTGTTTTATCTCCCCTGAAGAGGACTCAAACCGGCATAATACAAAAGCATCAGCATAGTCATTTAAAATATACAAACATTAAAATGGGATTAAATATAAACAGTATCGAAAAGTTCCCAGTTAAAAATCATTAAAACAAATTCAAAGTTTAAAATCACAGCACCTCCTGAATTGATCTTAAGAATCTTTATCTTTAAAAGCCTGTCTGAATAAAAAGGTTTTAGTCTGCTATCAGAAAGACATAAAGGAGGGGGCTATTCTGGCTTCCCTGGGCAGGGAGTTCCAGAGTCGAGAGGCAGCCACCGAGAAGGCTCTCTCTCTTGTTCCCACCAACCGAGGTCTAGATGGAGGTGAGACCGAGAGAAGGGAGCAACTTGAGAAACTGCAAATCGCTTCTGGTGTGAGAGAATTGGCTGTGTGCAAGGACGTTGCCCAGGGGATACCCGGATGTTTTATCATCCCACGGGAGGCTTCTCTCATGTCCCCACATGAGAAGCTGGAGCTGACAGATGGGAGCTCACCCCATCTCGTGTATTTGAACAGTTGTCCTTTCGGTCAGCAGTCCTGTTGGTACAAGGTTTGAACCCATTGCCCCACAAGGATCTCCAACTCTCCACTGGTCAGACAGTATAGCTGATAGGAACTAAAGTTCAAAACCATTGAAAAGGCCACAGGGTCCTCATCCCTTATCCACATAAAAGTAGCTTTCCATAATTCAGTAGGGATCAGATCCATGGTCCAACTGAGTTCTAGTCCATTACACAAACCTCTACACCATTTTGGCTCTAGAAAGGTTTTCTTTATGCCTGACTAAATGTGTGTCATCAAAGCAAGACTTCTTTCCATTTTATTATTGTTTTCAGTATGGAAGGTGGGAGATATTAGTTTAAATTAATGTATAAAGTGAAATAAGTCATATAGGGGGAAATTACCATCTTTATAAATTGTAAAACAATGTTTATATTGCTGAAAAATATAGATTAAAAAAGACAAGCCTTCTAAAAAAATCTGACACTGTCTGCAGCCAAAAAAAAGGGAAGCCTCAATGAAATTTCAAGTAGTTAAAGACTGATAAGAAGCAATAGCAAAAGGTGAAAGAAATAGAATCAGAACCCTGAATGCAACTGTTTGGCAATTTGTGTGCAGAGACAAAGAGAACTACTATAATAATCAATGCAAAGAAAACGGTGGAGGTCTGAGAAACCAAATGAAAATTTAAACCAAGAACGTGGGTGCTCTATGGCCAGGTAGAAACAAAAAGACAATATAAATCATACCGGAAGAATTATATAACAGAGATGAAAGGATGACAGATTCATTCAAGGAAAACCATTTGAAGATGAACTTCCAATTTTAGAAACTGCACTTGGGAGAAATAAATCATCAGGTCCAGGAATAGAGCTGCTTCAGGCTACAGACTCTACCCTAGTTCTACTAAAATCTGTCAACAAATATTGGAACCAAAGGAATAGCTCACAGATTGGAAACACACAATATGCGTTTCAAACTTCCAGTCGTCAAGGAAGGAGACACTAAGGACTGTAGTAACCTCAGAACCATTGCATGATCCCCCAGTCAAGCAAAGGGATGCTCAACATTATCTAACCAAGACTTTTAAAGCAGTAAGCTTTAGAATGATAGCTGAAGCAAGTCAAGGAAGAAAAGGCAATGCCAGATTTACAGTTGAACATTAAGGAAACAAAAATGAAGATTACAGATAATTTATACAACTACAAAACAGATGACGGTATTGGAATCATTTGAAATTTTCCATACCAATGCTATGGCATCATGCGAGTTTTAGTTTTACATGACCTTTAGCCTTCTCTGCCAAATAGTGCTGGTGCCTCACTAAATTACACCTCTCAGGATTTCATAACATAGAGCTGGCAGTTTGAGTGATGTCAAACTACATTAATTTTACAGATGTGCCTCCATTATGGGGGCCTTGGTAGAGATGAGCACCACCCCCAGAGTCAGACACAATTAGGCTTAATGTCAGAGGAATCATTTTCCTTTACTATATCCATTATATAAAGATCACTTTTCTCAGTTTTGGAAAAATTTCAGTTTTTAGCCTTTACAGTACCAGCCAAAGACATTTTGCTGCCTGAAAGAAAAGACAAGACACTTCCCCTTTTTTTGATGTACAGAGGCCTAGACTAATAAAATTAATTTTATTGATTATTTAATATTTAAATTTATTTAATATCTTTTCCTGCACCAGAACAGCTAGTAAGCCTAGGCCACATAACATTTATAGCTCTGTTATTCAATAGAAAAGAATGTTAACAGGAAGGGGAGGTCTAAGGAAGAACCAGAGGAATACTGTTTCTGCCCACTTATGCTCCATGTGGTTCCTGGCCATGCTGGACTTCATTCCTTCTTTAAATTAGGAGATAAGCAACAGCTAAAACTAGCAAGAAAATCTATGAGAAAACTTTTTTCCAGCAGCAAATCCCATCACTTTATGATGACAGAGATGTGACTATAAATGGCAAAGTACTCACGAGAGACTTGAACATGAAGTCAAGAAGAGAAGTTACTTATACTCAACACTACAAGCCGTCCATCTGTGGTCATGGAACCCCTGATGGTGCAATGGGTTAAACCAGGGCTGTCCAACTTCTAGCGGCCCAAGGGCCGGAATTCCGGTCACTGATCCCCTGGGGGCCCACTCCGCCCCGGCCCCGCCCCGCCTCTTCCGGTTTCGCCCACTTCTGAGGCTGGTGTGATGCTTTGGGAGAGAGGGCGGAGCCACGGGTGGCTCCCCTTGGCTCCGCCCTCCCCCCAAAGAGTCATGCCAGCCTCGGAAGCGGGCGAAACCGCGCGCCTGCGCACTTTTTCAAAAGAATTTTTGGGGGGATTTTTTTTAAAAAAAATTAAATAATATTTTTTGTAGGAGGGCCGCATCCAAGGGGCTGGCGGACCGTGTTGGACAGGCCTGGGTTAAACCCTTGAGCCAGCAGGACTGCTGACTGAAAGGTTGGTGGTTCGAATCCAGGAAGTGGGGTAAGCTCCTGTCTGTCAGCTCCAGCTTCTCATGCGGGGACACGAGAGAAGCCTCTCACAGGATGGTAAAACATTTGAGCATCCCCTGAGCAACATCCTTGCACACAGCCAATTCTCTCACACCAGAAGTGATTTGCAGTTTCTCAAGTCGCTCCTGACATGATAAAAGTTGCTCCGCTCCTGACAAAAGGTGAGAGTTTATGAGCAGTTTTTCAGCATCTAGAGAACCAAAGCTTTCTCCTCATATTACAATATTTGGTAGAATTCGAACCAAATTCTTCAGCACACAATCCTGGTCATAACTGCTCATCTCCATTGAGTGCAATGAGAAAATGTGTGTAATCCCAGGAGAGTGTACATATATTGTAGACATAATAGCTGTATTCATTCTCTGTGTGAGAGAAGATGGTTAAGATACGAAACGTGATCTACTTTATCTTGACATCATGGTTGCATAATGCAGAAACATTATTCTTTTCTGTGTGATGCTGGGGTTTATTCTGAATTATGTAATCCGAATTCTGGAAAGAATAGATTTATGAATTTTATTTTTCTATAAGCAACAGAGCTGCCTTTCTCAATTCATCACAGACACCCAACATCCTGATTCCTGACGACAAAACAGATGGAAGCCAATTGGCACAGAAGTGAGAATGGGTAGATCAAGGCGCGAGTCTTCATTGAGCCATGAAACTCATCTTGAGCCAGTCTCTGACCTTGAGCCGTTTCTTAGCAAGGGCAATCTCACAAGGTTGTGGAACAAAATATGGATAAGGGAAGTCGTGCACACTGCCTCTATGCAGAAAAGGCGAGATAGAAATGTGATCAGCAGTGACAGAAATTGAAGTGGGAGCTGAAACCAGGAACCATTCATATGTCCAGTGACTTAAATTAATAATCCTGTTGTGCAAATTGGCATTTCCAGCTTCACCAAGTAAACATTCTGAAGAAAGATAAAAAGCATGCACGCACCCCAGGAGCACTCGGGCAAAGAAAGAGATAAAGAACACATGACTCTCCAGCAGATGCTTGAATCAGTTTATATGCCTGTGTTTTGCTTTGCCTGGAAAGAGAGAAAGAGGGACAAAGAGAGAGGGAGGGAGGGAAGCTAGCAAAAGCATTCTAAAAATTGCCAGTTAGCATCTCAAATGCAGCAGGTGAAATATTTATAAACTCAGCCTCCTCCAGAGGGAGTTTTCTGCGTAAGCAAAGCATCAACCACTCCAGCCTAGTCCCAGCTTGCCGGATTTGACAGTCACGGTGTCTATTCCTTTCATTAAAAAATATAAGTCATAGAAATTCCAGAAAAGAACAAAATAAAGATTCTTTTCTGCAAGTGTGCTCATTATAAAGGTTCCCGTGTTCCCCGCCTCCTCTGCACACTTTGTGCACTTTGCTGTACATTTTGAAAGGCACAAGATTCCACATTATCATTTCAAGGGAGTCAAGCAGAGCCAAATGTCTAGAGAGACTTTGGAAGCCTTAGCCTGATGTAACCTCTGAGCAATTGCTTCAAAGTAAATGTTTTGGTGGTAATCATAGCTGGTTGCTGAGCAGGGATACCCTCTCACTGAGCAGAGTGAAATGGCTACCGGACATCTGGAACCACTGTTGACCACTGAATTTATTAAATGTCAACATTTTTCAGATCCCACCACAGACACCAATAATTTGCTGGTTAATCTCTGAGCAGCATGGTTGTGCAGACATCATCTTCACATGGTTCCAAATATCTGAAAATAGCACAAAAAGAGACGTGTGAGATGCATCTAATCACAATTCCCAGAATAACAGAAAGAGGACTTTTATATAAGCAATTTCTATTTCTATTTTGTGGTACTGTGCTCAGCCACACTCTACAGCAGGGCTGTCCAACTGGCGGCCCCGGGGCCGTACACGGCCCCCCAGTCTGTTGGACACGGCCCCCGCTATGCCCCCGGCCGCCATTTTTAAATTTAAAAAAAATCTATTTTTTAAAAAAGGCGGCCGGGGGGGGGGAGGGGGAGGCGAGGCAGGGAGGAGGACGTGAGCCAGCTCCTCCTCCCTGCACCGCCCCCTCCCTGAACTCTCCTTCCTCCTCCTCCTCTTTCCGGGCGCTGCTGTCCCGGGTGCCGCAGCGCCGGTGGAAGAGGAGGAGGAAGGAGAACTCTCCCTCCACCTCCTCTTTCCCCACAAGCCCTTGCCCAGATCCGGGCGCGGCGCGCCGGGGGGAGGAGAGGCGAAGCGGAGAAGGCAGTCAGCTGATTGCCTTCTCCTTCGTCCCTCCTCTTTCCCCCCGCGCGCGCCGGCGCCCGGGATCCGGGCAAGGGCGCGGGCGGGGGGGGGAGAGGAGGAGGAGGGAGTGTTCTCCCTCCTCCTCCTCTTCCACCGGCGCCCTGGCACACGGGACAGCAGCGGCGCCCGGGAAAGGAGGAGGAGGAGGAGGAGGGAGAGTTCTCCCTCCTCCTCTTCCCCACATCGCTGCTTTCCCGTGCGCTGCAGCTGGTGGAAGAGGAGGAGGGAGAACTCTCCCTCCTCCTCCTCCTCCATTTTCCCCGGCGCCGCGGCGCACGGGACACCGGCTGCGCCGGGAAGGGCGGCAGGGTGCGAGGAGGTGGGCCTCCCCCTCCTTCCCGGTGCCGCTGGTGTCCCATGCGCCACGGCGCCGGGGAAAGAGGAGGAGGGAGAATGACAGTTTAAGAGGGGCCTGGGGGCGGGGCTGGGGGAGGGGCCTGGGGCGGGGCCTGGGGGCGGGGCCGAATGCCCCCCCCCAGGTCATCAGTGACCTCAATTCCGGCCCTTGGCCAGTTAGAAGTTGGACAGCACTGCTCTACAGTATGCTTTGCACATGCTTGAGAAAAATGTTGTTTCTCAATGATCAGGGATTGCAATTAACCTGGCTATGCTTGGATTCCAGATGTATCACCGGTCAGGGATAAGACTATACAAGTCTCCAGATGTTTTTGGACTGCACTTCCTAGGAACCCTAGCCAGCAGTCAATGCGAGGACCGTTGGGATATCCAAGAACATCTGGAGGGCTGGGATTGTTTAGTTTGGAGAAGAAAGCGTTAAGAGGAGACATTTAAAGCATGTTTCCGTATCTGAAAGAATGTTGTATTGAGGAGAAAGCAAGCTTATTATTATTATATTGTTTGCTGCTCTATAAAGTAAGACATGGTGCTTTGATTAGGTGTTCCTGCATTATAGAGAATTGGACTGGATGGCCCATGCCGTCTGTTCCAACTCTATATTTCTATGCTTCTGAATTTCATGTCTGTTATAAATCCATACCTCTCCTCCAGGATCTAACCCAAGCCTGGAAAACCTGTAACTTCCAGATGTTATTGAGTACTCATTTCCATCAGACTCAAACAGCATTGGGTAATGGCCATACGGCTGAAAGTCCAACATCTGGTGGGCCACTGATTCCTCATCCAAACTTTTTATTTTCACAATGTAGTAGATTTTTTGCAGAGCTGCACAAGACATGCAAGCTTGGACAAAGGGTAAAGGCAGGCATGTAGCCGGGGGCTAAGGGGCTTTCCCCCGAAATTATCAGGGTGGTCCGAAAAGGCCTTACTGGTACATTATTTAAACTGTTATGTTTATTCATATCATGATCTGATCACCATGCTCATTATATCCCACATTCATGGGGTTATTGGGATAACAATTCAAAAGGTTTGCTAGGGTAGACCCTCTTCCACCCAGTCTCAGCCCCCCGAACCAAACTCAGCCCCCCCCCCGAACCAAAATCCTGGCTACGATCCTGGGTAAAGGGCATGTTTCTAAAATAAATTGTTTAGAAAGCCATGGTTAAGGGCATTCAGTATCTTTAAACAGGATGGACAGTGAAGGCTTGAATTCAGCTCAATGACTGGCTTTTGCCCAGAGTAGAATCCTGTGGAGACTCAAAATCATGTTAACTCTTATGTGAAGTGGTTGACATCCTATTTGTGACATATGTGGGCATACATTTCTCTTTTGCATGAGTTTTTTCTCCCCTTCTCTGCAATGACCAACACTACCTCTCACCTACACTTAACATAGAACTGCTGTGGTGGGCTATGGTCATACAGTCAAATACAAAATGGACAGAGACCTCTAGGAAACCTTTGCAGGTCTCAGCAATTATGTAATCATTTTACATCCAGCTTACAGGGCCACAGCCAGACACTTCTCCAATCCTGTCCATTCTCCATGAGACTATATGTTAAATTGGTGTATGTGTGAATGTGGTAAAGTCTAGGTCTGCATGCAGAGCTGTGCTGAGCCATACATGATTGTGGTCAATCTATGAATGAAAACATACTTCGGGGCCTGTGGCTCTGTGCACATAAGAAATGGAATATCTTATTCTTTTCATTGCCCGGGCCTGAGGAACTCCTAAAATATCTGTTCACATTTCAAGGAAAGTTGCCTTTCCCTTTACCTCTCCCAGGGGCGGCCCCAGCGATTCCGCGACCTACGCGGTCGCCTAGAGCGTCATTGGCTGGGAGGGGCACCACCGGCTGGGAGGGGTGCCGCCGCGCCGACTCCGCGCCCCCACTGCCGCCGCACTGCCCTGCACCGCCGTCCGCGCGTGCGCAGAAGCACCTACAGGCGCTATAGCGCCTGTAGACGTTTCTGCGCACACAAAAACGTTCGAGCACGCGCACTCCCTCCCAAGCGCACCTGCTGCTTTGGAGCCAGCGCGCATGCGCAAAACCTGCACTGCATGCATGCGCGCTGGCTCCAAAGCAGCAGGCGCGCTTGGGAGCGAGTGCGCGTGCTCGAACATTCACGCGTGCGCAGAAACATCTGCGCATGCGTGGCTGGCAGAAAGGTGTGCTGCGGAGGTGTGCCGCGGCCGATGGGGGCCGGCGGTGGCGGCGGCGGTGTGGGCATGGCGGCGGCGTGGGCGTGGCGGCGGCGGTGAGTGACGCGGCGGCGGGGGGGGGGCGACAAAATTTCTTCGCGTACCCCCCCCCCCAATTAGGTCGGGCCGCCCCTGACCGCTCCCCCTTTGATGACAGGGGGGCCAATCTGTGTTTGTAATGGGCTGTTGGTTTTTTTTTTCTGGGGTGTATGGTTGTGTTTTAGAAGCATTTTCTCCTGATGTTTCACCTGTATCTGTGGCTGGTATCTTCAGAGGATCTGTGTCCATAAATTTACATAATCACACCATCTTTAACATGAATGTAAATGGGATATTGGTAAATTTAATTTCTAGATAGCACTTAGTGCTGGGATTGGCTTGTCAGGGTAGTACCATCCCATGGCCTGAGACTTTGAGATGGACATCCAAGACCAAGGAATAGCATCTGGTGAAGTTACAAGGGATGCCCCCATGGTGGAAAGATATGAAATTAACCAAAGACTATGTCATTCAAATGTGTGTGTGCGCGCGTGCTTTTAACAAAATGAATACAGTACATGTGTTGTGAATGAGCCTCTAGTTGCTACAGGTAGTAACATGGAGGGAGGTGTGGAGGGTTATTGCTTGTAACATCAAGCAATAGCTCAGTTTGGGGCACGGCTCTGAATGACCAGGCTCCTACAGCTGGAGTAAAGAGGGTGGCTAGTGACTCGAGCATTAATGAAGACAATGAACAAAGGAGGAAAATCCAGCATTTACTTAGGGAGCCTTCTGAGTCTGGCTCTTTTGAGGGGGGTTTCACAGGGAATGCAGAATTGCAGTCAGAGGAAAGTGATACCGATCTGGATTCGGCCTTGGTGCAGGAGGTGAGGGATGTATGTAATGCAGACTCGGGGACCAGCACGTTTCTGGGGTTCCAGACGGACCGGGACTGGCCGTCTTTGCATTCTGAGGCTGAGGGGGTCCCTTTAAGCCAAGAAGAGCTTTGGCTGGCTTGGAGATCTGGGCCTGATGCTACAGCTGCAGGGAATAGGAATGCTGAGGCTTTGCAGCTGGGTGGAGTCTCCGAGGACTCTGATTGAAAGTCCTATAAGAATTATGAGTATTTGGCTTGATCCCTGCGGTGGTCAAGGAGTTATTATTGTTCTAGCTCATGCATCCTGGTTCCTGGTATTCTTGTTCCTGATTTCCAAGACTACTCGTGAGTTATTGGGTTCTTTATTCATTTTGTGTTCTTGGGAGAGCTGCTATGGCAGCTCTAGCTGATTTGGGGAAAAGGTGGGGGGTTTCTGAATTTATGTCTACTCTTTTGTTTAGCTACTGCCGTGTGCCTCTTGATCCTCGTGTGAATACTGTGAGTGGCTGCTACTGAACTGGGTATAGTATTACTTGGAGGGAGACAGATGCTGGGTGGTATGGGGGCTGCAAGTTATGTGTTTGTTAATATACTTAGCTCCTGTTCGGCCCGGTGATGTCTCCTCCTTATCCTGATTGATTTTCTCCTACCCGACGACCTCGGACCGGTGACTGACTTCGCTTCTTGAACATTCCTCTACTGGAGACGACAGACGGACGTCTGCTATTTGCTTTGAGTTCTTTTATCTCCAGCATTTTTTTGGTTTGGGGGTCCTGGGTTTAGTGTGGGTTTTTCTCCAGCCGACGAAAGGCTATTTTTTGTTAGCCCAACTCCCATGTCACGTTAAATAAACATTTGTTATCCTTTTCTACTCCCGGACTTTATTGCTGCCATAGCTAGGTCACAACAACATGCATATGTTAGGGCAGTGCTCTTGTCCTGAAATTCCTCTGCTGGAGTCTGTAGACTGAGGAAAAGGTTCAGGTGCTGAGACTTAGGCCAGGTCCTAAAACCTTATCCTATACATACATTATAAAGTGTGGCTGATTACATCTTCCATTCTCAGTTCAGGTCAAGGTAACAAAAGCACCCCCCAAGAACATATTTTTTTGTTTATTTATTTTCCATATTTGTATCCCACCTTTCTCACTCGAGAGGGGACTCAAGGCGGCCTTACAACTGGCATACACACATAAAATAAACACAATTAAAACCAAACAATTAAAACACGAATGATTAAAACATCAATTAAAATCACATCATCCCAAACATAATCCAGGGCCATTCCATTTGTCAATCACATTGATTAATGGTCACTTACTGCATTGCTCCATTTACTTGTCCACCACTGTATCCTGTCCTTGAAGAGCTCCCCGGGAAGAAAATCCTCCCCAGGGGCTTTTCCTGGTTTTAATCTCTGGATTATGGATTTAATTTCCACGGGGGAAATTTGGGGCCATTCAGGGAGTTCTTGTGGGAGCGGCCTATCTTGGGAGTTACTGTGGCTAGTTGGAGGTTTAGCGAACAGTTGCTGGAAATACTGTTCCCATACTTCAGATGGAATAAGATTGTCAGCCATAGATTTGTTCTCATTGAGTATTCCCTTCACTTGGTTCCAGAAACTTACCGTAGAACTATCTTTTGCCGAGTTTTCTAGCTCCTCCAAACGGAGACGTCCTATAGCTTCTTTTGAGCTTCACTGTTTGTTTATAATGCCTCCTCAAGGAGAGCATCTGAAAGTGAAATTCTGGGGCAGGGTTGGATTTAGATATCCTAAGCCATTTCCTGAGTCTTTTCCGGAGGTCCTGGCACTCTTGGTCAAACCAGCTCCGGGAGGGTTTCTTTATGTCCTTAGGGCTAGGTTTAATTAGGTGTTTTTTCAAAAGATGACACATATCACTAAAAGCCTTGGAGACCTCTCCCCAGGAGGCGGAGGGCGACAGAACGGTGTTGGCATAGGAGGTCACTTCCTGGGAATTCATGTCATTGTTTAAGGTTGAAAGGTCAACCTTCAGCCATTTGATGCTATAGTGAGAATGAGTCTCTAGATGGTCACGTAGCCATTGATCCCCTGATACTGAGGGTCTTAGGTCCGAGGGACCGATAAGGTGAACACCTATAGGTTGGTGATCACTATCGGCAACAGGGAAGACAAAAATCTGAGAGAAAAGGGGTTCAAAATCTGCAGTAGTACCGATATAATCCACAGTACTGCTTGCGGATGGCCCGTGGAAAGTATAAGGATATACAAAAGAAGTATCCTTACCACCCAAGAGGATCATATCACATCTACATACCAGCGATAACAAGCTTGAGCCGGCCGCATTCACCTTCTTGTCCCTAGATGACCAATTAACAAGTGAATGGGGTGAAGGGTGAGACAGGCCTAGAGTTTTGGCATGGCGGCCTTACAACTGGCATACACACATAAAATAAACAAACACAATTAAAACCAAACAATTAAAACACGAATGATTAAAACATCAATTAAAATCACATCATCCCAAACATAATCCAGGGCCATTCCATTTGTCAATCACATTGATTAATGGTCACTTACTGCATTGCTCCATTTACTTGTCAAAAGTTTGATCCTAAAGCCATGTTTTAAGTTTTTCCTGAAAGTCAGGAGAGAAGAGGCTGATCTAATTTCATTGGGAATGGATTTCCATAGACAAGGGGCCACCGCTGAGAAGGCTGTCTCTCATCCCCACCAGTCGTGCCTGCGGAGGAAGTGGAACAGAGAGCAGGGCCTTCCCAGATCTTATTCTCCAAGATGGTTCATAGAGGGAGATGCATTTGGGCAGCTAAGTTGGACCAGAACCGTTTAGGGCAGTGGTTCTCAACCTGTGAGTCCCCAGATGTTTTGGCGTTCAACTCCCATAAATCCTAACAGCTGGTAAACTGGCTGGGATTTCTGGGCATTGTACACCTGGTTTAGGGCTTTATAGGCTAAAGACAGCACTTTGAATTGTGCTTGGTAGCAGACTGGCAGCTATGCTATGGTTTCAGTGCAGGGAAAGTACTTCACTATCCCTAGGCACCCAAGGTTCTGTGTAATTCTGCAGAACAGTGTTCAAATCTGTGTTGGATCATGGAAACTCCCTGGGTGGCCTTTGGCATGCTCAGCCTCAGAGGGAAGGCAAAGAGACTCTCAGTTAACCAGAACTCAAGCAATTAGAACTCTCAATCAACTGTGGACATCCAAGTGCCACCTCTGTGTTGATGGAGGCAGGCAGGATTTTCCCCGGGTACTGGTTGTGGGGGGTCGGGAGCAGGTGAGGGTTTTGCCCTCCTTTCTGCTAGAGATCCCTGTGTACAACTAGTGGGCCACTGTGTGACACAGAATGCTGGACTAGATGGGCTGAGGCCCGATTCAGCATGGCTCTTCTTATGTTCTTATGTTCTTAACTGTCAATTTTTTTTGAAGAAATAATACTTTAAATAAAAATAATACAACAAATAATAATTTATTAAGAGACCTCCCTATTTCCCCAAAGGGACTCAAGGCAGGTTACAGACAAAAGTAACAAACTGTGTGCACCAGTTGCGCCCATACCTTGGGAAGTCAGATGTGGCCATGGTAGTCCATGCTCTGGTCACATCCCAAATAGACTATTGCAATGTTCTCGATGTGGGGTTGCCTTTGACAGTTTGGAAGCTTCAACTGGTCCAATTGCTCACTGGGGAGGTGTACAGGGAGAATACAACCCCTTTGTTATGTCAGATCCAATGGCTGCCAGTCTGCTACCGAGCATAATTCATTTAGCCTATGAAGCCCTAAATGGTTCCGACCCAGCTTACCTGTCTGAATTGATCTCTCCCTATGAACCATCTTGGAGCTTAAGATCATCATCTGTGGAGGTCCTGCTCACAGTCCCATCTCCTTCTGATGGGGACAAGAGACAGGGCCTTCTCAGTGGTGGCCCCTGGGCTGTGGAATTCCCTACCTAGGGATATTAGATCAGCCCCTTCCCTCCTGACCTTCCATAAGAAAGTAAAAATGTGGCTTTTTGACCAAGCCTTTAGAGATCCTGACCAACAGATAAAATTAGAATTATGTGCAACGACAATTGAAATGGCCCAGACTATGACCTTGGATAATGTGGTTAATGGTGAAGGCATTGTTTTACATGTTTAAATGTATTTTATAATCCTATGTATATGTTTACTTTAACTGTGCATTGTTTTGGAAAGCATCTGGGGTGGAGAAAGGTGAGGTAGAAATGTTGTAATCTATCTGTACACATCATCTATCTATCCATCTATCTATCTATACACATAATAAAAGGGAAAATGTGTATGTGGCGAACAGACTCACACCTCCACAAACAGTTTCCACTGAGCAGGAGACACCCATGTCCCTCCCTCCACTGACATTGCAGGTTATAGTGAGCACCATGAACATATAGCCTAAGCCGTGCCAGTGTCCTCCACAAACACTATACTGCCCCCCGCCAACCCAAGTGAAGGCTTTCATGTGGAGACAATTTCATCCTGGATGTTCTATTTTCCCTCCACATCCCAGGGTTCCTTTCTCTCCATTGCTGAGGAATTTGCATGACCCCGCCCACTGCCTCTCCCTTAATGCTTTCCTATGGCACACAACAAACAGAGGAATTGATCAGCAACCAGGGCCATACCCAGGATTTTGATTGGGGGGGGCTGAGTTTGATGGGGGGGGCTGAGTCTGGGTGAGAGAGGGTCTACCCTAGCAAACCTTTTGTATCGTTATCCCAATACCCTTATGCATGTGGGATATATTGAGCATGGTTATCAGATCATGATTTGAATACACTTAACAGTTTAAATAATGTACCAGTAAGGCCTTCTTCACAGAACACCCTGATAATTTGGGGGGGGGGGCTTCAGCCCCCCAGGCCCCCCCCCCCCGGGTACATGCCTGTCAGCAACTGAACAAGAGATTTGGAGAGAATTAATTCATATCCAGAGTGCCTCGAATCCAGCCAATGACAGATCTGGACCAAACTTATCACACAGACCCAAAATGGCCATCTGCGAAAACTGTCAGGGTTTGGAGGCAACTGCCCTGGGAATCTGAGAATTGTAGTTCACCCTTATCCAGAGAGCACTGAACCCAGCCAACAATGGATCTGGACCAAACTTCAGTGATATTACCTAACATCCCAAAACAAATAATGCCTAATAACCCGGGCACAGCTGGGTCCCTAAGCTAATAATAAATAAAACTGTGTTAAGTTTGTCTTTATTTGTCTTCATTGGCTTTTAATAACTGTATTTCAATATGAATATCAAGACAATACAGAGTTTAGATTTACTAAATGGAGCAAGCTACAGGGAGCGGTCAGTCCTCCTCCATGATACTTTACACTGCCCTATCTTCCAGTGTTTTTAAAAAAATTAAATTTTTAATCTTTGATTTTGGCCCTGCCCAGTGATTGTCTTTAGTGTCTTAATGTTTAAATTGTATATTGCTGTGTTGTTTTATTTACATTGGTTTTGTATTTTAAGTTATTTTATTTTTAATTTTTTGTTGTGCTCTTGTGTTATATTGAGTTTATTGCATTGATGGACGTGGCCTCATGCAAGCCGCCCTGAGTCCTTTTGGGGAGATGGTGGTGGGGTATAAATAAAGTTAATAATAATAATAATAATCCCCCTGTTCAAACAGCTCCACTGGCTGCTAATGAGTTCCCGGTCCCAATTCAAGGTGCAGGTGATTATCTACAAAGCTCTAAACAGTTCAGGACCTGCCTATCTTCACAATTGCATCTTCTCCTATGAACCAACATGAGCCCTAAGATCATCCAGGGAGGCCCTTCTCTCACTTCCACCTCCATCTCAAGTGCGGTTGATGGAGACGAGAGGGCCTTCTCGGTGGTGGCCCCCTGGCTGTGGTACTCTCTTCCTAGGGAGATCAGACAGACACCTACCCTGTCCACCTACTACAAGAACCTAAAAACATGGATGCTCCGCTGTGCCTTTGACTAGGCAGTTCCAAAGAATTGGCCCAATGTTACCCAAGTTCCAGCACTTTAGCATGGCCCTCCGCTAAAAACATGGATCTGACATTTTAATGCCCATGACATTTTAATGCTCATGAACATTATCCTCCCAGCCCCGCCTTTCTGAATTTTGCACTTTCCTTTAGCTCTATCTAGGAATTTGCACAAACCCAGAGCCCTCTGAACTCAGCACTTTTATCGTTCAGTATGGTACAGTTTTTATGATGTTATGTTTTATTGTGATATGTTTTTATTTGGTTTTGTTTCGATGCTATCTTATTGTGTTATGTTTTTAACGTTGCACTCTCTGGGCTTGTCCCTTTGTAAGCCGCCCAGAGATCCTTAGAGAAGATGGAGGTGGGGCATGAAAATAAAGTTGTTGGTTTTGTTATTATTATTATTATTAAGACAACAAGATGAGTCCACAGCAGACAAGATCACTCTGTTGGCTGTTGTGTTGGATCACAGGTGGACTCTTTCCAAGTGTCTAGGACTCTGTGATGTATCGGCGAATAATGTGTGCAGATCCCAGTAAGGAGGCCTTCTGCAGCTGGCAGATGGTAATTTTGTCAGTGCCGATTGTTTTTAAGTGCAGGCCAAGGTCTTTAGGCACTGCACGCAGTGTGCTGATCACCACTGGGACCACCTTTACTTGCTTGTGCCCGTGTTTTTGCAGTTTGATCTTTAAATCCTCATATCCAGTTGTTTCTCTTCAATTCTGCTGTTGCCTGGAATTGCAGCATCAACAATCCGTATTTGTTTGTTTATTTATTTAGCTTCTATACCGCCCCTCTCAGCCCGAAGGCTACTCGAGGCGGTGTATATATGGCAAGGACTGCCCAAGATAAACATATCAACAGTTATCAACACAGTCACATCATATACAAATTAGCAATTAAAATTAAACACAATATCAGCATCTCGTTATTAAATCGATTTCCAACTGTGTAGTCGTCGTTCCTTAGGTCTCAATTAATAATCATACAGCCTGCAAATGCCTGGTCAAACAGTCATGTCCTGATTTTCTTGCGAAATGTCAGGAGGGAGGGGGCTGATCTGATATCACTAGGAAGGGCGTTCCAAAGCCGAGGAGCCACCACTGAAAAGGCCCTGTCTCTTGTCCCCACCAATCGTGCCTGCGATGCAGGCGGGACCAAGAGCAGGGCCTCTCTGGATGACCTTAAACATCTTGATGGTTTATAGGGAAGATGCATTCGGACATGTAAGTTGGACCAGAACCTTTAAGGGCTTTAAAGGCTTTAAAGGCCAAAGCAAGCACTTTGACTTGTGCCCGGTAGCAAACTTGTTTGCCAGTGGAGCTAGTGCAACAGAGGAGTTGTGCGCTCCCTGAGTGCCGCTCCTGTTATCAACCTGGCTGCTGTCCATTGGACCAGTTGAAACTTACGAACAGTCTTCAAAGGCAGTCCCATACTATGTTTTTTAACATAATCGTGAGGTCAGGAGTATTGTGCTCCAAAACTCTCTCAGTCTGAATTCGGAAGTCCCAGAGGAGTTTGACGTGTCCATTTTCTGTAACTTATTCTGGCTTGTGATCCCACTAGTTCTTTGTTGCAGGTAGATGGTATTTGTGGCACAAGTTCCAATGAACCATCTGAGCAACGGTGTTATGCCTCTGCTTGTGGTCTGTCTGCGCAATCTTCTTACAGCAGCTGAGGATGTGATCTATTGTTTCATCTGCTTCCTTGCAGAGTCTACATTTGGGATCTGTCATCGACTTTTCAATTCTGGCTTTAATTTGTTCTAATGGCTTGTTCTGGGATGCCAGAATCAGGCCCTCCGTCTCCTTTTTCAAAGTTCCATTTGTGAGCCACATTATTATTATTATTATTATTATTATTAGGTTATGGTTATAGTATGAGGTATAATTCAGGCCTGGGCAAACTCTGGCCCTCCAGGTGTTTTAGACTTCAACTCCCACCATTCCTAACAGCCGATAGGTGGGCCCAAGTTTGCTCATACCTGATCTACACTGTGGAATGAATACAGTGTGGCACCTGCTTGGACTGCCATGGCTCAATGCTACAGAATCATGGGAACTGTAGTTTTGCAAGGGCTTAAGTGACTAAGGGGGAAAGGAAAGAGCCTGAGGTTGTTAGGAATGGTGGGAGTTGAAGACCAAAACACCTGGAAGGAGGGCCCTAGCTCACCCAGGCCTGGGGTATATAGTATTAGCTCTATTTTGATAGCAACTCTCAAGCAACCAGGAGGTTGCCGGTTAACTGAGAGTCTGCGAATATTTTGCCACATAACTCTGGCAGTTTCTCCTGAGTCGCCATACATCGGGAACGACCTGAAGACACACAGCAACGAGGCCCGGAGAGGAGGGCTTGGTCTCTGCCTGGTCGCCCGCTAGCTAGGACAGCCGGGGAGGGCTCTGTGGCCGCCGCGGGGGTCTCCCGCAGGGAGTGGGGAGCGGAGAAAGCCAGGGCTGCCACTTCCACGGAGGCGTCCCCAGGTGGCGCTGATCCGCCCTGAACCCCGCCTCAGGTGCCGGGGGGCTGCGAGGACAGGCTCCACCGAGGGGCTTCAGCTTGGAAGGCAGAGAGAGCGAGAGCGAGAGAGAGCGGGAGGGAGAGCCGTGGGTGCCGCGCCGAGGCGGGATCCGGGACGGCGGGACCGTGGGCGCTGGCAGAGGGGCGGGGAGGGATCCGGCGCGCAGGTGTTGGCCAGAAGGATCCCAGCAGGAAGGAAGGAGGCAGGCAAGGAAGGAAAGGAAAGGAAAGGAAAGGAAGGAGAGCCGCGGTGGGTCGGCTCCGCGCGTGGATCCGGCTCGCGCTTCCTTCAGGGCGTCGCCGTCCGGAGGCGGCGGGGGTCCGGAGCGGAGTAGGAGCACGTGACTCGGGGGAGACGACCCCCTCCCCTCGGTTGGGAGGCGCAGAGAGAGGGAGAGAGAGAGAAGGCAAGGGGCGCCTGCTTGTCGTCGTCCTGCTCCTTCCCCGCCGCCTGCCTGCCTGCTGCTCGGTCTCCGGCGGGCCTGGCGGGGCGAGGATGTGGTGGTGGGACGCGCGGGTGGCGGCGCTCTTCCAGCGGCACCTGCAGCCCACGCTGACCTACTGGAGCGTCTTCTTCAGCTTCGGCCTCTGCCTCGCCTTCCTGGGGCCCACGCTGCTCGACCTGCGCTGCCAGACCCAGAGCTCCCTCTCCCAGATCACCTGGGTCTTCTTCTCGCAGCAGTTCTGCCTCCTCCTCGGAAGCTGCTTGGGGGGCATCTTCAAGCGGAAGTAAGGCCGCCGCCGCTCCCCCCTTCCCCCTCCCGAGTTCCCTCGGGATTGGCCTCCAAGCCCCCTCGCTTCCTCCTCCCCCCTCTCCTCTCCTCGGAGCATCCTCCACCGAGGCGCCTTGGCTCATCACCTGCACAGGTGCCCTTGCCCTTCTGCTGCCTTGGCTCCCCTCTTCCCTGACGCTCTCTCCGCCCTGGGACTCTCGTCCCCTGGGCTCTCCTTCCTCAACTTACAACTTCACCACACTAGAGACTGAATCCACTTTAAATCGGGTTTCTGCCTCCTGCAGAATTCTGGCGTTTGTAGTTTAGTGAGGCTGTCAAAGGCTCCTCCCTAAACTACAAACGCTAGGATTCTGCAAGAGGCAGAAACCCGATTTAAATTAGATTCATTGTCTAGTGAGATGAGGTCCTGAATCCACTTTAACTCTGGTTTCTGCCTCCTGCAGCATTCTGGGGTTTGTAGTTCAGCCAGGCTGTTAAAGGCTTCACCCTAAACTACAAACCCCAGAATTCTGCAGGATTTAAATTGGCTTCATTCCCCAGTGTAATGAGGTCCATAGGGGTGCTGGGCAAAGTGGTGGAAACTTGGAAATTCCTCCAGCCCCAAGGTTTGTGTAGACACTACCAGGCCTGGGCAAAATTAGGTCCTCCATGTGTTTTGGACTTCAACTCCCACCATTCCTAACAGACTCAGACCCTTTCTTTTTTTTTTCCCCTCAGCCACTTAAGCGCAATGCTTCAGAATCATGGAAACTGTAGATTTGCAAGGACTTAAGTGGCTGAGAAGGAAAAGGAAAGGGCCTGAGGCTGTAAGGAATTGTGGGAGTTGAAGTCCAAAACACCTTGAAGGAGGGCCCAAGTTTGCCCATGCCTCAGCTACACTGTGAAATGAATGCTGTTTGGCACCTGCTTGATCTGCCATGGCTCAAGGCTATGGAATCATGGGAACTGTAGTTTTGCAAGGACTTAAGTGACTATGGGGGAAAAGGGAAGGGCCTGGGGCTGTTGGGAATTGTGGGAGTTGAAGTCCAAAACACCTTGAAGGAGGGCCCAAGTTTGCCCATGCCTGATCTACACTGTGAAATGAATGCTGTTTGGCACCTGCTTGAACTGCCATGGCTCGGTGCTGTGGAATCATGGGGACTGCAGTTTTGCAAGGGCTTAAGTGTCTGAGGGGGGGAAAGGAAAGAGCCTGAGGCTGTTGGGAATTATGGGGTTTGAAGTCCAAAACACCTGGAGGAAGGGCCCAAGTTTGCCCATGCCTGATCTACACTGTGGAATGAATACTGTTTGGCAGCTGCTTGAACTGCTATGGCTCATGCTATGGAATCATGAGAACTTGTAGTTTTGCAAGGTTTTTCGCCTTTTCTATCCAAGCGTGCAAACCGCTGCTCCCAGGATTCCATAATATTACAGGGGTGGCAAACCCCACTCATTTTCTTGTGTGGGTGCGGCCTGTACCTCAGAACAAAAGGTGCATTCATCAGGCTGTAGTGATCTGGGGAAAGAAAAGTTCCCACCAATGACTCAACACTTGTGTTTTGGTTTATAAACAGACAAACAAACAAGAAAACAAACAAACCTCTGCTGCTTAATGCTTGAATGTTCTGTGTTGGGAAGAAATGGAGCCTGCTCAAATATCCAGAAGTCAGCTATGCTTTATTTTATGTAGACACTATGGGGTGTGCTGGGAGTTTTCCAGACTGTATTGTTGAAGGCTTTCATGGCTGGAATCACTGGGTTGTTGTGAGTTTTCTGGGCTGTATGCCCATGTTCCAGAAGCATTCTCTCCTGACGTTTTGCCTGCACCTATGGCAAGCATCCTCAGAGGATGTGAGGTCTGCTGAAAACTAGGAAAGTGGGAGAAAGAACTCTTGTCTGTTTGAGGTAGGTGTGAATGTTTCTATTGGCCACCTTGATTAGCATTTAATGGCCTATCAGTTTCAAGGTCTGGCTTCTTACTGCCTGGGGGAATCCTTTGACCTCACAGCCTCTGGGGATGCCTGCCATAGATGCCAGTGAAACATCAGGAGAGAATGCTTCTAAAACAACAGCCCAGTTTTCCGGACTGTTTGACCACATCTATGACAGGCATCCTCAGAGGACCTCACAACTTCTGAGGATGCCTGCCATAGATGTGGGCAAAACGTCAGGATAGGATGCATGCCATAGATGTGGGCAAAACTTCAGGAGAGAATGCTTCTGGAACATGGCCATAAAGCTCGGAAAACTCACAGCAACCCAGTGGTTCCGGCCATGAAAGCCTTTGACAACACTATGGGGCATTTCTCAAGACATGGTGCATAGATGATAGCACGAGATGCATAGCTTTGGTTGATTGTGGTGAAGTAGGTAGTGTGCCTGGCCATGTATTGGGCAGTCATAGCAGTTCAGCAATGTTGCCTTAATACCATAGTACCTCTCGCTTCCTTTGGCGACAGGATTGTTGGCTGTATCTGTTTTCTTTCCAGCCTTACTCCTGTATCTTTAAGAATAACCTGACTCCTGAAGCCCAACAGCTGAGTGGATAATGTGTTGTATTTGTTTAAACATAGATTACAGCAAAGCAAGGCTAATATAATATAATATGTCAGTGTTTGTATGTATCTATGTATGTGGATGTGTGGATATGTGGCAGCTTTCTGATTGGCTACCACTTTCACAGACCACTGTGACAAGCATGGGTGACAGATCTGGACCAAATTTGGCACACATAACCTCCATGACCCCCTTTCTGCCCTGGTTAGGTTTGGGGGAGGACAGAGGATGATGGAATTTGTAGTACTTTCCAACGTTCAGATCCCACAGATCACTGTGGCCCCCAACAAAGACCGATAAAGACCAAACTTGGCACACATAAAGACCAAACTTGGCACACTGCAGTAGGATGTAGAGTGAGTCATGACTCACTCTACATCCTACTGCAGTTTGGAGGAGGGTGGACCATGGATGATGGGACTTGAAGTATCTTCATTCACTTTCTGAGACTGCTGCGAACCTAATCCAATGACTGATCAAGACCAAAATTGGTACACAGAGCCCACATGACCCATTCTACAACCTGCTGCAGTTTTGAGTAGAACGGACCACAGATGATGGGCCTTGAAGTACCTTCACTCACTTACTGAGACCACTGCGACCCTCATACAAATAAAGACCAAACTTGGTACACAGAACTCACATGATCTTTTCTACATCCTGGTACAGTTTTGAGTAGGACGAACCATGGATTATGGGACTTGAAGTACCTCCACTCACTTACTGAGACCACTGCGACACTCATCCAATGACTGATCAAGAACAAACTTGGCACACATAACCGCCATGACCCCCTTTACGTCCTGGTGATGTTTGGGGGAGGACAGACAATCGATGATGGGATTTGTAGTACTTTCCATCCCTTCGGTTCCCACAGACTCTGTGGCCCCCAACAAAGACCGATAAAGACCAAACTTGCTACACAGAGCCCCCATGACCCACTCTACACCCTACTGCAGTTTGGAGGAGGATGGATCATGGTTGATGGGACTTGAAGTACCTTCACTCAATTCCAGAGATCGCTACGACCCTCATCCAATGACACATCAAGACCAAACTTGGCTCACTCTACATCCTGGTGCTGTTTCGAGGGGGATGGACCAAGGATGATGGGACTCGCAGTACTTTCACTAACTTCCTGAGACTGCTGCGAGACACAAAAATAACTGATAAAGACCAACCTTGGCCCACAATGCCTTTTTCAAATAACCCAGGCACCGCCGGGTCCCCAAGCTAGTCTTAAATATAATTAACCTCATAAGGAGCTTGGGGGGACGACGACAAACCTTTCAAATAGCCTTGAACACAAAGGGAGTCAGGCTTTTCCATTTTTTTGCTCTTGCTCCTGGTGGAAAGTGATTGTTTTCTTTGCAGTATATGCCAGCAGTCTTTTTGATGAACAAGTTGTTGAAGCATGTGGTGATATGGAGTATTATTGCAGAGAATGGAAGAAGCAATGTGACAAACCTTGAACAGTCTCATCCCTGTGAATACAAATCTCTGGTTATCAGTAGATTACATCTACTCTCCTAGAAGTGTGCCATGTGTTGTCAAAGGCTTTCATGGCCGGAACCACTGGGTTGCTATGAGTTTTCCTGGCTGTATGGCCATGTTCCAGAAGCATTCTCTCCTGATGTTTTGCCCACATCCATAGCAGGCATCCTCAGAGGTTGTGAGGTCTCTTGGAAACTAGGCAAGTGAGGTCTATATATCTGTGGAATCTCCAGGGTGGAAGAAAGAACTCTTGTCTTCTTGAGGCAAGTGTGAATGTTGCAATTGGCTACCTTGATTATCACCTTGATCTTTTTTTAGGTGTTAGCTGGCCCTGACTGATTCTTGTCTAGGATTCCCTGCTTTTTGAGTGTTGCTCTTTATTTACTGGTGTGATTTTAGAGTTTTTAAAATAATACTGGTAGCCAGATTTTGTTCATGTTCATGGTTTCCTCCTTTCTGTTGAAATTGTTCATATGGTTGTGGATTTCAATGTCTTCTCGCAAAGGATTCCCACAGGCAGCAACCAGCCAGACTTTTAAGCTGCAAAGCATTAAATGCTAATCAAGGTGGCCAATTGCAACATTCACACTTGCCTCAAGCAGACAGGAGTTCTTTCCCCCACCCTGGATATTCCACAGATATATGAACCCCACTTGCCTAGTTTCCAATGGACCTCCCCACCTCTGAGGATGCCTGCCATAGATGTGGGCAAAACATCAGGATAGAATGTTTCTGGAACATGGCTATACAGCCTGGAAAACTCACAGCAACTCAATGTGCCATATGTTTTGTGGAAGCACATTAGGGCCAGAATTTCCCTGAGTAGATATCTTTCTAAGAACTGATAGCTTTTATTATTTATTTATTTGGGTCATGCTTTTCTCCTAGTGGGGAGATAGTATTCATATCTCGAAATGTGCTTGATCATATGATTCCATGAGGCAGTTCTTATATTTAATTTTAGCATCTTCAACTGTATGCCTAAATGTATTTTTCATCTTGTTACTAAGCAGAGCTTTGGCTTCCTCCCCCCCCCCCTTAATACTTTCCCAGTTGAACCAAGACAGGTGTGGACATGCTGTGACCTCTAGAATCTAATCAATACTGTAAAAAAATCAATACTGTAAACCAGTGTTTCCCAACCTTTTTTGAGCCACGGCACACTTTTAACATTAAAAAAATCTGGGGGCACACCACCAATCAAAATGACACAAAATGACACTCTAACACAGTAAAGAACGGCTGGGGCTTGGTGGCCTGCTGGGAGCAGCTGCTGGGAGTGCCAAAGCCGGGGAGGGGGCGGAGCCAGGCTGCACCATGCCCCACCCCCTACCCCCGGCTTCACCTCCACCAGCAGCTGCTCCAGCCTTGAGGGGGCAGTGCCAAGCCAGCGGTGCCAGAGCCAGCACAATGCTGGCTTGGCACTGTCCCCTCAAGGCTGGAGCAGCTGCTGGGAGTGCCGAAGCCGGGGGAGGAAGCAGAGCCATGCCCCGCCCCCTCCCCCAGCTTCATCTCTCCTACAGGCCGCGCCATGCCCCGCCCCCTCCTCCCAGCTTCAGCTCTCCTACAGAGGAGGAGCATGAGCGGTAGACTGGCTTCAGTGGACGGGGCTCCTCCACGTGGCTTCAGCGAGCGAGGGGCGAGAGTCACGGTGGGAGTCATGGCGGATTGGAGGCTGGCTGGGGAAACGGCCGAAGGAGGCGGCGCCCCGGTCCCTTCTTTTTCTTCGCCACTGCCCGGCCCTTCCTCCTCCCCCAAGCAGCAGGAGTTCGGCAGGAGGGGGGAGGAAGGGGGGCAGAGAGCTTTTCTCGCGGCACAGCAGGAGGTCCGTCACGGCACACTAGTGTGCCACGGCACACTGGTTGAGAAAGACTGCTGTAAACAAAATACTCACTGGCTGAATGAAATGTAGAAATCCTTTCGAGGGACAGAGTTCACAATATTCTTTAAGACAGAATTTGGGCTAATATTTGTATCCAAACACTGTATATAGGAATGCAATTGTTCCCTTCAATAAAGCAGGCTACATCCTCTACACTTCCAGCATTCTCTCCTGATGTTTTGCCCACATCTATGGCAGGCATCCTCAAAGGTTGTGAGGTTTGTTGACCTCACAACCTCTGAGGATGCCTGCCATACATGTGCACAAAATGTGAATGCTTCTGGAACGTGAATGCTTCTAGGAAGTGCAGAGGATGTAATCCTGAGAGTTATTAATATTGATTAAAGAGGATTGTATTCTGAAGAGTTTCCAGATTATGTTGGCTCTTAACAGCACAAGGTTTCAAGCACTTACAAGGTTTGCAGAAACAACTTGCCAGCTTTTAAGGGCGGATAACATAACTTGCCAGCCCCCGAGAACATAGTTTTTCCTGCATTGTTGACATTGTGTACAAGGCTGTCGAAAACATTTGAGCAAGAACAGAAAAGAGAATGAAACGGTGACTGGTATTTGGGAACATTGCAACCATTAAAATATTAAAAATGATGGCATTTGTTCCAGTCCAGTCACTCCACCAACCTCACTACACAATTCGTCCTGCTCCTTCTGTACTTTATAGCTATTTCACTTTGAGCTTAATACTTTCCCAGTTGAACCAAGACAAGTGAGGACATGCTGTGACCTCTAGAATCTAATTTTGAGGTTTCTGATCCTCTCCCACCAGTTTTCAAAACTCCGTCAAAACTCCAAATAATAATAATAATAATGTGATTTTTAGGCGATTTTTGTCTCAAAAATCCTCCTAGAGTTGTGAAAACATTGAATACCCCACCTTACCCCAGCATGCACCCCAGGCCCAAATACTTGCCATGCCTATGAGTACGTCACAAATATGTCATTTTGTGTCATCATTTTGGGAAGGATTACGGAGGAAAACGGAGATATGTGGACTTTTTAGAAGGGCCCCCACATGATTGTTCAACCCTGTTTCAGTTTCTGTTGGATCTGCCAAAAAAAAGAAAGAAAAAAGTACCTCCCTCACACCTTTCTTATTGCCTTATTCTTTTCTGATTTCCTCTTTGCTTGTACAGTATTTATCTTCCTTCTTGAATTATTTAAGAGCTTATCTTCAAAAGCATTCAGAGGGCTCATCTGAATAAGATCAAAGTAATCTGGGTGCTTCCTGACTGACCCAAAAAAATGATCCGGACAGGTTTGACACGGAATCCATGCAAAATGAGTCTTACATAACTTGTGCAGCACTTAGTCATTTGAGTGACTCCGCTGAAATTGTCAAGTCTGCAAGATTCCCCCCCCCCCCCCCCCGGACCCTGGCTCCATTGCAGAGCCCACACAGGCAGGCTCTCGGATCGGCTTATATGATGTCAGCGTGGTTATCTGAGGTCTTCCTTCTCACATGGAATTGGTTTTAGAATTTGGGAAAGTGGCGCATATTGCACAGTTGTGAGAAGATTTACAGTGAGGACAGTACAGTGCACAGCGGTTCTTAATGTAGACAGACAAGGACCTCTCCACCTGCAAAGGTCCTGCTGAGGAGCTCTCGGTGTGTTTTTGGAACCAAAAAGGGCTGTTGTAAAAGACTTGTTTTAACAACCTTGATATCAAAACTCAAGCTGTCCTCTGATCTTCCCCAAAAAGTTGGCAAGCGACATCCAGTGTCAAACAAGCTCATAAAAGTTGATCTAAAAGCATAAGAAAGCACCGTAAATATTCCACTTTCATACAGAGTTTCTGGAAAGAACAGTGTTATCTTTTACAAATCATGCATGATCCCATCAATGAGGAATTAGCCCTGCTCAACCAGAGATCACTCTAAAATAAACATATTTTCAATAGTGACATTACCTTCTAAATAATACTAGAGTTACCACATTTATCTGTTTTAGGCATTCACTATTTTTATAGGCAAACAGATGTTTAACTGATCAGCAGACACATTGCTTTTGATATAAATCAAAGTCTTGAGTATTATTCAGGAAGTAGGTACATCATGGAGCTCCTGGTAGTGCAGTGGGTTAAACCGCTGAGCTGCTGAACTTGCTGGCCAAAAGGTGGGCAGTTTGAATCCAGGGAGCAGGGTGAGTTCCTGTTAGCACCAGCTTCTGCCAACCTAGCAGTTCAAAAACATGCAAATGTGAGCAGATCAATAGGTACCGCTTCAGTGGGAAGGTAACGGTGGTCCATGTACTCATGTCGGCCACATGACCTTGGAGGCATCTAAGGACAATGCCGGCTCTTCGGCTTAAAATGGAGATGTGCACCAATCCCCAGAGTCAGACACGAGTAGACTTAATGTCAAGGGGAAACCTTTACCTTTACTTTTAGATGCATCATTGGCTTGGCCTATCAGCTGATAAAAATGTTCCACTTGCTTCACTACCTTGCTTAAAATATTTTAGTTTGTTGAATATTTACATAATAGTTAATAGTCACATTACTGATTTATGCTTTGGAAAATAATCTTAAGGCATATTGTTTGAATCAAGGCAGGCACATAAAGCAATCAAAACTACCAGTAGCCTATTTACATATCACAAAGCATACTTCCATAGGGAACAGGTTGACTTAAAAATAATTACACTAATTATCATTTTCTCTTTGCAATTATGAATTGGGCTACATAGTCTTGGGTTACTAGCCCTTTAATTTGCTGTCGTTCACGTGGCCATATAAATGAAAGCTCAATCACATTCTAACACTTCATATGCTGATTTTATTCTCTGCAGACTAAATACCCCAAAGCAGTGTTTGTCCAACTGTACTCCTCCAAGTGTTTTGGACTTCATCTCCCAGAAATCCCAGCCATCTTACCAGTTGTTAGGAATTGTGAGATCTGAAGTCCAAAGCATCTGGAGGAGCACAGTTTGAGAAATTCTGCCCAAATCCAGTTGTGAAAGCTAAGAAGTGTGATTCCTGATTAATTCTTGGATGGGAGACTGCCAAGGTGATATATGTCATCTATATTTCAGAAGAAGGAACTAGCAAAACCACATCTGAATATTCCTGACTTGAGAGAACCCTATGTCATTCACAGGATCACATAAATCAACAAGTAACCTGGCATTAACTAGACAGCACAAACACAAGCATACCCTTGCAAACATAAAACCCTTGTTTTAAAAGCAAGCAATCACAATGCATCTGGAAAGGGTTGTGGAGTTTGCAATTTAATTTCGTACCCGGAATCAGGAAGGCAGCATATGTTAGCAGGAAACAGTACAAAGACCTTTCTGTCTTGGTACCTACAACATTCCTCCTAGACCTCTTCATGACAAAGAATTCTGGAGTACTAACTTAATCCGTGTTCCATGATAATTTAAGAGGGGAATTATATCTAAGGCAGATCAACAACTCAAAAATACTGAGAGTGGATTCCATTTCCTGACAGTGGATACCATGACTTGGTATGGGTTTCTTCAAGAAATGTGCCTACAGTCATTTCTGTGCATCTGCTAACAAGACAGTGAATAAAAAGGGTAAGAGTTAATGAGGAAATCCCTTTTCAGGGATCCAGGATGCTGTTAGTGGCTGAGTAGTATGCTATCGTTCTCTGCTGATGTTCTTTCTGTTCTTGCTAAGTCAGTGGTTCCCAATCTTTTTTTGACCAGGGACCACTCTCCAACATTACTACCAAAAGGATTACGAATCAGTTTTTAGTCAACTTTAGATTTGGTTTGGTTATTTGGGGTGCTGATTCAGAAAATTGCATTGGATTGAGCACGTCAGCGCTAGTTTCTGGTACAGAACATATGCCATCCAGTCGTCGCCATTTGCTCACCCACAGGAAACCATATTTAATAATTAGAGGTGATGTGGTAGGAGTAATATTTCGTGGGTAGTCAGCCTCTCCCCTCTTGACATCCCTGTTGCCTCGGCACTATAAGAGGGTTTCGTGAGACCAGACCACTCTGACCAGGGACCACTCAACAACATTAGTACCAAAAGGATTACGAATCAGTTTTTGGTCAACTTTAGATTTGGTTTGGTTACTTGGGTGCTGATTCAGAAAATTGCATTGTATCGACCACATCAGCTCTAGTTTCTGATACAGAACATATGCCATCCAGTAGTCACCATTTTCTCACACACTGGAAACCATATTTAATAAGCCTCGGCAGTATAAGAGGGTTTTGCGAGACCATTTGTAATAATGATGAGGCCACGTACTATATTTTAGTTCTTACAGAACACTGATGGTCCATGGACCACAGGTTGGGAACCACTGTGCTAAGCGATAGCAATATTGCCACATTTTTGTCCATCTGGGCCATTTTCAGAGAGTCTTCTATCTCCATAGGAAGTGGTCCTGACAGTTCCCCATCCTGAACTAGCGCTACTAGGGGGACATTGAAACATAGACCTTCCTCTGTATAGAATATTAGAAAAATGGATGGTTCCAAGGCTCTTGTCTTCCAAGATACTATTTGTGCTGAAGATGTTTTTGTAGGTCAGCATGTCTTGTAGTCATGTGAACATTCCTGTGTAGGAAGTAAGTAATAAGCAGTGTGTCGCTTGCCACGTATAGCAATTTGGTGGGTGCATTGTTGTTTGTAGACATATTGTGATGCTTCTAAGCATTTGTGCACTAAATATCTGTAGAGTAAAATATGTGAGTGTGTTTGTGAGCAATTTACCTGTAAGACCTAAACCACGGGTGTGCTGGAAGTTGTAACAGAGCTTTCTTTCTCCTCTATACTGCCTGAAAATGGGCTCCAGAAGGCTTGCTTCCTGGTCCTTAGTAGTTTGGAGGCACAGTGAAGGCTGAACTTCCACCATGAAAAGTCCACTGTTGGATCCGGCCCATAGGTTTCATATTATCTCTTACGTAGCAGTACTTTCTGGGCCATCTGTTACTTTACAATCTTACGTGTTTGGTTAAACAAAGACTTCTCCTATATGTTTGTCTTTGCAACATTTTTTTTCCTCAGATGGGGAAGCATTTATTGAGTATTTGAAAGCTTTGAAGGTTGCTTGTTGGTTCTTTGGGTAAAATCCAGTGGCCATGGCCTTTGCTTCGTAGTCTATAAAGTACTTCCTGGAGTTGACGTAAATTTTCTGAGCTGTGTCCATGAGGAAGGTAACTGATTTTGTGCCTCCTTTTTTGATTCTGGGGTTTTCTACATACATATAAACGAGAAGACCACTAAGTACCTGCCATACTAGAAGATGGCTCTAGTTGGCATTTCCATCCAAACTTCCCAGTATTGCTGCCAATGCTCAATGTGAGTGCAATGCTGACTAAATTTATGACTATTTGTTGAATTGATGCTCAAATTGTTTAATAATTCTCTAAAGCAGTGTTCTGATTAAACTCTTAAAATAAATAAAATATATCATTTTCAAATAAAACCCATTAGTAGGTTTTCGTCAAAATCTTACTTCTGTAACTTTAGCCTGTATGGTTTATTATAATCTTTTGTATTAAAGCCCTTGGGGTGTTTGAAGAGTGCTGCCCTTGGGGTTTTTTTTGCTATAAGCTAAACCAAGCCCATCAGTTCAACTGTCATCCATAGGATAAGTGACACTTCTGTGTTGTCTTTTGCATTTGTGGACAAGCCCAGTCTAGTCATGAAAGATCTTTTAGATGTGGAGTGGGAAAAATATGTGACCTGTAGACCACATGAATCCCCAGATCCATGTTATGCTCTAAGGACTTGCATTTTTTAAACTGCCTGCAGACATCTCTGGGGGGTGTAGGATGTAATTTTGGCTCATTTTGTGGACTCCTTTTTTCAACACCTTTTTTTCTGGTTAGGAAAAAAACTCTCCAGGGATTGAAGTGACCCAGAGAATTGTATACAGGCAATCCCCAAGTTACAAACATCCAACTTACACACAACTAAAAGTTAAAAACGGAGATGAGATAACAGGAAGTGAGAGAAATCTACCCTTCAGAAGGGAAACTCACTCCTGAAAGAGTTATCATGGGAACTCTTGTCTCACTGAAGCTCACTGAAGCTTTCTCGCCAATCGTTGTTTCCACAAGACAATATTTTCAAAGTCCAATTATCACAGGGGCATGTTGCATTTAGAAAGCTGTTTTTATAATACAGTAAAACTGTTACCAGGGCCCCTTGGTGGCGCCGTGGGTTGAACTGCTGAGCTGCTGAACTTGCTGACCAAAAGATTGGTGGTTTGAATCCAGACAGCAGGGTGAGCTCCCACTGTTAGCCCCAGCTTCTGCCAACCTAGCAGTTCAAAAACATGCAAACATGCAATAGGGACCGCTTCTGAGGGAAGATAACGGCACTCCATGCAGTAATGCTGGCCACATGACCTTGGAGGATAATGCCGTTTCTTCGACTTAATGTCAGGGGACACTTTTACTTATAACTGTTACATTAAGTTAAGTTTATATTTTGTGTTGATTTGCTTTTGATTACTGTACTTCCATATTAATATCAAGTCAATACAGAATTTTGTTTCCTTTTTATATAATTGTAGTGTTTATTGGCTACCACATGTTTTTTATTAGTATAATATATTCAGAAAAGTTTTTTAAAAGATTTTATTTACATACAATAACAACTTACAATGTAAACAAAACACAAAACAGTGAACATTTTACATACACATAGCCCACCACCAAGGCCTGAACAGGTATCCTTTCCTTCGCCATATATTTATAAATCGACCTTTAATTGAATGTCATATCCAAAATTCCTGACCAACAGGGTTATATTGCATTCCATTTTCACTCTCTAAAGTGTATTTAATAAAGACCAACCAGTATGCCTCAAAATCTGATCTATTAGTTTCCCCCCTGAATACCTTCATTTCCATTGCAAATATATTGCGGGAAGACACATCTTTAAAATAGCAGCTGCAGGCCCCAAGAATATTTACAAAGCATTGCTGAAAAATCACAGAAATTCTGGCTTGTGGTTCATGTGATATTTAAATCATCATAAAAGGTTCCATTATTTTATTGACCTCTTTGTTTTTAACTCATCGGGAATTCAGTATTCAAACTTTTCTTGGAAGATGCACAATCTCAAGAGAGTGTGAGAGAATGTGATCTAAATCCCATGTCATTCTAAAAACTGGGTTAAAAGAAGGAGGCAATTTCACCCAGTTGTGTTGAGACACAACAGGCTGTTACAAGACTTGGTCAAATACCCCTTGCCTGTTTCTTTGTCTGATTATTTGCCATTCTTGTTAACTAAAACAATGCCTCTCATGTTGAAAGAAAGAGAGGTCAGCTAACAAGTTCAACCCCACCCTGGTCACTAGATTTAACATCTAATACTTTAAGTGCATTCATGTATTGAAATTGCATCATAATGTAGGCTGCACAGATAATACAATTTCCTTCCAGATGTCAGTAAGTGCTAGTGATGTTGGTTTCTGTATTGTCAGTCCTTATTGTTCTGTTGAGTTGTTTAGGGATTTGCGTGGTTTGATTATCTTTATCATGCACAAAAACAGATTGTTGATATTCATCTTCCCATTGGCGGCTGTCCACTAAATGGCTCAGAGGCTGACTTGGCTATTGGAAAAACAATAAGAAACTCATTTTTGCAGAATTTCCCCAGTATGTATTTCCAAGATTATTTAACATTATGGTGTCTTCAAACGTGTTGTAAACTGAAGTGCTGCAAATGCTGAAATCTATTTCCATGGATAGAGGTGGATAAGATGATAATGTTGCACCTGCTGATAACAATTCTTAATGGTTTCTTGCTCTGAAAATGTGAAAACAACCACTGTTACTTTCACTGAAGTTATCCCTCCCTGCAAACAGTATTTACGTACTTATTCTCCAAGGTTTCCCCTGTTTTGGAACTCAAGGTGGCTTACAAATGTAAAACAAATATAGGTAAAAGATCATATCACTTAAATCATACAAAGGTTAAGGTGCAATTCAACTATCAGTTTTGAAAACCCACCGCAAACATATTTTCTTCATATTAGTTGCTTAGACATGCAGACACAGACACACTGCTCTCCCATGTCTTCTTTCCACATTGTCATAGAACATTGGTTCCCAATAAAAATGCCGGCCATCCCCATTATACTTCCTTCAATTTTGAAAATCCTAGTCATGCAGGAGTTTAAAATTTCAATTGAACATTTAGAAATATCATTTAAGAACTCATCACATTTACCAATTAGAGTGCCCTAGGATGCTTGCCAGCCAGTTGAGGGACAGATAGGTACGCGGATAGGTACACAATGTCTCTCAGCTTCTTCCTTGTCAACATGGGAAGGCTCCCTTCTGCCCTGGTTGGGTGGCGCTTCCCCCATGTGATGGGAAAAGCATTGCAGTGCTGTAGCGGCACATGGGGCAACAGAGTTACCCCACACATCTGCTGTTTTGCCATGCCTGCTGGCAAAATGGCACCAGGGTTGGGAAGTGGGGTGGTGGTGATAAGGTCCTTAGTCAGCTATAGGAAGAAGGCAAGCAATGTTGCCAGGGGAATAGGAATATGCAACCAGCAATTCTAGGTGTAGAATCATAGAGTTGTAGGGCCCTTCCACACAGTCTTTTATCCCAGAATAAAGGCAGAAAAACCCACAATATCTGCTTTGAACTGGATTATCTGAGTCCACACTGCCATATATCCCAGTTCGAAGCAGAAAATGGTTTTTTTTGTTTAGCTGTGTGGAAGAGACCCTAGAGTTGGAAGAGACCATAAGAGCCATCCAGTCCAAACCCCTGTCATGCACAAACAGATTGACATCCAGCCTCTGTTAAAAAACCCCAGAGGTTGGATGGCCGTCTGATTGTGACACTCCAAGATAGCATGTTCTACTGCCATCAGCTCTTAGTGTCACGAAATTCTTGGTGGAATGTCTTTTCCTGAACCCATTGATCCATGTTAGTCTCTGGAGTTGCAGAAAACAAGCTTGCCCCCTCCTCAATGTGACATCCTTTCACACATTTAAACATGTCTATTGTATATCATCTTAATGTTCTCTTCTGTGAATGATTTCTGACATTTCCATCTCAGAATGGTAGAAACTTGGAGAATGAAAGAAAATTTCACAAGGAGGAGCAGCATTCTTATTCTGAGTAGACAATGCCCTCATTTTGACACCCCTCCACCAGCTACCTCCCTGTTTCCATTCCAGCTGTGCTATTCTTAAATTTTTCCATCACAGCTGTGCTATTCTTGGGGGGGAGTTCGCCTCTAGCTTCAACCTCTTCCTATTTCACACTCTAGACTTCCATTTAAAAGTTGCCTCATTCTTTCTCCAGCTGATGAAAATGAACTGCTGGATCCATTTAGAACTACAGCAGTTGTTGAATTTAGCTTCTCACTTTCCTGAATTCCAAAGTATGTTTTTGCAAAGGTTTTTAAAAATGTTTAAGATTTTAATTGGTTTGTGAAAACTGAAAAGTTCTGTGCAGGGTTGGTCTTGAATTAAAACAACATGCCTCCGTAGGATTAGAAATGCTGCAAGAGTTTCCAAAGCCCTTCTGGTCTAATGTTTGGTTTCCCAAAGGCCGGTTGGGTGCCTCTTATAAACAGGGCACTGATCCAATATACCTTTACAGTTGTTTGTCTCAAGTGTTTGTGTTTGAACACAGTATGATGCTCTTGGTATTAAAAATTCCACAACGCAAGCTGCTGTGATAGTATTGACTGAGGCAACATCAGTCATCTTTGCATAACCTGGGGGTTCATTTAGTGGTGCAAGTGAAAAGAAGTCTGCATTCCTGAATGGGTGTCTCTACATGATAGAATTAGTGCAGCCTGTCACCACTTGAACTGCCATGTACCAATGCCATGGAGTTCTGGGATTTGTAGTTTGGTGAGACACCAGCACTCTTTGGCAAAGAAGGCTAAAGACCTGTAAAACTGCAGCTCCTATTATTCCATAGCATTGAACCATGGCAGTTAAAATTGTGTTAAAGCACATTAATTCTACAATGCAGATTCATCCTATGACCAGATTTCAAAGCAGTGGGAAATGTAAGTAAGAAACCATGCCCATATTCTACCCAGCATAGCAGATTCCCATACATGTGGCAATATACACAAATGGACAGGGAACTATTCTTAAACCAGTGAGTGATCAGTAAAAAGTAGAGACCGTTTTTTCTCTCCTATCATCACTAGCCTGTAGTGTCTTAATTCTATTAAAGTAATGCTTCCCAGTGGTACTTCTGTTATCTGACCTAACTTGCCTCTTGTTGTCAACCAGAGCCGTAGCCAGGATTTTGATTCGGGGGAGGGGGCTGAGTTTGATTTGGGGGTGAGTCCCAAAACCTACCCCCCCATGCATATGGGATATATTGAGCATGGTGATCAGATCATGATATGAATACACATAACAGTTTAAATAATATACCAGTAAGCCTTTCTCGTGGACCACCCTGATAATTTGGGGGGCTGAGCCCCCCCCCTTGATTTTGGTATGTGTGAGTCTAATTTTGTGAGGAGAGGATCTACCCTATAACTGTAAATTAATATTTTGTATGCAAAATCTTTGTACAGATACTATTTCTAGACCATATGTATATGGGGTGGAAATTATTGAACCTTCTAGAAGTTGTTATATGGCAACTTCTGTCAGTCCTAGCTAGCCTACCATTGTTGAGGGATGATAGAAGTGGCAGTTCAGGAGGTGATCTAGTCTTGAAGATTATTGGGGGGTTAAATTGTTTAATGTGTTTTAATGTATTTTAACTGTATTTTACTGTATTTTATGTGCTGCTTTTCCTTCTGTAAACCGCTCTGGGCGCCAGAGAGAGCGGTATAGCAAATCGAATTTAATAAATAAATAAATAAAGGGAGCTCAATTTTGGTTTATACACTAGCCCTTCATGTTTTTTGTGTGTGGCGATGGTGGATGTCTGCTCTCCTTGGAGATAAATTTGAATCAAGCTCTTATTACCTCCTGTGTACATGTGATCTTCCACTGAGTATCTCTTAGGCCAAAAGGATGCATATGTGTTCTACAGGATACAATAGGCTTGTTCATGATTTCAATGCCTCCAGTAGTTTATTTTAAGCATCTAATATGGATACTTCCTAAATTCCTAGAACACGTTTGATACTCCAAGCCCTGTGTTGTCTTGTGAGCCAGCATAATATAGTGGTCCTTATGACTAGACTCACAGCAGCAGTTCGGAGGTACATAGAACAAGTGATTGTAATGGTTGCTGGAAGTGCGTAAGAAAGTATTTCCATAATTACTGCTCTAATTATATGACAAAACTTGCTTTTTTTCTCCCCTGCTTCAAACAGTCTCTTGTAAGCAGCACAGACCTTTATATTGGTCTAAAGAGGCCACATAAAGCAATTAATGTTTAACTCATTGACGCGTTCTTATGCCAAAAAAGGATAGAATAACTTTTTGTTAATTCTGTGGAGCATGCATGAAGTTCCAGCCTTGGCACAGTTCCCATCTTCTGTGTGTCTGTTGCTAGCATCTGCATCTTTATCCCCTGGTGTACTCTTTTTGTGTCCCAAAGGTGTTGTGCTTGGGCCTGTTGCTGACACATCACTTGCACTTGGCAATTGTTTTTCAAGCAGTATCCTCAAAAATAACACTGTGTCAGTATTATGCATTAAGCACAAGCTTATTTAAACTTGATCAACCTTCAGGCTTAAGGGCATTTTGTGTAAGACTCCGTTGGTTGTACATCGATAGCATTCAACCTTTGGGAAGATTGTCCCATGAGATGACCACTTTTCTCTCTGTGTACATTTATGTTGCTTGTTGTCCTATGATAGTCACATTAATTTCCATATGCCAGGAATATTTAGAGTTGGTTTTGCCAGTTTCTACCTCTGAAATATAACCTGCAGCTCCTGATATTCATTGGTGGTCTCCCTTCCAATACTAATGAGGGCTGTCCCTGCTTAGTTTCCAAGATCAGACAGGATCTTCTGCCTTCAAACTCTCAAAACCCACTTCTGTGTAACTGCAAACCCAGCATCCTCTGTAGAAAATTGGTATACTTTCATCTCGGTTCAAGGAAGTATACAGCTTGGCAAGGTGAACTGGGCTCCCTTTTTATCAGAACATTGATCAAATTGCTGATGAATAACTACTTGCATTAAGTTCATAATGATCTTAAGTCCATCAAAATTAGAATTTAACTTACGGTATTTCCAATAGCATGATCAGAGCAGTTGGAAAAAGTAAAGACTAATCTTGGAAAAACACAAACTGGCATCCTGAGAAGTGCATGTTTCTTTTCTTTTTCTTTTTTGAAGTTTCTAACCTGACCATGGGCTAAGCTAGACACATGTTCACCTCTTATGTCTTACCATTACAAGGATAGACTGAAGTCTCAAGGAAACCAATGCTAAATCTAACTTGGACCCTATCTGCACCTCACTCTATTTTTTTTGGTTCTCACCATGATAAGCAGACTTCTGCCCACTCCTATGTAAATAGGCAACATGCCCTTGTGGCTATGCAATTATCATTCTTGGGGACATCTCCATGCTGTTTGCCTCAGTGGTTCTGCTGGTGTCAGCTTTATCCCAGATTCACACATTGGTTACCTGTTGACCTCCAGTCTTGAGCACCTTCCAAAAGCTACTATGCAATTTGAGCTCTGCTCTTTTTAGGAGAGTGAGCTGACTGGCACCTTGGTTATAACTGAGCTGTGTGGTGCTCTTGCAACAAACTGGAATCATCAGCACTGATCCTGTTTTTCAAATTTTCATTTTTATCATTCTTGTTCTCTTCTGATTATATCTGGCTGGATAAGAAAGGAACTCCCTGTCCTGTCAGCAATCTAATTGCATGGAAATGCTTCAAAGAATTACTGTTAGTGACAAGTTTTTCAATAAGTAGTAATAACTGCATGTGAAGTTTAGAAGATGCAGGATGTTATTACTTTGAGACCATTACTTCTGGAGGAAACTGGAGCCTGGGACACTTGGGATCAGGACTGGCCCTGGTGTTAACTCCCAATGTAGCCTGCTGTGGAGTTCCAGGATAATTGCAGGGCAGTACATTGTCAAGTGACTCTGTTTCCTATCTTGCTCCTCTTTGGCTGGGCCATTCTGGGAAAGAACGGCATATGGAAAAAAATCTGAGTCCATTAAATTGTGGGGTAGGGAAAAAATTCAGGTTTGTCAGATCTCATTTGTTTTTACTTACAAGCATGAGATTCTCAGCTTCAGAGGATGACAAGGGCAAACAATTTCTGAACAAATCTTGCCAAGAAAATCCCATGGTAGGTTCACCCTAGGTTCACTTCTGATCCTAGGAATTTGTTTTGAGCACCTGTATAATTTATAGCAGCGGTTCCCAAATTTTTTCTGGCCTACCGCCCCCTTTCCAGAAAAAAATATTACTCACCGCCCCCTAGAAATTAATTTGTTATTTTTAATAGCAATTAAACAAAGATATATGTATTAATATTTCTACCTTTTTTGCAAATTAGAAACATTGAAGTTTGAAATTATGAAACTATTTATTGAACTTAGAATAGAAAGGTAATACAAAAAAAGTTAAAACATTATCTTAATGAGAAGGATGAACCTGGTATGCTGCTACCAATCTAGTAATCCTCAGCTCTATTTTCATCAGCAGTAATCTCAAATCATCGCGATTGACTATTTTGCAATCGGTTTCTTTTTTTTGGTTAATAAATTGGTTACCGCACTGAATCCATATGTTGAAGGACATTATTATTGTAGTTATAAGACTCAACCAGTTGGAAGGGAACCCCAAAGGTATTATTATTATTATCATAATCATCATCCCTTGCTTGGCGAGAGGAGGAGGAGGGAGCAGGAGGAGGGAAGAAGAGAGCGAGACACACAGAGATGGATGGTAGCCTGTCGCCTGGCTCACGCCACCGCCCCCAAATTCTCCTGGGCCTTACAGCCCCCCCCCTGATCGCCCCACCGCCCACCAGGGGGTGGTACCACCCACTTTGGGAAACACTGATTTATAGGGAGGATCTGTTTTATATCAATTTGAATTTACTGATAGAGCCTGATCTACCTTGTGTCCAGCCCTCTTTTAAACATTTGCTCTTCAACTGGTGGTTAAAGCCCCACAAACTGATGTAGGGCATCCTTTTCCAAGTCTGTTCTCTTTCCAAGTCATTCTCAATCTCAATTTTCTCCAGTTGTGCTGGGCTGCCACTCATATATCTGTCTGCATGGTTGGGGATGATGGGAGCTGTATTCCAAAATATCCGAACAGTGTCTGGTTGGGAATGGCTAATTTAGGATTTCTCATAGCTGGGCGGAGGCGAGAGAGACAGGGAAAGACTTTGGCTTTAAAAAGTGGGCAGTAGAAGAAACTGTGGTCATGGCAGCTTGACATGTTCTGTAGAGAAGCTGCCATTCCAGAATTGCATCTTTTGAGGAGTCTGTGAAGAGCTGTCATTCTATGGCTCATAGTTAGGAAGACAATCTGTGGGTTGTATACAGCTCTGCACTCCTCCAGGGATGTCATGTGAAGTTGGTGGTCACTTGCTCGCCTACCTGTTCTGCTGCCCATTGTTCTGGTGGTTTTGGGATGGTAGTCTTAGGATCCCTGCATGGTGGGAAAGAGGAAAGTCTCAATCAGCTTGAACCAGTACCATTGAGAAGGGACCTCATCAGATGGAGGTCTATAAGCCGGTGGACAGCAGGGGAATCCATGAAGCAGTGTAGAAAACCATTGGGCAGTGCACCACATCACCCCTTTACCATCTGTCCCTTGCTTCATCCTGTACTGTCCCCAGCTTTTTGAATGAGAACACGGGTAGTCCCCCATGTTCTCAGGACATCCTCTGAACACACTGCTGACATGCAGCTGGGACGGCCCTGCATCATGTAATGATCTCTGGCAGACACTGTCCTGGCTGCATTTTGACAGAGTCCTAGGATGGGGATAAAGCCTGGTGTTACGAGGTCAAAGGAGATAAGGAACAATACATTCAGTGAAGACAGCTGGGTAATGGAAGAAATATTCACTTCCTTCACTCCCCATGATCCCCAAATCTCACGAGACAGAGAGGGGGGATTTAAACTTCCCCATTCCATTATGCTTAGGTATGGGAGTGGATTTGTAAGTTTGCACACAGATGTGCAACACTGGTTATAGTCCTAAAGTCTGAAACATTGAGCCCCCGGCATACAGACTCAAATCAAGAAAAGTGGCACTAAATTCCAGGCTGTACCCTGAGCTGCTACTTCAGATGGTAAGTTGTGAACAGATTCTGAGCTGAGACCAGGATTTAAATCTGCACTTGGATATGGACACCCACTGGGTTGGATAATGTGACCTTGGACAGGTCACATTATCTCAGAATACGGCAAAGCATCTTTTCATTGATTTAATTAAATCATGTATGCCTTGCTTTGCCAAGACAAGCCTGTGATGAGTTTATCTTTTGGTCACCGTAAGCTTAAATAACATGAAGGCACATAGTAACAATCTTTCACCAGAAATGTTTCAGGATTGAGCAGAAGTTTGAACGTGAGCATCTCCCATGCTGGTTCACCCTCCAATCTGTATTGTATAGTATTGTAGATGTCTCTTTTCCTAGAACTAGTTACTGTAGTGCTTCCTAATTATGATATGTTACCTTTTAGGTTACCCTTAGATGTAACTATAAAAGATGGTTTAGGATCTTTTGTGCTGTATTCTCTTTACTCCCCTTTTGGCATTTTTCAGAGGTGTGTGTGTGTGGGGGGGAGTTCTTAGAAGGTAGGAAAGGGCATCCACTGGTTTCGTGAATGACATAAAGCCTGACCAGTCAGGCTTCTCAAATCTTGTTTTGGCTGCTGCAAACCAGAGCAACAGGTTTTTCTCAACTTTTATCCAAGGAGAAGATAGCATATCTATCCAAAAGTCTGTATTTCCTTTGCAGCTCATGGTGAATTGCTACACAGTATGTGCGTGCGTGAGAGAGGGGGGGGAGAGGGAGAGAGAGATGTATGTATAACATGAAATATAGTCATGGTGGTCCATAAGGTTAAAAAAAATTACAATTGGGAAATGACTTTATTATGACCTACTCAATATTTCAAAAGCTAAAAATATTATGCACATCTCTACACACAACAGACCAGCTAGTGGAATGGGATGATATTTCTTTCCAAAGTGGTTCGTACGATCACAAAGCTTGCTACTTACTCTGTCCACAATAAATTAGGCACATAAAGTATATCATCAGAGCCACTTTGGGTACTATTGATCTAAATGTGCAGGAAATGCAGAAGTCTGGCCAAGCAGCAGGATCACAAAGATAATATGAAATTACAGTGGCTGCTCAGTTATTTGTGGCTTTTGCAGAAAGCCTTGGTGTACCATCTATTACTTCAGTAGCACAAAAATCCCTAGTCTGTGGTAAGAATCATGTTTAAGGCCTTTAAAAACCTTGAGACATGCAAGTCAAAGAACAGTAGCTTCTTGAAGATGTTTCAACTACAGGGCAGATAAAATCAATCATCTTGGAAACTATTTGCTTCAAGAGTTGTACATACAAGAACATGATATTTGTGGGAATCTGTGTAGTAGCCAGTGCTTGAAAAAACATTTGGAATGTATGGTTCTTCTACTTTCTCAAGGATCCTGCACCCATAAACTACAGCAAATGTGGAGTGCTAACTATATATTTCAGACAAATTATTTTTAAAATTGTTTTAAAAATACTTTAAATTGAAAAATTCACTGGGCTCGAACATATGTTTGTACACCTGATGGCTCTCATCCCCGATCTTTTTCAGAGTTGGAGATTTTTTCATGTAGTTCTTTTTTTTTAGCAGCTGTTGCAAAGTTGTAAATATCTGCATTTAGGGAAAGTTATTAGAGTACTCAAAACCTGTTAAATGCTAGAGTCAGGTATTTGTGGGTGATGCTGTCTTATTTAGACCAATTTCCATCTGGCTACCAATCTAGTTTGGAAGTTGGAGGGGATTTTGACACTATTGGCTGACCTTCATTGAGGAAATGTGTGAGCCTGTTAGTTGTCTTTGGACTCTTGGACAGTTTAAAAAATAACATTGTTGGTGGTATCCTACTGGACCAGCTGTTGGTGGTGAGAATGGGAGACAATGTGCTCTGTTGGTTTCACTCCTAATTGATGGATCATTTCCAGGTGGTGTTGGCAGATTATTGCTCTGCCCATTGTATGGATCTTTTCCAAAGCACCATCACTGTTGTTTAACATCAATTGAAAATGTCGGGCAAGATTATTTGGGGATTTGGAGAATAGTGTCAGCAGTATTTCTCCTTTTTATTATATCCAGAGGAGGTGGTGAGATGTATTGAATAAGTTGTCTAGAATCAGAAATCTGTACAGTAAATCTGCCAGTAAAGCTTGAATTCTGTTAAATAGTGATATAAAAAACCATGGTCTTGGGGTACATTGTGATGGATTGGGCTCCACCTCTTAGACGACTGGGAAGCTTCAATTTTAATAGATCCAGTCCTGGGAGGCATTCATGGAACAAACCACCATTAATTTGCCAATGTTCCTGCTGTGAGTCTTCTTGCAAAATGGTGATTCATACCTTGGTAATATTCTGATTCACTGTAATGTACGATATGAAGTGCTGCCTGTGAAGACCATTGAAAAGCTGCATTGTGTTCTGAACAGCTTGGTGCTAGAATGCTGGTGGGTTGAAATGGGAGAGATGGGGGTCAACCTTAAGGTCTGCTTCTTTGTTTTCAAGAATAATTCATAAAGATGGGCCTGATCTATAAGAAACCTTCCTCAAAAGTCAGGGCTTGGAGTTTTCTTTGACTGGTTCAAACAATATTCAAACAATCCCCCATTTTGACTTCCAGAAATTTTAGTCCAATTAAACTACAATTAATATGTTAGATGCTTTTATGTCATAGTGGCTCACAATTTAATTTCAAAGTCCCACACACTATTTCATGGATGGCGAATACATGGTCATCCTGATGCGAAGTGGTGTCACTTCCCCCATCATTCCTCACATTGTGCTGGTCAGGACTTGTTGGAATTGTAGCCTGGCAAGAGCCATCATGTAGTGGTTTGAGTGTTAGACTACTCTGGAGATCAGGATTCAAATCCCTGTTCAACTTTGAAACCACAGGATTTGAAACAATAGAAGACACACACAACAACAGCTAACATGGAAAGCAGCATATTCTTCATCCTACTTTTAATCCATTTGTCTTGTGTTTACTTTGATTATTTTTAGGTACAGTGCCAATACCTTGTTGTTCATCTGGGTTTTTTAAATCCTTAGGCAATTGACTAATCAATACTGATGCTATTTATAATTTGCAATGTGTTCCCCCCTCCTTTTTTTTGTTTTAGCATTTAAGTTTATTTTGTGGTTAGTGCTAGTCTCTTCCTCCCTCCCTGTAATCTGTTTTAGGAACTATAATTAGTAGGTGAGATGAAGACATTATCAATAACAACAAAGTACATCTTTCTCTTTTTCTTCTTCCCTTTGGTCCAGATTGGCTCATTCTCTGCTTGCCCTCTTTGCATCATCACTTGCTATCTCAGTGGTTTTTGCCATCATCCCCGTCTGCCACAATGTGGTGGTCCTCGCAGTGGTCATGGCTGTGGCAGGGCTGGCCATGGGGTGCATCGACACACTCTCCAATATGCAGCTGGTGAAGATTTATCAGAAGGATTCGGCTGTCTTCCTGCAGGTGAGACAAAGAGCTGTGGGAACCTGGCTTCCTTTTTTTGGACCCTTGGGTCTTTTGCTGTTTTGAATCCTTGCCATAGTACTACAAACTTTGGCTGGACTTGTTAGCTGGCCACCATACATACTTGATGGAGAGGTTCTGAACTTAGACCCAAACAAACATTCCAGCTTCCCCAGGTTATAGTTTAGGAGATTCTTCTTGTTTCACAGAACCCTTTCTTGATATTCCTAAAGTCAGTATATAGATGCTTCGCAGGAGGATGACTTAATTGATGACTTAATAGCCTAGACAAAATATACACTTGTGAGTAACATCACAATTGGTGCATTTTTCAACCCCCTTCTCCTGTCTTATTCTCCTGATTTTATTTTATCACCCTATTTTGTGGAATTCCTCATATTTTATATCTGGGCAGTTGTGTCACAGTGAGCCCTGGAGCATATATGTACAGCACTTCTCCTGTTCCAAGCTTAGCTCTTCCTTTGTGATCTTAGGAGTCTTATTTGGACTAAAAGATGACTGAAAGACAAATTACACCAATGAAACGCTAACGCTCAATGTAGAAAAAACATCTAGTATATAATATACAGTACATATAGTGAGAAACACTCAAGAGCACGATACCACACAGTATAGGAGAGTAGTCTGTAACAGTCCCATTCAGATCCAAAAGTCTGGGATCTAGTCCAATAAATCCGGGATATAATCCAAATAGTCCAATGTGGGAAGGGAAATAGGTGGTACTCCAGAGGGGTTCAAAAGTCCATACAAAGTCCGAAATGGAAGCCAGATGAGGCAAAAAAGTCGATGCAATCAAAGCGTGGTAATCCCAGAAAAGACCACAAAGCCGACGGAACAGCGTGAAGGTACCATGTCTCCCATTGGCCAATATAATCCGTTTCGCTAAGCAATATCTCCGCTCACTTTTTCATGGCTTAGGCAGGAAATATCATCATCCTCATCTGTAAAATAGACAATAATATAATAGGAGCAAGACAAAAACACACTCTGCAAAGGTATAATTATTTTAGGAAGGTTACATACCTTACTTATTAGTAACAGTAGCATAACCTCACATATGTATGTGCAAGGTGACCCAAAGGTAAGGAGTCTATGCAACAGATCCCATATATATAATAGGATTGATGTAATAGAATTGTTAGCACCTTATGAATCTGACTAATGAGTGTTAATATAACTATCTCATTATGTTTAATTATTTGCTATAAAAATAAAAACCTGTATAGAGATGCAATGTGAATAACACAACACATGGTAATATTGGTTTGATACAGTTTTGTTTTTTAATGTTGTTACTTTTTTGCTATGCTATGTTTTGCTATGATCATTTTTGTCGCATAGTAATATTATAAATCAGTATCTGAAAAGGGACTTCAAAGTTGCATTCTAGGAGACTGTTAGATTTGTTATCACATTGCAGTACATATGGGAAAGGCTTGATTAGGAAAGCTGCTACATCAGAATTCAGCAATTCAAAGCTACCGTTGAAGATGCAAACCCATGGTGCTCACTTCGTATAAATATATATGGATGGGAATCTGGTGGCATTTATCTGGCCATATTTGTCATCAGAGATGCCTGGAATCATGATGTTGGAAGTAATTCCTGGTTTCCCTTTCCATTTTGTAGGTCCTTCATTTCTTTGTGGGTTTTGGTGCCCTGCTGAGCCCACTGATAGCTGACCCGTTTTTGTCAGACACCAATTGCATCTTGCCGAATGGCACCGCAACTGGCAATGACAACCTCCCTCACATCCGGAAGTCCCTGCTCCCCCATCATCCTGGGAACCTGTCCAGTTATGACCTGCCTACCAAAGGACTGGTGGTCACACGAGTATCCTATGCCTTCTGGATTATGGCTTTCATCAATGTAAGTATTGCGGCCTTAATTATCAATCCTTCTAGATCAGTCGTTCCCAATGTTTGGTCCTCCAGGTGTTTTGGACTTCAGCTCCCACCATTCCTAACAGCTGGTAAATTGGCTGAGATTTCTGGGAGTTGAAGTCCAAACCAACTGTAGGAGCAGAGGTTGGGTACACTGCTCTAAATTAACATAGTTTAGGATTTCGAAAGCAGGGCCTCTCAATTTAAATATCTCCAGGAGCACCATTAGAAGCTGGTTGTGTTTGGGCAAATATCTCAAGTCCAGTTCATAGGTTTTAGACTTGAAATATTATGGTGTTTCACTAAACTGTCTCTATTGTTCTTTCTCTGCTTCTGCAATTATGACACTGTTGAATGAAGCATGGACAGGGAAGACCCTACTTTCTTTTCACGGGTTTGTGAGGGTTATATGCCATATTTTGATACTTAAGGAAACTCACCAATGTTGGTAGTTCAGTGCCAGAGATAATTTGGGGAGTGCCAGGGCTGGCAGTGATAGCAGCTCTTTATCTTTTGACAGAATTATTGTGCACAGGAAGAGTAGGTTCAGCCAAATTGCCAGGAAGCAAATAAAACTTGTCTGTCATTTCAACCTTCCTGAGGTAGAAAACTATTTTATGGCCATTTCTTCTCTATTGCAGATGAAGTTATTTCCTTGATAATCATTTTATACCCTGCATAGTACTTTGCAAAATAGGAGGCAGTAATGGTTCTTTCACTCAGCAAAAACAGTCCTTCTGAGTGTTTTCCCCATCACCCATAATCTGGATAAATATGAACTAAATGAGATGCCTCTCCACCAATAACAAACAAAAAATGAAGCAGGTGGAGCTTCCCACTGCGAAGGATTGCTTTAGACAGCCGAAATTGTAACAAGTTTCACATATCTAATTTCCCATAAAGAAATATGAGATTTTTCTGTAGTGTTTTGTTCTCTGGGTAATATTTTTAGTCAGGTGATCTCTGACCCACATCACTGCTTACCACAGCTCCCTGGACAGTCTTTTCCTCTGTAGAGAAATTCAAAAAGGAATGGCTGGAACTGGAAAAATTGCACTGGGTTAAAGGAGGGGAAGCCTGATATTGTCTGTCTATCAAACTGCTTAGAATGAATTTATACAATTTTCTTCCATCTTATTGCTATAATGTTAGATTGCAAATTCTGTAGTCCCCATTCAGCATAGTCTTTGCTATAATATACTCTTCTTATGTGTTAGGTATGACTTCCATCATTGTCCATGTTGGCTGATAATTGAAGTTACAGTTCACAATTTAAGGGAACCAGGTGGGCACAGGGTCATTGGTGCAGTCAGCAAGTTTACCAAAGGGAAATCTAAAATGTCAACCAAAAGGAAAAACCAGTTTCCCAGTCTTCCATTTTCAGCAAGAACAATTCTTTCCACACACAAAAAAAGAAATTGGTCTTAATTGCACACTCACGATTAAGCCATCCCTAAATTCATTACAACCTCAATAGCTCACAATATAATACCTGCAGGGGAAATGCCACCACAACACTCTGAATGCATCCTACATTTTCTGATTTGGAAGCTAAGCAGGGTTGGTCCTGCCATGCATTTGGAAATAGAGGTCAGAGGTGAAATTGTTGTTATTATTATTATTATTATTAATGATGATGATGATGATAATTCTGACCTGCCTCTCCTTGTGGCTTGAGGCAGGTTACAGCAAAATTAAAACACATAAACATTGTAAAACTTCTATATATTTACATATTAAAATGTGTTTCTATAAAAGATGCATATTAAAATGTATTTCTATAAAATACATATTAAAATACATGGAACAGAGATCAAACGCAAGACACGAGTTTAAAATTCAGGGCCAGGGCAGCTTCAATAATTGCAAAAAAGAAGGAAATTCATCAAGTGTTGTTTGTTCTTGATGGAACATGTGTGTATCTAGTCACTAGCAAATAAGCAGCAAATACACCAGTGGGGAAAGAATCTAGAGACCTTATCACACTTGGGCCTCTTTGCCCCTTTCTTCTCTTCTGGGATGGGGCCTGCTAAGCACATGGCGCTGGTTTGGTCCCTCCCCATTGATCCACGAAATGGCACCACTAATGCAAGGTACCGTAAGTTGTATTTTGGGTAGCCCCATCTTAAGGGGACAGGAACAGGGAACCAACACACCTTGTCCCTTTCCCTCCTTGTGATGGGGAAGGAGGGAGGGCACACGAGGTGCCCTGCACTCCTGCCATTTCACCAGCAATTGCCTGCGGAAAGGACCAATGGGGAGGTAAGTGTGAAGAGGTCATAAGGCTTTGTTGTAATAACTCCAGTGAAGATAAGACAGATAACACTGTCCAGACGTAATCTCGTATAACTATTTGTAGATATGAGAGAATAAAGTGTGGGTAAATAAGAGGTGAGAAGATCCTTAAAAGCATCAGTTTACATCTCAAAGGTTGGAATAGGTGAATAGAGTGCTAATTGCATTGATGTGGGGTTTGTTTGTTTTTTTAAAAAAAATTATTAGATATGATTATGTTTATGATGTTGCCATTTATCTTTATTGTATGTTACGTTTTATGCTTTTTATATGTTGTCCACCACTTGGAGTCCAAACCTGGGAGAAAAGCAATCAATCAATCAATCAATGGAAATTAGGAAACTTGGGGTCATTAAAAATTTACACATATTTGCGCTGCTTTTTAAAGTGAGTTTCTACTATGGAATTAGTGAAGTTTAACCCTACTTTAACTGTTATGACCCTGTGTTATGGAATCAGCTTTGTGTTATAGCTTTGTAAGAACTTTAGCTTCCTTTGCCAAAGAATGCTGGTCCCTCTCCAAACTACATCTCCCAGGATTCCATAACACTGAGCAATGGCAGTTAAAGTGGTGTCAAACTGCATTGGTTCTAAAGTGTAGATGTACCACAAGAGACCTTTAAATTTTCAAGTACTAAGTGTTGTTGCATTTTCAACAGTCCTAAAAGTTAAATCTCTCCTTACTGGGCATACCAAGTTGTTTGCTTTGAAGCATGCAGGCCTACATTATAGCAGTTAAAAAACTATTTGGTGCAATGGGATTTATTCCCAAATTAGGTACACATAGGATTGGTGCCAATGACAGCTTCTATTCCAGGGAGAATAACAGCCTTGCTGGGGGCGGTTTTTATTGAGATGGCAGTGCAGAGAGGAAATGCCACATTCCTTGCTTCCCTTTCTAACTAAAGCCCCCCCGCTTTCCCCTGGCTGCTTTATGAAAGCATTTCATATTAAAATTGGTCGGCTTTATAGTCTAAATGTTTCTACACTGAACTACATGCTATTTAGTCCAAAAATCACGCCTGGGTATAATATCAATACTCATAGAAAATAAATGAGTTTAAATCCTCCGGATCTTGCTCTGAAAAAAATGTGCTGTTTCTCTCATGCACACAAAATCTTCTTTATCTTATGGGTGGAGGTTATGCAGCCCTTCAGATATTGGTTGCACATCCCGGCATTAGCCAGCATACCTAATGGTTAAAAATGCTGGTTTTATAAAAAGCAACATCTGGAAGGCTGCCTGATTCTCCCCTCTCACAACACCCAGATTCACAATCTGATGTCCTTCAGACGGGAGTAATGTATCCAACTTCTTAAGGGTATATATGTCCCTTGTTGCTTTAATCCAGGTGACTTTTGCATTATATTAGGTGCAATGCAGCAGAGTCATCCAATGGATGTTTTGATGTGATTAGACCATTGAACATCTCGGAGACTAACAAAGCATCAAAATAAAAAGGTTTCTGGACACAGAATATAACTGTAGGCATAGCAAATAGGATCTTAGCAATTTTATGACTAATGCTCAGAGTATTAAAGGTGTTAGAAAAAGATAGCATTACAATGAATTTTGTGCATCGTTTGCTCAGTCTTTGGGAACTATGGCAATTCTATCTTTCGGCAGTCGGAGAGTGGTGACACAAGGTGCCAAACAAAGACCTGACGGCCTTGAGTTAGAGAAGTTCAGTTCTTAAGCCTGGAAGGGATCTCTTTGAAGAAGAGTGGTGCCAGAATTTTTCATAGGACGAAACTATTTTTAGATCCCTTTTAAATTCCCAGTTGTTAACATGGAGTTCATACACTGAGGAAGCTAAAAAGGAAGTGCTTGTCTGAGAACCTTCTTATCACCATCAATAGTAACTAATCTGTGGTTTACTGGAAGGCTCAGTTTTAGCTCAACAGGATGGTGGACAATAGGAACTCCATAGCAGCAGTTATATATGAGCAAAGGCAAAAGGGTTTGAAGAGATTAGCATTAATCTTGAGTTAGGAGCCCCCAGTGGTGCAATGGGTTAAACCCTTGCATTGGCAGGACTGCTGTCGGAAATGTCAGCGGTTCGAATCCGGGGAGTGGGGTGAGCTCTCATCTGTCAGTTCCAGGTTCTCATGCGGGGACATGAGAGAAGCGTCCCATAGGATGGTAAAACATCCGGGGGTCCCCTTGCAGATGGCCAATTTTCTCACACCAGAAGCGACTTGCAGTTTCTCAAGTTGCTCCTGACATGAAAAAAAAATCTAGAGTTAATGCATCTGGACAAATGTATTTATAGGAGTCACTTATAAACAATAAGCCATAGTCCAATGTCACCTAAAATGAATATTAAGAGGTAGCTTTAAGGCTGAAAAATAATCAAATGGACAATATAAATGTTCAGTGCCACCTCTTTCATCTATAAAGATTCTAACTTGTTAGACTTCTCTTTTACAGTACAACTCTGTATCTGTCTACGGGATTGGTATGCATGGTTTCACTTGCCCACATCTGGAAAAAATATGTTTCCTCATCATTCTGAAGATTTATAACAAGTGGAGTGCCACAAGATTATGTTGTTGGTCTAGTTTTATTCAGCATCTTCATAAGTGACTTCAGTGATAGAACAGGATGCACACACGTTAAATTTACAAATGACAACAAACTGGGAAGATGAGTTCATACCTCAGCACTCAGATTTATGATCTGAGCCAAAATGAATTTGTACTGGGATAAATGTTCAGGTTAAGAAAAGTCAGATCATGAAGACAAGATGGGTGACACCTGGGTTGGCATGAATAATTGGGGAAAGGATCTTTGTCCCACCAGACATCGGCTAGCTGGGGCAAAAGAAAGGCAATACAGTTCTAAACTACAGCAACAGATTAGTAGATCACTATATCAGTGATGAGACTTCATCTGAAATACAGTAGCAAGTTCTGGGCACCAAATATATAGGAAGGACGTTAACGGACTGTAATGTGTCCAGGGGGCGACTAGGGTGATAGAAGGTCTAGAAACTAAACAATATGAGGAATGTTTGAGGGAGTTGGGTATATTTATCTTGGATGAGAGATGATTGAGCATGGAGTCAGCAGTTACCTTTAAATATCAGGAAAATAAAGCCGGCTTATTTCCTGCTGTTCCCTGGGACCAGGGCCGTAGCCAGGATTTTGGTTCGGGGGGGGGGGGGCTGAGACTGGGTGGAAGAGGGTTTACCCTAGCAAACCTTTTGTATTGTTATCCCAATAACCCCATGAAGGTGGGATATAATGAGCATGGTGATCAGATCATGATATGAATAAACATAACAGTTTAAATAATGTACCAGTAAGGCCTTCTCGCGGACCACACTGAGAATTTCGGGGGGCTGAGCCCCCTAGCCCCCGGCTACATGCCTGCCTGGGACAGAATGTAAACCAAGGGATTCAAATTTCAAAAAGAAAAATTTCACATAAACATCAAGTACTTCGTAAGAGCTATTATATAATGAAATAGACTACCTTGAAAGGTAATGTACCCTCTTTTGTTGGGTTTTTAAAACAAAGTTGGGGTGGCAGTCTCTCAGGTGCGCTTTACACAGCAGTGGATTGAACTCAGTGGGCCTTGGAGTCACAATTCTATGATCCACAGCCTTTCTTTACAGACTTCCAGAAAAACTCTTCTGCCACTTGCATAGCAGGGAAGCAAGAGCCGTGGGTCTCTCTGTTCTACACTTTGGAGATCCTTAGTTGAATGGTCTTTGGTTGATGGAACAGGACTTCTGCTCCATCCTGTGTTCCTGCAGCTTACTTTCCATGATAGCATTGGACTGGTGCCTAAAAGAATTTGAATATGGGAAGTAGCATTACAGATAGTGATACAGATTGTCCTATTAGTGTGTGCTCCATGTGGAAAGCTTTCCTAATTATTCTTCCTACAAAGTTTGGTAACTTTGAAGCCTTCTGATATTGTCTCTTAAAGGAGAACCGGGGGGGGCACCTAAAATTGTATTGGGAGCCCTGTTGTGTTTCTACTCATCTTTGTTGTACTTATCTCTGTACTACATGATTGACTTCATCATTACATTGTCATAAAACAACAAAGCAACTGATCTCAACATCAAAATAAAATTCAATTACAAAAGAGCTGAAGAAAATAAGCTACTCTAGTTTTGGAGTTTCTTTCATTTGAAATTCATATGCTGCTTAAGCTGCTAAAGGGTACTATTTACAGCTAAGGCTGACCTCTCAGATATGTTTAATAGGAAATAAATCCCATTGAGCACAGCGAGACTTACTTCCTGAGTAAATAGTCCTATGTGCTGTACAAATATTGAAATAACAATCTTTATAAACGCATGATATGCAATGTAGCAGTAATTATACCCAGAAACCTATAGGGTAAAAGGCAAGTATCAATTAGAGATAAGGGTCCATTTTTTACTATGTAGTTGCAGCTCTATGATTCCACCTTAATGTTCATGTCTCCATCCTATTAAATCCTCAGGTTGGTAGTATGGTGAAACATTACAGTTTGCTGGCAGAGAATAACTACAAGTAAATACTCCACAAAACTACAGTCCCCAGGATTTTATAGGATGGAGCCATGGTAGTTAAAGTGATATCAACATGTTATAATTGCATAGTGTGAGCAAGATCTATGTTCATTCATTTGATCCTCTAGATGTTTTGGATTATTATTTCTGTAGGGGTTTTTTTAGCATTTAGGATTGTGCCAGGTAGAGTTGAAAATATCAAAGCATCCCTACTTCTGCTTTTAAATTCATCTGCCAGTGGGATATACACCTTGGATACTCTCCTGTGTGATATATCCTTCATTGTGACTCATGAAATGGCTGCCTCATATATCTTTGAGGGCTTAGTTATGTGTTACATAAGCAGTTGGGTTTCCACTCACAAGATTTCCCCCACTTTATTCCTTGGTTTAAGTGTAAGGTGATTTCTCTCAAGATAGTCACAGTTCCATTGAAGATTGCTTCCTATCTTGCACACACAGGGAAGCACTTCATTAATATTGTGGCAAAAGGGGGGAGTATTAAATGCTCCCCTCCCTGTGATGGAAATGAGAGGGAGGCATTCTTAGGTTAAAGTGGGAGAAGAAACCTGTCACACTCGCAAGCCACATGTCATTATAAGAATACAATTAACAGAGTTTGAAAACTTTTTTAAATGTTTCTTTTTGCACTACAGTTCCTAGAATTCCTTCGGATGATTACAAGTTTAAGTCCAAATTTTGGATTGTCGAAGGCTTTCATGGCCGGAAACACTGTGTTGTTGTAGGTTTTTCAGGCTATATGGCAATGTTCTAAAGGCATTCTCTCCTGACGTTTCACCTGCATCTATGGCAAGCATCCTCAGAGGTGAGGTCTGTTGGAACTAGGAAAATTGGGTTTATATATCTGTGGAATGTTCAGGATGGGACAAAGAACTCTTGTCTGTTGGAGGTAGGTGTGAATGTTTCAACTGGCCACCTTGATTAGCATTTGATGGCCTGGCAGTTTTTTTGTGTGGCTTGTTATTGCCTGGTGGGATCTTTTGTTGAGAGGTGTTTAGCTGTCCCTGATCGTTTCCTCTCTGGAGTTTCCCTGTGTTGGGGTGTTGTTTTGCTGTTATGATTTTAGAGGTTTTTTTATACTGGTAGCCAGATTTTGTTCATTTTCATGGTTTCCTCCTTTCTGTTGAAATTGTCCACATACTTGTGGATTTCAATGGCTTCTCTGTGTAGACTGACATGGTGGTTGTTAGAGTGGTCCAGCATTTCTGTGTTCTCAAACAATATGCTGTGTCCAGGTTGGTTCATCAGGTGCTCTGCTATTGCTGACCTCTCTGGTTGATTTAGCCTGCAGTGCCTTTTATGTTCCTTGATTCGTGTTTGGGTGCTGTGTTTGGTGGTCCCTATGTAGACTTGTCCACAGCTGCATGGTATACAGTAGACTCCTGCAGAAGTGAAAAACACTTTGAAAAACAAGCCCTGGAAACTGCAACAAAAACCGCACAGTATGGTTTTTATATGTGGATGACATTTTCACCATTTGTAGCTATGGAGAAGAAGAACTAAACAGGTTCCTGGACCATCTTAACAGCATCCACCCAAACATCCAATTCACCAAAACCCCATCTCCTCCAAGATGAACTAAACCATCTAAACTGGGCTTTACAGGCCAATGGATACTCCACCTCAGACATCAGAAGAGCTGCAAGACTGAGAACAAGCCACGAGAGTAAAGACAAAGATCCACCCAGAGGAAAAGTGTTCTTGCCATATATCAAGGGAACCACTGGCCACATAGGGAAGCTGATGAGGAAGCACAACATACAAGCTATCTACAGTCCCACTAAGAAAATCCAACAAATGCTACGTTCAGCAAAGGACAAGAGGGATACTCTCACTTCTGCAGGAATCTACCGTATACCATGCAGCTGTGGACAAGTCTACATAGGGACCACCAAACACAGCGCCCAAACACGAATCAAAGGACATGAAAGTCACTGCAAGCTAAATCAACCAGAGAGGTCGGCCATAGCAAAGCACCTGATGAACCGACCTGGGTTAGTTTGAGAACACAGAAATGCTGGACCACTCTCACAACCACCATGTTCAGCTACACAGAGAAGCCGTTGAAATCCACAAGCATGTGGACAATTTCAACAGAAAGGAGAAGACCATGAAAATGAACAAGGTGTTTCAATCAGCAAAGCAACTTGAAGACGCATCAAAGAATCCATACTGGAGAGAAACCTTATGAATGTTCTCAGTGTGGGAAATGCTTCCGGCGGAGTGCACATTTAACTGTCCATCAGAGAATCCATATGGGAGAGTAATGTTATATACTGACAATAATAAAAGTTTGACAGAAGTAGTTCTAATGCCATTTTGTTGTATCCACCATTTCATGTAACTGCAATCCTGTTTATACTGTTTATACTGTTTTAATGAATGTTGTATGTAATGTATGTATTTTATCTAATGATTAATGATTAGGTATGATGGTTTTAACTGTTTAGATCGCATTGAATGTTTGCCAGGTATATGTGCGTTGTAATCCGTCCTGAGTCCCTTGCAAGGTGAGAAGGGCGGAATAGATATGCTGCAAATAAAATAAACAAAGTCTGGCTACCAGTATAAAAAAAATTCTACAATTATAACAGCAAAACAACACCCCAACACGGGAAACTCCAGAGAGGAAACAATCAGGGACAGCTATTTATTTATTTATTTCTAGCATTTATACCCCATCTCTTCTCAACCCCAAAAGGGGGACTCAGGACGGCTTATATAGGCAGCAATTCGCTGCCATCATATAAACAGTTAAAACAATAACCATCACGCATAATCATTAAAATGCAAAAATACATAAATTACATACAACATTCATTAAAACAGTATAAAACATTAATCATCAATTTAAAAAAAACCCAAATCCTCATATAAATCATCAGTCCATTTCACACAAGTGCTGCTTTATGTTTATTGACCAAAGGCCTGGTCCCACAACCATGATTTTACTTTCTTCCTGAAAGTCAGGCGGGATGGGTCGATCGAATCTCGCTTGGAAGCGCATTCCAGAGGCAGGGGGGCACCGCCAAGAAGGCCCTGTCCCTCGTCCCCACCAGCCGAATTTGGGATGTTGGTGGGAGAGACAGCAGAGCCTCTCTGGACAATCTTAAATTACGAGGTGGGACGTAGAGGCAGATCCATTTGGACAGATAAGCTGGACCAGAACCGTATAGAACAGGGGTGCTCACACTTTTTCAGCATGCAAGCTACTTATAAAACAACCAAGTCAAAATGATCTACCTACCCACTACAAAAATGTGAAACATATAACACAATATTTGCTTTGAACTGGGTTTTCTGAGTCCACACTGCCATATAATCTGATTCATAGCAGATAACATGGGATTTTATTCAACTGTGTGGAAAGGACCTCAGATAACCCAGGGCTGGCAGCACTTGGGCGGCATCGGGAGCCTGCGGGGTGGGACTGAGCCTTCCTCCCGCCCTGCTTGCAATCTACCAGGACGCCCTACGCCAGGGGTGTTCATTAGGTAGATCACGATCTACTGGTAGATCGCATAGGGCATCCTGGTAGATCGCAGGCAGGACGGGACGACAGTATATGTCAACTGTAAAATAGGATGTGTGGAAGGGCCCTGGGTTATCTGAGGTCCTTTCCACACAGTTGAATAAAACCCCGTGTTATCTGCATTATATGGCAGTGTGGATTCAGAAAACCCAATTCAAAGCAGATATTGTGTTATATGTTTCACATTTTTGTAGTGGGTAAGTAGATCATTTTGACTTGGTTGTTTTATAAGTAGCTCGCATGCTGAAAAAGTGTGAGCACCCCTGCCCTACGCGATCTACCAGTAGATCGCGATCTACCTAATGAGCACCCCTGGTATAGAGCTTTATAAGTCAAAACCAGCACTTTGAATTGAGTTTGGAAATGGACAGGCAGCCAGTAGAGCTGACACAACAGGGGGGTGGTATGCTCCCTGTATGTAGCTCCTGTTATTAACCTGGCTGTCACCTGTTGGACTAACTGCAGTTTCTGAACAATCTTCAAAGGCAGCCCCACGTAGAGTGCATTGCAGTAATCTAAACGAAATGTGATCAGAGCGTGGACCACTGTGGCCAGATCTGACTTCCCAAGGTATAGCTAGTCACCTCTCAACGAAAGATTCCACCAGGCAATAACAAGCCACACCAAAAAACTGCCAGGCCATCAAATGCTAATCAAGGTGGCCAGTTGAAACATTCACACCTACCTCCAACAGAGAAGAGCTCTTTCTCCCACCCTGGACATTCCACAGATATATAAACCCAATTTTCCTAGTTCCAACAGACCTCTGAGGATTCTTGCCATAGATGTGGGTGAAATGTCAGGAGAGAATGCCTCTAGAATATGGCCATATAGCCCGAAAAAACCTACAACAACACAAATGTTGGATGTTAGTCCTAATGGTAAATTTTTGGTAATTTTAAGAGTGGCTTGTGCAGTATAGTCCAAATGCTAACGTTTCCATTTTCTGGATTAAGCTCCCAGCATCCAAAATTAGAATGCTAACTGCAGGCTCTGTTTCCTCTTGTTGCAAGAGTTTTGAATGAACTCCACTGATTTCCAAAATAAATGGGAATCTAAGAGAGGGAGAAGGACTTGGTAATATTTTCTGATATAAGTTCCTTGCAAGATTTAAATTTCAGGTTTCCTGTGCTTTGCAGTTAACTATTAGCAAACCTAGTGATTCAGACCTGAATGGCAACATTGCTGCCACATCACTAAGGAAATATGGGTGTAAACCAAGCAAACTGAAAGCAAGAAAAGCAGGACAAGAATCCATGCTGAATGACATGTCTGTTTCCTTTTCTGTTTCACTCAATAGACACTCACTTTGCCAGTTTCCCTGCTATTTGGTATAATGGGTCCTGAGAATGGTGCAGAGTAGACTTTACCGAATAAAGATCCTGGAGAAGGGACTGTTTGAAAATTGAATGTCTAAGGCAGTGTTTCCCAACCAGTGTGCCGTGGCACACTAGTATGCCGTGAACGATCATCAGGTGTGCCGTGGGAAATTGGAACCTCCAATACCCTTTCTTCCCCCTCCTGCCTACAGTGCTCTCTGGGTGTAGGTGAACTACCACTTCCAAACTCAAGGTCAATTCCCAAGCAAACCCTTTCAGTACTTTCTGTTGGTAATGAGAGTTCAATGTGCCAAGTTTGGTTCAATTCCATTCTTGCAAGAGTTCATGATGCTCTCTGATTGTGTGTTAACTATAAATCCCAGAAACTAACTCCCAAATATCAAGGTCTATTTTCCCCAAACTCCATCTGTGTTCACATTTGGGCTATTGAGTATTCATGCCAAGTTTGTTCCTGATCCAACATTGTTTCAGTCCACAGTGCTCTCTGGATATAGGTGAACTACAACTCCAAAACTCAAGGTCAATGCCCACCAAACTCTTATAGTATTTTCTCTTGGTTATGGGACTTCTGTGTGGGACGTTTGTGTCTTTCTGCCATTCCTGCCAGGATATCTATATTGTGTTCATTGAAACAGGCCCAGGTTTCACACTGAGTGTATAAATACATTTAAAAACATATTAACTATATGTATTACTGTGTTAGAGTGTCATTTTGTGTCATTTTGGTTGGTGGTGTGCCCCAGGATTTTGTAAATGTAAAAAAGTGTGCCGCGGCTCAAAAAAGGTTGGGGAACACTGGTCTAAGGCTTCCAGACATCCTCAAACTGCAGCTCTATTTGGGCCTCCCACTCCCAGAAGCCATAACGAGCTCAATTGTCAGGAATGCAGGGAGTTGAAGGCCCAAATAGCTGGAGGGCTGCAGTTTGAGGATGCCTGGACTCTAAGCCTTGTTACCCTTCTTTTTGGATAAGCAACTGGTGATAATATCTCTATTTTAACTTATTTAATTTTAACATCAAACTTTATCCCAGAAAAGATCTTCAAAATCTCCAAAAAGAATGATGTGTAATTAAAAGCACAACATAAAAACAAATACATTTTTAAATGAGTTGAAATAGTTCTGTGTAAGTGGTAGTCCATGGACCACTCTTGGACCCAAGTACACTTGTGAACTTCAGAACAACAGACAGACAGAAAGAAAGACAGTGGACACAAATGGGTCCCTGGTATATTGAGGGACCAAATTATTGTCTGTTCATCACATCAGGTAGCTTTAGAAACGCTTGTTTAAACTACCATGGAGAAGACACAGTTAGCTCCCAGAATATCCTCAATAGCAGACCGGTTGACATGCCAAAACCCTTGCCTGAATGAAACTGTTTTTACCTGCTGACAGACAAACAGTACAGAGAAAAAAAGCCTAGCCTTCTGTAGTTCTGGATTCTGAAAGCAGCTACCTTCAGTGTGTTACTTAGCTGTGTGTATTTACATTCATACAACCCTCCCCACAAGGGGGAGGTTTCTTCATCATCTGGTTCTGCTGGCCAACCATTGTGGGATACTAACCAGCAGGTAAAAAAACACCTGTAGCCATACATGTCAGTAATATAATGACTTCAAGCCTAAAGGCTGCATTTGGACTAAAATAGGTTTTCAGGTGCAGCATTCCAGTAGTGGATGGGACAGCCAAAAGTGCCCACGTATGTTATCTTAGTAGTCCTGTCTGCTAGTAACAATGTTAGGTACATTTCAACCTTTGCGAAGGGGCTATCTATACAAAACCAGAGTACTAAATCACAAACAATGTTGTTATGGAGAAGGGGCCATGAACACCTGGAAAAGCCTAAAAGACTGAATTGGGTCGAGGCATGGGGAGGAACTCCATGCCTCGACAAGGCATGGAGTTCCTCCCTCCCAAGGTGTCAGGCTCCCCATCTCTGTTATAGATAACACCTCTGATTTTAAAAGCATGTACTTAGAAGAGGTTTTTAAGTATTCCAAGTAATTCAACCTCTCACCCTTTCTTGACATTGCAATTCATTGCAAAATCATTTGGCGCACTATAGTAGCCTCTTCTAGACAATGTTTGATTAAAAAAAGTTCGTTATGATTGTCTCCTCTGATCATCTTAGAGGAAAGCTTTGTTATGATTATTTGCCTCTGAGGGTGTTGGCACCAGCTTTTTAAAAGAACTCCCTTGCAATCTGCTTGCACAATTTTCAACACTTCACAGCCTCTACTAGGTTTTCTAGGCCTTGGGTGGGTGTCCTAGCTTCTATTTTCTGCTTTGCTTGGGAAATATTAGAACAGCCAACTGTGCCTGCCAAAGACTGATGCAATCAAACATATGGAATTGGTGGAATGAGAAAAAATGGATGTTCTTGGCATAAGAAAAAAATTCTCACCTGTAGTTTTTGCTAAGGGGGATTTTAATGGAGTGGGCAGGGTGAAAGAGCACAACTCGACTTGTGGAAGAGGTATCTGTGGTAAATTTTAAGAAATGGGCATGAGAACAATATAAAATATCAGATATTATTAGAATTGTGTAAATTATGTCACTTTTTCTTCAAGGAATATTTGGGTGTGCTTTTTAAGATGGCGGATAAAGATTTAGGTGCCAGCTTGCTTACTGTCTTACTTCTTGCCTCTCTATGCCTGAAGTCTAAACTTGTAAAGCACTTTCAGCTACTTGGCTAAGCAAGACAAACGTATAGGTTAGCTATTCCATTTGGTAGAATCTTTTACCCACAAGACTTTAGGTATGAGCAATCTTATCTGAGCAACAAAATTTTGCAATGCAGGAGCAGTACCCTTAAGACATTAACAATTATTAAGTTTTTCTTCTACTGTTTATAAAGAGGAAAGGATGCAGAACTGTGTACCTTTTGCTTTGCTATCGAAATAAGCAGTTACAAAACTATCAAAACCATATTTCAAAAGATGAGATTCTTTGTCATTATTGGAAGCTGGCAGATACTTGTGTTACTCAGGAACCATTCATGTGGAGATAAATGGAGTAGGAGATGGTGACAACAAACAATTCAGACTAACATTGAAGATCACTTGTGTATGTGAGCACGTTTCTCTTCTTACTGTGTTGACATTACAATTCAAGACAAGACTTCAATGGTCTGTCCAAAACTGGTTTCAAAAATACCGTAGGTCTGCTCTGTCATACTTTTGACTGCTGAAGGGATACACGTGGCTTGTGTGATGAATGAGGTTTGTTGAGTGCATCTGTTTTTTACTGGGAATTGTAACCCATAAGATTGTGGCTGCTTTTGTACCACAAGTGACCTGCAGAATGAAAAGGCACTAAAAAATTTAAAGCTCTTTAAAAAATGGGATCTGGGATTTTTTCTCTCTCCAAGGACCAAACTTTGTAAGATGCCAAGAGATTGTGGCTAGTTTTCCTTTGTTTGGGCTTTGCCATATTTTTAAGTCTTCCACAAATGGGAGAGCACCCTGAATAGAGAAGGGCAAAGGAATATGGGGAGAGGGTTGGCCATGTATTTCTCCCACACATCATGTCACTACAGTGATCAGATGCAATTTTATGAAAAATAGTGTTGATTGGATTGATTACAGATTTCATGGCATCACCAGTATCTTGTCTCAAAAAAAGTGGCCAAGTTCACATACTATCTTAGTCTATCTTAGGCTAATGTAATGACAATGCAGGAGTACAGGAAACACAAGAGGACTGAAAATACACCTTGCCAAACATAGTGGATTGGATCCAGACTGACCAGAAGGTGTCAGGATCTAGTAGAGGTTCCCCGTTGAAAAAATGGTCAGCGCATTTTGCTGATATTTCATCCCTTCTTGCTATTCTTTTGCTATTCCAACCGTCTTCCATCTCTAGTATTTGTTACCTTTTTGTTCTGCAGCTTCCAAAATTTCTCAACTAGAAGCCATAGTAGCTGATAACTCTTCAGAGTTGGAATCCAGAAATTTAATATATCCAAACTCTGTGTACAGGTTGTTAACTTTTGAGTTTCAGTCATATTAGCTGAGAGCACATTAGTCTTCTTCAGGCTGCTGTATTTATTTATTTATTTATTTATTTATTTATTTATTTATTTATGGCATTTTACCCCGCTCTTCTCAACCCCCGAGGGGGGACTCAGAGCGGCTTCCAAAAGGCATAATTTGATGCCTACATCACAATTGCAGTATAAAACACAATATAAAACCCTCCAGCATTTGACACTAAAATACATTAAAATATAATTATATTCACACATCTTATGCATTCACCTATGTTAAAAACAGTGTTCCATCCATAAAAGCATTGAGCCCTATTCACCAACTTTCCATTAAAACTACTAAAGTGCTGTCCTGTGCTACTATGCGAACGCCTGGTCCCACATCCAGGCTTTCACTTTTTTCCTGAATGTCAGGAGGGATGGAATTGATCGTATGTCGCTAGGGAGCGCATTCCACAGACGGGGAGCCACCACCGAGAAGGCCCAGATATTTGGATAGCAACAGTCAGCTGTCTTCTCCATTGATTGTGATGGCTGGAGTCTGATAGGAAGTGTATTCCAAAACATGTGGAAAACTGAAGATTGTGGTGATAATGTAAATCATAACAAAAAAACTAATTTAGCAAGTAGGCAATTACAGAAATGCACATCTGCAAGATAGAAGAACAAATCCTCAATGCTGATATAGCTATGAAGATGCATAGTAGCTTTCTCCGATCTGAATTCTTCCACTTGGCTGAGCTACAGTCTTATCCTTCAATGTGAGCCTGCTGGCTTAAAAGATGATAACAATCCAATATATCTAGAGGAAGTCTGGATGAGAAATTTGTTGTGTTTTGTTTTTTTTTAAAAAAAAAACAACACACACACACAACCTGTCTACCTTTTATGTCTACCTTTTACTGAATATATGTGGCATCCACATACATGCTGGTTCTCCTTAGCATTGTAGACTGAGCATTTAGTCATGTGTGAAATGATTTTGATTCTGCTGTTTGTTTAGGCTTGCACTTGACTGCTGAGCCCTGTGCCAAGGCCTCTCATTAAACAGTGCACCAGGAGGTTCAGTATGTCATACTAAAGCAAGCATGTCGGGTTGTGAGATCCTGTAATAAAATGCCTTGGCCCTGCCCGTGTGTATCTTGGCAGATGAACCTGGCCATGGCAGCCAAGTCAGCTCATCAGCACCATTCAGTCTTAAACTGAAAAGAAAGGAAAAGGAAAGGTAGGATGCAAGAGAAAATTAGAGGAGGCTGAGGTGTATGCTGTTACTAATGTAACACAGAGTTATCTACTCTGCCACATAATCCAGATTATCAAAGCAGATAATACACATCTGCTTTGAACTGGATTATATGAGTCTACACTGTCATATAATCCAGTTCAAAGCAGATAATCTGGATTTTATATGGCAGTGTAGAAGAGGCTTTAAGCACAGGAAAGAGTAACAGCGGTTCGTTTAAGCACATGCCTCCATACAGCCGCTATTCTATAATGCCTTTGGATTTGAGGGTTGGAAATCTGCAGCCAGATTTTGTGCCTCCTTTGGTTTAATTTTCCCACATCTTTTGCAAGTGCAAATGGTCCCTCTCCCAACAGCCCATTAGGTGAGAAGTGCAAATGACAGAGAAGTGAATGTAAGATGGAGAGATGAGAGAGGAGGAAGGTGGTTAAGAGAGACCTACATTTGATTCTTGCCCTGCCTGCTGCTGGCTTCACCTCTCATCCATCTACTGCACATTGACCGTTTCTTGATTATTTGCAAGGGAGCATAGTGCCAGCTCCTGTTTTAGTTTGCCATGAAATTCTTTGTGTGTTTGTTTTCTAAAAGGAGGCCCCTTTATTTTAGAAAACAGCACTGCAGATGTCAAAGCACACGTACATGTTGATCTTTGTAATTTGGTGAGGCCACAACCAAGCCTGTGTATCGATACTCAGGGTTGCTGCCATGCCTGACTTGTCAGACTGCATTTTTTGCAATCAGACCCTTCCTTTACAGATGTTTCTCTACAGCAATAAAATGTTCCGTGATGAATAGAATAGCAGCCAGGTGATCCTTCCTCTCCCAAATGGTGAGGGGAGGTGTGGTCATTTCTGCAATTTTGTCTCAAGTTCAAGTTGAATATATGCTAAGTTCTCTACTTTTTAACTTCCCATGTGGTGGCAACCATGTGGTTGCCTCTCCATTGGCGCCCCCTTGTTGCGGGGGAGAGGCTTGCGTACCCTAATGAAGTTATGAGCTATGCTGGTGGTGGCATAGCCACCGGTAGGGCCTCCCATACCAGACAGGTCACAACCGAAGAGTCTGACAAAGTGCTTCAACGGGTAGGATGGGCTCTCTAGCCTTTTGGCAACCATCCTAAGAGAAGGAAAACTCTAATTTCAAACCCGGGCAGATGGTGCTCATCTAACCCTGTAAGGTCAACCACCTAGAGAAGGAAACTCAAATCAAACATATGACCTAAGGACCTCGCTGCCACCTTCCTAAGCTTGTTAGGTCCCAGCAGACGAACCTTTGGTTTAAAGGGTGAGGCCAGTTCTGTGCATGCTGTGCTCCACCAGAGAAGTCCCGTGCACAGGCTCGAATGACACATCCAACCTCTGAATAGTCATCAGTGCGCTTGTAGAAAGTGTGGGATGAGTCCTTCCTAAGAATATTCATTCGCAAAGTAATGCCAGAGAGAGAGGTGGCATGTTAGAGTATGGAAGAGGAAGCCCATCAACGCTGCACTTCTTATGAAAGGCTACTGGAACTAACCTACCTTACAGGTACAATATTGTGTGTCCTGTTCTGGGCACCACAGGTCAAGAAAGATATTGACAAGCTGGAACATGGCCAGGGAAAAGTGACCAAGATGATAAAAAAAACTCTGGAAGCCACGTCTTATGAGGATGAGACAGAGAGCTGGGGATGTTTAGCATGTAGAAGAGATAACTGCGAGGTGACATCTGCTGCTCTAGAAATTGGAGAAACATGAACCAATTGAGTTGAATTACAAGAGAAGAGATTCATAGAATCATAGAACCCATTGTACCTGAGCAATGGATTGGACTACCCCAGGGGATGGTGGGTTCTCCATCTTTGAAGGTATTTACAGAGTATTTGGATGGACATCTTTCAGGAGCAGTGTATTCCTGTATGACAAGGGATTGCATTCGGTGGCCCTTTTGATCACTTTTGGCTCTTTGATTCTAGGATTGTTGTGAAGATAAAAGTGGGGGGTGGAGAGCCATATATGCAGATGGATTTGAAACAAATATCTGTGTATGTGCATGAATGTTCCTCTGTTTGTGTTATAACATTCTTTTGAACATGGCTTTCTGAAAATGACTGTTAGGGAAGGAAAATGGCTCCCCAAAAGCTATCTGCCATCCTAGTAAATAGACTGTTAATTTCATTCATTTTTCAAGTCTCTTATTAGTTTGGTCCTTAAACTAAACTCATTATGCATATGTTCTTGGCTCAGCAGCAGTTTACCTGGGTGAACACACTGTGGGGCATTCTTGATAACTTCTCAAGTCCCAGTAACAGATATGCAGAATAATAATAATACACTTCATTTATATTCCACCCTTCTCGCCTAGGGGACTCAGAGCAGATTACAACATTTACATACATAGGCAAGCATTCAATGCATTTACAATCATATACAAATGAGATACACAAACAAAGGCAGAGGCTTTTCATTTTCATTTCTGGTTTCTGGAGGCAGTGCTTCATCTCTGGCTCTGGGGAGGTGCTTTCCTCTATTTTTGAAGCCAAGGAGCCTGCATTGTCATCTCTTGATTGTGTGGCTGGCAAGATTGCTTGGAGCATCTCTTTGCCTTTTTCATCCGAAATGGTACCTATTTATCTACTCACAGTACATGTTTTAACTGCTAGGTTGACAGGAACTGGAGCTGACAAACGGGAGCTCACCCCGTCTTGTGGATCAAACTGCTGACCTTCAGGTCAACAGTTCAGTGAATTTCACAAGGGTTTAACCCATCATGACACCGCAGCTCCCCCTAAGTTGGGGTGTCACCAAAATAAATCGATTTCAGTGCATTGAGCTTGGTTGACCTTGGTTCCCAGTTTGTGCTATCACTGGAAACTTGTGAGAAGTATTTACTGAGGTCTTTTCCCCCAGATCTGTACAACTACCTACACTTCTTTCCCAGAACTGTAGGTAGTTGTAGGTTCATAATTCAGGTACTGCATTTGATAACTCTGAAAGAGCTGTTTGAATAACATTTCCAAGGCAGCTTCAAATGTGGCAGCATATGACGCTGACAAATACAAAAGGGAAGGGTATCAAACACAAACATATACCGAACAAGACTATTATAACATTTTTTATATAAAAAAAAGATTACAAAGGTTTTAGAACTAGTAGAAGTGGACAAATTATCTTGATTCAGTCAATTGATATCTTCTTCAAAGAATGGGAACCATTTGTATTATTCATAAAAGGGAAATGTTAAAACACTGTCAGATTTTGAAGATTGAAAAAAATGTAAAATGAAGAAGTTGTCTAAAATGATAGATTGACGAGATTATAGCTATTTTTGACATCCCTGTGGTGTTTGTTTTGCTGATTGTGCCCCTGTTCAGAAGATTTCGCCTCACTATGTCCCTGGATTTTGAAAAAATTGGTTGCTTGTGGAAACAAGGACTAGTGATAAAGCTTCAATGGAAACACCTTTTCCCCATGATAACTCTTTGATGAGTGAATTTCCCTTCTGAGAGGTAGATTTCTCTGGTTTCCTGTTGTCTCACCCCAGTTCTTAACTATGAATCTTTGTAAATCAGATGTTTTTAACTCAGGGACTGTCTGTATATAGCAATATAAGTCAAGGAAGGGGAATTATTGTCTTGACAAATTGTATGATAATACTTAAAGTAAAGGTAAAGGTTTCCCCTGACATGTCCGACTTTTGAGGGTGGTGCTCATCTCCATTTCTAAGCCGACAGCCGGTGTTGTCCTTAGACGCCTCAAAGGTCATGTGGGCAGCATGACTGCATGGAGTGCCATTACCTTCTCACAGAAGCGGTACCTATTGATCTACTCACACTTGCATGTTTTCAAACTGATAGGTTGGCAGAAGCTGGGCCTAAGAGCGGGAGCTCACCTCGTCCTCGGATTTGAACCCCCAACCTTTCAGTAAGCAAGTCCGGAAGCTCAGTGGTTTAACCCACTGCGCCACCAGGGGGCCCTTATGATAATACTTATATTACTGGAAAAAATAACAAATTGATAGATTAAAAATAAATGTTTTAAAATATCTAAAATGAATAGCAGAAGTAGTAAGTAACATTCAATTCATATTACTTTTTAATGTTTCAACATCAGATACAGTTTCTTTTGTTTATTTGTGATAAGTTTGTTTATTTCTGCTGAATATATGGGGCTTCCTGGATGTACAAATGTCTCTCGCTCATGATCACTGTCCTTCGGGAAGAAAGATTTGCAATGTTTGGAGGCACATCTGACGCTTGGACATATTTCCTGCAGGAGTTCTCCTTTTGACTTTGCTGCAGCTGTGTTTCAACCAGATGTGTGCAAAAGGGACAGCTGTGCATGGAATATGGGCTTCAGGTGTTATAACAACTAAAGCCACCAGGTCACACATATGTTCTTTCTTCTGGTTCTCTGTTTTATTTCCAAATTTGCTATTGGTTATTATTAATAGTGTTTGGAAGAAAAGAAGGCATAGAAAACATTCTGTTTATTTTTGCAAATCAGTGTTTCTTATGCATGAGCTGAAGGGAGATTTTGGCCCTGTTAACCAGTTAGCCTGTGGATGTGAGAGCTGGACCATAAGGAAGGCTGAACGAAGGAAGATAGACGCTTCTGAACGGTGGTGCTGGAGGAAAATTCTGAGAGTGCCTTGGATCGTGAGAAGATCCAGCCAATCCATACTTCAGGAAATAAAGCCCAACTACTCATTGGAGGGAAGGATATTAGAGGCAAAGATGAAGTACTCTGGCCACATAATGAGAAGACAGGAATGCTGGGAGAAGACTATGATGCTGGGGAAAATAGAAGGAAAAAGAAAGAGGGGCCGACCAAGGGCAAGATGGATGGATGGCTTGATTCTGAAGGAGCTGTGGGTGGTGACGGTCGACAGGGAGCTCTGGTGTGGGCTGGTCCATGAGGTCACGAAGAGTCAGAAGCGACTTAACAAATAAACAACAAGAGAAAATCATTCTATTTCTCTAGAACCATCTCCACAACTTTGCCAATAAACATGAATGACCACCTATGGCATATTTTATACAATTCCTCTTCACTTCTTTGATTGTCCTTGCTCTAGTCTAAATTATCTGAAGAGTTTTGTGCTCTTGATAACCATAGTTGTTTTTGAAGGATGGGAAAGGGGAGACTTTTTGGAGGAAAAAAATTGAGTTCTTGTATCCAGTTTAGCATCCTTGCTAAAGACTATCTCAGACTACACAATTATAGCACTGTGACTCTATTTTATCAGCCACGGCAACATCCTATGGAATTATGTGGGGGGGGGGGGTTAAGCTTGTTGTTGCATTGATGCTTTCTAGCTAAGAATTCTAAATAATTTTTGCTAAACTGCAAATCCCAGGACTCCATTGGATGTGGCCACAGCAATCAGAGTGGAACCAAAATACTGTAATTTTATATTATTATTATTATTATTATTCTCCCACAAAGGGACCCAAAGCAGCTTCCAATATGTTAAAATACAATAAAGTACAAAACAAAGTCATTAACAGTCAAAGGCACAAGTATAAAACATAATGAACTGTCAATAAAACATAAATAGCATTTAAAAACAATATACATTCTTGTGGTGTCTTGTCAAATCTTATTACACTTCAAACTGCCCGGTGGAGATTAACCTTCTCATCACTTCAGCCTAGATTTCATTTCCGAAGGCTTGTTTAAAAAGGAAGGTCCTGAATGATGTTAGGGAGGGTGTAATTTTGATCTCCTTGGGAATGTATTCCAAAGCCTCAGGGCAGCCACCGGAAAGGCCCTCTCTCTCGTCACAGCCAACCGCATTTGGGATGGTGGCGGAAACCAGAGTAGGGCCTCCCCTGATGACCTTAGAGTTCGGGCAGATTGGTATGAGGAGATGCGGTCTGATAAGTAAGTTGGATCTGAACTGTTTAGGGCTTTACAGATTAAAACCAGTACCGTTAATTGGGCTTGGAAACAAGCTCCCAGTAAAGATGCTGCAGCAGGGGGGTGGTACACTCCTTGTGTCCAACACCTGTAAGTAATCTGGCTGCAGCTCTTTGGACTACTTGAAGTTTCCAAGTACTCCCATGTAGAGTGTGTTACAGTAGTCTAGGTAGGATGTAAACAAGACATGGACCACCATGGCCAGATCTGGCTTCTCAAGGTACAGGTATAGCTGGCACACAAATTTTAATTGTGCAAAGGTCCTCATAGACACTGCCTCCGGGTTGAGCTGAGTCCAGGAAGACCGCTCAAGCTGTGGACCTGTGATTTCAAGGGGTGTGTTACCCCATCCAACATAGGTTGCCACCCTATACCCTGATCTGCTTTACAACTGACCGGTTCACAGTCTGGGCTGCCTCCTTGGCTTTTGGTGGAAATGGGTAATAGAGTTGGGCATCATCTGCATACAAATAGCACAAACCTCCAAAACTTCATGATTTTAAACTACATGGGGGAAAGTACAGAGCCCTGCAGAACCTTCCGGGACAATGGCTGTCGGGTTGAGCAGGAATCCCTCAATGCCACCTTCTGTGTCCATCCTTCCAGGAAAAAATATAGCCACTGTAAAATAGTGCCCCCAATTCCCTTCCTAGCCAGGTGACCCAGAAAGATACTATGGTCAATGATATTGAAGGCCGCTGAAAGGTCCCAGATAACGACAGGGACACACTCCCTCTGTCTAGTTCTCTGTATATATCATCTACCAAGGCGACCAAAGCTGTCTCAATCCCATGACCAGGCCTAAAACCAGATTGAAATAGATCTAGAAAATCTGTTTCATTAAGGAATCCCTGGAGTTGTGAGGCCACCACGCGCTCCAGAACTTTGTCCAAGGAGTGGTGGGTGATAATTATTCATTTTGGCTGGGTCCAATGATGATTTCTTTAATAAAGGTCTTACCACAGTCATATTATGACAGGACCCTTAGATGCAACTTTTGTGAACAGGGTACAGATATGCAGTAGCATAATAATGTAATATTTGGTAGTGCTTCCCCATCCATTGCTTTCCTCCTTGCAGTCATTTGCATTGAGCAGGGGGTTGGACTAGATGGCTCTTGAGGCCCCTTCCAGTTCTATGCTTCCAATATGCCACGTGCATAGTGGGTTACTCTTTGCATTTTGTGGAAGGAAATGTTGGGTTTAGATTGCACAAATACAATGTGCTTGCCTAGTGCAAAGTTTTCCAAAGGGACTGATATCTACGTCTGTTTATGGGGCTTCGGAGCAATATTGCCATTAATGCAAACTGGTCCTGACCTCCGGAAGGATTCTAACTATTAGGGGAAAAGGTTTTCCTTCCATAGGGACCAAAACTGGCTGTTCATGTTCCTATTGTTCTGCAAACAATGAAGGGCTCTTAAATGAATTCAGTTGAGGAGAGGGGATGGGGGAGCACATAAATTGAACATTTGAGCCAACAAAAACCAGGAAATGTGGAGCTACGGTTCTTTTAATTCACAGACACAGAGAAAACAAATTCAACAACCAGCTGTTAGTTATGATTGTCCTTTTCTCCATTCATCTGATTATTTAGCTCCTTTTGTATTATTTCCTCACCTTTAAAACACACACATACATACACAAACACATATGCTTAATAAAATCACTCTTGCACTGAATAAATGAGTTGGCCCAACAGATAACCGTTAGAGAGTGTTGCACCAATATATCAGAATAGTGAGCCTTCCAGAACTACATTGCAAGTTAGATCTTCAGGCTGTTTCTGCCAGTTTGCAAGGTGGGGAGGACTTAGATGCCAATTTTTAAATCCATACCTCCAAATAGTTGTAGCCTAGAAGGCTTTTGCGTGGAGTGCCAAGGTTGCTGGAAACAGTGGGGCTAGGCTGCCACCTGCCAGCAGAGTAAGAAAAAGCATTTCAACAGTCTGAAGTAATGCACAGTCAGTTACAGTATGACCCTTATATCTGTATGGGGTATGTTCCTGGACCTACTGTAGAAATGTGATACTGTGCTTAATAGCAAGCCCTATTGAAATAAACTATTCTGATGAAAGCATACCATACAGTCACACTGGAGGAGCATAAAAATGCTTAGAGATAACACTGTTCTAACATTTCTAGGTCCTCTGGTGCCATTCTATGGTCAGCTTATGGTGGAAGCGTATCATAGAACCATGCAGGGGAACCAAGAAAATGTCTAGAGAGAATGCCACTCCAGCATTTCTTGGCTCTCCTTGCAATTCTCTGTCAGCTTCTGGTCGAAGCATACATTAGAATCATGCTGGAGGGCCAAGAAAATTGCTGGAAATAACATATTATTCAGACATGGGCAAGTGAAACTGTAGGTAACTAGTCCTGCAAATGTGGCAGTCATATTATACTTCAGTCTGTTGATCATATGAAAACTGGCATGTCTCTGAGTCTTGAACCAACCCCGTCATGATTATATGTTAGATTATATATACAGTAACGTATTACATGTAATCTTATATCTAAGTAATGATCTGATAGAAGAAAAATGAATTTGGCATGGGTATGAAAGTTCTCTCTCAAAATTATAGGAGAAGTTATATTCCAGTTTTACAGTTTAGCTTGCTGAGAGACCGTGGATATGCTCACCAGTGGCTCATCTCCTCTTGTGGAAAGGCAAACTGGTGAACAATCAGCTGCATGTTGGATGTGTCCCTGTGGCCAGCAGCTCCTGCATCTGTGCCTTATATAAGAAAAGTGTGCATTTGCAAGTGTGTTGTTGGAGTTTTCTGGGTGGTAAGACCTCTTATGTCATGTGCCTCTTCTCACATACTACACTGCACTTCTAAAAATCACAGCTAAGAACAGTTGGTTGCCATGGCTCAATCCTACAAAATCCTGGGACTTGTAGTTTGGTGAGGCATCAGCACTCTTTATCAAATAAGGCAAAAGACTTTGTAAAACTGCAACTTCCATGAGTCCATAGCATTGAATACTAGCAGTTAAAGTGGTGTCAAACTGCATTGATGCTATAATGTAGAGACACCCTAACATTGTAGGCAAACAGCAAGCATGCATAAAACAAAGACATACCAAAACCTTTGGGAAAAAATCTGTGGAAGAGCAAAGATATGGGAGCAGCAATGTTGACCAATAAACAAAAGGGCACCATCAGTTGACCAATCAGAATGGTGCAAAATTAATCATGCTAACTTTTAAATCCCACTACTACATCAAAGGCAAAGATGATTTTAAAAAATCACCAAAAAAGAAGAAAAGTGACACTGTAAATGTCACAGGTTTGCTTGAGGTGATGTGTTGGGGCAGGGGGCGGGGGACGGCTGCAGCTGTGGCAACAAATCAGTGCCATCTAGTGGCAAAAGATCACCAGTCTATATGAAGTGACAGCTGTGCTTGGCTAACCCACCTTTCTCTGCTATCTCCAGCTGCCTGTCCCCATTGCCGTGTTCCTGTTGCTTTACAAGGAAAGGCTGGTGCCGTGCTGTCACAAGAACAGCCCCCCGTTGCTGCCTGCAGATGAACTGGCCCTGGAAACCCGGGCAGCCGACGGGGATGAGTCTTCCACTTCCTCGCCAAAAGTTCAAACAGAATTAGGTGAGCGCTCCCACACCAATTGTAGCATGGATGTAGATCTTGTAATCGTTCCCTTTTTTAAGTGATCATTTCCCATCATCTCTCAGCTAACATGATCAGGGATCTGTAGACATGAGATTTATTTATTTATGGCATTTTACCCCGCTCTTCTCAACCCCCGAGGGGGGACTCAGAGCGGCTTCCAAAAGGCATAATTTGATGCCTACATCACAATTGCAGTATAAAACACAATATAAAACCCTATGAAGTGAGATATGTCACCTCACTTCATCCCATACATGTAGTGTGCTGTTTCGTGAAGAATGAGACAAATTATGGAGTGTTTGTGCTCTCCTTTGGGAAAACTACCTATTGAGATGGGGAAGATGCAGCTAATATGGATCTCAAATTCCAGAATATTCCTTAACTTTCTTCTGAAAGAGGGCTGCTTAATTGTGCTGACTTTTAAGTGTAGTCCTTTAAGCTATAGCTTCTATAATTCTCCACCATTGGCTAAGCTGACTAGAGCTTCTGCACGTGGAAGGCCACAATTGTCAACTCTATGTCAGAGCTGGGAGCTCTTGGCCTGGAAGAGGCAAAGAGCCCCAGTCTGCCTTGACCTTCTTTGACACTGGACACTGGGAAATCCCCAGGATGATGCAATCCTCAGGGGAAAGTGCTGGATCAGAACGGAAGTGATGTAACCTCCTCTGGACATTGGACACTGAATGGGAATATGCTGACTCAGAGGGGGGATGAGGTCATATCCCTTGGACAGTGAGTCAGCAGGACATGATGCAACCTTCCCAGGATGTTGCAAGGGAAGGGAAGGAGGGGGTCGGGGTATATAAGGTGTGTTTGGGTGAAGGGTCACTGCTTTGGCTTTATAGGTGTTATACCTGCAATAAATCTGGTTGGATCGAGCCCTGCCTGAGCGTGATCTTTACAGAGAATTGAAGCGTTCTCACACTCTAGTTCTAATATTTCTTTCAGGGATGTGCAACATTTCAATATAATTATTGTATCCCTTGTCATTGGCCCTACTGGTTGGCCTGTTTGCTAGTGGGTTGTAGACCAAAATACCTGAAGCACCCAAGAGTCCCTCCCCTCTAATACAGTGGTTCTCAACCTGTGGGTCCCCAGATGTTTTGGCCTTCAACTCCCAGAAATCCTAACAGCTAGTAAACTGGCTGGAATTTCTGGGAGTTGTAGGCCAAAAACCTGGGGATCGACAGGTTGAGAACCATTGATCTACTTTACATTTATTAAACATATACCCCAAAACACAGGAATACAATGAGGTAATATTTTCAGAATGCTAACGTAATTAAGTGCTACACTAGCATCCTAATCCATTTTGGTAGTTCTCCCCAAAGTTTCCTCCACATACTCAAGGTTAAATGAGCCAATTCAAATAGCTCAATCCTATAATATTGTAGGCTGTTTGGGCATATTTAAGGTAGTATTAGCTCTATAGAATATGACATCTCTGGGAAAGTTTCCTGAACTAGCATTTATCCAGTTCCTAACACTTTGCAGTTGGGTCCATCTTGGATGACATTTAGCACCCACTTCAAAAGATAGACAATAGAGAATGCTTTGTCAAAGAAAGATGTGTCATACCTACATTGGCTTCACCATACACATAATGTTTCCCTCTAGGCAAAGGTATCTGTTTCCCTAAGTTGCAAGAACTCTTGTGAGTAAAAATCAGGCAATTATCATTGCTCACAAAGTGGTTTGAAGATGAAAAGCAGAGTATGTGCCAAGAAGCTTATTAGTGGAACCGTGTCAGAAGCAGCTACTGCATGCCTTCTAAAAACATCTCTGCTCATTTATTTTGTAGTTTTGTTTCAGCATGTAGTAATTTACTAATGTATTTACACATTCCTCTCCCCACCCACCCCCCTGGAAGATTGGTAGGCCCTTTGTATTTATGCCAGTTTCTTGGCGCACACAAACAGGTCTTCATATCTGTGTGCATGTCTGTTGTGGCTTCTCTGATTCAGACCCCACAAGCTTTGTTATGTGAGTTGTTTTCCCGTTGGTGCATTTGGCAAAGTAGGAAACTTGAGACATTGATGTAGCTGGAATATTCCAGGTGGTTGAAAGGATATGCAAAACCTCAAGTAACTTCCCTCAAAGTTACACTTTGAACCATTTTGAGTCTCCTTTAAGAAAGGGAAGTGGAAAATGATGTTGATGATGATTATGATACACCCTTTCTCAATGTGGTACCCTCCAGGTATGCAAGACTACATTACAGATAATCTGGAGAGATACAGTATATGGAGAACTATGGGGTGCTAGTTAAACATTTTGAGAGGATACTGAGTATCAGGGAGGCTATTGGATCATTTTTCTAGCTGCAACATCCAGCTAAAACAAAGAAAAGAAGCCGGGCATGAATTTTTTTTACTAGTTTATAAATATCTAACTATTTGGAAACTATTGAATTCATTTCATTCAGCACCTTTGTTGACATAGCACATTAACTTATCACATACACACACTTTTTTTGATCACATTCCCACAGCATCCAGCCAGGCATGAAGACAGCAGTGCTTCTTAACTGCTACCCAAATCAGATATTTTTTTTAATGTGGGAAATCGCTGGAAGCAAAGTTTGTTTTTGTTCCATTGAACCAGAACCCCATTCTTATGCTTATGTCAAATGTCCTTGTTTCCCAAAGTCTTAACATCTAAGGCAGTCTTTTTCAACCAGTGTGCCTAGGCACACTCCTGTGTCTTTGCAGAGCTCCAGGTGTGCCTCCAGAAAAACGTTTTGCCCCCCTTCCTTCCCCCCTCCTTTTGCCACTGCTATTATTTTGTCCTCCTCCATGGGAGAAAAAATCTTCCCTTACCACGTTGGTAATAGGCTCTGTCCGCAGACGCCCCCTGCTGCGAGGGAAAAGCGTTACGCAGCATTCAATGGAGGAGAGGAGCCCAATGGGCGGCTCCAAAATGACGCCGTGTCATTTTGGAACTGCCCACTGGGCTCCTCTCCCCAAACACGGCAGCATGCAAAGAAGCAGAGGAGCCCAATGGGCGGCTCCAAAATGACGCCGTGTCATTTTGGAGCCGCCCACTTGTGGATAACTTTTGGAACCGCTCACTTGCGCTCCTCTCCTGCTTCACCTGCTGCCCTCTGTTTGTGGATAACTCCTATATAGTGAACTTCTATATATTGCAGATTACCCAGTACAGAGCCTAATCCAACGCGGTAAGGGAAGATGTTTCCTTTTTCTCCCATGGAGGTGCCAACATCATGTGCGTGCCAAACTGTACTCCGTTTTTCAAATTCACTATATTGATACATTAACTTTATTAAACTTTTGTAATTGTGCATACTGCTAGTTTCACTATATTATTATTATTTTGCCTACTCTTTGTTCCCTGCATATGCAGCCTGTTGTGTAAAAGAGGTGCCGAAACGCCATAAAGCATTTTGTGTCATTTTGGTTGGTGATATGCCCCAGGATTTTGTAAATGTAAAAAATGTGCCTCGGCTCAAAAAAGGTTGAGAAACACTGATCTAAGGTGAGTGTGAGAAGCACAGGGATGTCTTGATATCTCCTTCCACCTGTGATAGTCTTGGTGGGAAAGGGTCCCATGTGCTCCAGTGGAAGGCTTAAAAAAACCTATAACCCTAATTGAACAGAGGAGTGTTGACTGTATAGGGAACTTCTTAGGATACATGTGTGAGGGGAGACTCTTTTGTGGCTTTGCCCCACACTGCTAGTATATGGCTGCCAGGAAATTATTCCTGAAGGAATGCAATACAACGCAGTTAGGTGCCAGGGTGAGGTTCTTAATCATTCTCTCCTTCCCCCCCCCCCCAACCCAGTATGTTTAAAATGTGTTCCTCTTGACATGTTTCTAGATATCTTGGACTCAGATACAAACAAGAAAACAATTGAACAGCTAGGAAGCAATTTTTTAAAAACGGTTTAAACTGGTGGACTGAAATTCACAAGCCAGAAGGTCACAATTAAGCCATGCTTACGAAGTCCCAAAACCTTGACAAAAGAGATATGTTTTAATTTATGAGGATACACTGGTGTTATGTGGTTTCTGGGCTGTATGGCTGTGCTCTACCAGCATTTTCTCATGATGTTTTGCCTGTATCTGTGGCTGGCATCTTCAGAGGATGTGAGATCTGAAGGATATGAGGGTATCATTGGCAAAAAGTCAGAATTTCCAGAAATGGGACACCACGCTATTTATTCCTTCACGTATAACAAGGATGGGGAATGTTTGGCATGCTAGATATCCCTGGTTACGCTTGCCAGAGCCAATGAACAATTTTAACAGCATCGTACACTTACAGATTGGATTCAGAAATGAAGAATGAAATGAACCCCCTTTGATTGTAAACTCAGCCTCCACATTCGCTGAGTTAAAGTACACTGAACCATCATGAAAGTGAAAAAAAGGTAAATAAAGAATTTGCTTTAAAAAATTATCAGAGAGAACACCTCTCTAAGGATTTCTAGATTTTCAATAGCAACTCTGTGCTCGGTTTCCACCAGAAACTGACCATAGAATTGCATTGGTGGATGTAGGGATTTGGCAGAGAGCTGCTCTCTCTAGAACTCTCTAGGTCAGTGGTTGGGTCCCCAGGTGTTTCGGCCTACAACTCCCAGAAATACCAGCCAGTTTACCAGATGGTAAGATTTCTGGGAGTTGAAGGCCAAAACATCTGGGGACCCATCAATTGAGAACCACTGCTCTTGTCCTCCAGCGTAATTGAAGGAAACTGATTATAGAATCTCCTGGAAGCCCTAGAGATTCCTAAAGGGGACATTTTAAATCAAATCCATCAATACTCAAATCTGCAAAAGCCAAAACCACAAATGTGAAAGGATGGCTGTTATACACATTTCCCTGCCCTCAGGATGGGATGCATTATGACTAAGCTTTCCTCTTTATCTTTTCTTTTTTGAGAATCAGATGACACCTGGTGCACAGGCAGACACATTCATATGATCATAACATTCAATTGTTGCTAAACCAGTGCTGCACATAGAAAGAAATCGTATGGTATTGTTTTCTTCTCCTCAGGCCATAATGATCTCTTTGGATGCTGCCAGAGCAAGAACTTCAGGGGAGCTCCTTATTCTTACTTTGCTGTCCATGTGACTGGAGCCCTTCTTCTCTTCATGACTGATGGAATCATGGTAAGAGGCAAGCGGTGGAGGAGAGCCGTGTTGAACCCACACAGAGAGCCCTTTCACACTACACCAGGGTTTCCCATATTGGTCTTCCAGGTGTTTTGGGCTACAGATCCCAGAATCCCTGATCATTAGTTAAGGCAGCTGATATTTTGGGAGTCCAAAACATCTGAAAGACTAGAGTTTGGGAATCACTGCACTACACAGCTTTAATGCTATGCTTCCTCTTTAACTTAAAGCCAAGCCCTATAAAGAGCAGCTTAGGGAGCTGGGCGTGTTTACCAAATCCCAGAATTCCATAGGATTTGGACTATGACATTTAAAGTTGTGCTATAATTGTGTCATGTAAAGGAAGCCCCTGTATCACTATACAGTCTGACCTCTCCAGAGTGGGCAAAACAAAGGCTATTATGGTTATTTTTTATTTACATTGTACAGTTTGGAGAAGTTGGGTTTGTGGACAACAGCTCCCAGAAACCAACATGGCAACTGGCCATTTTGATTGGGGCATCCTGGGAACTTTAGTCCAGAAATGTAACTTTTCTAAGCTCTGGAAGTCTGCACCTGGACTGCAGTGCCAGTAACTCACTGGTAGCTGAATTTCATTTAGAAACATTCCTTAGCCAAGATCCTACATTACTACAATATGGCACAAGTAACAACTCACATACTTCCATTATGTGATCCCACTTTCAAGTCTTTCAAGAGCCATCTAAAGACTTTTTAATCCTCCAGGCCTTTAAAACTCTGTGTTTCTGTTCCTTTTTGTTGTTCTTTGTTGTGGCTTTCCTCTGGATTTTTGTTGCTTTTGCAGTCATCACTTACGTGTGTTTTTAGGGGTTTGAAGTCTTTGCTTTGTTTTATGTGTTTATGTTATTATTGTGATGATATTTACAATTGGTGTACGTGGAGATACGTAGCCTAAATCCAACTGTGAATTCTAGGTAGAGTAGACCTATTGAATCAGTGAAACTTACTAAGGTTCCATAAATCTGTTCTGGTTACGATTAACAATTGGATTCAGAACTGTGTTTTGGTTGGCTTTAATTTTTGGCGTGTCATTCAGATAATTATTGCTGTGGAGCAATTTGTAAATTGAACAAATAAGTGAGTGCTAGGTGTATGTTAATAGGAGACGCACTTAGAATCTCAAGAGACATGTTCTATGCTGTGCAGACCTAACTAACATGGGTCATCTTTTATTTTTATTTCAGGGGGAGTATTCTGGTTTTGTGTACAGCTATGCTGTGGAGGAACCCCTCTCCATAGGGCACAAGATGGCCGGCTATTTGCCTAGTCTCTTTTGGGGTTTCATCACTTTGGGCAGACTCATCTCCATCCCGGTCTCATACAGGATGAACCCTGCAACCATGGTTTTCATCAATGTGGTAAGGCCAAATCTGAGTCCCCTTCCTTTCAATGCAGAATAGATCATGGATCTTGGTCAAGAACCTCAGGTCTGTTCCTTCACTTTCAGGCCAGTGATTAATGCTAATTTAATCAGCAACTGACAGCCTCATCTGGAGATATTAGCAGTTCTTTCACAGAGATTTTCACAATTGAGGAAAATGTAAACCAGGGGTGCCCACACTTTTTCAGCATGCGAGCTACTTATAATAAAACCAAGTCAGAAAGATCTACCGAGAGAGAAGCAGAGCGGAGCAGGGGGAGGGGGCGAAGCTTGGTGCGGCCTGGCTCTGCCCCCTCCCCCCTCTGGCTTTAGCGCTACCACAGCTTCTCCAGGCTAGTCGAGGGTACTTCCAAGCCAGTGGTGGTATAGCTTGCCACTACTAGCTTGGCAGTACCCTCCTCTAGCCTGGAGAAGCTGTGGCAGCGCTGAAGCCGGGGGAGGGGGCAGGGCTTGGCGCGGCATGGCTCTGCCCCCTCTAGAAGTGCCCCATCCGGCTGGGATCTACCTCCTTCGGTCCTGGGATCGACCAGTCAATCGCAATCAACTTCCTGAGCAGCCCTGATATAAACCATCAAAATGGATTACTTCCTTTCAAGGAACTCTGATAAATGTGTAGGAGCTAGAAATCCCAGAGTAGTTTCTGTACCTTCAAACCCCTATTTCCAGGGGCTCTTTGGGAATTCTCACAACATACCTCATATTTTAATATTTAATTTGGGTTTGTATTATAGATGCTTTTATCAGTCCCTTCACAATCTTTTTCCAAGAGAAATCTGCTGTTGGTAAAGAGATTTTTTCAAAAATCTAGCCTGCTGTAGAGCACTTAGCAATGTAAATGAAATGAAATTGTGACTATAATGGGCCGGCTCTAGACTGGCCATTCTATGAATTTGAAAAGTCGTTTATCTTGGATTCTGTACTTCCATACTGATATCTCCCCTCTGCTTTATTGTCCTTCCAGGTTGGGGTGCTTATAACATTCTTCCTGCTACTGATCTTTTCCTACAGTGTGGTCTTTTTGTTTGTGGGGACTGCCTCTCTTGGCCTGTTTCTCAGCAGCACTTTCCCCAGTGTGCTGGCTTACACTGAAGACATCCTTCAGTACAAAGGTAATTCACGTCTCTCATTTCCTTTTGCCTTAGAGCTAAGTACTGTGAAGTAGCTACCAGAAAATAAAGAAGAGTGTCCATCTTGAGCCACAACATGAATATTCTGGGTTTTTCATATCACACAGTGGCCCACCAGATGTGGACTCTTACACCCATCAAGTTTATTCATCTCACCTTGTGTTCAGGGATGATGACATTTGTAAGCAAATAGTGGTATTTTTACCATATATTTCAATCCCTATCACTTGAATAGACTGTTTTGCTCCATAGTTGTTGTGTTTCCTGGTATGATGGAAGCCATATCCAAGCTTTGATCGAGACTAACAAGTCCCAGAATCCATGACAATAATACTTTTGGATTTTGCATTCATATGCTCTAAAATATAGAATATAAACATCCTGCCATACTATTCCAGTCTTCATCTCACCTGCTTGTCTATTTGAAACACAAGCAGAGTGTAACCATGTGTTTCTTATTTCAGGCTGTGCTACTACTGTGTTGGTGACAGGAGCAGGAGTTGGAGAGATGGTTCTGCAGTTACTGGTTGGGTCGGTAAGTGTGCAAGATACAGTATAAGCAGCCTGCTGGGTATAAGCTAAGGGTTGAATCATGTAGTCCTTCCAAATGATGTTGGGCTGCAACCAGTGGCAAACTGTGACCCAATTTGGCGTCCCAGCCTATAGTTTTAGAAGCTCTGCTCTTCACATCTGAAGGACCCCAGAAGGAACACAGAGATGTTTCATCACTGCATATGCAGCTATAAAGATATCTGGATGTTTCTCCATACCCCTGCACTCTTCACTGGCTAGTAAATGTTGGGTTGTCTGCAACAAGTAAATATGGGTTTGGAGAGGGAGTAACGTTGTTGCTCAAGGTCAGTAGACAATTCTGACTACTGCAGTGACAAAAGAAAAAGAAGACACAGGCATAAGTCACTTAGTAAAGCTATATTGATTGAAGCCACAGTGGTGACATACACATGCACAAGTCTTTAGTGTAAATTGTTCATCTCTTTTCAGCAGATGTATTCTGCTGATAGAGGCAGAAGTGATTCTGTGCATACAGCAACATTATGCAGTGCAGCTGTGTGCAGCAGCAGCTAGTTGTTCACATGTGTTGCACAATATTGCTATTCTACTTTGTAGTTGTGTAGTGCTGCTGCAGTGTATCTCCACATGCAGATATTTATGTTACACAAAGGAGATGTTGAATTGCATCTACTATTTAGAGGTCTTTATAATTTCCATCCAGATGAACCAATGCAAAATTTGCACACCCACGTCATAATGACATCTGACAAATTATCATAACCATTCCCAGGAATTGCATCTTAAGAAGGAATACAGTTGCCCTATACAGTTGTTTTGGCCTGCAACACCCAGAAATTTCAGCCAGTTTACCAGCTGTTACGATTTCTGGGAGTCGAAGGCCAAAACATCTGGGGACCCACAGGTTGAGAACCAGTGCCGTACACCAAGTCACACCAGTGGTCCTCTAGCTCAGTATTGGCTAATGAATTGGCAGTAGTTCTTCAGGTGCTTCTTGCCTGGAGATGCCAGAAGTTTGAATTTGCCTGCAAAACCAGTCATCTACTGCTGAGCTTCAGCCCATCCCAACATATTATGCAGTGTAGCAGATCATTATTGAATAGATAGGAGGGTTGGAGAGCATATGCCCACCCAAAGGTTGTAAGACTAAGTATCCCCACCATTCCTGGCCATTAATGTTAACTGGAGTTGGTCAGAGCTATAGTTCAGGTTTTTAAAAGTCACAAATTCTCCAGCCCAGTACCAGTTTTATGGGACTAGAAAAACACTCTTACTAGGTTATTTACTTCTGCAAGCACTATTCATATTTTCCAATCTATCTGTGGCCATTGGTTATGTTGGTCAGGGTAGATGAAAGTTGTAGTCCAACAAGTTAAAAATGAGAGACCAGCTCATAAAGGAAACCATTTCATACATGCTTATTATCAGAAGCTGAACAGTAGACTTCTTCAGCTGGAAGTCTTTCCCTGGCTGGTGGAAACCCCAAGGAAAAAGATGGCATTTGCCCCTTTCCCTTGGAGGTCAGAAAATCAGTCCCAAATAACCTGCTCAAGGGAAACAGATTCTCCATAGCCTCAGCAGCATTTGCTGGAGGGATTTAACATTGTTATTTCTCTGGCTTGAAAGCATATTATACTAGTGTGTTGCTGTTGTGAGTTTCTGGAGTTGCAGAACATCAGCTTTGTTTTTCTTTGTTGACAGATCATTCACGATCAGGGCAGTTACAGTTTCCTGGTCTGTGGAACCATCTTTGGAGCCTTGGCCTTTACTTTCTACATCTTCCTTCTATTCTTTCACAGGATGCACCCACAGCCCCAGTCAGGTAAGAAGTGCCAGCTCATTGACGCCCTCTTACACTTTTAAAAAGAAAGGAAGGGGAGGTCTACATGTTACAGTGGAGTGGGCTGGAGAGTTCCGAGGAGGAGAAAATGCAAGGAAATGTGTATTTTACAGCTGCTTCCTGTCATTTCTTCCTGCTTGGATGGGCCCACAGTGTTCCAGTATCAAACACCCATTTACTTTCTTTACTCTTGGAAGTAGAGTTCAGGGAAAATGAAGCATATTGCATAGACAGGAAGTGTGTGGGGGATATCATAAAATGTGTTGAAAGTCTGAAGAAGCAAAATAAATGAGCAAACAGTAGTTGGCTTTCTTTGCTGAACTCAGGAATACAGAATCATTTATGGAGATACCTACTATTGCTATTTTAACTAAATGATGGAGCCATCCCAAGACATTTTGCTGCCTGAATCGAAGCAGCGTCTGCCCCACCCAATTTTCCATAGTTTAAGGTGTTGCCTACCCAAGCCAGCCCTGGTATTTTGATGCATAAGTGCTTCTGGTCCCCCTTGGAAGTAAAATAGCGAACAACTACATGCTCAAAACACCCCGGGTCTGTTGCCTTGGACCCAAATTTTATTGGCAGGCATAACTGTGGCAATCTACTCAGAAGTAGAAACAGGGTGACAACAGAGGTATGGTGGGTGCAGGTATTGTGATGATAACCAAAAGCTGTCTCCACCTCCTGAGGACCTTAGCAAGGTGGCTTTAGCTGGAATCCTGTTAGTGGCATTTATAAACATAGTTATAGCTTATGTGCTATTTTTGTATGGGGTGCAAGAACTAATCTTTAGCTCTTTTGAGGTTTAACAGCTTCCCCACCCCAGCAGATTTTAAGCCCTTGGAGTAAGTGTTACTGTACCTGATAGTTAACAGTGGTGAGAGGATGAAGCTGGGGCAGCTCAGACAATGAAGATGCAGCTGGTTTAGTCTTCAGAAAGGATAAGATAGGTGTACTGTATTTATATATGCACTTGTCTTGGCCTTCCTCTTTTCCCAGAGATCAAACCATCTTTATCTTCAGGATACTCTCCTGAATCTCTCCATCCCCTTGCCATAAGTAAGGAGCAGCAATTCCTCCCAGTCCCAAGAGCAAACACAAAACTGTGGAGCATTTTGCTGTGCCTGGTTATTTTAGGATCTTGGCCTCTTTCTCATTATAGCCACAGCTTTTGTAAGCATCCCTGCTATACCCAACTCAGAACAGTGAGTCATGTAAGTGTAACAACTCTTTATGCCACCATAAGTCACCAACAGGATCCCAGCCTTAGGATGCTTCTTTGTCAATGCTACTAAAGCAAGTTCTGATAAATTACAAATATTCAGGGGGTATAATTCACCCTGGCTCGATGCCACACTCTCCCATCAGCTGTACTCAAAGGCCGCTACCAGAAGATCTCTTTCCCAGAGAAACTCTGCCCCTATGATTCGGATCATATAGAAACAATAGAACATGTGCTCCTCCAGTGCCCGTTCTACAAGGATATCCGTGCCAGGCTTATCTTACCTCTGATATACAAGTACCCAGGCTAGTCAGGACAATATATACCTCCCTGCTACTTGTAGGTACAACCTACAATGTTGCAATATTTTGTGCAGCAGCATATAAAATCTGTCAGGGGATGACTGGTCCCAAAAGTTAACTGTGTATCCAGTAGTCATCTTCCTTGAATCTATAATTGGCTGATAGACCCGTGCATTGTATGTTTTTACCCTGTTTACCCTTCTGCTCCCTCACCCCATATTGTGCTTTAGTATTAATATTTACATTTTAAATGTACTAAACGTACCAAGCTCATATGAAATTGTGACTTTTACTTCCTGTGCCGGTCTATGACCGAAATAAATGATTTGATTTGAAGCAATGGTTATTAGACAAATGAATGAACAAAGCCATTACATCTCCTACTCTGCTACAAATATATTTCAAAGTGAAAATACATGGGTTTTTTTTTCTTTTGGGGAATATTCACCTTGGAACAGTGGTCATAGATTGCTAGGAAGAAGCAAAATATCAGTATAAATCCCAGTTGCAATCCAAATGTAAACCAATGCTATACAATTCTGTATTGCAAGCACAAATTTCACACAATGAATCAATTGAAGATAAATGTTTGTCAAAGAATAGATAGTACCAGTATCTGGCCATTTCTCTTCAATCGATTCATTGTGTGAAATTTGTGCTGTATGAAGCAGCTGTTGATGGATGGAAGGAGTGGAAGACATTTTACCTTCTTCTTTATTGAACGTCTGTGAATAGGTTTTATTGTTTATTTTTAAATGGCAGTTGACATCCTGTTTTGCAGATATAGATCTGTCACCTGACAAGTCACCACCCATAACTGAACCTGGACTTTATCAGAGCTAAATGAAGCCTTGAGTTTGTATTTGGATCAAGCACAATGTCACTCTCCAATTGAAAGAATTGCTCTCACCGCCTGTTTTCAAACTACCTGAATTTTCTACAATCAAACTTGTTGGATATGACTTGTTCCCATCAACCAGTCATCCATTACCAGAGAAGGTTCACTGCAGCAGGAACTAAGAGAAAAACTGCAAAATTCTTGAAGGGCTGAAAATTTTGATACCTGAAAGCATAAACTCCTCTGGTGCACTCCTCTATGTCCGTCCAGGAGTGCAGGTCATGGGGAAAATGTATTGATGTCATTTTACAGGCCTCAAGTGGGGGGTCTCCTAGGTTTTTATATTCACTAAACAGGAGGCAGCTATAGGTATTGGGCATAATTTCCTTATTTGGTAAACTGCAAACTATTTGCTACTGGGTAATTTTTAAAAGCCCTCTAATCCCAGGTCTTTGATACAGCCAACAAGATTAAGAAAAATGCAGTGAATCGCCCAATCAAATTGTAATGCTGAAATCTCACGGTTCTCGGATGGGATTTTGCTGCGGCCACACAGTGGGATGTATGCTAGCTTGAGCTGTGTCGACATTTCAGAATTAGCACCTTAGAATGAATAAAATCTGTGGGCTGCCTTATTAGGCAGAACAAACTAACTCCTGAAGTATATGAAGCCAAATGTCAAGGCCTTTCCATTTGTGCAATATAATAGGTGCCTTCTAGGAGCAGCACTTTTGAGAGGTACTGAATGTTCAGATCATGGTGGTCATTTTTATGACTACTATAAATGAAGGTATTGGGATAGTCCAAGATAAGAGCTTTAGCAGAATTAAGTTGGTTTTGTTGCAAATGCTGACCCACGGATATACATGTGTATGTATATAAAGGAATGTTTTAATATTGTTCTCGTCGCATGAACTCGTGGAGTGACTTTTAAGATGGGACCTAGCAACTTCACTCAAGCAGAGCTATTTTTCCCCCAAGAGGCTTGTTGCACTACTCATTTCAAAATTGTACGTTTATACTAAATTTGTGTTGCCATTTGGCTTTACAGATTGCGATGTTGCATGGGTATGCACCCTCATTTTTGATTTTCATGTCATCCAATTAATATACATCTTCCTTGATTACAGAGCTTGTGTGTTCTTGGGGCCTTAAGGTAAATGGACACTGACTTTTTTCTAAGGGACCGTTTGTGCCTGCTGGTCAGTGGAAGTTTCAGATTAGGCTACAGAACCAGGTGGACATTAATCGGATCAGCAAAACATGGTCTTATGTGGTCCTGAGTAAAGCAACTTCAGTAAAACAGATGATTGGAGCTATAGCTGTTAAGAATTATAAAGAACAGGCAGAAGCCAAAGAGAGAGAGAGAAAACCTCTCCTGGTTTGCAGCAAACCATGCCTGCCATTTTGGGTAAAACAATAAAAACATATTTCTCCATAAATTAAGATTTTAAGCTTTTAGCTATATCCCATCTGCAAGGAGATAGACTGGCATAAGACCAACTTTACACCAACTTGTTCCTGTAACAGTATTTTAAGGAGTTTAAAATGTGACGTTCTATGTAAAAGAACAATTAGAAGTATGTATTTTGAAATCAAAATTGATGGGAATTCTGGGATTATTCTAATGGAAATCATGTATATTTTATTAGAGCGAAGTCATTGAATGTGTGTAGCATAAAACCTTATCCTGCCAAGTAATTGGCAGTCATTCCACAGAACAACTGACTTTTTGTCCTCTGCCCATTCTGTCCATTTTTTTTATGTCAGGAGCGACTTGAAGAAACTGCAAGTCGCCAAAGGACAGCTGGGAAAACTTAAATTTGGCACCCAAGAATTTGCATTGGCATGGCATGCTGCATTGGATGCCTATCAAACACACTTCTCAGAATAAAATTGTTGTGATGGCTGCAGTATTTTAGTTTTAAAGAATGTGTGAGGAAAGAACGTTGGTACAAACCTTAAAACGGAAGGAAGGGAAGAGGGGATCTAGGCCTAAATCCAGTTGATAGCCCCAAATAGAATAGACCTATGGAAAATTGCCATAACAGATTGCTATTAATTCACCACATCTAACATAGTGGGCATTGATTGGCTATGGGCCCTAGATCAGAAGCCATCAAAATTTTTAAGTGGGGAGGGTCATAGTCCCTCAGACTCTTGGGGGGGCGGACAATAGTTTGAAAAAAAACCACAAATGTGTTTGCAGACTGCACATATTTAATTTGCAGTGCAAAAAAATGAAATACAATGTTTCCTTGCTACTTTGCGGTTTGTTTATTGCGAACTCACTGTTTCACGGATTTCAAAAAATATTAATTTAAAATATATATCATGGTATGTTTGCTGTTTTATGGGGTTTTGCTACCGCCACTCTCCAAGGCCCTTTTCCTCCTCAGTCCTCCCTCTCTTCCTCCAGCCTTGAAGGGCCTTTCCTTCCTTTCCTTTCATTCACTTTATTTTAAGTTTATAAACACATAAAATAGTGTATAACTACTAAAATAATGTATAAATATTTAAATAGAGTATCCCTATATCGCGGTTTTTCAACCTAACCCCAGCAATAAGTGAGGGAACACTGTAATACAATATTTAAAATGAAATACAGTTTAACCAACATAATGGCACCAGTATTTCAATGGGAGGTTTAGGCCTCTTTTTGGCTGATGAGATAAGTCAAGTTAATTAAGATTATTATTGTTGTGTGCCCCCAGTGGCACAGTGGGTTAAACCCTTGTGCCGGCAGGACTGTTGACCAACAGGTCAGAGGTTCAAATCTGGGTGAGAGAGGGTCGAGCTCCTTCTGTCAGCTCCAGCTCCTCATGCAGGGAAATGAGAGAATCCTTCCACAAGGATGGTAAAACATCAAACATCTGTGCAACATCCTTGCAGACGGACAGTTTTCTCAAACCAGAAGTGACTTGCAGTTTCTCAAGTCGCTCGTGACGAGGAAAAAAATTAGGGCAACCCTAAGCCTAAAGTTTAGGGTGGGGGCTGGGTTAATGATTTTGAAGGGCCAAATCTGGCCCATGAGCTTTGGTTTGGGGACCCCTGCCCTTTACCCATAGATTAGATTCAGCACTATGCTTGTTAGTTCAGTCTGGTAAATGCAGGCTCAAGTGTTGGGTGTAAGCAGTCACGCACCCATCTCCTGAGTGCCCAGTATCCTTGGGAACATAGAACTCCTGGTCTAAAAGGAGATACCATCTTTGGTAGATTGCCAGGCCCATGTGATTTCATCTTGAGTGATTTCATCGAGACTTGAAAGTGTTGCATCCAACTCATTGGGGGTGGGGCAGTTACAGAGAGGCTATTTCTGAAAACAAAATGTGTTGGGCTGACATGTTAGTTCCTCCACTCAGATTTCAACAGTCACACATATTTTGGACAGCGTAAAAGAAACAAACCAATAAAAGCTAAATAAGAAAGGATTAGAAACAGGCTCCCTAAGATAGGATTTCTGAACTGAATTCTGATACTTGTAGCCATTGATGGCTGCATCTGTGCCTTTTGGAGACAAATGAGAATTCTTCACAAAAAATAGACACTATTTGCATTCAAAATTTAAAAAAAGTTATACACCTAAACATTTAAAACAGGCTGTCAACCACAGACAGTGTGGGTTTAAACAATACTTCAGAGTTACACAATCACAGTGTATATAAACTATATTGCATTCACGATTTCTTTCCACTACAAAAGAGAACGGCATTCAGGATTACAATTTTGTTAAAAAATATTTATTTAAAAAAATACAACTGTTTTGCAAGTCTGATTGCACATACATATTAACATGATTTGCTACAATGTTTAAAGCCAGTTTATGTTATTATACAAAGTAATTTTTGTCAGGTCTTAAAATATTTAACGTTCCCTCAAAATTGCTTTTTTTAAAAACTGCCACAATTTTTTTTCTTTTTGCACAGAAGACTAAACAATAGAAAAAACACCAGATTCTTCACGAAAGACCTTCATTATGTTTTGATAGGCAACAAATAAATACACCAACCATTAAAAGCAAACCAATCCATGAAACAGCATGACCCACCGTGCAGTCCCTGACTGAACACCTTATATTGTAGAATTCATGGTTAAATTTAAAGCATGTTCCTTTTAAAAAAAAATATTTCCCAACATTTTCTTCCCTTTCTAACCAACATCATGAAGGTCCTCCTAAATATCTTATTCAGAGGTGTTTTTGGTCAAAACAATAACACTGAAACGTCACTTAGAACTTTGGCTATTTATGCAACTGCATTACACACCAGCATCATTTTAACAATGGCATCGATATACTGGATATATAAAAAGATAAAACATTTTCAATGGTTAAAAAAAATGAACAAAACTTGAAGAAACTAATTTCTTGCAACTAACTCCACACGACTATTGTAACAATAGGCTAAATATTTGGAAGATATTAAGAAACCAGACAATATAGCCCTGCATGGATGTCCTGCAACATCTATGCAACCTGTAATGTTCAGCAATCTATTTCAGTGAATCTGAGAGACATATTTTCTTGTTGAGATTTTGGCTACTGGATTCATTCAGCAATTGGAAGAAGACGTGGTTCTCAGGTGCACTGAAACAGACTCCCAGATATTTTAGGTTGCACAGATGTTGCAGGACATCCATGCAAAGCCAAGAACCATTCCACTTTCTGCAGTGGGGCACAAATGCTTGCTCAAGGACAGGTGGGTGATGACTTGAACTTAGACGTGGTTTTTCCTCTCCAAGAAATAGTGCAAAAGCTTAACGAAGGGAGCAAGGCATTCCAAGCGTAGGGCCTTTTCTTTCTGCTAGCCTAGAAGGTGATACCATCTGCAGTACAGACAACACTGTGATCCAAACATAACTTTCTTCGCTTCTTCCTTCCTGTGCTATTTAGCCTGGAGGAGAATCACATCTCAGTAAGAAAGTGAATAATTAAGGCTGTTCTACTTTTTCTGGCTAAAGGATTCTTCTAGGAGCACTAACCAAATTGTTAGGGGAAGAAGAAATTAACTATGTTAGCTTACTAGTAAAAGAGCAATGGCAGGGACACCATCTACATCGGGGTGGGCTGACTGCAGTGGCTGGACAGAGTTGTTGATTTTTTTTTAAAAAAAAAGCTCAATTTTTTTCAATCAACTTCAAAAAGATTTCAAAGCATACACATATATCCTTGTTAAATAAAAGCCTCCATGCACACACCCGCTTGTCAAATAGACTACACACCCAGGAAAAGGACTTTATGTAATAAAGATGTAAACCAGATGTCAAGTTCCTGTTGATTTTACTTATTGAGCAAAGGGTCTAAAACAGATCTACATATTTCCTGAAGATGTTGAGTGACTGGGGAAAAATTGAAAAACTTGTTCACAATGAAGTGGTGGGAAATGTGCCCAGCAGGTGGCCAATGTGGCCCGCAACCTTGCGCAGATAGTATACACCTACTTGAGATCATGCAGGTCCTCCAACCACATCTCTTCTCCTCAAGGTGCCTCTAAATCATATATATGTTAATTGACTGGCTTTCCCACTGCCCTCTCACTCTTCTCAACCTCTAGATTTCCCTTGCATATTCTTCCATGATGAAGAAAAGTATTAACTGAGAAAACAAACAGAAAACAAAAAGTTTGCTACTGTACTTATCACAAGCACTGTGATGTACATAAGGCCATCTGGTAACACTGCAATAAAATACAAATGAAATTTTTACAAATTATGTAGGACAACATTTTTCCGTTTACAAAGTATTCATGAAAAGACATCCTCAAACACTTAGCATTTAGAAGTGGGTGCAACTGAACAGCAAGAATGAAAGTCAACAATGTTACTGAGAGTTTCAAAACTTATTACCAAAGAAATCGCACAGCTCCAAAGGCATCCTAGAAACCCCAAATATTCACCTCACCATGTTTTGCTCTACTATTATATCAACTACAAGAAACACCATATTATAAAGATCATCCAGATGTGAAGACAGACTGAAAACAGACATTTCCAATTATTAATCTGGTCTTCTTTTTAATGAAATTCACAGCTACAATATGTTCAGTGTCTGAGATGTTTTCAAAAGGGGAATAAGACCAATTTGCAAAGAAGTGGTTGCTTTTGAGCTAAGCACTGTATATAAAAGATTTCAAAATAAATAATGTTTTTTTCAAATTTGACAACAATTAAAAGACAAGTTCACTCATTCATATTAAGTGCTATTACTAAGGATCACAGAAAAGAAAACTGAAAAGATGTTTTTCTTTTCAAGATTGAATATTAGTCAAGTAAACCATCACTTGGGGATGGAGAACATTTCAGCTTCTAGGCCAAAGGTTCCCCAACCTGGCTTATATCATGGAGTAACAAAAATAATTTCAGTCATTTGGATTATTAAATGATATGCACCAATGAATGGAGAATGTCACACGTGAACCCATTCCCAGATGAGTTTAAGACACTTTGGGAGAAAATCACACCATATCAGATAGTTTTAAATTTATATTACAACAGATAGACCAAGGATAGCATAACAAATAGAACTAGAAATCCTGAAAGTGCAAGATACTTCAAAAGCTGCAGTTACAAAGTGCAGTACATGTCATGTATATATAATAAATACACAATACCCATATAGGTCCTTTATATTATATTGCCTCTTATGCCAATTTCCCCCCAAACATTTGGATTAGCCTCCTCCGTTTGATTGGTATTATTCTATACCTATGGGAAGGTGGGATGAGTGTTGGGGAGAAATGGAGAATCATGGAATTTGTTCTTTCATTATAAAGAGTGTTTTACACTCAAATTTTGCAAATAGCAGCAAAGCCCTCACTGCTGGCATAACAGATTTCAAAAACTAGTCCAAAGTGGCATTCAAGGAAAAGGAAGGCCAAGATGTCCACTGGGATTGCATAAAGGCTCTTGCTTGACAGTTCTTTGGATGAGTCAAATTAAGCCTACATAATTTTATGACACAGAGACCATTCACATTTTAGTGAGATTTTTCTATAGTTTGAAGAGAGTTGAATAGCCATGACGATAGCAATTTCAATAGTTATGCATTTTGCGAACTGAACTTCTTTTGACACAAACAGTCTGAGCCAGGCAACTTGAAATGTGCAGTTGTAAAGGCAGGTACTATCAGTATGGGATTGTTTGGATAATGAAGAAAAATATACTGTATAGTTGGCACACTTATCTTCCTTCAAATTCAGTAACTCATCCTCATTCTTACTTATTTTCTCAAAGAAGATGGGACTAGAAACTTTTATGATGCTCTATTGAGTGAATGTGCTTACTAGCTAGATTTCCTATTTTGAAACAGCACAATAGTGATGATGAGAAAAGTAAAAGGACAACTAAAGCCGATATTGCTTGTTTCCCCTTCCACCCAACCAAGCACTAAAACCAGACAGAAAACAAGGAAGTCTCTTCAGTGGACAGTTGGCAATACAATGATCGGTCTCACTTTGTGCTCACTGACATGAGTAATGAAAAAGTCACCAAGAAAATACGTGTAGAACAAAAACACTCAATGAAACTGACAGGAAAAAGTGACTTTGGAAATGTGCAGTCCTGAAACATCAGGGAAACCATAGGTTCAAAAACAAACAAACAAACAAATGATGATTTATACACCAGGCCATCATCTATCTCAGTCCATGCTTACTGCCATTTGGAAAGGGATGCGTAAAAGAAAACCTATTATTATCAAGACGTAAGCTTTTGAAAGATGCTCTTTGAATCTTTGAATGGACCAGCATCCTCTCCTTTCACTTTTCAAAGACTGTGGTGTTACACAAACTTACACTAAAACAAGTCACATTGGAATCAATAGCATGTCTGAGTAAACATACAGTGTACATATGTTTTGTGAATAACAAGAACTCCATTCTTTATCCCACCACACTCTTTTCCCAGAATAACATGTACTCATACGCAAGAACTGAGCAACTATGTCAAGTGTGTTTACATAACTGATCATGAATAAAGAATTTATGTGTGTTAACTCCAGGGTTTGCCCAGCTCCTAGTTAAAAGAAGAGTGCATCAATACAACAAAGCAGATACTGAATTAGGTCAGATGATGTATTCTCATTTGCTCCCTCCTTCCATTGCTGATTACATTGTGGTTTAATTATACTAGCATTTGTCATTATACAAACATGGGAAATTCAAATCAATACTACATTCCAATGGTCTCTAGAAGACCATTTGTCATTTCTCATTGAGGGAAATGATGAAAGAAAGGGGAGGAAATCCTTACTACAAAATCTACAAACTTGAAATATAAATTTTAGTTGATTGAGCATCCCTTAGTATTTTCCTTTTTAATGGCAAAATGTCTGCTATATATTGTTCTGTAAAATGCAATAACAATGTGACTGAAGTGGATAGATGAATGATATAGGATGTCCTAAAGATTCTGAATGATGAAATACAACCCATTACACACTTGGATGGCACCATTACTGCCAACTTGATAGGCTATGAACATTCTTTCTCTATTAGAAAAACTAGGAATAGAACTAAAGTATCATTAATTACGAAAGAAAACTCAGTAACACTCCAGAGTGACTCTGTTGTCAGCAAAATACAAATAAAAAGAATCAGACATTCATGATATCAATCATAATCAAAAATATGGGTAATTACAGATATTTAAAACAGTTATGTTGTGGAAAGGAAAACTTACATGAAAATAGTAAGTTCTTTCCTTACTTGTATGCAGTTGAATGACAATCTGAAAATATATTTTTGGAATGGATATTTCCTTACTGGGGGAGTGGGGTCCTGGCAGGAAGCAATCAATCAATCAATTATTTATTTGTGGCATTTATATGCTGCCTTTCTTACCCCAATGGGGACTCAGAGCGGATTTACTCAAGTGGATTACAGGCAAGAAAACTTGGAAGGTTGCTTAGGTGAAGGGCTGATGGCATAAAATCACAATGACAATGAAAGAAGAGGAGAAAAAGCCAAAAGCCAGAGAAGAACAAGCTGCCTTTTAAAAACTAAGCAATAACTTATGCCTTTATAATCAGATTTTTTCAGAATTCTTTACTTTCAGATGTGCATTTGAACAAAAATGGAAATTTTCAGAAAAAGATGCATTGGTCAAAATGTTGGCTCCCGACAATGTTCAGCCCTGAATGGAAATAATCCGTCAAGAAACCGATGACCATCTGTTATAAACTCTCAAATGACTGATATCTTTAAGAGGCAGAGACAAAGATGTGTCAGGTATGGGGAACCTGAGCTTTGAGGGAGATCATGTTCCCAACCTGTCATGAGGCTGCAGCGACCTTTGGCCCAGTTCCTGGAGTGACCTTGGCCATGTGTGCTTGGAATTGCTGAATCAGCCTGGGAGTGGAGTAACTTCCAGGTGCCAGAGAGGGAAGTGAGGTAACTCCTCCTGGCATGGACATTGGACATTTGGACTCGTGACGTCACTCATGTGACCCTGGGGTCATGCCCCTATGGACTACTGGGATTGCTGATTCATCGGAGCATGATGACACCCTGCTTGGACATTGCATTGGGTAGGGGAGGGGCTACCGGGGTATATAAGGTGTGTTTGGGTGGCGGGCCGGCGCTTTAGCTTCACAGGTGGTGTACCTTCAATAAAATCGTGTTGGACCAGAACGACGTCTGAGTGTGATCCCTACCGAGTATTGAGGAGTCGTTACAGAAGCTAAAGCCCCGGGCCGACTATCCCAGCGATGGCGAGGTTGGCGTGGAACGAGGAGAAGTATCTGGACAGCTGGATTTTGGAGGATAATGAAGAAATCCGGAGAACTCAAGAGTGGGAGTGGACCACTCTTGACCAGGTGGGAAGTCCAGATGCATCCCGAGAGTTGGCAGCCCAGGAGAGGAGACTCCGTGAAGGAGAGCAGCTGTGGCAAACTCGAGTGGATGAGATGATGGCGAGTCGAGCTAAGGAGAGGAGTGAGGCTCAGCAATCGGAAGTGCGCAGGGGGCTATCCGAGCGGCGGAGTACCGAGAGGCTCGCGTGGAAGACCAGGCGGTGGAGTGCAAAGGCGCTCGTCTGGAAGGGATCCAAGAAGATCGTGAGAAGCGGTCTCAGAGAGAGCTGTTGAACCTGGCAACAGGAGGTGGTAGTGAGACCACCGGGCCGAGCCACCATCTGAGATTGGAGTGCTGAGCTGCAAAGTGGAGGCAATGGTGCAGATGGTAAGCCGGATGACCCAGAGATGGGATGAGAGGGACCAGAGAGAGTCGATGTGGCAGGCCCGGGAGGTGGAGACTTCACCTATTACTCCTGGATGGACGGGGCTTTCAATGAGCGTCCTAGATCTCCTTCGGGAGTGAGGAATCAAAGCTGTAATCGAGAGAATCCAATCCCGGAGTGTCCTAGATCTCCGTCGAGAGTGAGGATGATGGGAGAGGATTGCCAGAGGAGTCCCAGAGCCCAACCAGCAGGGTTGGGAAGAGGTATTACTAGGCCGAGAAGTTTGCCTGGCCCGAGAATGACTTCTCAAGAGTTTGGAAGCCGGATGAAAAAGAGCCATTGCGTGTGGAATTTGAAGGAGAGGCATCCAAAGTGGCGTTCTTTATCGCAGCAGTACAAGACCATATGGAAGATTATGGACATTTGTACCCCAGTGAAGGCAGCCAAGTTAGAGCTATTGGGGCTGTGTTTAAAGGTCGAGCTGCCGAGTGGTATGTACAGTGCCACGATCGAAGAGATCCCTGCCTGGGGTCAGTGAGGAGGTTCTTGCTGGCTATCAAGAACAGATTTCGAGATCCTTTGGAAAGGATCAAAGCGAAGGAGGCGTTAAGGTGCTTGACCCAAGGTGCCAGATCGGTAACTGAATATGCCGAAGAATTTATGGGTCTCGCCGGGAAAGTAGCGGAGTGGTCGCAAGCTACCCTGCTGGAGCTGTTTAAAGATGGGTTGCGCAAGGAGATCCTGGAGTGGTGTCTTCACCGCGATGACCCGGGGGACATCGACAGGTGGATTCAACTAGCTGGCAATGTAGAAGGGATCTTGGCCCAGGTGCAGAGGCGGCGTACCCAACCGATGAGGTCGCGAGGCATGGGTCGTGCCTGGAGTGAAAGCAGACCTAAAGGTGCCGAAGCTAAGCGGGTCGGCGACAGTCGTCCCAGTGGCAGCAAGAAAACCCCATTGAGTCGAGTCCGCTGCTATGCTTGTAACCAGTCCGGACATTATGCTTATCAATGCCCCCAGAAGCCGGCAGTGAGCTGCCGCTAAGGCTGCAGTGATGGACAATGTTGAAAGCTCTAAAGTTGGGGTGAGAAATAATATTCAATGTGTGTTGGGATTGGTTAAGGGGGATCTTGTTGTAAAAAAGGAAGCTTTAGTAGATTGTGGATGTTCAGAAAATATCATGTCTCCACAGTTAGTAGAAGAGTTGGGTGGGGACACAAAACCCTTGAAACTCCAGTCACCTTCAAACAGTTAGATGGGACAATGATTGAAGGGGGTCCTTTCTCTGTGGGGACGAAGGGGTTAACTGGACGAGTGGGGCCATGGGAAGGAGAAATTAATTTTGTTATGGCTCCCATAAAAGGGCATGAGGTGGTGTTGGGTATGCCCTGGTTAGAAAAGGTGAACCCCAAGATTGACTGGAAGGCGGGGACGGTTCAGTGTGCCCCTAATGTTGAGAAGGGTGTCAGCAAAGAAGTGAGAGGAATACCCCAAGAATATTGGGACTACGCTGACGTGTTTAACCCTAAATTAGCCCAAAAGCTTCCACCTGTTAGGAACGTGCAATGCAGCATAGAAGTGAAAGAGGGGGCGGTTTTACCCAAGCCAAAAATCTATGCGATGACAGTCAAAGAAAAGGTCGCATTAAGAGAACAAATAGATGATTATTTGAAGAAAGGGTTTATCAGACGATCGGAATCCCCTTTGGCCGCACCAGTGTTGTTTAGGGAAAAGAAAGATGGGAGACTGAGATTGTGCATTGATTATAGGGGTTTAAATGCCATTAGTACGACAAACTGCTACCCCTTACCGTTGATTAAGGATCTATTGGGCCTGTTGGGAGGTTGTAAGTTTTTACAAAACTGGATTTGATTGACGCATTCCATATGATTCGTGTGAAAGAAAGTGACCAATGGAAGACAGCGTTCTCGTGCCCTCTCGGAGTATACGAATGGCTCGTAATGCCATTCGGTTTAGCGGGGTCGCCAGGCCTGGGTATGCAGTTAATCAACGAGGTGTTCCACCCCCGTTTGTCTAAGGGGGTGTTCGTGTCTTTAGACGACATTGTGGTAGCGACCAGTACGAGAAAGAGCATGTAAAGTTAGTGCGCGAGGTGTTGGAACGGTTGAGGCAAGCGAGTTTATTTGCAAAGTTGAGTAAATGTGAGTTTAGTAAAAATCAGATTGATTTTTTAGGGTACAGGATTGGCGAGTGGGGTGGCTATGGATCCGGCTAAGGTGGAGGACGTGTTGAGCTGGGAGGCTCCGCGCACACGCCGGCAGTTGCAGGCTTTTCTAGGGCTAGCCAATTTTTACCGGACTTTTATTCCGGGGTTTGCTGTGATAACCCTCCCGCTTACTGAGCTGTTGAGAACGAAGGGTAAAGGGGAGTCCAGAAAGGTCAAGTCACCAGGTGCGGTATTAGACTGGACTCAAGATTGTCAGAAAGCGTTTGTTAGATTGAAGAGGGCTTTCACTGAGGGCCCTTTATTGCTACATCCGGATGTGAATCAACCTTTTGTAGTTCAATGTGACGCCTCCGCTTGGGCTTATGGGGGTGCACTGTTGCAGGAGGATGGTCAGGGGAAATTGCGACCTTGTGCTTATTTTTCAAAAAAGTTTGGGGAGCATGAACGTAAATGGCCTGTGTGGGAGAAGGAGGCATTTGCAGTGAAAACCGCGTTGGTGACCTGGCGTCAGTTTTGGAAGGAGCAGCGTTCCCATTTGTGGTTATGACGGATCATCAGAATTTGGGTTATTTACGTAACCCTCAGAAGTTGTCCCCAAAACTAGTAAGGTGGTCGCAATTTTTCAATAGATTCAATTTCAAGTTGCAGCATATCAAGGGGAAGGAAAATATAGTGGCAGATGCTTTATCTAGATATCCAAGTGTAGGAGCAGGTGGGCTGCACAAAGAAGGAGAGGTTTTTTCCAAAGAGCAGTGGGGTTGTGCAGTGCAGACCCGGTCTCAGAAGGGGTTGGAAGTTAAAGAAGAAGGGGAAGTAGTGGATGAGTGGAGTTTAGAACTACAAGAAGGATATGCAGGGGACTTGTGGTTGATGGAACATGAGAAAGAGTGTGTGAAATTGAGAGGGTTGTGGATGGTAGGAGGTAAGGTGTATGTGCCTCAGAAGTTGAGGAGAAAGGTGTTGGAGATGCATCATGATTATAAGACTGCTGGACATTGGGGGGTCACCAAGACCATGTTGGCTATTAAGAAGAGGTACTGGTGGCCAGGTATGAAGGTGGAAATCCGGCACCATGTAGCAAGTTGTGAAGTGTGTGCTAGGAATAAGGTTCCCGCTGCCCGGCCGCAGGGGTTGATACAAGTGGTTGCTGATCCAATAAGGCCGTGGACACATGTTAGTACCGATTTTGTTGGGGAGTTGCCGTCAAGCAGGGGATATCGGTATATTTGGACTGTTATAGACATGTTTTCTAAACAGGCTCATTTTATTCCGTTGAGGGGGTTGCCATCGGCGGAGCGATTGGCTGGGTTGTATGTACAGCATGTTTATAGGTTGCATGGTTGCCCAGAACAGGTGTTGAGTGATAGAGGTGTCCAGTTTACGGCTCGGTTTTGGGGCAGGTTTTTGGAGGAGCTAGGGGCTCAAAGGAAACTGACGTCTGGTTATCATCCCTGCTGTAATGGGGCTGCGGAGAGAGTGCAGAAATCTTTGGGGACCTATTTAAGGATTTTCAGTAATCAGGAACAAAATAATTGGTCCGATCTCCTTCCTTATGCTGAGGTAGCTTACAACAGTTCCATCCATTCTTCTACCGGGAAATCGCCCTTTGAGATTGTTTATGGGCAAGAGGTGGCCCCTTTGCCGCAGCTGGTGGAGATAGAAGGGGGAGAGAGCAAGGGGGAGTGGAGAGTGCGAGCTGAAGGAATGTGGAAAGAAGTTACAGAGGCGTTGAGAAAGGCACAGCGCTCCTATAAGCTGTTTGGAGATCACAAGCGGCAAGAAGGAGGGAGTATGCAGAGGGGGATTTGGTGTGGCTGTCCACAGAGAATTTAAAGCTAGGGTACAAGTCAAAAAAATTAAGTCCAAAATTCATAGGGCCTTTTAAGGTTGACAGAGTTGTGAATAAGGTGTCATATACCCTCCTGTTGCCCAAGAGTTTAGGGAAAGTGCACCCAACTTTTCATTGCAGTTTTTAAAGAAATATGTGAGCCCATTTCCTCCACGGGATTGAATGATGTTTTGTTTCCCTCAGGGGAGGAGGACGAGGTGGAGGAGACCATTATGTCAGGTATGGGGAACCTGAGCTTTGAGGGAGATCATGTTCCCAACCTGTCATGAGGCTGCAGCGACCTTTGGCCCAGTTCCTGGAGTGACCTTGGCCATGTGTGCTTGGAATTGCTGAATCAGCCTGGGAGTGGAGTAACTTCCAGGTGCCAGAGAGGGAAGTGAGGTAACTCCTCCTGGCATGGACATTGGACATTTGGACTCGTGACGTCACTCATGTGACCCTGGGGTCATGCCCCTATGGACTACTGGGATTGCTGATTCATCGGAGCATGATGACACCCTGCTTGGACATTGCATTGGGTAGGGGAGGGGCTACCGGGGTATATAAGGTGTGTTTGGGTGGCGGGCCGGCGCTTTAGCTTCACAGGTGGTGTACCTTCAATAAAATCGTGTTGGACCAGAACGACGTCTGAGTGTGATCCCTACCGAGTATTGAGGAGTCGTTACACTTCTCTATCACCCTGCAGCATGGAGAGCTTAGCTTAACTATCACCTCAGAAGTTACTCCGGACGCATCAGAAGGAACCTCTAACATGGCACCACAACCAGAAACTGTCAGTGACCTTGCGATTCAGCAGAAAGTCCTTCAAGAATCTCAGAATGCAATGGCCAATGAATTGCAACTTTTAAAGACTGAGCAGACCGCAAATAAAGAACAGAATGCGTCAGCCCTTGCTGCAATAGAGCAACGAATGGCCAAGACTGAAAGGATGTGTAAAGAAATGAAAGATTGGTTGAAGAAATAAACCCCACTAACATACAAAAAAAAAGAGCAAGGTAACAGTTTAGTGCTCAAAAAGAATTTAAAGCAAGAAACACACTTGAAAACTCTCCTACTTAATACATACACAACAGCCAGCCTTGTTTTTAAAAAAACTGCCCTTAAAAAGTGCTATTTACTTGCCCAATAGAAACAGCATAAAAATCACTGTGCAAACACAAGAATGCAGGATGCACATCATCTACTATTTTCAATTGTTTTTCTGTACATTTTTAATTGAAAAGAGCCTATTAAATATTGCACATTCAATTTTGACACAAAAAGCCTTTCAAATTCCATTTTTAGGGAAGGCCAATTCTGACAAGTGCCCAGTGGTCAATTTCCCCTCCGTTCTGAAGAGGCCATGTCCCAAAACAAGTTTCCAGGGACCCAAACTTTTAAAAAATGAATTTAAAAAATGCAGAAAATGTCATCTCATCCAAACACAGCCCTGACTTCACAAGGGAATTACTATTTGCAAAGGCTTTGAGGAGCATTCATTCCCTTTTATTGATGGTTTTGAATGGGGCAGTTTGGGGAAAGTTGCACAAACACACTGAGGACTGCAAACAGTCCTTGAATTATATACTCCTCTCATCTTGTCTCAAAAAGAACTCAAAACAGGCTGCTAGAATTCATAGATAGCACACACAAATCAGAACCTTATGTAACTTTCCAAGATGAAGGGAAGTTTGGCAAAATAGTAGCTCTGAGCAGACTGCTTCTCTAGTGTTTTATTTCTTTCACAATCTCTATATCTGCCCCTTTCCCCTCCTACTGGCACCTTGTACACCGGCAAGTGCCTCAATAGAAGTCCACTCTATGTCTACTGTCTTTTTGGGGGCTGATGAATTAGATACAAGTTGAGTCTCTCTTATCCAAAATGCTTGGGACCAGAATTGCTTTGTGTAAGGTTCTGTCAATTAGAGCGAAGAGTGCTCTAATCTTAGACCCTTTCAACACTGGTAATCCCGGCCAGGTGCGACCTTGGAGGCATAAGCAATGCAGGGAGTGAACCTTGAGCCACACCACATCAACATGAGAAGCACTGCCTTGTAATATGCTGACTCAGGGAGGATATGACTGAATATCCATTGGACAATTGGACTCATGACACTAACTCTGTGACCCCTGAGGTCATGCCCCAATGGACTACTGGGATTGCTGAATCATTTGGATCTGATGCAACCTCTGCTAAGCATTGCATGCTAGGGGGGTTGGGTCTTTGGGATGATGGACAGATGGTGGAGGCGGGGACTGTATATAAACTGTGTTTGGTTCTGGGAAAGGCAGATCTGGCTTCACAGGTTTTGATACCTCGAAATAAATCTTGTAGGACCGAGTCGCCGTGTGCTGTCGTCTTTGCAGGGATATTCCCAGCGTTCATTACAGAAAAGCCAGATCTCAGAAAGCCTGTCGTGGAGGAATTCATTGAGGGCTTATCCAGTAAGATGCCATCCGTAGTGCCATCCTTTACCGAAGTGGAATGGGTGAGTCCCGAGGAGTTCTGGGACAGCGACGCGGATGAAGACGGTCCTGTGGAGGTAGGAGTGGTTTTCCCCGTGTGGAGATGGAAGACGGGTGAGATTACTGCCTACGAACTCTGCGGACTGTATGGGAAGGAGAGGAAGAAGTCCCAGCCTTCCTGGAAGGAGAGTGATGTGGGGAATGCCCAAGATGATGCGCCCAGAGAAGCGGGTGGAAGTGCCTCCGCTCAGGTGGGCTATCGAGGGGCTGAGGAGGGACCCAGAGAAGCGGTTGGAAGTGCCTCAGTTCCAGTGGGATCCCGAGGGGCCCAAGAGGGGCCGGCCAGGGTGACTGAGCCAAAGGATGGGCCAGTTTGGAAGGACCTGGTGGAGTGCGGCAGAGGGACCGCAAAGCCTGAATCGAAGGATGGGATGAAGGCTGAAGAGACTGGGCAGGAGAGAGCTCAGTTTTCTGTGTGGACCAGAGATGAGGTGGTCCAGGAATTGCAGTGGTGCTGTTTGAGGCTACAAGTATTGCAGAAAGCTCTTCATTGTGGGCGGCATGATGTGAGTGTGCTGCAGAAGGAGATGGATGTTCTGCAAGAGAGAGTTGGTAGGCTCCAAGGAGTGATGTGTCTCCAAGGATGGATGTGTCTCCCAGACGAAGGGGATGGACGTTTTGATGGTGCTCCGGAGAGGAAAGAAGTCCAGCCGGAGGCATGGAGTGTGTGTGGGCCTAAACCAGTTGCAGAAGCTGTTTTACCAGAGAAATTTGTGTGGACGGCTGAAGATACTGAAAAGTGCCCAGCTGAGATGGAAGCCAGGCCTCCGGAGAAAGAAGCGACAGAGGAATGTTTTCCCTTTGATGTCCCGGCCTGCAGTAAAGGAGAAAGCGAAACTGTTTTAACTACAAAGGCCTTGGGAAGTTTGTTGGCGTGGGGAGTGATTTTGCTGTCCCTTGAAAGAGTGGAAGTTGCTGCAGAGAAGAAGCTCCTGGCAATGACTGTCTTGCAGAAGTTGAGGGAAGCTGCCAGTGGTGTTGGAAAATCAACTGACTGGTAGTTTGGAAGTCCCTGTCGCTGATGGTGAAGACGGGTCGGAGCTGGAGGAAGATGCCTTGCCGGGAGGATACCTCCCGTCCTGGAGGTGAGGCTTCCAAGGAGATTGAAATTTTAGAGAAGGCTTCTCAGCCGGAGAAGCCTGGGAAGAGCCCAGAAGACCCGCTCCTCCAAAGCGTCTCAATTGCGCTTGCCTGGTCTGCCACTTTATGGTGCCTATGTTTTGAAGATGTGAGTGGGAATTCCCATCAAGTTTGTGAACTCCCTGAAGAGAATGGAGAGAGCCGTCTGAAATGGGTTGTGCTGATGGAGAAAGCTGCGGGAAGGGCCTTGCTGTTGGAGGATTTCCCTCTTGAAATGGAGGAAGTATCGGCCATGAGGCAGCTGAGCGGAGGTTTCCAGTGCGAGCAGTCGGCGAGATCCATGGTGGCTGGTGCGACTGGGTGGCGACCGTTGGCTGTTCCCTGAAGGAAGGTGTTAGGAGTGCCCTGTTGCTGGAGCATTGGCTTGCCGAGCTGGTGCTGGCTAATTTGGCCAGGGGTTTTGTTCTCTCGGGGGGAGGGAATTTATTTGGGCCTGAGCAAGATCTATCAAAGAAGGTAGCTGAGTTGTGGCTGCGAACCTTTGCTGGGTCGAAAGAAGAACTTTGGAACAAGGCGAGCCTTGGGAATGAACTATGGGCCAGTTGTCCAGTAACCCGCATATTAATTTTGACTTTGGGAAAAATTAGTAACATGATTGTATTATGCTTCTTATGGAGTAAAATGCTTTGTATGGAAAATGTTCCCGGGAGATTTAGAATTGGGATGGTTTTAGCTTGGGAGGTTGGAGTCACTTAAATGTATTGCTCTAAGCATTGTGATCAGATGATTTTATGGTAAAATTGACCCTGGAAGGATAGATGCGGTGATATGATGTTTAAAGTATTATTCATGTTGATGGGGGTAGTATTGCATAAGGTTAAGGTAGATGCTATGCTTACATGTGTTTTGTAGAATGTAACATGATTGGGGAATGTTTAGACTTGCATCCATTGTTAGAAATGTTAGATGGGGATGAGATTTAGAATGTGTATTCTGCTGTTGTATTAGGGATTTTGGTCCCAGTGTTTAGAGGAATAGGTACAGCCTTGTTGGGATCTGCAATGAGGTTAATTGCGGCAGGAAGGTTGTTTGGTGGAGGATAGGTTTTGGAGTTGATTTGTTAATGGTATTGCCTCCTGTTGAATTGGCCAGGAGGAGGGTGATTCTGAGTTATGGTAGTTATGGTGTGAATGTGTTGTTTATGCGCAGATGGACATGCCTGCGTTCAAGGGTTGGAGTTCTCCTTTGGGAGGATAGACTTTAGAATCAGAGTGGAAGTTTGTGTTGCCTTCCTTGAGAGGAGGGGTTAGCTGGACCCAGATGGTTGTTCCTGGGTAAGGATTATATTGGTTTATGGATGTGTGCGAGAGTTAGGATAAGCTAGAGTGGGGAATTGTAGTTTTCCTAGGTGCTTTTCCCCATGTGAGGGGGGTGTTATCGTCGTTCCGAAGGATAAAGTACTAGGATTGTGGGTTGGACGTGTGGATTTCACGTAGGTGTTTCTTTCCATGGAGGTGTGTGGTGGTTAGATAACTTGGATGGCTGTGTTTGGTCGCGTGGGAGATTGGTGTGTGCCCTTTGCTAAGGTGGCAAGGGTATTAGATTTCTGTTAATAGAGTACTTGACACAGTTGAGTAATCCTGTGTAGCTGGTTGAATAGTTAAAGTTTGCTGGTAGTAGTGTTTTGTCCCTGTGTCAGGGTTTTTTTGGGGGGGTTAGTGATTTATGGTTTTCTTGGGCCTGGTGGCTGGGTGCCAAGAGGAGTTAAGTTACAGGATAGTTGGTAGCATGTGTTATTGCCTGCTAATTATGGATTATTGACCTCCTGCTAATGCAGTGGAAGGAGTTGTAGTTTTCCCAAGTGCCTTCTGCCAGGGCAGTAAGGATAGTGGGTTTCGGTTGGGGATTGGGGGAGCACAGTTGAGTTGGTCCTGTGTCGCATGTGAGGGTGTGGTTTGTTAGAGGTTTTTGGTTTTGTGAAAGGATGGTTTAGGTTGGTTGGTTGCCAGTGTTTACCAGTAAAAGTCGTTTTGGGTTCCCCATGGAATGACTTGGTTAGAGATATAGTTTTGTCCTTGGTGCCTCCTGCTTTTGGCAGTGGAAGGTTTGTGGGAGTTATGAGGCTTAGAATCCTGGTTGTGTATTACAGATGTGGTTGTGTAGTTTTGTCTCTGGTGCCTCCTGCTTTTGGCAGTGGAAGGTTTGTGGGAGTTATGAGGCTTGGAATCCTGGTTGTGTGTTACAGATGTGGTTGTGTAGTTTTGTCTCTGGTGCCTCCTGCTTTTGGCAGTGGAAGGTTTGTGGGAGTTATGAGGCTTGGAGTCCTGGTCGTGTGGTAACAGATGCGCAGTTGGTGGACTGTTGGGATTTGTAGTGATGAATAGTTGCATGGGAAGTGTGATTCTGTAGGTTAGTCCCTTTTACTATGGCAGTGAAGGGATGGGGGTTGTTTAGAATTTTGGAAGTAGAGAGATAGGGTTTAGCCTTGAACAAGCTGAGCATTTGTAAGAGAGATGTCTGGTTATCTGAGTGTGGGGGAGTTCCGGGTTAGTATGAGGAATGTATAGCAAGGCTTTGTCCCAGTGTGTGTTTAACTGGAGAAAGGCTGAGGTTGGCTCATTTTGCCTTATATTTCATAGAGTGGGGTTGTGACTTTTGTTTGGTGTTAGAGTAGGATTTGGATAGTAGAGTTAAATGGTATTTTCAGATCCTTTTCCTCCCCGGGGGGGAGGGAAGAGGGTATTTTGTAAGGTTCTGTCAATTAGAGCGAAGAGTGCTCTAATCTTAGACCCTTTCAACACTGGTAATCCCGGCCAGGTGCGACCTTGGAGGCATAAGCAATGCAGGGAGTGAACCTTGAGCCACACCACATCAACATGAGAAGCACTGCCTTGTAATATGCTGACTCAGGGAGGATATGACTGAATATCCATTGGACAATTGGACTCATGACACTAACTCTGTGACCCCTGAGGTCATGCCCCAATGGACTACTGGGATTGCTGAATCATTTGGATCTGATGCAACCTCTGCTAAGCATTGCATGCTAGGGGGGTTGGGTCTTTGGGATGATGGACAGATGGTGGAGGCGGGGACTGTATATAAACTGTGTTTGGTTCTGGGAAAGGCAGATCTGGCTTCACAGGTTTTGATACCTGGAAATAAATCTTGTAGGACCGAGTCGCCGTGTGCTGTCGTCTTTGCAGGGATATTCCCAGCGTTCATTACACTTTGGATTTCAGGTTTTCCCTCAGAATTTGGAATATGCTTACATATTACATGTACATATTGACATCATGTAGATGGAAATCAAGTCTATAAATGAAATTAATTTATATTTGATATACATCCTACACATTGCCTGATGGTAACTTCATACAATATTTTAAACAATTTGGCACATTAAACAAAGGTTGTGTACAATGAACCGTCACAAAGCACTACATGAATGGTTCTGGAGAATTTCTAATTCCAAATAAGGGATGCTCAAAGCTGTACTCTTTTCCTCTCATCAGACTTTTTATTATGACTGTGTTTGGGAGGACAACCAAATATTGTGGTTCCTTAGTATCCACTAGGGTTTCGTTCCAGAACTTTCATGTGGATACAAAATCTGTGGATATGGATCAAATCCCATCATGTTAAAATGGCATCCCATATATAAAATTACAAACAACTCAAATGGGTGCTTGAGAAGAATCCCTGAGGATCTGAAGAGGGCTTAACAACAGTATTCAGATCTGCTGTGTTATATAACTCCTATAATCAGGAAAGCCGCCTTTTCAGAGTCCCCAACTGAAAACAACTGTAATTGTTTTCAGTCTAATGTGGTTACAAAATGCTCTTCAGTCCTCTGTATGGCCTCTGATGCTGCTGGATGCCGGGAGACATTCAAAATAGGACAAATGTTTATGTTTATGTCTGCAGCACCCTTTTAGAGGCAAACGCCTGAATAGAGTTTGAAATGAATCTAGATCTGAAGAAATTCCTTTATGACAAAATACCAGTAGTCCATTATTGGGGGATTCACAAAGGCCCAATCTTGGCTGACTCCATGCACACACAACAGAGCTACCACCTTCCCTCCAGTCCAATAATTTTAGCCTTGCACCAGAGATATTGGTGCAAATGGTTGCCACATTTTCATCATCTTTGCACTCAAAGAATCCACTAATAGTCACCATTGTGACTATGATGAGAATTCAGATGTAGTTCTGGCAGAAGACAATCAAGACTTCCCAATGCCATAGCTTCCACTCCCGAGCTACATGACCTGATCATTGAAATATTATCAGACACCATTTCTGGTACGTAATTTCCAATAAATAGTTCCTAGAACTACACAATTTAAGGTGCTTTCAGAAATTAGACTTAAGAGCTGGGCACCTGCCAACCCAGAGTCTGCCTGTTAACATATATGCAGAAATACTCTTAACTCTTTGTACATCTCTTTATACCAAAACTACCACTAGTATAAACATCTATTCTGGGTATTGCATCTGGAAAAAGTGGGTTAATATCCATGAAATCTTATGTAAAAACAGTCTTTAAAGTGCTACCATATTTTGTCTTTTATTTCTCCCTTTTCTTTCCTTCTTTTTATGCTGCAAGAAGCTTACAGGACTACAACTATGAAAACTATTCTGGGTGGAAACAGTTCACGCTTTCCAAAATGGGTCATAAAAGCAAGACTTCAGTACCTGCAAGTCAACAAAATGTCTTTAGGGATGGAGGGCTGAAGTACTCTCTTACCAGAAAGTTAAACACTTGCTTCAGATTATAACCAAGTTATACCACTCTCGCCATACCACTGTAATCAACAGGAAAGTTTCTAATAATGATACAATGTTTTTAGCTGTAGGAGCATCTATTCATCCAAAATGTTTAGTTCAGCTATTATTCAGACCTAAACACAAAATATATCACACAAAGGTGGGGTCAAACGAAACAATTCCTTTTTTAGATGCCTTATGGAAATATTGTCAAGCAGCAAGATAACACAACATTTAAAATTATATAGTTAACCTGATGATATAACACACTTACTGCACGACTCACTAGTCTATCTGATTTGCTAATTTACCACGTTCTTTTCCTTTTCCTTTGCTACCAAGTAATACCTTACTTGAAGAATTCAAACAGTTTTCGAAGATTAAGTCTTTTCAATCCATGATCTATGCACCTTTGAATCATTCAACAACATGCAGCTAAAGCGCAAGGGTGCAGGAATTATCCAGACCTCCAGATGTTGAACTACAACACCCAAGAGTCCTAAATCTGCTTAGCCAAAGGAGGAATGCTGGGAGCCACCAGCATGGAAGACTGCATGGGTCCCATCCCTCTGCTAGGAGATAAATTGATGTTTTCTAGGATATGTACATAGAATTTCTTTATCTACATTTATCATCTCTGGTAGTTTGTTTAAATCTCTTGTATACCATCAACATGCACTTGTAGAGTTTCTCCTTTCAAAGCCATACATTACATTCCTGTACCAGCAGTACAGAAATTAATAATACTAAAAGCAATCTTAAAGGCCTTCCAGCTGGTTTTTGGAATCCAACTTCCAATAAAATAATATAGTGAAACAGAAAAGGAGCACAATATTATCCAACAAAAGGGTGGCTGTCTGTGGCTGTGATATCAGCTACTACAAATTCAATCAATGTATCCATACAAAATTAGGTTCCCTTTACCAAGAAAAAAACTTCCTAAACCAAAAAGAAGAAAGCAAGAGAACAGATAACAGAGCAGAGTCACCAATTAAGGCATTTCCATATTAATTTCCTTATGTCTTGAAGGGAATATCTGCAAAGGCATTTCAACTGGGAATGGCAAATCAAGTCAGTATATATTGTTCCTGTGGAATTCCCAATCACTCCTTGGGTTGCATCATTTTAATGAACCTTCCTCTCATTTTCCAATGTGTCCTTTTTCAAGAAAGCCATGCATTATGTTTTCTGTAAATCTGGAGAAAAAGGCCCAGGAGTGGAGGGCCCATCCATTCCTGACAACGTAAATGGTCCATGAGTATTCAGCACCGATGGAAACTATAAAACAGAATAGGATATTATGATAGAATTATGTAAAAAAAATTAATACCAGCAAACATTTCTTTTATTGGTGTGTCAAAATATTAGCAAAAGTCACCAAATACAGTAGAGTCTCGCTTATCCAACATAAACGGACCAGCAAAACGTTGGATAAGAGAAAATGTTGGATAATAAGGAAGGGTTAAGGAAAAGTCTATTAAACATCAATTTATGTTATGATTTTACAAATTAAGCAACAAAACATAATGTTCTATAACAACAAAAAAGCAGTTCAATACATGGTAATGTTATGTAGTAATCACGGTATTTACAAATTTAGCACCAAAACATTGCAATGTATTGAAACAGCTGCGGATCTGGGCAGGAGGCAGACTGTGTTTGTTGGATAAGAAAAAATTGGATAAGCAAGACTCTACTGTACATCCAAAGATCCTGATTGAGAGATTTCCATTAAAGAAACGAAGGACTTTCAAACGTAATGTGAGAGAATCACAGAATCATATAGCTAGAAGAGACCACAAAGGCCATCCAGTCTAATCCCCTGCCAATAGTCTTCAATAGTTGTTTTTTTAACCTTTTTTAGAAGAGCTAGGGAACAACAGTCTTAACTGTGAAGACCATGACCACTAGCCTTCATACCCAGAACGGGAGATCAGTGTAAACTATGATTTGCAGAATAAAGAGTACCACAGTTTCTGATACAGAAGTTACAGACTCCATGGTGGGAAAAAAATACTTACATATAAAAATCAAAAAGCTGATCAGAGCTATATGGTGATCTATCTTTGGCTCTCTAGTTGTTTTGGACTTTAGCTTCCAGAATCCCTAACCATTAGCCCAGATGACAGGGGCTTCTGTGAGCTGAAGTTCCAAAAGCCTGGAGACCAATATTTAAAAACCACTGATCTAAACTGACATTTACTTCTATAGAAATAAAAGAGTTCATGTTTAAACAAGCTCCCATGAATCAACATTAAATGTTTCTGATAGCTATTTAACATAATTTACCTGATATCCTTTTTGGAAACATACCTGGAAAAGGGTGTTAGCACCTTGTAATCTTGCTGGACTGAGAGGAGCAAATGGACTGAGAGTGCTCCAAAAATGGATACTGGAGAGCAAGGGGCTTGGAGTCAGCAAAATAGGTGTCTGGAAAACATACAAAATGTTACAAAACCAGTTATGAGTGTATGTAATATCTGAAGTTCCGACCACCTTTAATGTAACTACTAATTGTTTTTTTCAGCACCTCTCCGGTGAGACTAGAACACAAACAGGGAGTTCATAAAAGATTGGAAAGTGATTACATAGATTGACAGAACATTTGATTAATATATGCAAACCTAAAATGGGAACCTGATGGCATATAGAGAGATGTGAACTAATTTCTAACATCAATGCATATGAATAAATATACCCTCTTTCCCTAGCTACTGTTCATGTAAAAGTCCTGAAAGAATGAAAATCTTTGGGCCCCATGCAGGGGGAAGGGGCAAAATATAAATTGAATAAACATATTACAAAAATTGGGAATGGACAGTGATCTAGCTACCTATTTTCTGTTCAAACACCAACGAAGCAAACTGAAACAAATAAACTGTACATAATTGCCTATTAAACTTATATTTCTATTAAGAATGATGCTCTAAAAGAGATCATAAAAATGAAAAATATAACATATAGCAGGAAACGGTCATGTAAGTTTTTCATTTGCTCCCAGTAGATTCTCATTCTGAATCAAGAATGGAAGAAACACTTGAGCAATCATTCTGAAACATGCCTAACTACACCATCACAGTTAAATAAAAGTTAAAAGATTGCATGTTTCTATTTCTATTCCTTTATGAAGTGGAAATCCCCATAAACTATATCAGATTATTATGTTGATAATAAGTTTAAGATGAGCTAGCTTTCGTGCTCAAACTAGGACAGGCATGGGAAAACTTCGGCCCTCCAGATATTTTGAACTTCAATTCCCAAAAATCCCAGCCAGCTTACCAGTTTTTAAGGAATTGTGGGGGTGACATCCAAAACACCTAGAGGCCCGGAGTTTACCCATACCTGATCTAGGATCTATTTCTGAATTAAAACTGGTGTTTCAGATCTTGTGTGAACAGGCTATGTTTAACATAGCAGCAGACATGAGAATTAACTAAGGTCAGACCAGGAAGGAATACTCTGCACTCCACAAGAAGGGGAAGGGGAGATGTAGTTTCACAGCAACCTAGGTGACCCTATTACACGTTTTGAGAGAGAGAGCAAGAGCGAGAGAGAGAGAATGAATTAGGAACACTGGGCTGGATCAAGGATCTGCCTTATTTGAAGGAAAAGATCTATGCTCACTGAAAATGTCTCCATCTGATTTTTAATCAGTCAAGATTCAGGATCCCACCCAACTCCATATAACACTTCTGTGGTTACCATGAGGAAAACGGAACAGGGCGATCCACACCATCTTGCACATATCTAAATTTAGATGCTATGAATTTTGTTGGCCCTTAAGAGAACAAAGAAAAATCAGCTTAGAAAGCTTTGATATCTCTGTGATATTTACACCTCCTCCACCAAAAATTACAGCAAATGTAAGCAACTTGTACTACTTGTGTATATACACACAGAGACACTAGGAAAATGTACTGAACAGATGGCACTGTGTATGTGAATGCAGTCAAATCAGGTGAGGTTTCCATTCAGCCTCTATTTCTGCTCCAAACTTTCAGTCTTTTCCTCCCAGAAAAAAACATGTATTACCAAAAAAAAAATTTCAATTCCCTCAATTGACTTGAAGGCTATTTTACTGTCTCCCTATGCCAATAACAATTTAGGCCCATAAGAGTTGGGCCTAAATCAATTCCAAAATTGTCATTAAAAATAAAGTTTTCCCTGGACCTAAAAAGCCCTTGAGAAATGATTCAGCAAAATTAATCCCCATACCCACTATGAGATGCATTTAAGTATTTGCTCCCCCCACTTCCCCCCAACACACACACACACACACACAAAACCAGAGAGGCTCTAAAAGGCACTAAGAGTGACAAAAACTGTCTTGGGGTATGCTGTGGGTTGCACTTTGTCTACCCCACTGTACAATCATACAAAATTTTATTTAGAAACAGAAGACATGATTGATTACCTGTGAAAAAAGTGCTGGTGTAAGAGAAGCAGTAGGGAGAGAAGGACTCAGTATTCCCAAAGGGCTTGGGTCACTGCCAGTAACGACAACAGTGGGGGCAATCTCCAGCCCTTTTGGCTTCCTAGTTCGGCTAAGACGAAGGTCCTTTTCTACCATGAAGGAACTCTGCTCTTTAAACTCCAAGATTTGATCCTGAGATTTTTCCAAGTCCTGGCAAGTGTCAGACTCTGTGTCTATAATCAGATCGGGATTAGAATTTAAAGATGGCAAAGGAGATCTGGGAGGAACCTGGAGAGCAGGGGAAACGGAAGCTGAAGGAGGCGTAGGGGTGAAATTGGTGGTCAAGCTTGGCAAAGATGTTGAGGTTTCAGTGGCTGCCATTTTTGGTGTTACTATAGACTCTACAACCTGGAGGCTCTCATCAGAGCTAGAAGAGATGGTAGGGACAGCTGATATATTAGATGTTGTTTGAGCAGTAGAGGCAAGGGGTGATGGTGAAAGCTTTTTGGAGCACATGGTCACAAATTTTATGACTGAAGGTGTATACTCCTGAGGAATTTTCTTCTCTGCCACTTTCTCAGTTGGATTCTCCGTCTTGATTGGCTTAAAAAGTTTTACACAAGAGGAGGAATTAAGGGAGTTCAAAGTAAATGAAGAATATAAGCCTGAGTGGATATAGTCATTGCGACTAGAGGATTTTGCGCAGGATTGAAGCTTCTCCTTCCCACAGTTCTCAGTTTCCTTGGTAGTGTTGTTAGCATCTACAATGCCTGTCTGTGCTTCAGCATCACCCTCAATCCTGCCAACTGCTAGGGGATCCATATTCAAAATTTCTGGATAGGACACAAACTTGTAAACAAACTTTTGACCATTCACTTTCTTAATGATATTCTGTGGAAAAAAAGAAAAAAGCTATCAGCTACACTTCCCATTTGCATTTTTGTCAAAGAGATTTATTCATTTGGTTAGATCCAGATGAGATCTTATGAAAGCTACATTTCTGGACTACATCTCCTAGATTACCCAGATCAGCATGGCCACTGTTTCAACTTTCAGAGAAAACAACATCTCCTAGTTCTGATTCAGATTTATTAGGACCAACTGAGAGTATTGCAAAAAGCAATCAATGACTGATTTCAACAGGACCCAAGTGCTACTAACTGATCCTGAATTGGAATGCATGCCTCCTTTCTCATTTGAGAAGCTAAAGAGCAGCTTACAAGGTGACTCAATGGTCTCCCATCTATCTTCTAACTAAGGCATCTTCTCTTTGTTTCACTTAACTCATGGCATCTGATGATTCCACAAAGGTGTCTGTTTAAGAAAAGCATTGCCATTTCATTCCTGTCCAACCAGCCACTCATCAAAAAGCCCATCCAGGATCAAGATGAATGAAGATGGCTCTGAAACTTTATTGCCATTTAAAAAAAATCTTCAACATAATGGCTATTCATTCAATTACCTCCACATTTTATGACCTTGATTCAAAAAGTACAGAAACTGAGGCTCACATTCTGAATACAGGCAAAACACTGCTATCAGTGTGTGCACAGTGTTACAGCACCAAGGTTAAATATTCAAAAGAGAGAACATTTATGTAACATTTTGACGTAGCTGAAGAAAAGCAGCTGAAACCTTCCACAGAATGGCGTGAGTAATAACTATTTCAATGCTTCTCAGCAATATTATGTGGTACTTAATATCTTTTCTACTCACTAAGTCAATCTGTGCATTTTAAAGAAAATACGCAATGCTAGATAACCAAGCCAGTGTTCAAATCAGCATGCCCACTGGAGCTGACATTATCTGGAGACTTATTTTCTTGTTTGTATACTCACACGAGAGCAGCTGCAAAACAAACCATTTGTTAAGAGCTCATGATGTATCAAAATCCACTGTTCTAATGTAGTACTGATTAAAATGTCTGGTGCTCCTCTGATTTCCCAAAACATAGAAAATGAAGCAGTGTCTGTGCAAAGAAAGAACGAACCAATTCCCCTACCATATGCTATTCTGCAAGAAGCCAGACAAAGATATTTGGAATAATGCAGAAGGATATAGAAGGCTACTCGGGTTCCAAAATCTACCGTAAAGCAGGATATGGCAGGGAGTTGGACTAGATGGCCCATGTGGTCTTTTCCAGCTCGATTATTCTATAATTCTAATATTTCAGAGAGAGACAAAATGCAAGAGGTGAATTTGTATTGTTAGGCTTGCATCTCCGTCAAGGAAGGTGGAATCGCTTCTTTTGGCCCCACCTTTGTGTGATGTATTTTGTGTTTAAGTCTCAGTAATAGCTGAGCTAAACATTTTGGATGCATAGATGCTCCTACAGCTAAAAAGGAGAATCTCAATTAATTGCCAGATATAGTTTACATACATGATTAACATTATGCATTGAAATTTTAAAACAGCCAAGGACATATATGTCTCAATCACCACTACAACCAAGGCCCCTCCTATGCTCATTAAGCAAATGAAACAAGAGTTTGGGAATTAACTGCTTGACACTGTACATTCTGCAGGCAACCACACTCACTCATAGGGCCAGAACTACCATGAGGCAGTGAGGCCCCAGATAAGAGGAAGAAGCAAAGGTGCTGAGGAAGAGGAATATGTCTGCTATACAGACTTTAGCAAAGGAGGGTTATCTTGTTGCCTGTACTAAAGAAAGTGTCAACTGACAGTCCAGTTAGCTTTTGTATGTGGGACGGGAAGTGGTACCATTATGGGCAAAGCCTACTCATTCAACTAAGGCAGGCCAACAACATTTTTTCTTTACATTCCACTTAACATCAATAAACTGTGTAGCAACAAAACCAATATTATGCTGCAGCCTCCCCCTCCCCAACTTGAAACAGAACAAGAAATCTCATTAAATGAAAGCTATAATTCAATAGGGTTAAAGACTCTTGGGCAAACAAAAGACTGAGTTACCTTCACATAATAATATCTGAGAGCACGACTGAGTTTATCATAGTTCATACTGGGCTTGTTCTTACGGATCCCCCAGAGGCGAGCCACCTCCTCTGCCTGCAGAAGTTTGAACTCTCCGTCGTTGGAGGTCCAACAAATGATATCTTTGTTTTGAGACTCCTGAAGGAGTTGCAAAAGGAACTGCCACAAGGTGATCGCGTTGTCCATAGCAGTGAGCTGAAATTCAAAGATTAGAGAGAAAAAGATCACCACAGGAGCTATGCACAGCCTTCTGAGGATACATAGTAACATTTTACCTACGGTGGGTAGTAGGAAAGGTGTATTTGAGATAAGAAGGTTGGCTTGCCAATAGAAGCTAAACACAAGCAACTTAGGAAGCCTGTGCAATTCCTGACACTTTCTGTTTTCCTCATAGGAAAATCAGGTCAGTTTGTAGAGATACATTTTCTCCTAACATATATCTGCAGAAATCTTGTGTGGGCTCAAAAGAAACTGAGCCATTACAATAGCCAAATAAAACTTCTCTTCCATTCAAAAACAAAATAGCACACAGAAATAAAAGCAATTCCATTGAAGTTCCAATTATAACTATGTTCTCTCTCTTAAGAGAAAAACAAAATGATTGTTATAGGAAAGAGTAGGTTTTTCTGTCTGAGGACATCTTACCATTTAGATTTCAGCAATACATTGTGAGTTTTTTAGATAAAAGAATGAAAATGTTCTGACATCAAACAAATAAGAGAATGACAGTATCCAAGACAATGGGACATTTGCTATATTATACATTATCAGTAAAGGTACATTTGCAAACAAAACACAAACTTTAAAGGGAAACTTGGGTAAAATTTGCTTTCTGATGAGATAACTTACATTTCCACATCTGCAAACATGTCTTGGTGACATTCATATACTGCAGTTTTAAGCAGACATCTAAAATAATTAAAACAATTACTGTGTCAAATGACACATTATTTTAGAGTATTTATTAAAATGTAAAGAGCAGGGATGGTTGAAAATAGAATGCTTTAACCATTACATTCAAAAACAAACAAGACTCTACTTCAAAGAAGGAGGATGAGCAGCACGTCAACCATGATAGTGGGCACACAGGCCAGCCTGACACCCATTCCTCAACTGTCATGGAAGCTATAGTGAAGAGAAGTATCAGCCTCCAAAATCTTGGTACATCCTTTAGTATCAATGCACACGGTCCCCAGTGACAACTCTTCTTTGGTTAAAGTACAACAAAAAAAAAACACCTGCCCTTAACCATGTAAAGGGGAATTCTAAAAACAAGAGGAAGTTTGTAGCTGTTTCTAAATGTATTCAGTGTCAAAGCCTGGTAAGTATTCTTATAATTATTAGCCTAAATGCTGAATTTGTGTCTTGTTTCTTCCAGCCAGCAAAAAGCTAGAAACATCCACCGTCTTTTTATATAGACTATCATTACATGGAGCTGTTATTGAAAGATGTCTATGAACTACAAATGGAACAGAATGTAATGGACAGACCTGTGAGTCATGTGTTTTATAGACCATGTAGAACTGGTCCTGAATCACTTCACTTCCAGTTCATTTCTAAGAGGAATTCATGGTGCTAGTTCTTAGTTATAATAAAGTTCTCAATTGGTTTATGACAGCAATGGGCAACTCTTAAAGGCCTGAATGCCTGTTTTCCACCCAAAGAAAATAGTATCTCCCTCTCTTCCCCCCCCCCTCTCTCTCTCTCTCTCTCTCTCTCTCTCTCTCTCTCTCTATATATATATATATATATATATATATATATATATATAGGAAGTGACTACAACTCTAGTTTCAGTTTTAATATTGAGAGAAGGGGCCAGGAGCTTGCAAAGGCCATGTGACCACTTTAAGGGCCTCATCACACAAGCATTTATCCACTTCAATCCACTTTAAATACTGCCTCCTGCAGAATTGTGAGATTTGTAGTTTGGGGCCGGGCCTTTAAATTGCTCATCCAGAGAAGCCCTGAGCCTCCCTAAACTACAAACCACAGAATTCTACAGGAGGCAGTCACAGCATTTAAAGTGGATTAAAGTGGATAAATGCTCAAGTGTGATGAGGTCCTGAGAGTAAAATTGTTATTCGGATAAAATCAATTCATCAAGGGGATATCAGGGAGGGCAGCAGGCTATAACGGTCCAAACTCTGCATGCCCTGGTTTAGGACCACAACAACTGAAGTACAGCCACCATCTCCTATATATTTGTTGTTTTGTGCCTTCTAATAAGTTATGGCCATCCTAAAACATATAATGGACCTACCAGTGATGATCACAAATTCACACATTCTCAATTATAACATGGGGTTTTCTGGGATTGAGTATGTGAATTCATGATTACCATTTGCAGTCCCATTATATGTCCATAAAGGTTGGCTCTTGATAATAGCAGATGCGACCTCCTTATTTATGACCTCCCTTTTCCAGGAACATAGAATGGTAACTTCTTTGCTGTATTTCCAAAAAAACCAGCAAAGCAAGATCTGTTTTATCAAGCTTTTAATGACATCTGTCAATTTTTTTTTTACTGAGCATTTTGTTAGTTCAAGTACCGGTAGTAATAGTATACAGAATGTTTACATCATTTATGTACTTAACACAAGCAATCCAACAAATAACAAAGAAAGGAAACAAACATCAACAAACAGAAGGAGAGAGAAAATTAACACTTAACATTGGGCTAGGACAGGCACAGGCAAACTTTGGCCGGTAGGCTGTTAGGAATTGTGGGAGTTGAAGTCCAAAACACCTGGAGGGTCTACGTTTGCCCATGCCTGGACTAGGAGGATGGACTGTTCTTTGGTCAAAAAAACCTTTATTTTGAACAAAGTATGTGTTTGCTTATGGGAGATTTTCAGTGTTCAGTTGAAGAAGCTCTATAGTATAAAGTTTCCTTCCAGAATGCTTTCTAGGCAGGTCAATCAATCAATCAAAACTTTATTACGGTCACAGACCAGCACAATGCGGGCACAAGCGCCCTAAGAGGAGAAGGACAACTCCCCAGTAAATTCTAGGCAGGTGGATGTTGATGCCGCTGTGAACGTCATTTACATATTCAAAAAAGACAAACAAATCTTCATGAAACATTTTGTTTCTCACTTGTCCATTACATCATTTAATTCTGTAGGAAAGACAGGTTATTCTGGTGGAGAAGAATCTGGAAATTATTCCAGATAGTTCTCCACCAGATATTCAGAATAAATATTCCTGATTTCCAGCATTTGACTATCTCAATTCATTCAACTATAATAAGAAAGCAATTTCTTTTCGGTGCTTTAAATATCTATTGTTATTAACATATATTGAAAGTAGAAAGAGGACAAGACAAAAATATACAGTTTGGTGTGTATAAAAAAGGAAATCTGTTGCAGGATAACATTCCAGAAATCTAATATACTGGGGCAGTGTAGCCACATATATACTTGTACATATGAATAAACAGCTTCACATCCCCTCCAGCAATATGGTGGGGCAGTCTTAACCATTCTGGACAAATGTACTCTTGTAAGATACCATCTATACACAATTTTAAATACATTTTCTCTTGCGGCAGCTTCAGGTGCGATTCCAATCAAAATCTGTAATATTTGATGTCAAGTCAGAGTGCCACGATGATTGGGTAATGCATTTGCTCTGTGTTTGATGAATTAGGGTTTTTGTTAGTTTGTTTCTGTTGTGTCTTTTGCTGAGGGACTATCCACCGTGGGAAGTTTTTCAAATGACAAACAATGGGCATGCGGTTTCTCTTGTAATGGTGAGTTGTCATAAAAAGGCGATTATTTGGTGTAATTGAAAGCAAGTAGGGTTGGCAGTTTTTAGGATGTTGGCTTAAAGGGCAATGTTATGATGGTGCTCATGTATGGCCAAGCCAGTTATGTCAGAACTGTCCCAGGTTAGATGTGTTAGTGGTTCAACTGTTAGAGCAAAAATAAGAGATAGTAGCACCCTGTGGATGATATTTTCCATTCACATACAAAGTTAATATTTCAGGATTAATTTCACTTAAGCAAGAACTATCCACAAAACTGACTGATACCTATGCAATACAATCCAGTGCAAAAGAGCTGGGGTCCAAAATCTCCTTTTAATGAATCAATCATTTTTATTTTTTATTTTTAATTTTGCATTTATTTCATTAACTTTTCTTTCCTTCTATAGAGGCAGCCACCTATGCATATTGCAACAAAAACAATATAGTCCACAAAACCTCATATGTTGTTTGTGTGTCAGCTTTAAAGGTTCCACAGGTTTGCCTTGTGAAATTTGAAGTGGATAAGAATCATGATAAACGCTCATAGTTTTTCTGCTTCTGGCAATCTGTGTTTTGGATGCTTGCCAGGTATCTGCTATTAATCACTTTGATGTTAGCATATTCATTTGACAAATAAACAAAAGGAGGCAAGATAATCACACTGTTGATGCTACAGAAGTATTAAATACCAGTAGCATGAAAAATGACCTGAAGACCAGAAGATAGCATTGAGGTACAAGATAAATCATTTATATGTTCTTCTGGAGTTGTCAAAGGAAAAACATATCAAGACTGATAAAGGATACCCAAAAAGGTGCAGGAATAAGGCATGAACCTTAGCACTCTAATTTGTAAATGACATCCTTGTTGCCACTTCCCACAACCAGCTCCTTATGGGTGCTGGGAGTATGCTCCCTTTCCCGCTAAGCAGTTATTTGAAAGAGAATTAATTTGGATCCATTTAAGCAAACTTCCATCCAAAGCCCCCTTTTTTAGAATGCAAAAGAGGAAGCTAAAATGGAGAAACTAGCACTCTCAGACTTGTTCTCTAATCCCAGGTACTACCTTTGCATTCTTCACCCGCAAGGAACAGCACACAAGAACATCTAATAGCCTTTCAGCAGATCAAGGACTTTTTCTACAAATCCACTATTCCACTTTGGTCATGTCATCACATATAGTGGATACATACCAGATTTAACACCTGGGATATTATGCCACTCTTTATTAGTACAACTGCACTAAAATCGCAATCCACAGTCCCTTCAGCAGACTCTCTCACACTACTATTCATTTTTTTAAAAGTGTATCTCAGAAATGTCAGCATTTTTTAAAAAAACACATAAATCTATCTATCAGTGTTTGTGGCGGGAGGTGCGGAGGAATATGTGGCAGCATTTCGATTGGTTGCCACTGTGGGATTATTTGCATAAAAGACTCTGATTGGCTAGCATCAGAACTCCAACATTCTAAGGCAACAGACAGAGGGGATTTGTTGCCACTGAGGGAGTATTTGCATAAAGGACTCTGATTGGCCATCTACATTCCAACATTCTAAGGCAGTGTTTCCCAACCTTTTTTGAGCCGCAGCACACTTTTAACATTAAAAAATCCGGGGGCACACCACCAACCAAAATGACACAAAATGACACTCTAACACAGTAAAGAACGGCTGGGGGATGGTGGCCTGCTGGGAGCAGCTGCTGGGAGTGCCGGCCGGGAGGGAAGGAGCCAGGCTGCGCCATGCCCCGCCCCCTACCCCCGGCTTCACCTCTCCCAGCAGCTGCTCCAGCCTTGAGGGGGCAGTGCCAAGCCAGCGGTGCCAGAGCCAGCACAATGCTGGCTTGGCACTGTCCCCTCAAGGCTGGAGCAGCTGCTGGGAGTGCCAAAGCCGAATGAGGGGGCCCCGTCCCTTCCCCCCAGCTTCAGCTCTCCTACAGGCCTCGCCATGCCCTGCCCCCTCCCCCCAGCTTCAGCTCTCCTACAGAGGAGGAGCATGAGTGGTGAACAGACTTCAGTGGGCGGGGCTCCTCCTCCACGCGGCTTCAGCGAGCGAGGGGCGAGAGTCATGGTGGGAGTCATGGCGGATTGGAGGCTGGCTGGGGAAACGGCCGAAGGAGGCGGCACCCCGGTCCCTTCTTCTTTTTATTCGCCACTGCCTGGCCCATCCTCCTCCCCCAAGCAGCAGGAGTTCGGCAGGAGGGGGGAGGAAGGGGGGCAGAGAGCTTTTCTCCCAGCACAGCAGGAGGTCCGTCACGGCACACTGGTTGAGAAAGACTGTTCTAAGGTAACGCAGAGGGAAAAGAAAAGGCCTCAGGCAGTCAGTCACTGCGGCCCACAGCAATCACGGATCAGGACAAAACTTCGCACACAGGGGCACAATGGCCCACTTCACAACCTGGTGTGGTTTAGGGCAGGATGGGCCATGAATGATGGGATTTGCAGTACCATCACCTGATTCACTTCCCAAACAACACTGTAGCTCCTATAAATCACAGACCAGACCCACAGATAGAGTACCCATGACCCACTCTACATCCTATTGCTGTTTTGAGTGGGATGGACCATGGATGATGGAACTTGAAGTACCTTCACTCGCTTTCTGAGACCGCTGCGACCCTTAACCAATGACTGATCAAGACCACACTTGGCGCACAGAGTCCCCATGACTCACTCTACATCCTGGTGCAGTTTGGAGAACGGGGGACAATGGATGATGGGACTTTCAGTACCTTCCCTCATTTCCAGAGACCGCTGGACCCTCATTCAATGACTGATCAAGACCACACTTGGCACACAGGGGCTCAATGGCCCACTTCACAACCTAGTGTGGTTTAGGGCAGGATGGGCCACGAATGATGGGATTTGCAGTACCTACACCTGATTCACTTCCCAAACAACAACGTAGCCCCTATAAATCACAGACCAGGCCCAAAATTGACAGCAAGGCTTCCTTAACTTGATTTTCCTGACTAGGCCCCCAACAATGACAGAACAAGACCAAACTTGGCACACAGATCCCCCAAGATGCACTCTACATCCTGGTGCAGTTGGAGGGAGGATGGACCATGGATGATGGGACTTGCAGTACTTTAATTCACTTTCTTCGAGCACTGTGGCACACACCAATGACAAATCAGGACCAAACTTGGCACACAGAGACGCAATGACCCACTTTACAACCTGGTGCGGTTTACGGCAGGATGGCTCACATATGATGGGATTTCCAGTACCTTCACCTGATTCACTTCCCACAGAACATTGTAGCTCTACAAATCACAGACCAGGCCCAAACTTGGCACACAGAATACTCATGACCCACTTTACATCCTTATGCTGTTCTAAGGGGGATGGTCCATGGATGATGGGATCTGCAGTACCTTCACTCACTTACTGAAACCACTGCAACCCTCATCCAATGACCAATATAGACCAAAATTGGCACACAGAGTCCCTTTGACCCACTCTACACCCTGGTGCTGTTTCAAGGAGGATGGACCACAGATGATGGGACTTGAAGTACCTTCACTCACCTTCCGAGACCGCTGCAACCCTCATCCAATGAATGATCAAGACCAAACATGAAACACAGAGCCCTCATGACCCACTCTACGTCCTGGTGCTGTTTGGAGGGGGGTGGACCATGGCCGATGGGACTTGCAGTACCTTCACTAAGTTCCTGAGACCACTGTGAGCCCCATAAACATCTGATAAGGACCAACCTTGGCACACAAAGCCTTTCTCAAATAACCTGGACACCGCCGGGTCCCCGAGCTAGTATAAAATATAAGTAAAGAAAAACAGCCATCTTGGCAATAGCCAGGGGTGGGCAGAGGAAAAGAATTCTATCTCCTTACATCTTAAGGGGATAGAACACTGTAGGACTAGGAGCTGTTGTTTATCTGTTAATAGCCTGGGAAGGGGGAATCACGAAGAGAAGGCAGACTATCAGTTGGATGCACATGGTATCATACAACAGGTCCAGTGAAACGCTGGTTTAATCTAGTGGGTAATCTAGTGACCTCCGGCCTTGTGCATGAAAGGCCTAAGAGTTCAAGATCTGCAATGCTTGCCCCCATATAGAAGTAATTCCCATTTCATCTCTCTGGGTGGCCCCATTTCAAATGCCCTATTGGTTTGCACTGACTAGACCAGGGGTCTTCAAACTTTTTAAACAGAAGGCCAGGTCACAGTCCCTCAAACCGTTGGAGAGCCGGATTATAATTTGAAAAAAACATGAATGAATTTCTGTGCACAATGCACATATCTTATTTGTAGTGAAAAAAACAACACTTTATTTATTAATGTATTAATTTATTTATTTATACTTGTTTGCCGCCCTTCCCAATGGCTCGGGGTGGCTCACAACATGTTCATAAAAAAGCAGAATAAAACACAGTTAAAACCACAATAAAACATCAGATAAAAGGCACATAGGCCACACATTGGAATAATGCGGCACAAGAGGTAGAATAAGATGGCGACACGTAACCAAAACTACAATTCATCCAACTCCGAAAGCCTGCTGGAACAGCAAAGTCTTGCAGGCTTTCCTAAATGGGAGGATGTTCTGGATGGCACAAACGTCGGTGGGCAAAGAGTTCCTAAGTGTTGGAGCCACGATCGAAAAAGCCCGGCGACGGGTTGCAGTCAGGCGAAATGTCCTAGAGCTAGGAACGACCAGGAGGTTATTTTCTTCAGAACGCAAAGATCTGGTGAGATGATACGGGATGAGGAGGTCCCGCACGTACACTGGCCCCAGACCATATAAGGCCTTAAAAGTCAGAACTAACACTTTGAAGGTGATCCGGCATTCTATGGGTAGCCAGTGCAGTTCGCGCGGAATGGGCGTGATGTGAGAGCTTACCGAACTCCCCGTAAGGAGGAGGGCTGCAGCGTTCTGTACCAGCTTAAGTTTCCGGAGGAAGGCCAATGTACAGAGCATTACAGTAGTCCAGCCTCGAGATGACCGTAGCTTGGACTACTGTGGCCAGGTCACGACGGAATAGGTAGGGGGCCAGCTTCCTCACCTGGCGAAGGTGGAAAAACGCCACTCTGCTGACGGTGGAGACATGAGCCTCCATCGACAACAGAGGGTCCAGGGTTACCCCAAGGCTCTTAACGGATGACAACAGACGTAATGTCACGCCGTCCAGGGTCGGAAGCTGAACATCCCTACTGCCCAGGCGACTAAGCCACAGGATCTCCGTCTTAGCTGGATTCACCTTCAACCTACTGGCTCACAGCCATCCAGTAATGGCTTCAAGGCAGCGATGGAAATTATCGGGTACGGATTCGGACTGGCCATCCATTTTCAGAATGAGCTGGGTGTCATCAGCGTACTGATGACACCCAAGCCCAAAGCTATGCACCAGCTGGGCAAGTGGCCGCATATAGATGTTAAATAATGAGGGGAGAGAATTGCTCCCTGAGGAACCCCGTAATGAAGCAGGGAACCCCCGGAGACAACCTCGCCCCTCCTCACTCGCTGTAGCCGGTTCTGGAGGAAGGAGGACACCCAATTAAGGGCAGCCCCCCTCACCCCGGCCCTGGCAAGGCGGTGGGTCAATAGATCGTAATCAACAGTGTCAAACGCTGCTGTGAGGTCCAATAACACAAGCAGCGCCGACCCACCTTGGTCCAGCTGGCAACGCAACTCATCTGAGATGGAGACCAGAACCGTCTCCGTCCCATGCCCAGAACGGAAGCCGGACTAGAAGGGGTCTAGCCAAGTTGTGTCATCTAGGAAGGACTGCAACTACTCCATTGCTGCCCTCTCAACCACCTTGCCCAGAAACGACAGGTTCGAGACTGGGCGGTAGTTGGAAGGGACCGTTGGATCTAATCCCAGCTTCTTCAGCAATGGAGAGAGCACTGCCTCTTTTAAACCCTCTGGAAATACTCCTTGCTCAAGGGAAGTATTGATGATATTCAACAGAGGGTCTCGCAACCCCTCCAGGGGAGCAGGTGGTCGGACGAGCTGCAGCAACAATCCTATCGACAGCTTCTGCATCCAGTGGTATGAACCAGTCGAAGGTGGGCCCGGCAAGAGGCCACGGGGTCTCGAGTTCACTAACTGTATCAACTGTGGCCGGAAGGTCCCGGTGGAGGGTCGCAATCTTGTCTGCAAAAAAACTCTGAAAAGCCTCGGCAGAAAGGGCCTGATTTTCATTGTTTGGGATGGTAGGCACCATCATCAAAGACCTAATTATCTTGAACAATTGTGCCGGGCGTGAGTTCGCGGACGCTATCAAGGTCGCATAGTATGAATTTTTCGCTTCCTTAATATCCTGCTCATAAGCATCCTTGGCTGATTAGACAGGACTGTTGTTGTTGTTGTTGTTGTGTGCTTTCAAGTCGTTTCAGACTTAGGTTGACCCTGAGTGAGGCCGGGTAAATGACCTTGGAGGGCTGTATCTGGCCCCCGGGCCTTAGTTTGGGGACCTCTGGACTAGACCATCTCTTCTGCCTACAGCAGTGGTCCTCAACCTGTGGGTCCCCAGGTGATTTGGTCTACAACTCCCAGAAATCTCAGCCAGGGCTCTTTCACACAGCCCTCTATCCCAGAATATCAAGACAGAAAATCCTACATTATCCAAGTGTGAACTCAATTAACCCAGCTCAGAACAGATCTTTGGGATTTTCTGCCTTGATATTCTGGGATATAGGGCTGTGTGGAAGTGACCCCAGTTTACCAACTGTTAGGATTTCTGGCAGTTGAAGGCCAAAACATCTGGGGACCCACAGGTTGAGAACCACTGGCTTACAGGGTAAAAGTATTATGTGCTTCTACATTCTAGTTTAAATCGTGTTTGTTTTAAGCAAACTTCCAGCAAATACATCAGTGTTTAAAGGAAGAACAGCAGTCTTACAAAGCTCATTACAAATCACTCCCCTTTCCATCTAGAGATCAAAGTGCAGAACGGAAATACAATATTTCAGTACTTTAGCTGTTCTTGCCATCCAAGTTCCATGCAAATAGGAATGCATTGTGTACTTTCAGTTTCCCTGCCCACTTCATGCCACAAGATGAAGCCTAGCACTTTCATGCAAAGGCAGTCATTGATTGTCCCATCCCACTTATTGTTTCAGAATGATATCTGTAGAGATCTTTAAATGCATAGTAATATGCTCTTACATACAACACTAAGAAACTAACAAACATTCTTCAAGAGAATTGAGACAGAAGATCCACTGAAAAAACACCAATTGCTGGGAAATCCAAGGGACAAAGGTTGGTAAACAAACTCCTCTGCTAGTTTTGGAGCTTTTAAAAATATACATTTGCTTATTTTTCCAGTTAACTCCTACCAGCCAGAAAAACATCCTGCTGGATCCCTCTGCTCCTGTAGTTACCACCCACTACCATGTCTTTACCAGGACAGATGCAAACAGAGCACAGAGCTGAGGAGGCAAGCATTCAGCAAACAACACAGAGAAATAACAGTATCAAAATCTATAATTTTGCTCCCAAACTTGGCCTAGACATGAGATTGACTTACACTGAGTATGCATGGTATATAGATTAACATTAAAATATAAAGTATTCTATTTATTCATGTATAAGTCTAGAAATTAGTTTTAAAAATCACAAAAAAAATCAACCTGGTTCCACTTATCCATGGGCCAATGTAAGTACTGTATCTTAACCTGTACCAAAATGAAATTAGGCCTTCTCCAACTAGCAAAAGGCAAGAGCTTAGTCCATCCTAGGAAACTCTAAAAGTGCCAATCCATTCTACGTTCCCTGATGTGGTGACATTTCTGCCTTTCTGAATCCCTGGGTGGGGAATGACACGAGTAGAACTGGAGCTTTTACTCTCTGCAGACTGACCTTCATTCACAGATCACACTAAATCCATAATTCTAACCCCCAAATCTGTCTTCTATTTATACATGAAGTTGACTTATGCATGTGGCTATATTATAGTCACAACAGTAAAGTATTTAAAATAATAACAACTAGCTAAAATAGCACAATTAACACAATAAATATATTTTTAAAAATCTTTAGTTCTAAAAGTGTTTTATAATTTTAAAAAAATATTTGCCTACAGACAGAAGAAGAGCAATGAAGGAGCGAGTTTGGCCTCTGTGGGAAGGAAGTTGAGACCAAGAGCAGCCACCAAGAAGGTGGTGGGAGTGAAAGAAGGACATCTTCTAAGAATCCTGGGTTCCAAACAGGCTCCTATAGTGAGGTCTGTCAAACAGCCTGGACCTAAGCCACAGTCAAACTTGTTAGGAGACAAATATGAGGTAAAGTTTGCCCATGCTTCCAATTGCCTTTTTAAAGGTAGTAAAGATGCAAATCCATGTAAATGATTTTTTTTAGTTTAATAAGGTAGGGAAAGTATGATCTTGCATGCACATTGACCATGTTCACATTAGTAATTTCAGTTTAACAAATCACCTTATAGCCTCGACATGAAGAATACAAATATGGGTTGTTCTAAAAATGAGTATTTCTCGCAAAGCCTGCCTATTAGGGTGTATGGCTGCTTTAGGGAGCACAAAAATAAGATGTTTGGCTACCCCACATGCCCTCTATCCTTTTTAAGCATGCAACCAGAACAGAGGTTGCAATCTTCTGCACTGAAGAAATACACGCTACAACTTGTTGACACTCATGTAAAAGCAACCTCTGTGACAGGAAATAACTGTCACAAGGAGCAACAAGTGGATGAAGGTGAGTGTGCGAAGTTTAACTTGTGTGGAGTTGAAGTATAGACCCAAGAGAGCCACAGCAGGAGACCCGGAAGATGGGGAAAAGTAGAAAGATACCAGCATTCCTTAGGAGTCACAAATTAAAGTGTTAAACAGAAAGGAACAATGGAGTTAAATTCTACAGGCTGAAAATTAAGGCCCAATGGATGCAGGACAATGTAAAGCTGCCAAGAGGAACTAATGAAGTCCTGCCAGTACAATTCACAATGACAGACTTGGATTTTTAGTTCCAGGAAAACCAAAAGCCTTTCTCAGTCATTTTCTCTCTGGGTTCCTCTTTTTTTAAAATAAATTGAGAGGCATATTGTTATGGCAAAGGTGTTGTCACAAAGGGCCAACAAAATGCCACAAAGACCATGCCTATTAGTAATGGTATATTGATCAATAACAATGAGAAAATGATTAATAAAGGTAATAGTTACAGAAAGATGCTCAGTAAAAATGAGTAGGGGAAAGATGAAAGCAATGGGAGAAATGTATACACAGTGGACTCTTGATATCCACTGATATTACGTTCCAGGATACCAACATCTGTTGACATTAAGGTCCCATTATATACAGCAACAGAGTCAAACTGGCAAAATCAAAGTTTGCTTTGTAGAACTTTGGGGCGTGGGGGAGGTGAGGGGAAGGTATTTTCAAGCTAGGGATGATTGAATTCCTGGATGAAGAATCCATGACTATGGATGGCCAACTGGAATACTGCCTTTAATATCCTTCCTCACTGCCATTCCCTTTTCCTAGTGTGTCCTGTTTTATTTAGATTATAATCCTGAGGGCAGGAAACTGTCAAATTAACAATATGTAAGACTAACAATTAATATGTGAGAGCCTTTGTGGTTGAAGACTTGTGTAAGTATGTTTATGTGCCTCCAAGTCATCTTCTGAATTATAGAGACCTCATTGTTTTCACAAAGTTTCTTTAGGCAAGGAATATTTAGAGGTGTTATTTGCCACTTCCTTCCTCTGAAATATCACTGCTATTTGTTAGCTGCCTCACATTCAAGTACTAACCAAGGCTGACTATGCTTACCTGCCAAGATAAGATGGGGCTGAGTGCCTTGAACATGTGAATATTTTAATGGTTTTATATTATTTTAAGTATTTGTTTTCATAGCTCTATATTTAGCTTTATCTCACTATTAGGAATTGTGGAAGTTGAACTCCAAAACAACTGGCAAGCCAAAGTTTGCCCATGCCTGTTTTAAAGTGTAAGTAAGTAAAACTTTATTTACATCCTGCCCCACCTCCCCATGGGGACTCATGGCAGTTCACAACATAAAAAGGCAAGCATCCAATGCCATAAAATAAATCAATACCAAGAAGCAGTACAAACATTCAACCAGATAACAAATCACAATAAGAGCAGTAAAACATGTTACACAGTATCAATAAAAACAGGGTTAAAAGGCATGTCCATATTCCATTACTTGTATTAAAGGCCAGATCATTAACTATTCCTTTCCTGATAGGCCTGGGTGCTTAGGAAGGTTATTTGTGTAGGTTTTGACTGTTTCTTCCCACTGTAAGCTGTGGAATCATACATTTGTTATGTTGTTGTTATTGTTATGTTATGTGATTCGATCGAGGAGGAAGTTTATGAATAAAGCTCTTCAGCAGGAAAAGTGGAGCGACAGCAAACCCACCCAAACCCGGTGGCCAGAACCGAGCACAGCCTCCAAACACCGAAGATGGGAAAGCCAATATATAACTCTATCTATGTCAACTGTCTGTCTTGTCAGTGTGTAACAGCATTGAATGTTTGTTGTACATATGTTCTGTGATTCGCTCTGAGTCCCCTTCAGGGCAAGAAGGGTGGAATATAAATACTGTAAATAGACCTAAAATGTAAAAATGTATTGTTTTCAGTGTTCTTAGGCACTTTGAGGGCTTTTCCACACAGCCATATAACCCAGAATATCAAGGCAGAAAATCCCACAATATCTGCTTTGAACTGGGTTATATGAGCCCATGCAGTCATATATTCCAGTTCAAAGCAGATAATGTGAGATTTTATTCAGCTGTGTGGAAGGGGCCTGAGCCTCCCCTTAGAGAGGAAAGTGGGATATACATATTATAAAGCCAGAGAAGAGATTTATTTATTTATTTAAAACTTTTATACCCCGGCCTTCTCACCTCCGAAGAGGGACTGAGACCGGCAAACAGCAAGTATTCAATGCTAACATTTAAAATCTAAAAACATCATAAATTTACAATAAAATTTGCAATAAAATACAATACAATAAATACATTTTAAAAGCCTTTCGCCAAAGTAAAATCAAGTCCAACTTAATCCATATATTCAGTCCGTATCAAGTGGTTAGCGACTTTAGTCACTTCGCAATCTCCTCCTTCATTATGCAAAGGCCTCATTGCACAGCCACATTTTCACCTGCTTCCTAAAAGTCAGGAGGGAGAGGGAGGATCTAATTTCATTTGGGAGGGAATTCCGCAGCCGGGGGGCCACCACAGAAAAGGCCCTGTCCCTCGTCCCCACCAGGCGGGCCTGCGAAGGTGATGGGACTGAGAGCAGGGCCTCTCCAGACGATCTTAGCACTCTTGACGGTTCATAGGGAAGAATACATCCGGACAGGTAAACTGGGCCAGAACCGTATAGGATTTTGTAGGCCAACACCAGTACTTTGAATTGTGCTCGGAAGCTCATTGGCAGCCAGTGGAGCTGGCGCAACAGGGGAGTTGTGCGCTCCCTGTACTCTGCTCCCGTTAGTCGTCTGGCTGCTGCGTGCTGGACTAATTGCAGCTTCTGGGCAGTCTTCATAGGCAATCCCCACATAGAGAGCGTTGCAGTAGTCTATACGGGATGTAACCAGAGCGTCTTTAAGCAAGGTATACTTAAAAATAGACAACGAGTATAACAGGCATGGGCAAACTTTGGCCCTCCAGGTGTTTTGGACTACAACTCCTACAATTCCTAACAGCCTAACTAAGATCCTAACTAAGATCATCCGGGGAGGCCCTGCTCTCGCTCCCGCTGACTTCTCAAATGCGGCTGGTGGGGACGAGGGACAGGGCCTTCTCGGTGGTGGCTCCCCGCCTGTGGAATGCGCTCCCTATGGAGGTACGGTCCACCTCATCCCTCCTGGCATTCAGGAAAAAGGTAAAATCCTGGCTTTGGGATCAGGCGTTTGCACACCAGCACTAAGCAGCATGTTAGATAGGGATTTTAATGGAAATGGATGAAGAGGGTCAATGTTTTTATGGATTGAATATTGTTTTAACTTGGAATGACGGTGTATGATGGTGATGAAATTGTATTCTAACGTGTTTTAATGTATCTTAATTGTTGTGGGGTTTTGGGGTTTTATGCTGTTATGATGTGCCATCAAATTGTGGCGTACTGTAAGCCGCTCTGAGTCCCCCCTTGGGGGTTGAGAAGAGCAGGGTAAAATCCTGAAATAAAATAAATAAATAAATAAATAAGAAAGGGCGATAAGGGAAACTCTGGCGTCCCTTTGAACCAGGAGGCAAAGGAAAGGAAGACATTAAAATAAACTTTAGTCAGCCTGTGATGAAAGTGTAATTTAAAACCTACAATATATAAGCCAGGCATGGGTAAACTTGCCCCCCTCCCCCTCCGCTTAAGCGGCTGAGGGTTCAAAGGAAAGGCCCTGAGGCTGTGAGGAATGGTGGGAGCTGAAGCCCAAAACACCTGGAAGGAGGGCCCAAGTTTCCTCATGCCTAACACAAACAATCGAGAGTGCCTATAAGGCAGGAATAGGCGAACTTCGTCCCTCCAGGTGTTTTGGGCCTCAACTCCCACCATTCCTCACAGCCTCACAGATGTAAACAACTGAGAGTGCCTATAATAGGTGTAGGCATGGGTTCAAAAGCATGAAAGGGAGGCAGATGGGTGCACTTTCACAATGAGATCTGTGTTATGAAGGCACCTCCCTCCTCAGCATGCGACTTCTAAGGGGGGAGGAGCCTCCTGAGCATGTCCAGAGTGCGTTTCTGGCCGCCCTTCTCCCAGGACAGGCCAGGCTGTTTGCTCCTGGAGACCCCCTGGCAGGGCGAAGGGCGCAAGGGCTCGGGGTGGCCCCAACTCACCTAAGCCCGCTCCCTCACGGCGGCGGAGGCAGGTCTGGCGCTCCCTGCCGAGGCCCTGCCTCTCATGGCCCGGGGCCCTTGCCGAGACTCGCGGCCCGGGCCCCCATTCCTCCTCCACCAACTCCGCTCCGGACGGACTGCGAGCCTGCCTCACTCCGCCTCAGAGCGACGCCTCGCGCCCATGACGGCCGCCGTAGCCGCCACTTCCGGCAGCACACACACCCCCCTCAGGGGAAAGAGGGGCACGCCAGCCAATGGCAGCGAAGCTCTTAAACGCGTCCGCCAATAAGGCGCCTTGTCCCGCCTCTCTCCCGCAGAGCATTCTGGGGGCTGTAGTTTTGAAGTGGTTCTCCTCAGGCCAATGAGGAGCACAGCATGTGCTTGTGTTGAAATAAGTTCTTTGGGCCCCTTCCACACAACTGAATAAAATACCACATTTTCTGCTTTGAACTGGGATATATATATATATATATATATATATATGGGGTTGCCACTTTTTGATATAAGAATAAGGGACAAGTACCTAAAAATAGGGAATTTTCCACAAAAATAAGGGACACTTCATAAAAACTTGAAAATCATCCAATGGATGATTTTCAAGTTTTTATGAAGTGTCCCTTATTTTTGTGAAAAATTCCCTATTTTTAGGTACTTGTCCCTTATTCTTATATCAAAAAGTGGCAACCCTAGGCACAGATAACTTGTTAAAATTTGTGCGCCAACTGCGCCCGTACCTTGAGAAGTCTGACTTGGCCACGGTAGTCCACGCTCTGGTTACATCCCGTATAGATTACTGCAACGCACTCTACGTGGGACTGCCTTTGAAGACTGTTCGGAAGCTTCAACTGGTCCAACGGACAGCACCCAGATTGATAACAGGAGCGGCACTCAGGGAGCGCACAACACCTCTGTTGCGCCAGCTCCACTGGCTACCAGTTTGCTACCGGGCACAATTCAAAGTGCTGGCTTTAGCCTTTAAAGCCGTAAACGGTTCTGGTCCAACTTACATGTCCGAACGCATCTCTTCTTATGAACCTTCAAGATGCCTAAGATCATCCGGAGAGGCCCTGCTCTCGGTCCCGCCTGCTTTGCAGACGCGATTGGTGGGGACGAGAGACAGAGCCTTTTCAGTGGTGGCTCCTCGGCTTTGGAACGCCCTTCCTAATGACATCAGATTAGCCCCCCTCCCTCCTGACATTTCGCAGGAAGGTCAAGACCTGGCTATTTGACCGGGCATTTGCAAATGAAGTATGATTATCAAATAGAGACCTAAGGAACGACGACGATGCAACTGGAAATCGACTTAATAATGAGACGCTGATATTGTGTTTTTAAACGTTAAATGTTAAATTGTATATGTTGAAATTGTATTGATAATTGTTGTTTTGTTTGTCTTGAGCAGTTCCTGCTATTTGTACACCGCATCGAGTCGCCTTCGGGCTGAGAGAGGCGGTCTAGAAGCAAAGTAAATAAATAAATAAAATAAATAACCCAGTTCAAAGCAGATGTTGTGGATTATTTGCCTTGATATTCTGAGTGATATGGCTGTGTGAAAGGCCCTCTGAGGATGCCTGCCATAGATGCAGGCAAAACGTCAGGAGAGAATGCTTCCAGAACATGGCCATACAGCTCAAAAAACCTACAACAACCCAGTGATTCCGGCCATGAACACCGTGGACAATACATTGTGTGGAAGGTGTTGGAGCGTGTAAGAAATCAGTTGGTGAGTGTGTGTGTTAACTGAAAATGCAAGGTATGAAGCTGATTGGTTGGACCGTGCGCAGGAAGTAGCAGAGCCTGGGAGTTTTGCCAACAGTTACATTTCTAGGTTTCGCTGTGCTGGATCTCAGAGAAAGAGACAGTTTAGTGTTCATGGGTTCAAAATGTGGCGGGAATGTGGCGCAGCTAGCTAAGTGTCAGCTGCATAAGATCTCTCTGACCAGTAGGTCATGAGTTCGAGGCCTGCCCGGGTTGAGGTGGGTGCTCGACCTTTAAGTGTAGCCTGCTGTTGACCTTTGCAGCCCGAAAGACAGTTGCATCTGTCAAGTAGGAGATAAAGGTACCACATTAAGTGGGGAGGCAAATTTTGACTGAATTATGAGTCCATTAAAAGAGAACTCCAGGAACGCTGAGGAATGTGGAAGGAACAACAAGGGACGCTGAGAACGCTGAGAGATGAGGAGTGTGTCATCTCCCCCTGGTGGCCAGAGTTTGCCTCTGTTCGTCTATATGTATGTGGAAACGGCAGAGATTGTCTTCGGGGTGAGAAGAGCGGAATATAAATAAAGTGTATTATTATTATTATTCTTCATGAGCTGCTGGAAGGAGATTTTCCACATGGACACATAAAGACCATTTGAAGGACATTGTGTGAGTCAATACAACTGCTCATGTGATTGTATATATGTTGCTCTGCATTACAAAGGGTAAACTACATGTTCTTTACTGATCATCTATGTAGCATATTTTCTGTTCTCTGGCAAGACAGTGTGTGGACTGATAAAACGTGAACTACGCATGACTTTCATTATGCCTCAGGGCCCTTCCACACAGCCCTATATTCCAGAACATCAAGGCAAAAAATCCCACAATATCTGCTTTGAACTGGGTTATCTGAGTCCGCACTCAGAAAATGTGGCATTTTCTGCCTTGATATTCTGGGATATAGGGCTGTCTGGAAAGGCCCACAGAAGGGTCCTTGGGCTTCTTGACCAAGGACCCTTCAGGCAACGTGGTCTAAACTTTCTTGAATGCACCCACTTTGTTATTAGGTCTTGTGTTTTGAGGCCTGATTTAGTGCCCTTCTACGCAGCCCTGTAACGCAGAATATCAAGGCAGAAAATCCCCCAGTATCTGCTTTGAACTGGGTTGTATGTCAGTGTGGACTCAGATAGCCCGGTTCAAAGCAGATATTGTGGGATTTTCTGCCATGATATTCTGGGTTATATGGCTATGTGGAAGGGCTCTAAGAAGCTGAGCTACTGATTAATTGATTTTGCATGTCTTCTTTGAGGATACATCTACAGTGTATAATTAACACAATTTAACACCAGTTCAACTGCTTTGAACCCCTGAGAATTGTAGTTTTACAAGGCATTAAGTGCTGGTGCCTCACCAAACCAGAAATCTCAGGATTCCATTGCATTCAGCCATGCAGCTAAAGTGGTGTCAAACTGTGTTAATTCTGCAGTGAAGATGCATTCGAAGACACTGGGAGACTACAATTCGAACCCCTTCTTGGCCATGAAGGTTCACTGCCAGATAATCAAAACAGAAAATTCACATCTGATTTTAACTGGATTATCTTTGTCTACACTACCATATAATGCAGTTCAAAACAGAGAATGTGGATTATCTGATTTGATCATCTGAGGTAGATAGATATATCTCGATCGTGTTAGGAGTGACTTGAGAAACTGCAAATCGCTTCTGCTGTGAGAGAATTGGCTGTCTGCAAGGACGTTGCCCAGGGGACCCCTGGATGTTTTGATGTTTTTTCCATCCTTGTGGGAGGCTTCTCTCATGTCCCCACATGGGGAGCTGGAGCTGATAGAGGGAGCTCATCCGCGCTTTCCCCGGATTCAAACCTGCGACCTGTCAGTCTTCAGTCCTGCCGGCACAGGGGTTTAACCCACTGCGTCACTGGGGGCTCCTTTATATATGGCAATGTAGAAGGGGACTGACCTTGGACATGCCACACTTTCTCATGGCACCCCCACACACACACACACACACACACACACATCCTGCCAAGAAAGCCCCATCGTTGCCATGCGTTAGAAATAATTTGGAGGCACACAACAAAAATGACAATATAACAGGTTACCAACTGCAAATGCAGAAGAAGACTGGAGGAGGAGGCTAAGGACTTCAGCTCCTACCAGCTGTTGGGAATTGTGGGAGCTGAAGTCCAAAACACCTGGAGGGTCAAAGTTTGCCAGTGTCTGGGTTAGGATATATACTTTTCCATATGAGTCAACTCTAAAGTCAGTCATAGAATTCGAAGAGACCACATGGGCCATCTAGTCCAACCCTCTGCCATGCACAAAAAGCACAATCAAACCATCCCTGACAGATGGCCATTCTGCTTCTGTTTAAAAGCTTTCAAAGAAGGAGCTTCCACTACACTCCTAGGCAGAGAGTTCCACTGTTGAACAGCTCTTATGGTCAGGAAGTTCTTCCTAATATTCAGGGTGAAACACCTTTCTTGTAATTTGAACTCATTGCTCTGAGTCCACTGCTCTATTAAAACTTCAGCCAGCAGCTGCATTTCCCTTATTCTAAACCACTGTCCTTAACTTGGCATGTGGTCAAGTAAGAGTTGCCTAAGTCCACTTATCTCCCTAATCTTCACCTGAGAAATGATCTCCCTGTCAGACAGGCATTTATCTCGGTAAAAGGCCTTCTGTTTTCAAGGCTTGAACAGCAAAGGAGATTGACACATTGGCTTTGTCCCAGTTCCTCACTCTTTAAATAATGAATGCTTCAAAATTGCCTTATATAGGGCTTGGTCCATGCAATCAATAGAAAGAGTTATCTCAGAGTCCTTTGCTCAGAACAGTTATCTATATGGGTCCTAGACCAAACACCAATCTAGGCTGTTTTTCAACCATACCACCCTTTACTGCAATTTTAGGGGAGGGAAACAGTGGCTAGACCTCAGCCCTTGGAAGTGTAAACTATATTGTCCAATGCTAACAATGCTGGTGGCATTGCTTTCCTATTTATTGTTTATTTATTTTCGACATTTATATCCCACCCCGAAGAGCTTACAAGTTATCTGTAAATACGATATATTATATTATTAGCATAGGACAATCTTAGTACCATACATTCCCATATTGTACTATACCACTATATTATATTATTATTAGTAATATTCTCTCTCTCTCTCTCTCTCTCTCTCTCTCTCTCTCTCTCTCTGGCATTACTTCGCAAATGAAGATTCTTAGGAAGGACTCATCCCACACTTTCTACAAGTGCGTTGATGACCAAGGAGACTGGATGTGTCCTTCAAGCCTGTGCAATGGACCAGGTTTTCCCGGCCCCACGGAGGATAGCCCTCACCCCCATCCATATTCATTCTGCAGACTTCATAAGCTTTGTATATGTTTAGTTATATTGTCAGCCTTTCGTGTTTTTGATTCTGAGGGACAAGTCCCTGGTGTGTTTCTAGGGTTAGACGAGCACCATCTGCCCGGGGTTTGAAATTATTTATTTATTTATTTATTTGTTCGACTTACTATACCGCTCTCTCTGGAGCCCAGAGCGGTTTACAGAGTTAAAAACAGATAACCACATAAAATGCAATAAAACCAGATAAAACCCCCAGTTAAAATCCAATTCCAGAAGAACTGCAATTAGAGTTTTTCTTCTCTCAGGATGGTTGCCAAAAGGCTAGAGAGCCCATCCTACCCATTGACGCTTTTTGTCAGACCCTTCGGTTGTGACCTGTCTGGCATGGGAGACCCTACCGGTGGCTATGCCACCGCCAGCATAGCTCACAACTTCATTAGGGTACGCAAGCCTCTCCCCCATGACAAGGGGGCGCCAATGGAGAGGATTAGTAATATTACATGTAATATAAAATATATAATTATTATATTGTATTATTAGTAGTATATTGTTTTACATTATAATATTATTATCAATTTTATATGTGTATATATTATATTATTAGCATAGCACAATATTAGCATTATATATTACTATATTGTACTATACTACTATATTGTAATATTAGTATTATTACATGTAATATAAAATATAATTATTATATTGTATTATTAGTATATTGTATTACATTATAATATCGATATTATATGTGTATAAATATATTATATTATTTATGCCAAATTGTGGGGAAAGTTTCTAATGTTATCATAGATAGCAGGTTTACTGCACTTTTATCCACCTCTGACCTTGTGAATAAGAGATCTCCAGCCTTGCTCAGGTTTTACAGACCTTGGGCTGTGGTTTCTTTGATTCAGTGTATCCATATGCGACGTGATCTTCCTTCTTCCCTGCTGCCTTCTACCTTCCCAAGTATTATTGATTTTCTTAATGAGTTGTGACTACTCGTGGTATGTCCAAAGTACAGCAGTCTTGGTTTAATCAAATTGGCTTCTAGGGAGATTTTGGAAATTGATTTGATCTAGGACCCATTTGTTTTTTGTCTTTAACAGTGTAGAACTCGCCTCCCACGCCACGTTTCAAATAAGATTCCTTCACTGACCAGCCTACACAACCATGACAAGTTAAATCAAAGACCGAAGTGAAATAAGGGGCTGTTGTCTTCAGATAATTAATTGCTACATAAGAAGGCCTTCATTAAGTAGCCAAACTTTCATACTTGTTTTCATATGAAAGGAAAGAAAGAAAGAAAGAAAGAAAGAAAGAGAAGAAGGGTGGGAATCACATGGTTACCATAAAACATGTTCTTTTCAGAAGGAATGTTGTGGCTGGCAAATGATTCTGTGAGTTTTGATGGCTTATTCAGTTTGCTTTTCTCTCCTGTGATATATGCAAATCTCTCTCTCTCTCTCTCTCTCTCTCTCTCTCTCTCTCTCTCTCTCTCTCTCTCTCTCTGCATGGCTGGGCATGAATCCTGCCTTTCTGCACCTGTGAGCAAAAGAGTTCTTTTTTGTGGGCTTTAAATAGCTAAAATTGCCATTGTGCATTTTTCTGCAGAAGATGCTTTTCAATCCCTATTGGTTACTTCCACTACCAGAGCAGTGAGAAGGGTAATGAGACAGTACGTATTTTATACATTCATTTAGAAGCCCGCATGGAAACTGATAAAGCAACTTGGGATAATATAGCCAGAGAGCAAATTGATTTTGGATGTATAGGGCTCTGGAGCAAGGGAAAAGTGAGGTGGTATGAGTCACCCAAGCTGGCACATACTGAAAAAGAAGGTGCCCAAAGGGGAAGGTGGCTGGAACATTCAAGGCAAGCAAGAACAAGAATTATCCCCAAGCAAACATCTTGCAATCATAGCCTTCCAAGTAAATATATACTGCCTGCTAGTCTTGCCACATTATAAAATGATTGCTCTCATCATCTCGTAAGATCTTGTCCAGCACATCAGGGCATGCTGGAGGTGCACAAGAAACAAAAGAACAAACATACAGGAATATGCCTCTTTAGTACTTGTTACATTGCATCTTTGTGCAGTTCAAGAACATGGGAAAGAGAATATTCCCTATTACCCAGATGAAAAATCACTTCTTTTGCATTAAGCCAGAATACATTAAGCCAGAACTTGAGAAGTTACTTTTATCAAAGTAGTTTACTTTGAGTTTTAGATCTGCTGCCATCCCAGTAGTTCATTACTGTTGTAGTTAAACATTTTAAAATATCTTTTCAATTTTCATTTCTTGAAGGTGAATGGAATACATTTTTTCACTTAGTTTGAACAAAGGCATCTGAATACAGCTTAAACATCCCTTACCTGGAATTCTGCAAACTAAAATGCTCCAAAATTGTCCACACTGGTGGCTGAGATAGCGACATCCTTGCTTTCTGATGGTTTAGTACACACAAACTGTGCTTCAAGCACAAAACTATTTGAAGCATTGTGTATTAAAATTACCTTCAGTTTTTGTGTATAAGTTGTCTATGAAACATACATGACTTTTCTGTCTAGACTTAGGTCCCATCTCTAAGATGCTTCATTAAGTATATGCAAGTATTCCAAAATGGGGAGGGGAAAACTGAAATACAGAAGAATTCTGGTTCTAAACATTTTGGATAAGGGCTACGCAATCTGCAATACAAGCTGGTACATTCTTTGTGCTAAAATCACAATCACTTCAATACAGCACAAGGCAGCAGCATGTGGCAGCACTCCTCCCTACACTCTAGGGCAGGCCTGAGCAAACTTGGGCCCTTCAGGTGTTTTGGACTTCAACTTCTACAATTCCTGATAGCAAGTAGGCAACATCTTCTGGAATCCTGGGGTCTGCAATTTGGAGAATCACTAAAACTCTTTGGCAGAGAAGTCTAAATTCACCCCTACACACACACAACTGAAAACCTCAAATTGCATAAGATGGAAGCATGGTAGCTAATGTGGAATTATAGTGTCATAGCCATAAAGTGTGAAAGAGTAGTAATTTTAAAAGCAACTAAAAAGTTACAGTTTCCCTGCAACATGGGTGACATCCCCCATTAAGCTAAAATCATGATATAATTAAATGACACCTTCATTACTGCAAAGGTGACTTCTGGCTCTGAAGCAGTAAATCTGTGCTGGATTTTGGTCTACATTTTAAAAGAACTAAAAGATTCAGAATCTTAGAGTGTATCTACATTGCAGAATTATTGCAGTTTGATACCGTGTTCGCTGACATGGCTCAACACTGGAATCATGAGATTTTGGTGAGGCACGAGTACTCTTTTCAAGTGCCTCAACAAAGTTCTTGTGAACTCCCACGATTCCCTCCCATGATTCCCTTGCTTTGAGCCATGACACGTAAAGTGGTGGCAAACCACATTAATTCTGTAGTGTAGATAGCGCTTAGTCTAAACATAGATTCAGCACTTTCTATAGTTCCTTCAATGTTTAAAACAAAACCCAGGGCAAAATTGCCCAACCAGTTATATGGAAGGCATCAGCTGTCCTTGTGTTATAGGAGGATACATTAATTAGTTACTCAAAGATCCAGTTTTAAGTAGCTGTGAGTTACTTTCCAGAGGTGTTTATTGATGCTTGTAAAGCAAAGCATTGTTTTGTGGCTGGCTGGTTATAATAGTTTTTAAAGGAAATAATAGTTTTTAAGGAAAAGATGGCTGCTTCTAGAAAAGAAACATCATGAGATTGAAGTATAGTAATGTAAAGACTGCAAAAGAGGAGCTGGGAAACCTGTGTTAAATCCATATTCGGCCATGAAGTGCAAGTGGCTTTTTATCAGTTGCTTCCTTTGCCCTGAATTTTATGATGCAAGCAGAGTTAACAAACTCAAGAAAACAAAAATGAAAACAACCCTTTAACCCCTTAACAAGGAACTACGCCCAGGCCTCTAAACACTGGAGCCATTTTTGAGGTATGATAAAAATCAAATGAGAGAGCAACAATCACATGAACTCAATTGAAAAGAGGGAGAAATCAACTAAAATTCCCAAAGTCTGTCAACTAACAAAGTTTGAATCCCATAAGCACTGCTACATCCTGAAAGTTTGACCCCAGTAAGCACTGGTACATACCCAAAGTTTACAGAATAGGCTGAGATGAAGATACCTTTTCTTGCCTGGTAACAGAGACAAAAGAAAATCTGTTTTTCACCATACAATTCTCGAAAGAAAGAAAGCAAGAAAGCACAAAGTTCACTCTGTATGCCACTGTAGGCACTGAAAGTCACCATTCAGAACACAGGCATTTAAACAGGCTGTAAGAGCCAAATCACAGTAATCCAAAATGCAATTAGTTTCTGCAATGATTGCCAATGAAATCCAAGAAAATAATACTGAATGCTACAAAACCTTATGGGCTAAATGTGAATTTACGAAGGTGAACCTCATATTTCAAAACAACAAACTTTAGAATTCATACAGAAATAGGAATTCTTGCTTTTGGAAACTACATTTCATAATTTTCAGACTTGCTTTCACATTTTTAGCAGACATCCATTTGGAGGCATTATTAAAATTAATGTTCATTTACATTGTAGGATCAGTGACAGAGTGATCAGATAGGATGCTGATGGAGATAAATGCTGAAAAAGACACTTTCGTTTCACTTATCATCCCATGCATACACAGAAGCAGAAGGGTTAGAAATACTTTTAAATAGTCCTGATTCCAAAATTTAAAAGTGAGAATTGTGTTCTTCTCTCCCCAACATCTTTAAATGCTGCATTCCTCCTTCAAATGTTTTCAGAAAGGCTCACAACTATCAAGAGTGACTGTAAGGTATGTTCAGGTGGCTGCCATCCATATATTTTAAGCTATCAGTTTCTTGTCTCCTTCCTTCCCAGGGGAAAATGATATTTTGTGTTTCCATCTGATGTCACTGAGAAGCTTATCTTGGGACAGCAGTGAAGGGAGGGTTAACTGTTTCCAATACAACCTTGGGCTGTCCGACTTCCCAAACCAAATGACCCTTTGTGGATTTTCATATGTTTGGATAAGTGGTCACTGCGGGCAAACTTCTTCTCACAGACTTGGCACTGGTAAGGCTTCAGTCCCGAATGAGAACGCTTGTGGCGAGAGAGCTCATCAGAACGGGAAAACCTGCCAGACAGAGGACAAGATGTTTACTGCACATTTGTGTAAACCAAGGAGACTGATTTCTTCAGCCAGTATCATCATCACCAAACCACATTATGCAGAAGAGGATCCTGGGATACAGAATAGATGGTGGAACAGTTTGTGCTTTAGCGTCAATCTATTTTTCCCATTTCTAAAATTATGCTTCGTTGTCATATTTTCAAATCATATATAGGTATATTGCAATGAACAAAATAGATTTGTTCCTGAACATTACTTCTTTTCAGTGCAAGAGGCAGAAATAACACTAAAAGAATAAGGATAGGTAATAAAATACATTCCAGTGAACATTTTATTCAAAACTAACTGCAAATGGGAAATTTAAAAAACAGGTCAGGTAGTCCTTTCCAAATTAAACAAAACATTTTGAAATTTCGGACCTCATGACAGCCTCTTCCAAAATCCATCTTGAGATATATTTTTTCTGTTAACTTTTTAAAAAATGATTTCCATTATTGATGGCCAAACTTTGAACAAGCTAAAAGCACATCTGGTGAGGCAAGTTCATCAGCTCTCCCCCTTTCTCTCTGTTGGCTGCTTATACATGTTCAGACAGTAAGGTATTCTGGAGGCAGCTGCCATTCACCTTGCCCAGAGATAAGCACACAGATCTGCAGTAGAAAGGGCTTTAGCAGAATACAATTCTTTCCCACATCAACATTTGTTGCACTGCATTTTGTACTGCAGTTATGCTGTTGCAACCCAACACCAAAAGTCTGTAGGAATAGGCAAGTTCAATTCTATGGGTAAGTTCACACCATCCTTCAGAATCTATGTTCTTCAGGTGTGGAAATGCCAACTTGTCTCCATTTGAAAGAAGCAGAAAATGAGAGGTGGAGTCTCAGGGATTCGATAATAATGATTTACTAAAGGTTCATTATTCATATATTCCTCTTCTAACTCTCCTCTGTTAGTTGTGCCTTTCCTTCTTTTCTCTTTTATACACATACATACACACCCATTCCTTTTCATTTATGAATTGGAACACAGATATAAGACAACGCCAACTGCTTTTGGCCACATCAGTAAGCCTTGGAAAGAGTTTCAACGGAGTCTCCTGATAAAGGAACTCACAAACCTTAATAAAGTCATCATGTTTTGTGAAAAACTGTCTCCCTGGAGTGAAGAAAGAGAGGCAGAAGACAGCACAACTTCTCTGGTGTTACATAATCCAGGAACAAAACAGACATGATCTCATTGCCAAATTACTCAGAGCCATTGCAGGAAGAAACCCCAGCCAGATACTGTCCCTCTTAATTGTAAAGGGGCCATTGTTCAATTCAAGTTTCATTTATGATAGAAAAGATATAGGACAGGTTTGGGCAACCTGCAGCCTATGGCACAGTTTCAAAAACAAAAACTCTCCATGTGACCAGTTGTGGGGTCTGGCAAGCTTGAGCTATCCTTTCTATGCATAGTCTTGTGAGCAAAATGGAGAAAGAAAGATAAACAGGGAGATAATAGAGGAAAGAGAATGCCGGGGGGGGGGGGGGATAGTGGGAGAAGAGGGTGCCAGAAAGAAAAATAGAAAATGACAGAGAGAGAGAGAGAGAGAGAGAGAGAGAGAGAGAGAGAGAGAGAGAGCTGGGTGGCAGCAAAAAGGAAAAGAAGATGCATAACAGGGAGGTAGAGAAAACTAAAAAAGAGAAGGGATGCCCTCATCCACTTCTGGTTCTGTCCACAGTTGGCATGGAGCTCAGAACGGATGACCCTAGAACAGGTATGGGCAAACCCAGCCCCGGGGATCAGATGCGCCCCTTGGGCTCTTTTCTCAGGCCCTCCTCTCGCACACCATCCTATCCTTTATTTCCTTTCTCCTTCCCTTCCACCCTTTTGTCTTTCATTCCTCTCTTTCCTTCCTCCTTTCTTCCCTTCCTTCCATCCTCCCTTTCCATGCTTTCGTCATTCCGTCTGTCTCTCCCTCTTTCTTTCTCTCTCCTTCCTTCCTTCCTTCCTTCCTTCCTTCCTTCTCTCTTTCCTGCCTCCCTTACTTCCTTCCCTCCATTCCCTTCCTTATGTCCTCCTCTCTTTCCTTACTCCTGCCCTCTCCTGTCTTTGGTCCTTCCTTCCTTCCTTTCCTCCTTCCCTCCCTCTTTCTCCCTCCCTTCCCTTCCATCTCTCCTTCCTTCCATCCTCCCCTTCCACACTTTCATCATTCCTTCCCTCTCTCCCTCTTTATCCTTCCTTCCTTCTATCCTTCCTTCCTTCTCTCTTTCCTGCCTCCCTCCCTTCCTCCCTTTTGTCCTTACTTCCTTCTCTCTTTCCTTCCTCCTTCCATCACTAGGCAGCCAGTTCTCCTAGCAGGGAGTGCTAGCATATGGTCCCCAAATTAGAAAGTTTGCCCATGCCTGCCCTAGAAGGAATGCAGTTCTTAATGTTGGAGCACCTGTGGCTCTCTCAATATTGGTGAATTACTATTCCCATATCCTTCACCGTTGACTAGGTTGGCTGAGACTGAAAAAAAATATACTAGCTGGAGAATCACATATTCCTCATCCAAAGGGTGCTCACCAGTGGTTGATCTTCATCCTGACTAGTGCGGTGCTTAAACTATGGGAGCAAGTGGCGTGAGGCTTAAAAATTTATACTTAAATCTAATTGCTAGTTCCAACTGGAAATGGATCCATTAAATTAATAGTATTACTATTTACATGACTGTTAATGCCACATTCAGCAATTGATTCAAGAGGCTTTCTCTAGTTGGGTACAATTGGATTTAGAACAGCGGTTCTCAACCTGGGGGTCGCGACCCCCAGAGGGGTCGTGGGGCCATTTCGAGGGTCGCGGGCTGCCTCCTTTGGCCCGCGCCCCTCCGGCTCCCCGGGATGGCTGCCGGAGCCTGGTGCCCGGCTCTTGCTGCCTGCCGGGTGAGCGGAAGGTGCCTCTACTTACTTTTCAGAGGCCCTTTCTCATCTCCCCCAGCCCCTCTGCTGCCGGGTGGGAGGTCCCTCGGCGTCCTCCTCTTTCCCTTCCTTCTGGCCCCTCTATCAGAGCCAGGGCGGGCCTGCTGAACGGGCTCTGCCTCTCACTGAGGAGGCACATGTAGGTCTTCTCCTGGGCTTGAGGCCTGCAAGGCTAGCCGCTCAGAGCAGAAGCAGGCAGGCCGGGGGGCGGCGCAGGCCATAGCAGTGAGAGCCCCTGATGCGGGGGTGCAGGTTGCCTCCTCCGCCTGCTCCTCTCCTGTCCGCCACACTAACCCCTCAGCTGGAGCCACTGGCCTCATCACGATCAGCATGGTTGCTGCCTTCGTTCAGGCAGTTGCTCTCCCGCTGCATGTGGAGTGAGCGACTGAGGCACTCAAGCCTGGGTTGTTCCCTCCAAGGGGCACAGAGGCAAGGCTCCCTGTCCAAGCGGGGACTGGATGTCTTTCCCTCCTTTTTCCGTGGGTGCTAGGGAGACACTTTCAGGCGGGGGAGTTTTGTGTGGCTTGAGAAGTTCGGCTGCTCTTTGAAGAAGTTCCCGGGATTAGAGTTTGTGTTGCTGTGTGAGGAAGTGGTGTAGTGTTGAGGTACTTGAGGAGGAGTCTGTCGGTGTGTTTGTGTAATCTTGTGGGGTTGCTGACTGTCCCCAATGCTTTTATGAGGAGGGACCCAAAAGGAGAGCCGGGAAAGCGTTGCTTTTGGGGTTTCTCCTGAGGGTTTCTCCTCCTCTTCTTCAGAGGGGAGGGAGAGCCCTTCCTTTCCCCTTTTAGGATTTAGAGCAGGGGGGACCCTTTCTTTGGGGAGTGAGTCAGGCACTCGCTATTGTCCTGGGCCTCGCATTCTTCCCTGCCTTGTTGTTGGTGTCGCTTCCTTGCTCCTTACATCCCCTGGAAGAGGCAGGGAGCCGAGCCGCCACCCTCCTCCTTTAGTGTCTTTCCTGGTGCAGGAACGCCTCCGGTATAGCTGGGCTGTTTGTTTGTTTTTTTTACTATAGGGCTGGGGACGTTTACCTTGTAATAAATAAGGTTGAGAGAAGGGGGCATGATAGTAACGTTGAAATATGAAAGGACACCACATTGAGGAAAAGGCAGGCTAGTTTTCTGGTGCATCGGGTAATTAGGGCCCCCTATCCCACACAGCTGAATAAAAACCACATTTTCTGCTTCCAACTGGAATATGGCACTGTAGACTCGGGGCCCTTCCACACAGCCATATAACCCAGAATATCAAGGCAGATAATCCACAATATCTGCTTTGAACCGGGTTATCCCAGTCCACACTGCCATATAATGTTCAAAATAGATAATGTGAGATTTTATTCAGCTGTGTGGAAAGGGCCCTGTGAGTCCATTGCATTTAGGGAATCACCTCCCATTTGTCTTTTACAGTTAAAGTGGAGGAGAGTAACACCCTTTAAAGGGCCAGCTGCACAATTCTGTGCATGTTTACTCAAAATTAAACACTATTTCAGTTAGCATCCTTCCACACAGCTAGAATATCAAGGCAGAAAATCCCACAATATTTGCTTTGAACAGGGTTATCTGAGTCCACACTCAGATAATGGGGGATTGTCTGCCTTGATATTCTGGGATATAGGGCTGTGGAAGGGCCCTAGTGAATCCCAGATAATAATTATTGTTATAGTTATTTATACTTTAGTTTTAGCTCTTGATGAGATGCAAAATCTATGTACGATTAGCAATAAATACCTTTATTATGGCATTTTTGGGTGTTGTGGAGACAAAATTATTATTATTATAATTATTATTACTGTTGTACCCCACCTTTTATCTCCCAAGGGGACTCAAAGTGGCTTAACATAAAAGCATTAGCATAACCATTAAAATATCCAAATATATGAACATTAAAGCAGGATAAAAAGTATTTAGAAATTCCCGGTTAAAAAGCTTACAAAACAAATTAAAGTTTAAAACCACAGCACCCCCTGAATTGATCTTAAACACCTTCATCTTTAAAAGCCTCACTGAATAAAAAGGTTTTGAATGCTGCCAGAAGGAGGCACTTGGGGCGATGGGAAGGCCTCTAAGAAGTCAGTAGAGGTGCCTCCCATCGGCCCAGCACCTCGATTTTCTGGTCATGGGGGTTCTATGGGGAAGTTTGGCCCAATTTTATTGGTGGAGTTCAGAATGCTCTTTGATTGCAGGTGAACTATAAATCCTTTCTAACAATGTTAATAAGCTATAAATCCTAGTAACTGCAACTCCCAAATGACAGTATCAATTCCTCCTAACCCCACCGGTATTCAAATTTTGGGCGTATCAGCTATTTGTGCCAAATTTTGTCCAGGTCCATAGTTGTTTGGGCTCACAGTGTTCTTTGGGAGCTAGTTGAACTACATCTCCAGAATCACTGGTCAATTCCTCCCAACCACCTAGTATTTTCTGTTGGTCATGGAGGTTCTGTGTGGGACGTTTGGCCCACTTTATTGTTGATGGGGTTCTAGGGGCTCTTTGATTGTAGGTGAACTATAAATCCCAGCAACTACATAGGGCAGGTTTTTGGGGAACCTGCGGGCCCATGGCACAGTTTTCAAAACCAAAAACTCTCCATGGACCAAATTGTGGGGGTCTGGGGAAGTTTTACTATCCTTTCTATATAATCTTGTGAGCAAAAAGGGAAAGAAAATAAAAAAGGGGGATAATGGGGAAAGAAAAATGCAGGGTTTTGCTGCCTTCGTTCAGGCAGTTGCTCTCCGCTGCATGTGGAGTGAGCGACTGAGGCACTCAAGCCTGGGTTGTTCCTCCAAGGGCACAGAGGCAAGGCTCCCTGTCCAAGCGGGGACTGGATTTCTTTCCTCCTTTTGCGTGGTTGCTTGGGAGACACTTTCAGGCTGGGGGGGGGGGGGGCGTTTTGTGTGGCTTGAGAAGTTCGGCTGCTCTTTGAAGAAGTTCCCGGGATTAGAGTTTGTGTTGCTGTGTGAGGAAGTGGTGTAGTGTTGGAGGTACTTGAGGAGGAGTCTGTCGGTGTGTTTGTGTAATCTTGTGGGGTTGCTGACTGTCCCCAATGCTTTGTGCCTTGTTGTTTTGGTGTCGCTTCCTTGCTCCTTACATCCCTGGAGAGGCAGGGAGCCGAGCCGCCACCCTCCTCCTTTAGTGTCTTTCCTGGTGCAGGAACGCCTCCGGTATAGCTGGGCTGTTTGTTTTTGTTTTTTACTAGAGGGCTGGGGACGTTTACCTTGTAATAAATAAGGTTGAGAGAAGGGGGCATGATAGTAACGTTGAAATATGAAAGGACACCACATTGAGGAAAAGGCAGGCTAGTTTTCTGGTGCATCGGGTACTAGGGCCCCTTGCATCCACACAGCTGAATAAAAACCACATTTTCTGCTTCCAACTGGAATATGGCACTGTAGACTCGGGGCCCTTCCACACAGCCATATAACCCAGAATATCAAGGCAGATAATCCACAATATCTGCTTTGAACCGGGTTATCCCAGTCCACACTGCCATATAATGTTCAAAATAGATAATGTGAGATTTTATTCAGCTGTGTGGAAAGGGCCCTGTGAGTCTATTGCATTTCTAGGGGAATCACCTCCCATTTGTCTTTTACAGTTAAAGTGGAGGAGAGTAACACCCTTTAAAGGGCCAGCTGCACAATTCTGTGCATGTTTACTCAAAATTAAACACTATTTCAGTTAGCATCCTTCCACACAGCTAGAATATCAAGGCAGAAAATCCCACAATATTTGCTTTGAACAGGGTTATCTGAGTCCACACTCAGATAATGGGGGATTTTCTGCCTTGATATTCTGGGATATAGGGCTGTGTGGAAGGGCCCTTAGTGAATCCCAGATAATAATTATTGTTATAGTTATTTATACTTTAGTTTTAGCTCTTGATGAGATGCAAAATCTATGTACGATTAGCAATAAATACCTTTATTATGGCATTTTTGGGTGTTTTGGAGACAAAATTATTATTATTATAATTATTATTACTGTTGTACCCCACCTTTATCTCCCCCGAAGGGGACTCAAAGTGGCTTAACATAAAAGCATTAGCATAACCATTAAAATATCCAAATATATGAACATTAAAGCAGGATAAAAAGTATTTAGAAATTCCCGGTTAAAAAGCTATTAAAACAAATTCAAAGTTTAAAACCACAGCACCCCCTGAATTGATCTTAAACACCTTCATCTTTAAAAGCCTCACTGAATAAAAAGGTTTTAGCCTGCTGCCAGAAGGAGGCACTTGGGGCGATGGGAAGGCGCCTCTAAGAAGTCAGTAGAGGTGCCTCCCATTGGCCCAGCACCTCAAGTATTTTCTGTTGCTCATGGGGGTTCTATGTGGGAAGTTTGGCCCCATTTTATTGGTGTTCAGAATGCTCTTTGATTGCAGGTGAACTATAAATCCTTTCTAACAATGTTAATAAGCTATAAATCCTAGTAACTGCAACTCCCAAATGACAGTATCAATTCCTCCCAACCCCACCGGTATTCAAATTTGGGCGTATCAGCTATTTGTGCCAAATTTTGTCCAGGTCCATAGTTGTTTGGGCTCACAGTGTTCTTGGGAGCTAGTTGAACTACATCTCCCGTAAATCACTGTCAATTCCTCCCAAATCCACCTAGTATTTTCTGTTGGTCATGGAGGTTCTGTGTGGGACGTTTGGCCCAATTTTATTGTTGATGGGGTTCTAGGGGCTCTTTGATTGTAGGTGAACTATAAATCCCAGCAACTACAATTCCCAAATGTCAAGGTCTATTTTCCACAAACTCCACCAGTATTCATATTTGGGCATTTTGAATATTTGTGCCAAGTTTGGTTCAAATCCATTGTTGTTTGAGTGCAGAGTGCTCTCTGTATGTAAGTGGACTACAACTCCAAAACTCAAGGTCAATGCCCACCAAACCCTTCCAGTATTTTCTGTTGGTCATGGGAGTTCTGTGTGCCAAGTTTGGCTCAATTCCATTGTTGGTGGAATTCAAAATGCTGTTTGATTGTAGGTAAACCATAAATCCCAGTAACCACAACTCCCAAATGAGAACGGCTATTTTCTCAAAACTCCACTAGTGTTCAAATTTGGGCATATTGAGTATTTGTGCCAAGTTTCATCCAAATCCATAGTTGTTTGGGTTCATAGTGCTCTCCAAATGTAGGTGAACTACATGTCCCCTAAATCAGTCAATTCATTCCAAACCTCTCCAGTATTTTCTGTTGGTCATGGGGGTTCTGTGTGTCAAGTTTGGCTCAATTCCATTGTTGGTGGAATTCAAAATGCTCTGATTGTAGGTGAACAATAAATCCCAGCAACTACAACTCCCAAATGTCAAGATCTATTTTCCCTAAACCCCACCAGTGTTCAAATTTAGGCATAATGAATATTCATGCCAAGTTTGGTCCAGATCCATAGTTGTTTGGGTTCTCAGTTCTCTCTGGATGTAGGTGAACTACATCTCCCCTAAATCACGGCCAATTCCTCCCAAACCTCTCCAATATTTTCTGTTGGTCATGTGGGTTCTCTGTGCCAAGTTTGGTCCAGTTCTGTAATTTGTGGGGGTCTCAGTGGTCTGTGGAAGTCAGAGCTGAATCGATTGAAGGTACTGCAAATCCCATCATCTGTTGTCCATACTCCCCCAAACATATTGTTTTTGTGATTAATCATTATGCTTTAATTATGTTCAATGTGTAACAATGAAAATACATCATGCATATTAGATATTTGCATTAAAATTCGTAAGAGTAGCAAAATTATTTATGAAGTAGCAACGAAAATATGGTTGGGGGTCACCACAACACGAGAAACCTTATTTAGGGGTCACGGCATTAGAAAGGTTGAGAACCACTGATTTAGAACATAATGTGCATGACAATTTTCAAATTCCAAAATTACATTAGTATAATATTTCTATTAGCTAAGGTCAAGGGATTTTTTAAGAAAGGGGGGGGGTGAGAGAAGGTTTCCAGTTTTCTTCATCAAGTATGAAGCTATAAAAAGCAGGTTACAGGAATGGCAAAGGATTGTTCTTGAAACAGGATAAAAATTATTGGCTTGGTAATGATTAATGGGAGCAAAAATGAGTTGAGGGCCCTTTCCATGTCTCTGAACCTAAGCACATGCTAAACATCATTCTCTGGAGCTGAGAACCATGTGGACAAAACCAGCAAATCCAAGATCATGAACTCTGCAAACATTTTGCTTCCTTCTTCTACTCTAGCTTTTCTCATGAGATGAAACACAATGGCTACTGTTCAAGATCAGACCAAATATCCATTTATTCTAACATCCTGCACTCTTACATCCCACAATAGCTAACTAGATATATCCTGGAACTCAGAAAGCAAGACGTGAAGGCTACAGCCCAGTGTGACAGACGTGTTCTTCAGGATTTGTCTATTATTTCTAAGGCAGTGCCATTGCTGGATAAATTAGTGGTTGTAAATTCCATTAATTATTGTGCAGAGAAGTATTTTACTCTCTTCTTCCTGAATCCCTTGCTTCAGGCTTGGAAAAGCTTTGCTGATCACAATTACTAGACTCTCCAAGGTATCATGGTCCAAAAGAAATCAATGTTAGTGTTTTTATTGTAATTTTCAGTCTGTTAGCAAATTGTCATGACACCCAGTCAGGTAGAGGGCTAGGGTATAAACAAATGATGGGTGTGTCCTATTCTGCAGGCAAAAGTGGTTTCCCCCCTACTTCGTAACTTGTCATTTTCTCCAAAATGAATGAAGATGAACTGATCCAGATAAAAAACCAGCACCATTGTTTCTTTATCACAAGGAGATAAGTGACAATGAGACCCTTATTCCAGAACTTTCTGCACCCAGAAAAGGCTAATACTCTATGATTATAGAGTATTGAACATATAGTTTTAATTATGGATGTTAATTTTGATGTTTTATCATGTTTTTTATGATGTTTTTAGCATATGTAATCGCCCCAAGCCTGACGGGAATGGTGACTAATAAGCCTAAATAAATAAATAAATAAATAAATAGAAATACTTTATGAGCTAATAACATAGAATATAGAATTCTAGGTTTGAGTCTCTGCTGTGTCACATATTCCATGTGTGAAACACAGTGAATGACTTGGTAGGCGAAATACAATCTCTTCCCTCGCTTATAAACCTTAGGCATAATCATGTTGGGGAGTTATAAATCAACTTACTTCTGGGGAGATTACATCTGGGCAGTTTCATAACATTTGTATCCAATAGAGAGCTGCTGTTATATTATCATGTAGCAGAAGCAACAAAGTGACTGTTGAGCAACAACCCTGATGCATAATGGGAAATGCATTGATTTCAATGTGCATTGGTCACTCAAACTAATGTCTAGTTATGTGTCTTCCCAATTCTCAGCATCTCTGCAATTTAGTCAAGGAACTGTAACATAGATGGAGATATAGGATTCCATTAATTATGGGGGCGGGCAGACAACTCCAGAGCCCTAAGTATCATGACTACTGATGGTTGAGAGCTTTGGGGATTTTCAGTCCAAAAAAAGGAACTTTTTCAGGTTTTTGTTTTGTTTTTTTGGGGAGGGGGTGTGTGTTTGTTTTTTGCGTCACTGGGAATCTTTTCAATCTCATGCCTCTGTATTGGTGGAATCAAAGAACAGGAGTGTCTACAAGGGAGAGGAAAGAAATAAGCTTTCAAATGAAACCACTGAATTCCTAGCAACTTTCACATATGGTAGCGACATCAGGAGTGTTGCATCATAATGTACAATGGAATGTGGAGTGGGGGGTTTGTTATGTTTACCATCTTCCCCGTTCATCATCTGCACTTGCAGCCTGTATCTAATGTAGCCAAGACTTTTACAGAGCATGACAGAGATCAAACAAATTCCTAATGCATTTACCAGAGTTCCAAGTTGAAAAAATACAGACTAAATTTCTCTGTAACAAAACAGAAGTGCATACCAAATCTCAATTCATTATAGCCAAAGAGATTGGAAGGCAACAGACCAGCCAAGGCTTTCTTGAATTTGATAGCCTGCAGGCTAAAAGGAAGCAGTAAATTAAGAGAGTAGCAAAGTAGCAAGGGAGGGAAAATAGCATGCAGTTTCTTGCTTCATGTAATCATTCTGCCAAGCTTCTGAAAGCCTTGCATTATCTCATTCTTATAAAAGAAGTGGGGCAGAAACCTGGAAAACTTGGTTTGTGGGACTACAGTTCCTAGAATACGCATTTCGGAGCTATAGTTAAAAAGAGGTAAAATTTCCAAGTTGAGAGGAAACTGGTAAGCGTTTGTCCTTCTTCCATTATTTTAGATCAGTGGTTAGACAACATGTGGGCAGCAGCTCACTGGTGGGTTGCAAAACCTGAAATAAGGTCTACAGCTCTAGGTTATTAAATATGGTTTTCTGTGGGTGAGCAGATGACAACTACTGGATGGCATATTTTCTGTATCAGAAACGAGAGCTGATGTGGTCTATCCAATGCAATTTTCTGAATCAGCACCCCAAATAACCAAACCAAATCTCAAGTTCACCAAAAATGGATTCAAAACCCTTTTGGTACTAATGTTAGAGAGTGGTCCCTGGTCAAAGTGGTCACTGGTCAAAAAAAGTTGGGAACCACTGTTTTAGATGAATACAGGGAGCTGCTGCAGGTCTTTCTTTCTCCATATAACCTAAACTAATAGGCAAAAATTATCTGTAGCTTCAGACATAAGGAGCTGAGGATTTTCTGTACAAAACCATATGCACTATCACTGAACTATGGCCCTTTTGCTGCCTTTTTGAGCTCCTGGACTGGCCCATACATTGGGCAGAGGGAGACAGGGGCTTTAAGCAGCAGAGACATGTGCTTGACGGGACTGTGTTACCTTCTTTAAACTGCATTATTTAAAGTGCAGTGAAGGCTGTAAAGGCTTCTAGTAAATTGCCAGTACATTCAGCCTAGTCAGCTTCTGCACGTAGAACGTGGGAGAAAGTTTCATCTTTACAATTATGGGAAAATCTAACCAGAAGTTATGCTTAACATGAAGCACCTCTGCTCCTTTATCCTGCCCCAAACTGTCAAAAGCCTAGATAATCAGTTTCAGAAAGCTTAAGTTAAAATATAAATTATTTTAGGATTCTGGGCATTCTATTCAATTCCTGAGGGATTCTGAGAGTTGTAGTCCAAAGAAGTAATTTTCCCATATTCCGGAAAAACCTCTCTGTGTGGTCATGTATTATAGCACAGGACCAGCTACACTCACACAAATCCCTCCCCATTTTGAGTTGGAGTTAGTCTACTTTATTTGATACCCTTGAAGCCTAGATGCATACATCCTGCTTTGAAAAGAAAATGATATATTTCATCATGTTCCTCTTCTTATCACAAGCAGTCAAGGGACTGATGCTCCACAGCTCCAACAGACTGTTGCAAAACTCCCTGCAAGTGATGGCAATTGCATATTCATCAGCCAAACACTTCTGGCATTTTGAACATCTTCGCTACTCCAAGGACAGCTGGAAGCCTTTAAATTTTAAATACAATCATCTGTTTGAGAAAGAGATACATATCTAGCTTGAATGCATATAAAAGCAATCTCTCAAACTTTTGCAATTTCACTGTAGAAAACGTATCTTGTAGTTTGGAAAAACTTCACAAAAAGTGCATATAATTTCCTGGAATATTCTGAAATCTGTGGCTATGCCCTTCAATTAGGACCAATCCAATATGCTTAACATTGTGGGAACTCTTTCAAGATCTCCACATCTTTTTTATAATGCAAAATATAACCAGAGAGAGAGAGGGGGGGGAGAGAAAGATGCTGATGAGGAAATGAAATGTGTCTTGATGTTAAAGTAATAGTTTACAAAGCTAAAGCCTTTATATGAAAATCAGTGTATTCCAAGGGACATAGACCCTTATAGGTTTCACCCAACCTAGTAAAGGAAAATATTCTGACAGCAGCAATAATGAGGTGGAAATACAGTACTTTTTCTGTATTCACAGAGTTGCAACAGTTAGTTCCTGAACTAACTGTGGCAAGAGGAAATATGGATAATAGTGAACCATACTAAAACTAATGGCTTTCATCTGAAAGTACCCAAAAGGACCTAGCAAATTCATAGAGAGCATACTCCCAGGATAATTCTGTTAACGTCTGGTGAAAACATACCATGGAGTCACTTGGATGACCTAGAAAATTCCTAGAGAGGACATATTTAGTCAGATGCTGGTAAGTGAAATCATGTGTATCAGTCCCTCAGATATGAGGATCATACTGTACCCATGTAGTCACTGAAAGAGTATGTTGGATACAATTCTGTGGAGCAGGGGCGGTCAGGAGGGGTAGGAGCAGCACTGTTTTTCTTGCAGAATAAGGTTCCTGTGCCTTTAAACAGGGACTTGGCAACAAGCATCAAATCAATAAGCAGGAGTTTCTCCCATACTGCTGAGAAGTATCAGAGTAAGGCTATTGGTCCATCTTGCACAGAACTGTCTACATCATGAGGGGCAAAAAAAGCATATCATTGGTTTCAGGTTACCATAAATATTTTTGGCACCTTAAGCCCTCAGAACCCCACAAGAAAGCATGAAGAGCTTTGCCTTTAAACATTGTGACCCCTACACCCCAATACCTCACCAAACCCCACAAACCAGCAAATACCCAGCTGAAAATGCAAAAGTTATGAACTTTTATTGGTTTGGGAATAGAGTGGAATTAATTTAAGAAAGGATTATATGATTGCATTATTGTTTGAGAGAAACAATTAAGGTGATTTTGAAAGAGCTGATCTCATTTTCAGTTATGTGAAAAGCAAGACAACTAATTTACTAGCAAAGAATGGAGTCTGGACAGCAGGAGCAGGAAAGCAGCATTCAGTGGTGTATACTTACTTCCAGCCGCAGTCTGGCCAAGTACATATATAAGGCTTTTCCCCAGTGTGGCGTCGGAAGTGTGCTTTGAGGTGAGAACTCTTAGTGTACATCTTTGTGCAGCCAGGATGTGTACACTTGTGGACTCGGATAGTGGAAGGAGAAAACTTGGGGAGTTTGGCCTCAGTGCTTCTTGTGCTTCCAAGAACTCCAGGTCTCAATGCCACAGGCAAAGGGGCAATGCGGACATACTTTTGGTCTGTACCTGTGGTAGGGCTTTGGACAAGCTGAGGAAGAATAGTCAAGCTCTGCCCTTGCATTTTGATGACCAATTGTGTCACTCTTATGCCCCCAATAAGACCCTGAGTAGATGGATCACCTTCAGTCACTTGGATGGGCTGGATCTGAAGGACAACAGGGATAGTCCCCAATGTTCCAGGTATGCTTGTGACACCAGCCTGAACAGAGCTTGAAAGGCCATCATCCAAAGTGGTTCCAGTAACGGACTGTTCTCCAGGGCTGCCCAGGCTGATTTCAGATTTTATCTCAATCTGTCTTCCTACTGGCTGTTTCTCAGTGAGCTCATCCTTGAGAACTGCCATTTTCTCATTCAGGAACTCTTCAATCTCCTCCAGGGTCGGGATGAAGTCCCTAGAGAGTTCTGTGCACACATCTGGTAGTTTGAGATAAGCTTCATAGACAGTGGTCTGTGGTTTCTCGATTTCCTTCTTTACCTTTGATAGAGAGACACCCATCTCTGATGTGCATATTACGTTGGAAGCATCTTCTGGGTTAAACACTTGTTCCCCATTGTAGTCTTGCAGATTGAGTGGTGGCATTGCAGACTTGACAGCATCTGACGTATTGTCTAGCTGCACAGAAACTGAGGCTGTCAATGGTCCTGAAGGAGATACTAATTCTCTATGAATTACTGAGACCATTGGTTCCTTGCTCATAAACAAGTATGTAGATGGAGGTATATATAACTTTTAAGTAGATCAGTTGAAAATGATGCAGCTTGGAACACTATAGACACACCTACAAGAAGACAACCACAATTTCAGATGTCAACACAGGAAACAGAAGTAGGAACACCTAGAAAGGGCTACATTCCATCAACGGAAGCAAGAAAGGTCCAACTATGTGATGAAATTTAATATAAAAACTTATTTTATGCTCAAACATACTTTAGAAGCTACCACAGCACTCTTTATGATTTTGTTTTTTCAATACAATGCATTCCTTGAGTTTGGATAAGAATTCACTCTCTCAATTAGCAGCAAAGTTCTAATACCTGCCATAATTCTGGAAATAAATCAGTTATTTTTTCCAGGCAATAACATTTTCTACACATATCATCTTTGGGGTAAATTATGTAACACTCCGTTTTGACAAGGTTCTGTAAATTTGGCAGCTCACTGAACATCTAATTTTAAAATTAGATTTTGAAATTGCATGCACACTGAAAATAATTTCAATATTTAAATAAAAATAGTACTTCTACATCAAATACAAGAGACTAACACAAAAGAGTCTGGCTAAACTCTATAAAAAGAAAAGTTGCAGTTTCAAGACAGGTACATTCTACAAGTTTAGTGTAAGGTAAAGGTTTCCCCCTGATATTAAGTCTAGTTATGTCCGACTCTGGGGAGTGGTGCTCATCTCCATTTCTAAGTCAAAGAGCCGGCATTGTCCGTAGACATCTCCAAGGTCATGTGGCTGGCATGACTGCATGGAGCACTGCTACCTTCCCACCAAAATGATACCTATTGATCTACTCACATTTGCATGTTTTTGAACTGCTAAGTTGACAGAAGCTGGGGCTAACATCAGGAATTCACTCTATTCCTCGGATTCAAAGTGCCGACCTTTCAGTCAGCACATTCAGCATCTCAGCTGTTTCAGACAAGTGTGCTGGTTAAACCGGTGATGATACAGTACTAAAAGCTTTGTTTATATTTCTGTAATTTAATGTAGTTTTGCAGCTATCTGCAAGACTGAGATTAGAGCCACTCTATCCGCATGTGATCAGGAGGTAAATGACTTTCCTAGCTGATGCCAACAACTATTCTTTCACACACAGTGCCAAACCACAGCTTGCGAAATTACAATTTTTGGGCTGCGGTTCCCAACTTGTGGTCCAAAAAAAGTTGATTTCCAAACCCTGATAAAGGCAGCCTACTCTAAAAAGTTACAGTGAACTTGGCCCTTCAAGAAGGGTGCAGCCCCATCTAGAACTGTTTTGTTTCAATCAGCTGGTTTACTTAGCCATTTGCCTTCATATTTCTCTACGTTTCATCCTGCTTCCTATCATCAGTCACAAAACCATCTCCAGACACCTGTTCATGGTTTCCTTAGAATTTTAAAGGAAGAAAATGGAAACTGTGTGTGGCTGTCTCAAGCCTACAGTCCTCGTAACAAAGCGGTTTCATGTACACTTTAAAAGGCACTAGGGACAAGGTCAAGCCTTGTAATGCCCCCATATGCCAAATGTGATGTGACAGAAGAGAAATCCCACGTCACCAGTGCCTAAGAATTTCCACCATAAGGTTGTGCATCCTAAAGCCCATGTGATTAATGTGTATTTTACAGAAATTCTTTGATCTGTATCTTTTGTGGAACTGAATTTTAATGTGTGTTTGTAGAATTTTTATAGTATTTGTGTGTTTTTAACTGTGCTGTGGCCCACCTCGAGCAGTGGGGAGAGGCAGGGAAGAAATAAAATTATATTATTTAACACATAACAAGATTAGTAAACAGCAAACAAGATCACTATGCTGGCATTTGTATTTGATTACACGTCAGACACTTCCCAAATGTCTAGGGCTGTGTGATGGATCAGTGAATAATGCAGATCCAAATAGGGTGGCCTTTTGCAGTTGACAGATGGTAATTTTGTCAGTGCAGATTATTTTTAAGTGCAGGCCAAGGTCTTTAGGCACTGTACCAGGTGTGCCGATCACCACTGGGACCACGTTTACTGGCTCGTGCCAGAGTCTTTGCAGTTCTATCTTTAAATCCTCATAACATGTAAGTTTTTCCAGTTGCTTCTCGTTAATTCTGCTGTCACCTGGGATTGCAACTTCAATTATGCAGGTCAGGAGTATTGTGCTCCAAAGCTCTATCAGTCTGAATTCAGAAGTCCTGGAGTAAAATTATTACTATTATTATTATTAGGTAGCCAATCCAGAAGATACCAGTCAGTGTGATCAATAATCAGGTGATCCAGGCAAACTTTTAGCATGGCACTCCTTACATACATTCCTCAGTACTGGTTGTCCACTAGATGACCAGAGCTGTTTCTAGTCCCAAACCCAGCCTAAAACTAAAGAGTAAATTTCTTCCAATGTTACTTAGATTTGTGGAGCTACAATCCAGTCCAACGCTTTACTGAAAATTAAGAGAAATTGATATCAAGAAATAATTGTTCTTAACCATTGAATCAAGATTTATTTGGGTTTATTTGGGGTTTTTTTAGGTTTCTCATCATCACCTCCTTTAAGACAACAGGAACTTCCCTCTGATCCAGAGAAGCACCAACTGACTGAGATCCTACATCACTGCAACTTTACTCTTGAAGGAGCTACATAAAGCCTACGCATTAGTGAACTATAACACTGCACAACTAAACGCGTAAATAAATAGCCAATGTATGATCACAATGTGCAAGTCATATCTACATGATATGGCACAACACGGGTAATAGGATTGCATACACAACTCTGTTTTCACAACCTCCAATTGAATATGTATTTAGATAAACATGTCCAGCCACCTCTGTAGGAGAACTGTAGACGTCCCTTCCAGACTGTAGGTTTGCCCTGTTTTTTGTCATCCTGCCAGGAGACAAAGCCTTGCCATTTGGGGAGATGTTTGGCGACTGACTGGCTGTGGCTTTTTATGTGTTTGTGCAGGTGTCACACTTCTCTTACAATTGTGTGTTTAATCTGAGTTCAGTCAAACTACTATATGACTTAATGCATGTTTAGTTGTATTTTAAGTCTCAGACACAGGGAGAAAGTCATAGGGATATACCGTATGACCCACAGATCCATAGTGGATATATTCCTGAACTGTTAATGATAAAACTGTTAATGATAGTGAATCCCTACTTCTCAGATCACTCCTAATGCTGAAGCACTTTAAAATGCCAAAATACAGCTGGCCAGAAGGTAAATAATTTCTCTCCCAAGAGGGAAAACACATCATTCCCATGGGAACCCTTGTTTGCCACCCCTTTGCTCTCACTTCCTGTGCCCTGCCATGGTCCAATGCTGATCCTGAATTGGCATGGTCCATTTGCATCAGAGTGTCTTACTGTACCGGGTAAGAAAAAACTCCATTGCGGATATTGTGATTCCTGGGTTTGGTTCCGATCCTAAGTCAGCAGATACTGTGGCCACTGCCCCATCCTCAAACTGTTTTCTGGGATGTTTGTATAGCCGTTGCACAGCAAATCCCATTCCTTTTAATTTACTTCTAAATTGCATTACAGAACTGTCGTCTGGGCAGTCCTAAGATGAGTCAACTGGAAAGAATATGTGCAAAATGCCAGCGTTTAGCACACCTCCTTTACTATCAAACTACCAATATCGGTATCTGACCCTCTCCGATTCCTAATGGAATCCCGCCTTCTAACCAAACAGTCCCTGGCCCAGGCAGTTCAGCCTGTTTGGCTGGATTCCTCCACCTCAAGCCCTGATTACGCTGTTCTGCATTAACCCTTTCTTGGTTGAAATGTCAGGTTGGAAAAACAGAGCCAGGATGCCCCGATAGACACAAGAGAAAAAGATTAATCTACTACACTGGGCCCCACTTGAACTGACATGGATCAATGCTATGGAATCCTAGGAGCTGGAGTTTGACAAGGTCTTTACCTTCACAAAAGGTAAAGGTTTTCCCCTGATATTAAGTCCAGTCGTGTCCGACTCTGGGGTGTGGTGATCATCTCAATTTCTAAGCCGAAGAGCCGGCATTGTCCATAGACACCTTCAAGGTAATATGGCCAGCATAGACGAACTGAACAGTAAGGTCAATGACCAGAGCACTAAAAACAGAACTGACTGGAAACCTCTAAAACACTATCTAAGGTCATTAAAGATATAAGGGCAAGAATCACAGTCAGGAAATCGGAAGCTGGATCCAAGACGAAGAAAAGACTATCTCAAGTGTGGTAACCCAACAATCCCCGCGAACCGGACTGGAAGAGCATTTTCGTATCTTACAATTTCATTTCTATTTCAAACTATACTATATCTTCTTCTTTGCCCCGTATTCTATTCCACTCCACACATCCCAATCCCTAACCCCCTCCTTGTGTCTTTTGTCTCTTCCCCCCCCCACCCCTCTTTCTGTTCAAACTGTATTTTATCTATGGAAAAAAAACTCAATAAAAAAAATAATAATAAAGGTAATATGGCCAGCATGACTGCATGGAGTGCCGTTACCTTCCCGCTGGAGTGGTACCTATTGATCTACTCACATTTGCGTGTTTTTGAACTGCTAGGTTGGCAGAAGCTGGAGCTGACAGCGGGAGCTCGCCCTGCTCCCCAGATTCGAACCTGCAACCTTTCGGTCAACAAACTCAGCGCTTAATAATAATAATAATAATAATAATAATAATAATAATACTTTAATAACCCACTGCGCCATCCAGGAGTCCTAAGGAGCACAACAAATCCCAGGATTTCACAGCACGGTGTCACGGCAGTAAAAGTTCAGTAGGTCTGATATATAATCATGAGAAGAGATGTCTGACAAGAAAAGATGATAATGGTTGGTAGGCTGGAGGAGAGCAGGAGAAGAGGAAGACCACCTTCCAGATGGACAGGCTCAAGGTGCATTTGCACTGTACAATAAATGCAGTTTCACCCCCACTTGAACTGCCACGATTCAGTGCTGCTGAATCATACGAGTTGTAGTTTTGCCAGGTGTTTTGCCTACTCTTCTGGTGCCTCACCACACTACAAATCCCATGATTCCATAGCATTTAGCCATGGCATTAAAGCAGACTCAAACGGCATTCATTCTGTACCCAATGCCACCTTGGCAAGCTCTTAGGATGCATCTTCACTGTAGAATGAATGCATTTTGACACCCCTTCAACTGTCATGGCTCAAAGCTATGGAATTGTGGGAGTTGTAGTGTTACAAGGCCTTCGGTGGTGTGAAACTGCATTCATTCTACAGTGTAGTGAGGAGGGTGCACCCATACTTGCCACGCTTGGAAAGGAAACCCCTCCTCCTGACCTGCTCCCTCTCTTCTTCCTCCTCCTCCTCCTCCCTTCTTTCTTCCTCCTCCTCCCTCGTAGCCCCTTACCATGTTGTCCCAGCTGGCGACTAAGGACGCACTCCCTCCTCTCTTTCTCTCTCTCACATGATGCAAGGGAAGGTGCCAAGCGGAGTTTGGGCCGCCCCGCCCACTCAGAAGGCTTGGCTCTTTCCTGGCTCCTCTATTGGGCCGCCCATCGCGGGGGCTCGCCTGGCCCTTCCTCCTCCTCTTCCTCCCACGTGGCGCCCGCAGAGAAAAATGCCAGGGAAGGAAGGCCCCGCCCTCCCAGCCTCTTTCGGATACGTGGAGAGACTCCCTGACTAAGCGGAAAGACTGTGGGGCATCTACACTGTAGAACTGATGCAGTTTGACGCCACTTGTGAGAGCTGGACCCTCAGGAAGGCTGGGCGAAGGACGATAGATGCTTTTGAATTGTAGATTTTGAGACCGCGAGAAGACCCAACCAGTCCATGCTTCAGGAAATCAAGCCCGACTTCTCATTGGAGGGAAGGGTAGTAGAGGCAAAGATGAAGCACTTTGGCCACATCATGAGAAGACAGGAAAGCTTGGAGAAGACAATGATGCTGGGGAAAATGGAAGAAAAAAGGAAGAGGGTCTGACCAAGGGCAAGATGGATGGTATCCTTGAAGGGACTGGCTTGACCCTGAAGGAGCTTGGGGGGGGTGACTGCCGACGGTGAGCTCTTGCGTGGGCTGGTCCATGAGGTCACCAAGAGTCGGAAGCCACTGAATGAATAAACAATAACAGACATCACTTGAACTGCCATGGCTCAATGTTATGGAATCCTCGGATTTGGTAAGGTGGCGGACTCTTTGCCAGTGACGCCTAAAGACCATGTATTTATTTACAGTGTTCCCTCACTATTTCGCTGTTCGCTTATTGTGGACTCGCTATATTGCGGGGAGCAGGGAGGGAACACTATAGAGCTGTTCCCTGTTCCTTTCCTCGCCAGACTGTGCGCCCAAGCCTGGCGCCCAGCCTGGACATTCCACAGATATATAAACTCCACTTGACTCATGTCCTTGAGTTGGAAAAATGCTCCCTATGGAACATCCATACAAAAGACAGGAAGTGATGAATCCACCTTTCAACCTTTAGATTTGTCAGAGCTCTCCAAAGTCAGAGCCCTCCAACAGCCACCACAACCTCTGAGGATGCCTGCCATAGATGCAGGTGAAACGTCAGGAGAGAATGCTTTTGGAACGTGGCCATACAGCCCGGAAAACCTACAACAAACCAGTGATTCCATCCATGAAAGCCTTCGACGATACACTGAATCTTAGGCTCAAAAAAATAATAGACAGGAAATGTTGAATCCACCTTAGAATTTGTCAGAGCCCTCCAAAGTACTGAACCTTAGGGTCATAATAATAATAATAATAATACATTTATTGTGTTGTTGAAGGCTTTCATGGCTGGAATCACTGGATACAAAGGTTTCCTTCAGGCAGGAAGCAGCCAGGCTTTGAATCTGCAAGACCATTCAGTGCTAATCAAGCTGGCCAAATGCAACACTCATATTTGCCTCAAACAGGCAAGAGTTCTTTCTCCCACCCTAGACATTCCATGGATATATAAACCCCACTTATCCCATGTCCTCGAGTTGGAAAAATGTGCCCTATGGAGTATCCATTCAAAAGACAGGAAGTGGAGAATCTTTCAGAGCCCTCTGAAATACTGAAGCTTAAGCTCAAAATAATAATATTAATAATGAATTGATTGTGTTGTTGAAGACTTCCATGGCCAGAATCACTGGGTACCAGGCATGTAGCCAGGGGGGGCTAAGGGGGCTTCAGCCCCCCCCCCCAAATTCTCAGGGTGGTCCATGAAAAGGCCTTACTGGTACATTATTTAAACTGTTATGTTTATTCATATCATGATCTGATCACCATGCTCATTATATCCCACATTAATGGGGTTATTGGGATAACAATACAAAAGGTTTGCTAGGGTAGACCCTCTTCCACCCAGTCTCAGCCCCCCCGAACCAAACTCAGCCCCGAATCAAAATCCTGGCTACGGCCCTGCTGGGTACAAAGGATTATCCCAGGCAGGAAGCAGCCAGGCTTTGAAGCTGCAAGGCCATTCAGTGCTAATCAAGCTGGCCAATTGCAACACTCACATTTGCCTCAACAGGCAAGAGTTATTTCTCCCACCCTGGACATTCCACAGATATATAAACCCCACTTGCCTTGTTTCCAATGGACTTCACAGCCTCTGATGTGTTTGTATGTGAGCACTTGCTGCTGCTTGTTCACAGCCTCGAGTCGCCTTCGGGCTGAGAGAGGCAGTATAGAAGCGTAGTAAATAAATAAATAAAATTTGAGGATGCCTGCCATATATATGGATGACAGGTCAGGAGAGAATGCTTCTGGAACATGGCCATACAGCCTGGAAAACTCGCAGCAACCCAATGAATTTATTACCAGCAGCCTCGATGTGGGATACCACATCATTAAAACAAAAGCACACACTATTAAAATACATACAATAAAATTCAGAGTCAAACTACATGTCAAAATCCACTGATAAAAATCCAGATTAAAACTCACAATTTAAAATTGACCAGTTAAACCTGCCAGAAGAGATGGGTCTTCAGTTATTGGCACCTTGGATAGCTCCCCTAGAATTGTAGATAGAAGAGACCACATGGACCATCTACTCCAAGCTCCTGCTATGCAGGAAAAGCACCATCAAAGTACCCTAGACCAGTGTTTCCCAACCTTTTCTGAGCCGCGGCACACTTTTTACATTTACAAAATCCTGGGGCACACCACCAACCAAAATGACACTCTAACACAGTAATACATATAGTTAATATGTTTTTAAATGTATTTATACACTCAGTGTGAAACCTGGGCCTGTTTTGATGAACACAACATATATATGACTTCCTCTCACATACTTATACATGGCTATCATATCTTCTCTCAGCCTTCTCTTCTTCAGGCTAAACGTGCCTAGCTCTTCAAGCCGCTCCTCATAGGCTTGTTCTCCAGACCTTTCTGAAATTTCACCCTGAGTGAAACTTGCTTCAAGTTAACTATGGATGTTATGAAGCTGTTATAAACAGTTCCTTTGGGGGGGGGGGAGGCAACTCTCAAAAAATCCAGTAAAATAGTAAAAAAAAAATCCAAGTGGAGAGGCTCAATTTGTTTCTTGGAAACCTGTGAGGGGCCTGCTAGGAGGGGGGAGAGTGCCAATTTCCCACAGCACACCTGATGATCGCTCACGGCACACTAGTGTGCCATGGCACACTGGTTGGGAAACACTGCCCTAGACAGATGACCATCCAACCTCTATTTAAAAGCCTCCAACGAAGGAGCTTCCACCACACTCCGAGGCAGAGAGTTTCACTGCCGAACAGCTCTCACAGTCAGGAAGTTCTTCCTAATGTTCAGGTGGCATCTCCTTTCCTGTAATTTGAATCCATGGCTCCTAATGGCAGTCTTCAGGGCATCGGAAAACACTCTGCCCCCCTCCTCCTTATGACACCCTTTCACATATTTATACATGGCTATCATATCTCCTCTCAACCTTATCTTCTGCAGGTTAAACATCCCCAGCTCTTTAAGACGCTTCTCATAGGACACAGTCTCTAGACCTTCAGTCATTTTAGTCACCCTCCTCTGGACACGTTCCAGCTTGTCAATATCCCTCTTGAACTGTGGTGCCAAGAATCGGCACCCTAAAAGAGCCAAGACCATCACTACAAAAACACTTGCTAATTCCCTAGTGTAAAAGCTAAAGATAAAGGTTTTCCCTTGACATTAAGTCTAGTCATGACCAACTGTTTGGGGTGGCGCTCATCTCCATTGCTTAGCCAAGGAGCCAGCATTGTCCATAGATGCCTCCTAGGTCCTGTGGCCAGCATGACTGCATGGAGTGCCGTTACCTTCCCACCAGAGTATTACCTATTGACCTACTCACGTTTGCATGTTTTCAAACTGCTAGCTTGGCAGAAGCTAGGGCTAACAGCGAGAGCTCACCTCGCTCCATGGATTTGAACCACTGACATTTCAATCAGCAAGTTCAGAAACTCAGCATTTAAATCCGTTGCACCACCGGGGGCTCCCTAGTGTAGCTTTACTCAAAAATACCGTGAAAATTGAGAAATGGTGTCAAGGTGGTTTTTAAAATAGTGAATTACAATTTTTATGTGGAGCAGGAAAGGGCAAATTAATGCGCCTGCATTAGCAGAATTTTATCCATCAGAGCTGGGAAAGTTACCCTTAAACATAATAATAGGATCTCAGTTGATATCTGTGGGTCCTTCCACACAGGCATATCACCCAGAATATCAAGGCAGGAAATCCCACACTATCTGCTTTGAACTGGATGATCTGAGTCCACACTGCCATATATTCCAGTTCATAGCAGGTATTGTGAGATTGTCTGCCTTGATATTCTGGGTTATATGGCTTTGTGGAAGGGCCCCAAGACATGCATTAAGGACTTCTGCAGAAGCAGCTGGATGGTTTTTTTTCTGATGCGTACATCTACATTCAGGTCAAGGTTAAGGATTCGGTTGTGTTCAGTGCTTTTATGCATGTAGATGGGCATTCAAATTATGCATTTCAGTTGTGTACACAACTATGCATTCCATAATGCATCAGGTTCTGCTACATTGCCACAGGACGTATCCAATACATACCTCCAATGTAAGAGCTCAGCCAGCGAAGCCCTCCACAACAAAACAGCAGCTAGATGACATTCTGGGATCTAGAGCAACATTCAACTACTGGTGAGTTGTGGGTAGTAACAGCAAGTTATGTTTATACATTGTCATCAGACTTTCCAGGCTCCGCTGTCAGCTGCTCAAGAGTGCCAGCAGCAGGTGCTAGGCCCATCCTCTGATTTCCCTAATATCCATACACTGGTCAACAGGCACAATGATTGTAAACATTCAACTTATAATATGCATGCTCCCAGACAAGGCTTGTTGCAAGGCTTCCCTGCTGTTGTATGACTTTTAACACAATTACTTGAAGAAGGGCCCTCCCACACAGCTCTATATCCCAGAATATCAAGGCAGAACATCCCACAATATCTGCTTTGAACTGGGTTATCTGAGTCCACACTCAGATAATGTGGGATTTTCTGCCTTGATATTCTGGGATATAGGGCTGTATGGAAGAGCCCGAAGAAGCCAGTGAAGTTTCAAAAGCTCACATACCCGTAGAACAGTGTTTCCCAACCTTTATTGAGCCGTGGCACACTTTTAACATTAAAGAAATCCGGGGGCACACCACCAACCAAAATGACACTCTAACACAGTAAAGAACGGCTGGGGGATGCCATGCCCTGCCCCCTCCCCCCGGCTTCAGTTTTCCCACAGCTTCGCCAGCCTTGAGGGGTCAGTGCCAAGCCAGCATTGTGCCGGCTCTGCCACTGCTGACTTGGCACTGCCCCCTCAAGGCTGGCAAAGCTGGGTGAGTGCTGAAGCTGGCGGGGGGGGGGGCGCCATGCCCTGCCCCCTCCCCTGGCTTCAGCTCTCCCACAGAGGAGGAGCATGAGCGGTGGATGGGCTTCAGTGGGCAGGGCTCCTCCTCCGCGCAGCTTCAGCGAGCGAGAGGTGAGAGTCATGGCAGGAGTCATGGCGGATTGGAGGCTGGCTGGGGAAACGGCCGAAGGAGGCGGCGCCCTGGCCCCTTTCTTCTTTTTCTTCGTCGCCGCCCGGCCCTTCCTCCTCCTCCCCCAAGCAGCAGGAGTTCGGCAGGAGGGGGGGAGGAAGGGGGGCAGAGAGCTTTTCTCGCAGCATACCTGATGATCGCTCACGGCACACTAGTGTGCCACGGCACACTGGTTGAGAAACACTGCAGTAGAATATCTCATGTTCTGGAACAGGCCCCAAAAAGGTATCATTGCTTGTGGATTCTGCATCTACTTGTAGCTGATATGAAGAGTGCTGACTTGTGTGAAGCAACCTTGCACAGCCTTTAATCATCAAAAGAAAGCTATTGGCTAGCTAAAATATATAAAATAGTGTCTTGTAGTAAAGTAAAAGGCAATTTAATCATAGTGCAGCTGCGCTCAGGATGTCTACAGCACCACCTACTGGGAAAGTGCGCAAAATGTATTTAAAAGAGTCTCTTAAGCCTTTTTTCAAAAGGCAATGCCACAGCATTGGACAAATCCCTGTCCAGTGCTCCAGTGATAGAGTTTCAGCAATTCTCCTAGTGTTACGAGGATAGAAAAATGTTGCTGCTGACCTTCATCCGTAAAAGTATTATTTGCTATAGAATTTCTGCCAGGTCAAAGGCTAGCACTTTAACTTGACATTTTTTCCTTATTAGGAGCCGGTTCAGGCCCTAAACCGGTCCTTGGCGGCTGTGACAATCTGGATGAGAGAGAACAAATTGAAACTGAATCCAGACAAGAAAGAGGCACTCTTGGTCAGTCATAAGGCCAAACAGGGCATAGGGTTGCAGCCTGTGCTGGATGGCGTTACTCTCCCCTCAAAGACACAGGTTCGCAGCTTGGGAGTGTAGCTGGATTCGTCGCTGAGCCTGGTTTTGGCAGTGGCCAGGGGAGCTGTTGCACAATTAAAACCCGTACCTTGGGAAGTCAGATTTGGTCATGGTGGTCCACACTCTTGTTACACCGAGAACACTGGTTTGGGGCTTTATAGGCTAACACCAGCCTTTTGAATTGTGCTTGGTAGCAGACTGGCAGCCAATAGAGCAGGCACATCAGAGGGACTGCGTTCTCCCTGAATGCTGCCCTAGTGTGAAGTCTGGCTGCTGCTCATTGGACCACTTGAAGCTTCCAAATAGTCTTCAAAGGCAACCCGATGGAAAGCATATTGCAGTAGTCTAGTTCTCATCCTGTGGGTCCCCAGATGTTTTGGCCTTCAACTCCCAGAAATCCTAACAGCTCATAAACTGGCTGGGATTTCTATGCTGGTCATTGACCGTAATAAATCTTGTATGCATGTATGTATGGCTGGGATTTCTGAGAATTGTAGGCCAAAACACCTGGGGACTCACAGGTTGAGAACCACTGCCCTAAATGGTTCCGGTCCAGCTTACCTGTACAAGCATATCTCCCTCTATGAACCATCTCTGAGGTTAAGATATTTTGAGGAGGCCCTGCTCGCAGCACCACAACTGCTGGGGACAAAAGACAGGGCCTTTCCAGTGGTGGCTCCTCGGCTGTGGAACCCTCCCCAGTCAAATTAGATGAGGTCCCTCTCTCCTGTCCTTCGGAAAGAAAGACATGGTTGTGCGACCAAGCCTTTGGAAAGTAATATGCAATGCAATAAGTGACTATGGAATAGTACAATTTATGGAACGGCTCCTGGAATATGCCTTTGAGCTGTGTGGTTTTTAATGTAACTCATTTGTTTTAAAGATTATTTGATTTAACTATTGATTTTAATGTATTGTTTTGTTTTATCTTATGTATGTAAAAGTGGCATCGAATTGTGCCTTTTTAGTAAGCTGGTCTGAGTCCCCTGTGGGATTAAAAAGGATGGGATATCAATGCTTTAAATAAATAAATGCAAGGATGTTGCCCAGAAGATGCCTGGATGTTTTACCATCCTGTGAGAGACTTCTCTCATGTCCCCCACATGGGAAGCTTGAGCTGACAGATGGGAGCAGTCCTGCCAGCACAAGGGTTTAATCCATTGCGCCACCAGGGGCCCCTATGGCTAAAGGTAAAGGTTTCCCTTTGACATTAAGTCTAGTTGATTCTGACTCTAGGGGGTAGTGCTCATCTCCATTTCTAAGCTGAGGAGCCAGCATTGTGCGTAGACACCTCCTAGGTCATGTGGCCAGCATGAGTGTATGGAACACCCTTACATTCCTGCTGGAGCTATTTACTCACATTTTCATGTTCTCAAACTGCTAGGTTGGCAGAATCTGGGGTTAATGATGGGAGATCACCTGTCCCATGGATTCGAACCACTGACCTTCCATTCAACAAGTTCAGCAACTCAGTGGTTTAATGCGCTATGTCATCACAGCCCCATTGAAACTGCTAATGTTTGCCATGATACAACTCTTAAGACATAAGAATCCTGCCTAGGAGCTTCCAAGACCTGCTGATGCATTTCGAGAAAGAAAAAAAGACAGTAAGAAATTGACAGCCAATATCCCTCTCTGTCAATTTGGGTATTAGGTCTCTCTCAGTGTGAAGTGTGTATCTGCCTTCCTAATGAAGTGCAAAATTAAAGACAACACAGCGAGTACATTGACCAATTTGGTATTTGTAATTTCTCCATTCTTTAGCAGGATTTTCTTCTTGCAATTGTCTGTGTTTTCAAAGAATGTATTACTTTGGTGTTTTGCAATAAGCTGCCATCAGTTCAGTGTAATACAGTACTTCAAATTCCTGCTCTTAACAGGCAGCTGCTTTGTCTTCTGGAGCGCTGTAATTCTTAGCTTTTAATCCTGTCTTCATTAGCAATGTCTTATTGTAATGCCTTGATTAATCAGCATGTTTGAAGCAGCTGTTCCAATAAAGCATGAGAGGAGAGAAGTAATTAATTATACCTGCAGTCATGTGAATTCCTTCTATTGTTTTCAGTTTTTATTGATTTTTTTCAGTTTGGGACAAAAAATAGATTAATTCGGCATCCAGTTCCAAATCCAAACAAAGTTCTCATTGGGTCATTAAATTATAAACACACTGTTCTTAAAATTACCACTCCTTAATAGACTTTAATATCCCCTGCACATTCACTATACAAAATATTTACTTCCGTAAATAAATAAACACACAAATTGCAGACAGCAAGACACAGCGAGGGAGACGTGTTCCCTTTTAAACAAATATAATTCAAAGAAATCTCTTGTTTGGAAGGAAAGACACCAATCCAATCACTGGCCTAAACATTTTCAGTAACTTCCCTTTAAATAAAGCTGTCTGGGGAAAAACAGGTGGACATGAGTAATGGAGGAAAAATGCATTGCTTGACAGAAAACACTTGAAAAGAAAACTTATTAAAGGGAATGCCATTGTAACTGAGTTGATGTTAAATATACAGCAACAGCTGAAGTGGGTTGATCCATTATCCAGTGGCTGAATACCTGGTTGGGATGGAGTTGTCTTCACTGGCCCATCTCAACTATTTCTGACAACTAGAACAAGCTAAGTGCTAAAGAATGAGAGAAAAACTGGAAAAACAAAACACTGCACTGTGGGACAGAGTTATAAGCAGCAACTGGAATGGCTCATAAACCAGCCCCCAGTCACCCCTTATTAAACAAAAACCATTTCAAAGATACAATTTATATTTCTTTTTGCAATGTCCATGCAACTGTCCTGGTGAAACAGAAAAGTGAAAAAACCCAAAAGCAGGACAAGTTAGGTAATCATTGGGATTTCACATCATAGTTTCCCCCATTCTCCACCCCAAAGACCAGACCAGAAGATACCTGTGATCCAAAGAAGTCCATCCTGGTGTAGATACACAGGCTTTCTTCTAATCCAGACCTGGGCAATTGCCGGCCCTCCAGGTGTTTTGGACTTCAAATCCCAGAAATCCTAGCCAGTTTACCAGCTGTTAGGATTTCTGGAATTTGAAGTCCAAAACACCTGGAGGGCCGGCAATTGCCCAGGTCTGTGCTAATCCCTCTATCTGAAATACTTGTTTAAAAACAAAACAATTCTTTTAGATGTTTTCTAGATTTTTGGAGCTACAACTCGAAGCAGCCCTAATTAACATGATTGAGCTGTGATGTGGTCATTTTCGTGCCTTGATTGATGTCTAGGATGTAAAAAAGGAAAAGCAAATCTGTCAATAGGGCACAAAGGACGGCTGAATTCCACACCACTGATTTCAAAGTGACTAAAATATATGTTGGACTAAAGCTGCTATCAGCCTTCATCAGCATGGTCATTCCTCAGAGTGATGGAAATTCTGGATGACACCAAATTGAGGAAAAACTGGATTATGACAATGTACTTCTAATTTTGCTTCTATATTTTGTAATATCCTGTACTTTATTCCTTCTCCTATTTCAGCTCTGAGATTGTTGGGAAACTTTGCGGCTCTCTCGAAATTTCAAACAAGTCCTTCAGTTGGGAGAGCTCCCAGATCTTTTTGCTCTAATTTATGGCTTGTAACTTTACTTCCAGAGTAGCAGACTCAACCCAGCCACCCACAAAATTGGAAAGACTACCATAGTAAGATCTTTTACAGTGGGTAAGGCTGTTCTCCTTCCAAATTCTATGCTGGATCCCTGGCTCACCCTCTGACACATTCAAAGATGGCCCTTGTATAGTCAACTACCACGAACATGTGGCAAAAAGATAAACCAGTAATTCCTTAAGATGATTTGGTAGGAAACAAAAAATTCTTTACAAAGCTTTAACTGATCTTCATATTCAACCTCAGAAAAGTTTGCCTTCATTCAAATCCTTTACCATTAGGAAAAGGGAAACAATAGTTTCATATAGCAAATGATGGGGACAGGAATGCTGGGAGATTTTTGCAGCACAGAAATAATATATATGCAGCCTTCCTCTTTGTACAAAATTCAAGGCAGTTAATTATAGCATTGTGATTCCACTTTAGCTGCCATGGCAGTGCGGCATGTGGCAACGAGGGGGAGGGCCTTCTCTGCGCTGGCCCTTCGGCTCGAGTTCTCTCCCCAGGGAGATTAGGCAAGCACCCACCCTGGCAGCTTTTAGGAAAAGTTTAAAAACCTGGCTTGTCTGGTGCGCTTTTGAAGAATGAATAACTAATTACCATGTCAGGTCCTGTCTCAGTGTTAATTGTCTTTCTGATGCACTTTATCTCATTCCTCAGTTGAGAATAACTTCATTCATAGTTTATCCCACCAAGTCTCTCACTAAATACAGCCCTTTATCTACCTCACCCATGGTTTTTACAATTTTTACTCCTTGCAATTGGCCCAGCTTGCCCTCATTTAAATTATTGTACTATTTTTATACTCAGTTTTATTATGTTATTGTTACTACTTTATTGACTTATTATGTTATTGTGTAAGCATTTTTATTTGATGTTGTCGTGTGTCTAGCATGTATTTTATTTTGCTTTATTGTAATTGCTTGGGCTTGGCCCCATGTTAGCCGCCCCAAGTCCCTTTGGGGAGATGGAGGTGGGGTACAAATAAAGTTGTTGTTGTTGTTATTATAGAATCTTATACAATCCTGGGGTTAGTGATTTGATGAGGCACTACAGCTCTCTGGTAAAGAATTCTAAACACTTGTCTCTGAACTGCAAATCCCAAAATGAAACCATGGCAGTGAAGTGGAACCATAGTGCTATCACCCTGTAGTATGAAGCGGCCCTTGCTCTGGATCTTTATTGACAGAGGTGGTAAAACTAAGTAGTTTTCCTATTCCTACAGAGTACTTGTGGACCAAACCATGGATGAGAATGAACTTTCCCTATCAGTTGGGAGAGCACCCAGCCCATTCAGTCCACAAGTACTTATTACCTATAAGTCTACTGAATTGTTACCAATATAATTACTTCTTCATTAACAAGGCAGGTTGGAATCCAACACTGATAATGGATGTGAGGGCCAAATTAGATGTGTCGTTAATCAAATTAATATGATTAATGTGCCTGTATGTTTCTTGGAATTATAGCTCAAAAAGCTAACTTTTCTAAGCTGTTACATTTTATCGCCTCAGTAGCCATGGGTTGGGTTTCAGCTTCAAGTGGCCTTCTAGTCCAAATATTCTAGGTCCCCTGATTTTCCCTTACTAAGAGTTGTTGTATTCCTGGTTAGAAACAGCTGCGCTGCCTGGTGCTGCATGAATAGCTGTGAGCTACATATATTACTTGTTCAAAACTGATTTGTTGTTTTTTTTAATGCAGAATAAATTGCAGAGTTCAAAGAGAGTCATTTGGTCTGCAAAATTTGCCTGACAGAAGGAGTGCCACCATTCAATCTGGGTGGCAGAATGGCTAGATCACACACTGGAAAAAATCAGCTTGGTGCCTGCTTTGTGGTATTAAGAAACATGGTCAGTTTTTCTATGGGGCCCTTTAGTACTGGCAGGCTGTAGGATTCATCCTTAGTAGGAACGGCAGCATGTACGAGAGAACTTTTACCATTCTGGCACACTAAGCCTCCTTTTCAGGACTGCACACAGTGAAAGGCACTGTGGTTTGTTTGTGCCAGTCAGTCACTGAAACCAAGCCTTCCAAAAGGGTGTGTTCTTTGGCTGATGTTTATGTGAACCACTCTGTTTGCACTCACTGCAAGCTCAGTTTAGAACAGAGGTGTGGGGGGAGGATCAGATGATGACCAAGTTTTTCATTTCCGTCAGGCCACTGCTCAGTTGCTGCTAGTTCAACCACAGTATCCACACCTAAACAAGCCCCCCTCCCAGTTCTATGTGATACTATTCAACTTGCTTATATCACCTCGATCTTGACCTACAAGACATCTGAGTAAAGGGAGTGGATTATTTCTACCTCTCCTTTTAGATGTGCCAATGTAGTCCTTTTTTCATGTATTTTCTGGTGCACGCCAAGACAAGGAAACTTACATTACAATAGTGTCTTTACCTATAAGACAATCTGGAGACCAACCAACTAACAGCAGTGCTTTAAAATATGCAATAAAAAAGTGAGGTGAATGAGAACTTTGAATCATCTTTGGCCCCTTCTGTGCCAGTACCTCCCACACAATTTGATGTAGTAGTCAGAGTTTAGGAAAGTTAGCTTTCTGAATAACAGCCCAATCATTCTTGGCAACAGTAGTCCACAGGAGTAACTTTTCCCATCTCTAATAGCAGTTCCCTGTTATGCAAATGTTCTCCCTTTACTTTTTAAGCCTGGAATCCTCTTTCTATAGGCCAAAGCACTTTGGTGAAGGCATTACGAAGAAACAGGCAATGTGATACTATACTCCCTTTCATTAGATACCCTGAGATTAGCCCAGTATTTTTCTTTTGTTTTCTTATCCTTCAGCCAGGATTTTTGCATATGTTACTTGATGCAACCTGGGAAGAAAGAAGACGCAACCTGTGTACAAACTGACTCTTCTCCATAACCCCTTTTCAAGTTGGATCTTGATCCACATCCTTTCCCCTCTTACAGTGAATACTTGGCCATGTCACTTTTGTCAAAGGTAACTTTGGTTGCAAAGTAAATGGCCACCAAGCCAAAACCAGTAGCAGATGCCATATAAGCAGTGACTGACTGAGTGAATTGAACAAGTGAACCCATGAGGAGGGATGGGATGACCTGGGAAAGGAGGAATGCACTGTCCAAGATGGCCAGGTCTGAACATATGCCTCGGCTTGCAGCTGCGGTGTCTGCATCTCCCACCATCATCATGAGAGGGACTTCACAGGGAGAGCCGACACAGAGGGAAGAGCCGGCAACAGGGGCAGAGAAGAGGCTTCCACTGTGTCCATTTTGGTAAGTCAGTTTCTGACCAGAAATATGACTTTTGAGGAAGCCATGCTTCTTATCTAGTTGAGCTGCATCTTCTTCTTTGCTTTTATATTTAGGCAAATATATCTGCAATGACAGAAAAAGAAACATCAGGTGCTGCTCCCGAATCCTGCAAAGACAAAATCAGCTGTGAAATACACAAGTAGCTGGAGCAAGGCAGAAATTGGGAGAGTGCAGCTACTTGAGGAAAATGGAACTGACTTCAGATCCAAATCAAGCACATTCGAACCTAGTTAGGGCTGAGTAGACCAAGTGAATTTTGGCACAAGGATGATCTTACTAGGAAGTAGCTGCACAACTCGGCATTATGCAGAATGCAGCATTTTGATTGAAGGCAAGGGCCTCTCCTGCTTAAGCATAAGCTTTTATTTCTCAGAACTGCTGGAGAAGAATAAGCTCCAGGCAACAAGAATTGATCGAACCCCCAGTGCACAATGGGTTAAACCCTTGTGCCGGCAGTACGAGGAGTGGGGTGAGCTCCCATCTGACACTCCAGCTTCCCATACAGGGACATGAGAAGATGGTAAAATCTGTGTCCCTTGCAGATGGCCCATTCTCTCACATCAGAAGCAACTTGCAGTTTCTCAAGTCGCTCCTGACACACGAACCCCAAGAATTGATGACCGAGTTACGGAAGGGTTCTCAGCCCATCATCCTCCAAATAGTTTGGACTTCCAAATCCCAGAATCTCTTTCTACAGAGCATTAAGACTTGTGCTTCTGAGAGTTGAACAAGAAAATATCAATAACAGAATATGATTAGAGTTGAGATCTAGAGGAAAATACAGTCTTGAAAGAAAATCATGCACACACCAGCTCGAGAGGTTCTGAACTGGTTGAAAAAGGGACACTGGAGAAACAATTTTTTAAACATTTATTTTGGAGTGTGTAATAAAGCACAACAAAAAGTGCTACCGGAGTTGAGCCCAATTTCATTTTCTTCAAGTAGCAGTTCTTGGTGTCAGGGCAGGCAGGACTGAAATGGGGTCTGATTGTTTATTGTACATCTGCATAGTGAGAGAACAGACTTTTACTTACTTTTCCATACACCGTGCTTCTGATCAATAAAGATGTGAAGGTGGAAAATCATGTTTTAAATATGTATCTGCCAAAACTATAGTGTTTCCTACTAGAGAACTGAATGTATGTAGTATAGTAGGAGAACATACGTATTGCTAAAACACAAGACAAACAGTGCTGGATGAGACCAACAGTCCATATTTTGCAGGCTTCTGTTTCGCAGGGAAATGAAGCAGATGTCTCTGGAAAGCATACCAGGTGGATATGAAGACAAGAGTCCTCTCCTTTCACTGCTGTCTTGAGGCTAATATTCAGTGGCAAATGACTTCAACACAAAGGCACATCTGGTCGAGCACTCTGTTTCTATCACTGGCTACCAGATACCATTAGAAGGCTCACCAGTAGTATGTAAAAGAGAAAGATATCAAGGTTGAGATCAACGCTTTTAAAAAATATATTTGATCTCTTTTCTGATTTTTCCCCCAGAAAATACTATTAGAGCTATTTTAGTTTTATGGCTAAGGGGTATTAACAAGTTTATCTTTCACAAAATTCTGTAATCATCCAGTGTAAACTCATGTATATTTGCTTGCTGTAGCACCCAAGTTATGAGGAAGGACACTTGAATCCACTGTTAAATATACATGTTAATGCCACTGCTTAGTTAATGCCACTACATGGTTTTTATTTATTTATTTATTTATTTTATAACCCGCACTTCTCTACCCCGAAGGGGGACTCAGGGCGGCTAACAAAAGGCAACAATTCGATGCCACATATACATTTTAATGCTGATATGTTTTTAATTCTTGTTTTAATGTATATGTTATTTTATTGTATGTATGCTTTTATGGTATCAAATTGCTGCCTATCTGTTAGACCGCTGTGAGTCCCCTTCAGGGTGAGATGGGCGATGTAATGGAATGGCCTACCCTAAAGGATTGGTGTAAAAGGCAGAAACCAGGCCCGGCTTGCTAAAGCTAAGTAGAGCTGAGGGGAGGGGCCAACAGGCAGCCCCATAGCCAGGCATTCTGACTGGCTGATGACATTGGAGGGAAAAGCTCAGCAACTGGAAATGGACAGAGCCAGAAAGGGAGAGAAGAAGCTGAGGCAACCATTTTAGATCAATTAGGAGTTTGGTGGGGAAGAAGACAGTCAGAAGTTTTGAAGGGGGAAAGGCTTGGGCAGGCCCGGATTACCCATAGGGCCACCCGAGGCCATGGCCTCGGGCGGCACAAATTGGGGGGCGGCAGATTAGGACCCCCGAACGAGGAGCAAGAGGCGGAGCCAACAGCCAGGCCTCTGAGGCCTCTGACGCCCGCCGCCCCCACCTCTTGCTCCTTCTCCTTTCCCCTCCTTTCCTTCACTCAAGTGAATGAAGGAAGGGAGGGGGAACCGGAGGAGCAAGAGGCGGGAGAAGGGGCGCAGCGTCCAGCGGCCTGGCCCTGACGCGCGCCCCCTTCGCCCCGCCTCTTGCTCCTTCTCCTTTCCCCCCCCCTTCCTTCCACTGAAGGAAGAAAGGACCCTCGGGGCCGCTGCCACGCATGCGCAGCACGCCCTGGGGGTGGGGGCTTCCCCCGACCTGGGGGCGGGGCTTCCCCGCCCCTGGGGGCGGCGGGGCTTTTTTTGGACTTGGGCGCCAAAAGGTGCTAATCCGGGCCTGCGCTTGGGAATTGTTTGGGGTTTAGAGATACCTCTTTGAAGAGGTAGTAGGCCTCTATAGTGATTAGAGTGCTATGGGAGGAACGGAGATTCCAAAAGGTTTAAAATATTTTATTTGAATTTCTGTGTGGGGAACTTTGTTTTAAGAAACTCAAGGTATAACTACCATCCTCTGTAAGAAGTAAAGCCTGACAAGTTACTTGAAACCATTACACATATTGACTGTTCAAAATAAACAGCATATTCCTGTTTCATTTCAACTGAAGTCTTCGGGTGGCCTTTTCAACAGTCCAATGAAGGAGGTGGCATGTTAAAATAATAAATTGGTGGCAGCAATAGAAACCTTTAATAATTGGAAGCAGCAAAGGTGGTAGCTTCCCATTATCTGGCCTTGTGTGTGTGTTGTGTGTGCATACTCCGATTCCATCATGGGCTTGCCTTGGGCCAGACTTTTTCCTTTGTCCTCCATCTTGTTTGTGGTTCTTGCAATTGGTGGGAGTGCTGGCCTGTCATCCTTTATTACAGGCGGTATACAAATGTCGGCAACGTTTCAAGTTTAGAGATGATGGTGGTTTTAATAATAAAGCCTACTCCTGAAAGATGTTTTTCAGTTTTGGGTTTGCCAGACCAGTAGAGTGTGTAGCCGGCACCATGTTCTTTAAGGCTGCCTTCTTCATGGAGACGAGCATCACTAAGAGCAGCAATATCAACATTAAGTCGTGATAGTTCATGGGCTATTAGAGCAGAACGACGCTCAGGATGTCCACTATCTGCAGAATCTTGCATGGTTCTGATGTTCCAGCATGCAAGTGTCAATCTATTAGCACCTTTGCAGGCAGGTGTGTGCCTTTGTTTCTTTGTCTTTGTTTGACCGCATCAGAAGATGCCCATTGGCCGCGGCTAGCCAATTGGGTAGATGGGGATGAGCTTTCATTAGGCCACCTTTTCTAGGCCCCTCTCCATATGGAGCAAGCAGTGCTCTCCTTTAAAAAGGCTGCTTGGTCGTTCAGGATGCTGCCGAACAAGACTGTCATCTCCCGGGTCAGTCTCAAGTCATATCTTGGGTCATATCTCTTCCTGGGTCTGAAACATGGGTCACCTATCGCCAACACCTACAACTCCTCGAACGCTTTCATCAGCGCTGTCTTCACTCAATCCTAAATGTACACTGGACTGACTATGTGATGAATGTTGCTGTCCTTGAGCAAGCAGGGATCACCAGCATTGAGGCCATGCTATTGAAAACACAGCTGTGCTGGGCAGGGCACGTCTCTAGGATGGAGGACCACCACCTCCCAAAGATACTACTCTACAGTGAACTCACCACAGGTCAGTGCAAGAGAGGCGCCCCAAAAAAGAGATATAAGGACTCCCTGAAACAACATCTCAGGCTCGGCCAGATTGATCACCAACAATGGTCCACCCTGGCCTCACATCGGGAGGCATGGATATGCACTATCCATAATGCTGCGGCCTCTTTTGAGAAGACACGCCAAATGGGTCTCGAAGAGAAATGACAATGCAGAAAGAACTGCAACTTGGAAACAACATCACCCAAGGAGACTTTCTGCCGTCCTTTCTGCAACCAGACTTGCCTATCTCGGATAGGCCTTTTTAGTCATCAACGCGCTTGTAAAAAGCGTGGGATGAGTCCTTCCTAAGGATCTTCGTTCACGAAGTAATGACAGAGAGAGAGAGAGAGAGAGAGAGAGAGAGAGAGAGAGGAGAGAGAGATATACAAATGTAGTAAATAATAATTAAATAAATAAATATAGGTCTTCCAATCACTTTGCTAGATCACACATACAAGAACACATGCATTAGCAATTCTTCCATGGTTTTATGCGCCACCCATCCTCCATACTGAAGCCACTAAAAATATTAACCAGTCCTCCAAATACATTCCAGTGTCCTTAACATGCCAAGCCAAGATTTTCAACAAAGAACACTAGAGAAATTAAGAATTTGCCTAACACTCGTATTGATGCACATATCCCTCCAGCAGTTGTATAACCTCATAATTTAAGTCACTAGGTAGAGGTTTTTCAGGCAGTAGATTATGCTGTGGAAGAGAATGCTCTGGGGGAGAAAAAACTTCTGATGCAGAAATGTTGTTTAGGATCCAATGGTTAACTGCAGCTAAATATCACTCTTTGCAAAGATTGTTTCTCTGTGTTTTGTAATCAGGGTCTTGTTTTAAAACCTTGGGAATTATCAACACAGTAAAAACTCACGAATTTCACAGATGTTGGCATTTCTGAATCTCAACTCTTCCTGCGCACGCAGCCTACAAATAACAGATGCAGGTTTCATGGTCCAGAGTGGACTCACACCAGGGAACAAAGGATTAAACATGTCATACTTCAGTTTAGTATGGCATAAAGCCATGCTACTGTCTATATTCACAGCTACATTTGCCCAGGCCAGCCTACACTATCATTCAACCTAATGGGTGCCCATTCATAAAGCAAATACCACCTCATAAACAAGCTTGCTCTTGGAAATTTAGAGCTATGACAAAAATCACTGTAAACCATGTCTATTTGTCTTTGATCAAGCGACACTTTCCACTTACACACCAAAAAGGATTTCTGGCTAGGCACCATCACCCTTTGATCTGCACTCATGAAAAGGCAATTAATGTGTTAACTATAAGAATACAGAGAAAACAAACAACAAATTTACAATCTCAATGGCACTTTTTCAGGCTCTCAGTTATAGAAGGTGATGCTGACTCTATCAGTTATTCATACTACACATATTTTGGTCATCATGGCTGTGCTCCAATGCAACATTAAACTGTAGTAAGATATTACTTGTGTGTGATTTGAGTATTACATGCAAATATTTTGAGTTAATACACTCCCCATTTCTCTTTCTCTTGTACAGCCATTATATTTATTTATTTATTTATTTATAGTTCACTTTTTATGGCAGGCTCAGGAAGGTTTTGCTTAAACAAGCAAAGTTTTCAGAGCGTGAGTTGACCAATGTTACTACATCCAAATCTGAAACTGTTGCTAATTTTAAAGCAGGGGAGAAGAACCTGTTTTCAGTCAGAATTCATGTTATTTCAGTCAAAGCCCATCAGCGGTTACACTTCCGCTATTGGTGCAGGAATCAAATCCAAAACAGGGCAAGTTCTAAAAACAGATCAAGGTTTACATATGATGTTTGGGATGCAGGTTTTCTACCCATGCTTTAGGAAACTTACCCAACTTAATGAGCCACAATACAAAGCTGATTTGGGTAAGAAACATAGTTAAGCCAAACATCATTTTTTAAAGCTTGAAAAAAAACTTTTTTCAAAGCAAACAATAGGCTTGGAGACGGTGGGTACGGCTGCTTTAACCTTTTCATTCCCTTTGACTGTCATTGCCTACTGTCTGCATAATGCTGTATTGGAGGACATACCAAATCAAAGTGAGTCCTAATCCAGATCAGGAGGCCAACGTTTTTATCAACCAGGCTGGCTCTTAGATATGTCATTTGGGCAACACTGAAGCAGGCTGGTCATGAAAGGAGCAGGGAGTACAAACTTCAAAGCAGAATTTTGAAAAGCTGCTTCTTGGAAATAAAGCTATTGGAATCCCCCAGTCAACATGGCTAGTGACCATGCAGAATGAAGGATTCTGGGAATAGTAATCTGATAAAGTAACATTTCTTAGCTCTGGAATAAATTGTGTATCTTCTGGGTTTTCAAGAATATCTTCTGGGTTTTCAAAACTCAAACAGCTAGATATTAATTCCAGAAGAAAAAACCCAGGAAAAAAACAGAAAACATAAAATGCAAAATGTGTTATTGTGCGAACAAGCTGAATGGCGAAAATAAGCTTTTTCAGTGAGCATATTCCATCTCCAACATAACCCATTAGTTTCAGTGGGGGAAATGTTACCTATATCAGCTCCAAGTTACTGTAGGCAATGGGCTGAGCTCAAGGCTTCTCAAGAGAAAAGAGGAATTCTGTATCTATGTCCATCTCTGAGCAAACCCTTGAATACACAGAGTATTCATTGAGGTGTATCATTACAAGGGACCAATTCAACAGTAGGCCTCGGAACTTTTTATGGGTGTCCCCTGGACCAGAGAATGTGCCTCACCCCTATTTGGACCACCTGCAGCCACAGCAGCTGGTAGGGGGTTAGGATTCCTCATCTAAGCCCTCGGCCAAAACGCTACAATGTTTGTAATGGCTGTCTACCATTTCATATAGGATCAAAGTAAAGATGGCATAATGCGGGAAGTCTGAAATAGATCTCTGCAGGTTTGAATTAGGAACAGAGGTATACACAAGGAATTGTTACTCTCCTCTGGAATTCCTAGCTATTATTTGAGTTGAAATATAGTTCAGAAAAAGAAAGAAAAGCAGTCTTTGTGGGAATTACTTCCATTATCCTAAACCAAACCAGAAGGAAACAGGATTCATGAAACAGATTAAGGTAATCTTGGTGTTACGTGTATTTACAATTTGGGTAACAAAAGGTTTTGTGCCTTGTTACCTGTCCCAAGATTAACCATTTTCTTAGCATCCTTAATAATTTTAGGGCATTTAAAAGGGTGAAACCTTTTAATCAGATGGTCCAAGAAGCAACACATCACAATTGAAGGGCATGCGAGAAATGCAAGCGACTTACGGGGCTTGCGAATGTGAAGCGTCAGACAGGGTTAGTCTCGCAGGCTCCCACAACACTGGAATGGCAGCAGTTATGGAGTAACTCTCTTAAGAGGAGAGAAGCAAAGAAACACAGGAAGCAGACAGAAAGGATTGACAAGAAGCAAAGACAACAGGTGGCTTAGAATAATAAAACCCTTAAGAAAGAAATGGCTACAAAGAAAATATTAAGTATTAAGTCTTCGTTTTGGGTTGGCCTAATTAAGGTGGGAAAACTCAGAATCTGTTTGATAACCCACGCTCTGACGTTTGTACACAACCTAGACAAAGAAGGAAAAGTAGTAATAGTCATGTACTATGTAATGTTATGGAGCCCCCAGTGGTGCAATAGGGATTAAACCCTTGTGCCAGCAGGAGTGCTGACCAATAGGTCAGCGGTTCAAATCCGGGGAGAGTGGGTCAACTTCCTCTGTCAGCTCCAGCTCCCCATGCGGGGACATGAGCGAAGCCTCCCACAAGGATGGTAAAACATCAAACATCCGGTTGTCCTCTGGGCAATGTCCTTGCAGGTGGCCAATTCTCTCACAGCAGAAGCAACTTGCAGTTTCTCAAGTCACTCCTGACATGAAAAAAATAAAACAAAGAACTATATAATGTTGTGGCTGTGTGCATTCAAGTCCTAAGGTGAACCTGTCACAGGATTTTTTGGGGTAAGATTTGTACAGAGGGGCATGTTAATGCCTTTTTCTGAGGTTGAGAAAGTGTGAGATTCAAACGCTGGCCTTTCAGAGTCCTGGTCCAAACCCAGACAAAACACCACACCGATATAAACAGTGAAATACAAGATTAATAGGTTCGGGTCAAAAATGACCCGAACATAACAAGTGTATAGTAAACCCGAATGGAACAGTAGGGTTAAGAAATCGATTGTTTCCCATTTTCAGTAATGAGACACACATTGAATGTGGCAATTAGAAAAGCCCAAAACATGTTCAATGGTTTATCAAGAGTAACCATACTCTGAAAGCTCTACAGCTAGAACTAGAACTACCAGTGTGAAAACTGGAGAGAATTCCTGTACTTTTGAAAAGAGGGAATTTCAGCAGATGTTGCTTGCTATCTGACAACTGATGAAACTCTTCCACAAAACCATTAACTATATCAGAGGGTTTTTTCCAGTTTTCATTCTATTGCGTTATCTACAACCATCCATCAGATTTTACTAATCATGCCAAACTAATTTCAGTTAAAACACTTGTACTCAGGTTAAACTTTAATCAGTTGGGATAGCATGGTCTTTAAACAACACCTCTTTGTATGTTTGCAGGGAGGCCATGTGAGGGGCAGAGACATGAATAAAGAAGCTGGAGGTCAGGGTCAGAGGCCCAGGACTTTCTTATAAACAATATCATGTATCACCTCCTTTGAATTCCCTAGTTCCTTCAGGAGCCTTTGGCTCCAACCCAAAGAGCAGGTGAACGAGCTATGGATTTTCTACAGCTACAATGTATTGTTATACCCATTCCTATCAGAGTGTTTTGAGTGCCTTGGCCACGAGTGGGCAAATCCTATTAACTATTGTGTGTGTATGTGCTTAATACCAATCAACACATCTGCCTGCATTTTGAGAGTACAGCTATAAGAACTGTTAAGAACCATTGCTTCAACATTTATCACTATACTACTAAGGGCCCTTACACACAGCCATATAACCCAGAATATCGAGGCAGAAATTCCCACAATATCTGCTTTGAACTGAGTTATCTGAGTCCCCACTGCCATATATTCCAGTCCAAGACAGATAATATGGGATTTTATTCAGCTGTGTGGAAGGGGCCTAAGAAGGGCACAGGATTATGAGCTTGCCTCAAGCTCCAGAATTCTTTATTATAGCCCTGAACCCTCTTGTCCAGCTTCTCAGATGCCCTGGGTTACCGTAATGGTCTCATTTTTTTGTGCTCACTGTCCAATCTGAGCCCTGAAAATACAAAGAATGAAAGAGTGGCTTTTTGTCAGGAAATTGTTTCAGGAACCCACTCCTCCCCCCCAAGTAAGCAAGAAGGGTCACAGTTTATCACAGTCTTTTGAAGGCATTGCAGTTTCAAACGGCCATCTATATCCTTCTCTTTGGGATAGGAGTAGAGAATGTTTGGCACTCCGGGTATTGTTGTCCTATCATTTGCCCTAGCCACTTCAGTCAACAATGCCTGCTCTAAACTAACAACATTTGGATGTCCCCATACTTCTCCTCCCTGTATTATGACATATCTGGCTTGGAGACAACATGCAATCTATTCTATGAGATGTCTAAGTTGCATGACTACCAAGCAACTATGGACTTGCTGGAGGGTGGATGAGAAGAACCAAATCACAGAAAATATATTTTTTTAAACCATAGCTTCCTAAATCCCAAACAGCATAGCCTCTGGGAATGAACAAATAACTAGAGATTGCTGCAGGGTGTATTAAATAGGATGCTGCAAACAAGTTTTGATAGCCATGAAGAATGTTGCATCCTATGATATTGTGTAGGAATAAGAGGCTTGTCGCTAGTCAATTGGTTTTCCATTGCAGTACTTTTTATCATTCCAAAATTGGAAATTTATATTCGATACTGGATCCTAACCATTAATAACTTGGTTTTTTTTTTAAAAAAACCTTCCAATGGGCAATTCCAGCTTCAAAACTACCACACAATCACCTTGGGATACCACACACAAGTGTGGAGAAGAGCAAACCACAGACCACCTACTACAATGCAACCTGAGCTCTGCCACATGCACAATGGAGGACCTTCTTATAGCAACACCAGATGCAATCCAAGTGGCCAGGTACTGGTCAAAGGACATTTAATAGAATGCCAAATTTGCAAACTTTGTGTGTGTGTGTGTTTTAACACAATACAATTGTTTGGTTTGCTCCTGACACGATAAATAAATAAAAATAACCTTGTGATAAGGATCATGACCACTGAGGGCTTTATGAAATAAATCTAGAATACTTCAGAAGAACAGAAGAATAGAGCAAATGTCGTTAGGCCTCTTAAGCTTAGTTTGGGCAAGTCACTGTGGATTCCACTTTGGCCAGGTTGCTTCTGCTCCTCCTCACCCACAAAAATCCCAAATGCCTCCTAAATACATTTTCTTTTCTGTACTTATATGAATGCATACCTGTTTTTCATGATGGTAGAGTGATGCCAGTGTATATGGTAGAATCTGCAGCACTGAGAAAGGGAAACCTGTCAGGGCAGCAGAAAAAGTGACTATAACGATGCTCTGAGAGAAGCACATGATGAAGGCAGTCAGTGGAAATAAAACCACACTGGCTAGATAGACCATTCGTGTCCCAAAGTGTTTCACCATCCAGTCCATGATTGTCGAGAAGAAGATGGAGATGATGCACTGGAGAAAGAGGCCCAAGCTTCCCATACGAATTCCTGAAATAAGACACATGCTCATTGGATGAAAATAATCTTTGGGCAGACTAATCAGAAGACAGTCTATTTTTATAAAACCAAATAAAATCAAAATAATGGCCATCCAGTGAGAGTTTAACAATGTAAACTGATACATGTCTACTACTCAAAGGTAAGCTCTAATGATTTCAGGGCAGCTTACGCCCAAATTCATGGGTATGTAATTGAAACCTAAAAGCCTGAATTAAGTTTTAAACTTGGCAGCTTACATGGGGACGAGCCTGATCAACATAGTTAAAATAGAACACATTAAAATACATAAACAACAACATAAAACAGAATAAAACAACAACAGATATTCATTGAACTCTGCCCTAGGATTTTGCATGGGAACTGTAGCACATAGATATTGTTGACACCAAGGATGAGGTAGTATGATTAAATTGCATGATGACAACAAAATTAGAATTAATTATTGCAAGCAGTACCAAGAACCAGTTTCTCAACCATAAAACTATCAAGGACATCTACAGAGATGTGGAAATGGATCTATGGACATGGCAGTGATTTGCTGCAATCTTTCAGTGTTGTTCATTGTGCACACACAATCAAACTTTGAATTTTGACAGGGCTCATTGGCAGAGATGTTAAAAATTAAATACTCTCGAGATGGGTCATCCAGACCTTGTGGTGAACTATTGTATATGGAACAATAAGCAGGCAAGGAATGCTCAAGAATTCCCACATCTGAATTATCTTTTCTATGTTAGGAAAGAAAGGAGACAAAGGTTTAGATTCAGATCTGTTGCAAAACTCATGCAACGAGAAGGAAATTCATATATGAGAAACATCTCCAGCCAATTCCATGCTAGATGTTAAAAAGTGAGTGTTGCAACAGCTGTGTCATCTGTTCCTTTCATAAAGAACTATTTTTGTTCAAAGTCCACCACAGATTATTTTTGGTTTGCTGATTCATCCAAAGCATTTCATTCAATGCTGAAGTATCATGCAGGATGACATGCCAAGTGTCTTTTAGAATGGGCGAGTTAATGATATCCAATAGAGATTGGCTCTTTGCAGTGGAAGGGAGCAGGTTGTCCTCATATTTGAACAAAGTACAGTGAATCAGATTATTGCTTCATACGGTGGAATCCCTCCAATTTAAAAATGGTCTTGGACAGTAAGCTAGATTTTTCTCCCAAGATCTCTCAGACTTGTTGAATGGTCCTATGATCTCAGCAGATCACTGGTGGGATCCTAAATTGTATAGGCAATGTATACAATATTGCACTATATGTTCAGTATTGTATATATTGTACAAACATGAATGGTAAAACATTGTCCCCACGTTGTCTTAATAAACAGATCAATGAAAGCAGGGGCCTCACATGAGACACTGGGCTTCAGAAAAATACTCTTACAATACATGTTTCGTACATATGCTTTTCTTCACAGAATATACATTGGAAAGAAAATTGTCCTGGTCAAGAATGAGTCACAAGTGGATAATAGAAAGCTTGTTGACTCATTAGCATCATGACACAATTAATAAACGAATACTTTGATAAGAATTTAATTCTGGAGAACATTACTGCTGAAATTCCAATTTTATTTATTTATTTATTTATTTGCTATGCTTCTATACCACCTCTCAGCCCAAAGGCGACTCGAGGCGGTGAACAAGCGGCAGCAAGTGCCCACATGAAGACGTTTAAGGCAATTGTCTTCATTAAAAAGCAAAATATTTAGTATTCCCTTGTTCATTAGCAAATTTCTAACTTACTTCCTAACTTTATTTAAATATTTTAGTACCTATTCTGACAAGCACAGAAGTGGTTATATGCTTAAACAACTCAGTGCTTTCAGGCTGTTTTGAACTACATCTCCCCAAGAAAGCTCAACCAGCAATGTCAATGGGTACAGTTTAAAACATCTGAAGAGAACTAAGTTGCCAATTCCAGACACATGTTCAGGCCTATGGATAGCCTAAGCCTCTTTAAAAATAATATTTAATTTTTGTATTTCTGAAAAGTGGGGAAAGTGAGCGAATTCACACTTGAAGAATTTGAACAAATGCATTTTTGCATATAAAAGTTACTGAACATTGATCAAAGTCCAGGACTACCCCAGGACCACACTGATACTGGCGTCATTCCTCCTGCCCTCAACTTCCTCCCCAAATTCCAAGTTAAGCAAAAACCGAGGATTTGCAAAGTACAAGGGAAACTTTATGCAAGTCTGCTTCACTTGCATAATTTATTGAAGCTATGAGAGTTTCAATTACATCTTGAATGACACTAACATCTACCAAATTTAGAAGAAGCAAGTATCTCCCCATTGCTACCCCAGCTCCTGAAAAAGAAATCAGATTACCTTCATCATAATGCCTTCTGGCCTCTGTGCCTGGTTCAGCTCTGGGAACTCCCTGGTATAGTCCTTCCCCAACAAAGTCAGTGTAAAACAGCATGAAGGTCATGAGGGCCATCCAGCTGCACAACTCAGCAACAAAAAGCTGCCGGATTACCTTGGGGATACGGCAGCATACTCCATGTAGGCGCGGGGCCAAGGCACAAAAGCTCCTAAAGGCTTGAACTAGATGCCTGGTCCTGAAAAAGTTCTGTGGAAGCCAGAAAGAGCAGCAGCTAAAGGGTGGGGATTTGGAGGAATCCTTCATTGCAGGGCCCGTGAGCACTTCTACCTGAGCAGCCACCTCTTCGGTCACAAAAGCAGTGGCCAAGACACAGCCAAGGAAGATGATGGTGAGGAGGCTGAAGAGGCATTCCTCCTGTCCTCCCAGGTAAGGAGCCAAAAAACTACTGTCCCAGTCAATGGCTGGTAATAGGTATCCGATGCAGCCCCCCAGGCTAACCATGAAGGAGTACATTGAGAAGGCCTGGCGACAATTATCTGGCTCTTGGAAGAGGTCAGAGAGAAGAGCCTCCAGGGGAGTGAAGCAGACCTGGCCGCAGAAGTCAAGCAAACCGATGCCCATTATGAGGAAGGCTAGCTCCAGAGAGCGGGTGTCCAGAGCAATAAGGCTGGCCAGACGATGAGCATGAGGAATGATCAGAAGGCTCAGGAAGACTCCCAGACATAGGATCCAGATGAAAGGCCGGCGACGGCCAAAGCTACTATGCCAGTGATCGCTGGCAGAGCCAATGAGTGGCACAAAGACTAGGCCTAGAACTGGTCCAATCCCTAGAATTAAGAAAGGAAGAGAAATGTTAATTGAGGTGATGGGATTTGACAAGATGATCACTCTTACTCAGTACTTAGAAAGGTTACTTTTATGGATCCCAAAATGCCTTAGCTGGCCTGCTCCTTGGGAGGAGTGTGGATTGTGGAAGTTCACCATTGGTTATATTGGCTAAAACTGATGAGAGCTGTAGGCTAAATACAACTAGAGAGATAAAGCCCTCTGTTACTGTATATATACACACTCCATAATGATTTACATCTCTCTAATTACACATTGTCTACAGTGGAAGGTGGCCTCATTCTAGTGGGGCTAAACCACTGTGCTGCAGAAAAATCCTGTTGATTGGAAGGTCAACAGTTCGAGCCTGGGTCAGGGTTGAGCACCTGCCTTTAGTCCCAGCTCACTTGCAGGTTGAAAGCAGAAATGCGAGTAGATAAAATAAGTACCGCTTTTAGCGGGGAGGTAATAAAGGCGCCCTTAAGGACATTGATCAGAGGAAAAGCTCCTCGGCATGGAAGGTGAAGTGACACACCCCTGGAGTCGAGCACAGCCTCCAAGATGCCGGAAATTAAATGGGAAAAACTGCCTTTACCTCTGTTGTGTTGTTTGTCCTGTTATTGTATAATCGGCATTGAATGTTTGCCGTATGTGTGTTCTGTAAAGCCTCCCTGAATCCCCTTCGAGGTGAGAAGGGCAGGGTATAAATAAATAAGTCTACAATGGTGGATGAAGCCCTCCCACATATTCACATCAAAGATTGTCTCTGGATATCTCTGTGTGCATACTTGCAACACTATGTAGTTTTTGTGTGTATGTATTATGTATGTGGCTTCAAGTCACCTATTGACTTATGGTGACCTCATGAATTTCACCATGGTGACCTCATGAATTTCCACCTAAGACAAATAAGTTTGTCTTAAGTGGGGATAGTCAGAGGCAATTTTGCAACCCACCCAAACAGACACCCACCCCAAAAAATAAAGGCTACAGCACCTAATATTTTTTGGCAGTCTCCCATCCAAGTACTAACCAGATCTGATCCTACTTAGCTTCTAAAATCAAACAAGAATGGGTGCCTTCAGGGCAGTTTGTTTATTTATTTATTTATTTATTTCATTCAGCTTCTATGCCGCCACTCCCGGTGGGCTCGAGGCGGCTCACAGCACCAAAGAATACACGGTAAAAACAACAATACAAGATAAAAAGAGGGGTAAGATACATTAAAATGACATTAAAAATATCAATAACAACACTTAAAAATGACCTAGGACAGGAGCTCGGAACCACAGGGGGTGCAACCCGTAAGGCCTACACGTGGAAGGCCAGCTTGAAAAGGTGGGTCTTGCACGCCCGCCTGAAGGGGAGCAGGTCGTGGATGGCGCGCGTGTCCGCCGGAAGGGCATTCCAAAGGGTCGGTGCAATCACCGAAAAGGCCCTTCGGCGGGTGGCTGTCAATTTGGCCGTTTTTGCGGAAGGGACGGCCAAGAGGTTGGTGTCCTCCGAGCGGAGGGATCTCATAGGGTAATATGGGGTGAGACGGTCCCTCAGATACGCTGGCCCTAGGCCGTGCAAGGCCTTAAAGGTAAGAACCAACACTTTGAAGGTGATCCGGTGCTCAATTGGCAACCAGTGCAGATCCTGCAAGGTAGGTGTTATGTGGCAACCTGCTGGGGTGCCAGACAGGAGCCGTGCGGCAGTGTTCTGCACTAGCTTGAGCCTCCAGGTCACTGACAGAGGAAGGCCAACGTAGAGCGCGTTACAGTAATCTAGTCTCGAGATGACCGTGGCTTGGATCACCGTGGCCAGGTCATTCCGGGAGAGGTAGGGGGCCAGCCTCCTGGCCTGTCTCAGGTGGAAAAAGGCAGTCTTGCTGACCACAGATACATGGGTCTCCATGGTCAGCTGGGAGTCCAAGTGGACCCCCAGGCTCTTTACGGATGGCGATGGGCATAACGCCACACCGTCCAGGGTCGGAAGCTGGACATCCCCACCACCCGGGCGGCCCAGCCACAAGATCTCCGTCTTCGCCGGATTCACCCTCAACCTACTGGCTCGCAGCCATCCAGTAACGGCTTCGAGGCAGCGTTGGAAATTATCGGGGACGGATCCGGGCCTGCCCTCCATCCTCAGAATGAGCTGAGTGTCGTCAGCGTACTGGTGGCACTCAAGCCCATAACTCCGCACCAGCTGTGCAAGCGGCTGCATGTAGATGTTAAATAACAGAGGGAAGAGAATGGCCCCCTGAGGGACTCCACAAACTAATGGGGAGCCCTCAGAGACCACCCCGCCCCTCCTCACATGCTGAGACCGCTGGTTTAGACCTTCTCACGTCAGACATCAGACTTCACATAAATATAGCATACCTTATTAAAATACAATAAATAAACTACCTACCTAGAACCATTGTCATGAACTTCTCTTCCACTCCCACTTCCAACAAGAGTGGGGGCACATAGGTGATGCCTGCAGCAAGACAGACTTCCAAGCCAAACGTTAGAGAGTTGACCAACAGCAGCTGGGCTTTGCGGTGCTGGAACAGTGTGCTGAGCCAAGCTTTCTGAGCCATGCTGCCCTCGTACCTCAGCACCGGAAGGCTGAGCCAAGCCCAAAGCATTCTCCTCAAGGTAATCCAGAGCAGGATATCTGAGTCCTGTGTCTTCTTTTGAGACTCAGTAGCAAAAGGCTGAGAGCCATGGTATTCCCAGTAGTAAACGCCTTCTGTTATGCTGGCCACTGGTCAAAATCAGCAGAGTGTCTGGTCTGAGAATGGAGACACGAGGATCCTGAATGTTTTTCTGCGCTTCAAATTCTGTATGAAAATAGAGAAAGTTAAGCCAAATTGTCCACACATCTACAGTTTTTAATTGCCTTAACACCATGTAGCAAATTCCTCTGCTGCTTAGCAATCCCACAAGCCTTTCTGCCACCCAGGTATAGTCTGCTGGCAGCTTCTTTTATTCATACTTGAGAACAGTCTTACTTTGAGTGAATTTAATAGCTCATCTTCCCCCTTAAGTGGCTTCCACATGGAGCATCTAAATGGTAGGAACTGTAATATGGAAATAATGTATTGAGACACAAATTTGGGGAACTGTTTCAGGTCAGAAGTTGAATTTCATTTGGAAAGCCTCTCACTCTGAAAGTGGATGGATTGAAGGGCATGGGGGTGGATAAAGGTGTAATTCTTAGGCATAGTTAGGTCCAGTTGGAATCTTCGTAGTTCGGGTTAAATTCGTATAAAAATCCTTTTTGAAGCGACTTCGAAACAATTTGGGAATCCGGAAGTATCCTTGCCATTTCGAAGCCACTGTTGCCATCTTTGTCCCGACACAGGAAGTGAATCGGAAAAGACTCAGCGTTTGGAGGCAAGCAGCAGCTTGCATGCTGGAATGCTTTCCGCCAGCCAATGAAGGGAAACCATGTGGGGAGAACATATAAGAACATAAGAAGAGCCATGCTGAATCGGGCCTCAGCCCATCTAGTCCAGCATTCTGTGTCACACAGTGGCCCACCAGTTGTACACAGGGATCTCTAGCAGAAAGGAGGGCAAAACCCTCACCTGCTCCCGACCCCCACAACCAGTACCCGGGGAAAATCCTGCCTGCCTCCATCAACTACTGATTCCCTTGGTATCCATGAATCTGTCTAATCCTGCCTTGAAGCTGTCCAGGCTGACAGCTGTCACAACCTCCTCTGGAAGTGAGTTCCATAACCCAATGACCCTCTGGGTGAAGAAATATTTCCCTTTATTAGTCCTAACTTTCCTACCTTGGAGCTTCAGGAGTGCCCCCTAGTCCTAGTGTTGTGTGACAGAGAAAATATTTTTTCTTTATTCACCTTTTCTATCCCATGCATGATTTTATACACTTCGATCAAGTCACCTCTTAAACACCGTCTTTCAAGGCTGAAAAGACCAAGGCGTTGCAACCTGATTTCATAAGGAGCTGCTCCATCCCTTGGATCATTTTTGTTGCCCTTCTTTGTACCTTTTCCAGTTCCGTTATATCCTTCTTGAGGTGCGGTGACCAGAATTGTACACAGTACTCCAGATGTGGCCTCACCATAGATTTGTAGAGAGGCAATACAACATTTGCCGACCTATTTTCGATTCCATAAGAACATAAGAACATAAGAAGAGCCATGCTGAATCGGACCTCAGCCCATCTAGTCCAGCATTCTGTATCACACAGTGGCCCACCAGTTGTACACGGGGATCTCGAGCAGAAGGGAGGGCAAAACCTGACCTGCTCCCGACCCCCACAACCAGTACCCAGGGAAATCCTGCCTACCTCAACCAACTCCGAGGTGGCACTTGAATGTCCTTCCTGATCATGCCAAGCATAGAATTTGCTTTTTTCTGCTGCTGCTGCGCACTGGGTTGACATCTTCATTGAGCTGTCCACCAAAACCCCAAGATCCCTTTCCTGGTTTGTCTCAGAAAGCTTTGATCCCATCAGTTGATAAGTGTATTTGGGGTTCTTTGCCCCGATGTGCATGACTTTACACTTGTTTAGGTTAAAATGCATTTGCCACTTTGTTGCCCATTCACTCAATTTTCGAGATCTTTCTGGAGCTCTTTACAGTCAGTTTCATTTTTAACTACCCTGAACAGTTTAGTGTCATCTGCAAACTTTGCTACCTCACAATTTACTTCTACATCCAGATCATTTATGAATAAATTAAAAAGTAACGGTCCTAAAACTGAACCTTGGGGTACGCCACTTCTCACCTCTTTCCATCCAGAGAAGTGTCCATTTATTACCACCCTTTGTTTCCTACAGTTTAGCCAGGTTCCAATCCAGGACAAGACCTGTCCCCTGATTCCATGGCTGAAGAGCTTATTTAGGAGCCTTTGGTGAGGGACTTTGTCAAAAGCCTTTTGAAAGTCAAGGTAAACAATATCGACTGGGTCCCCTTTATCTATGTGTTTATTTACACCCTCAAAGAATTATATCAAGTTAGTAAGACATGATTTGCCTTTGCAGAAACCATGTTGATTTTCCTTCAGCAATGCCTGTTCTTCTATGTGCTTAGTAATTTTTTTCTTTAATAATGGTTTCCATCACTTTGCCTGGAACTGAGGTTAGACTAACTGGCCTATAATTTCCTGGATCACCCTGGATCCTTTCTTGAAGATCGGAGTTACATTTGCCTCCCTCCAATCCTCGGGTACAGTGCCTGATCTTAGAGAAAGGTTATATATTTTGGCTAGAATTTCAGCAATTTCACACTTGAGTTCCTTAAGAACTCTGGGGTGGATGCCATCTGGCCCTGGTGATTTGTTGACATTTAGTTTAGTAAGGCATGTGAGAACATCTTCCTTGTTTATCTCTATCTGGTTTTATTCATTTAATTCCCTCCCTGAAAAACTGACTCAGCTGCAGGCATATGTTGTCTGTCCTCCTGTGTGAAAACGGAGGCAAAGAAGTCATTTAGCCGCTCAGCAATCTCCTTGTCTTCACTTATTGTCCCTTTCTTACCATTTTCGTCAAGTGGCCCAACTGCTTTCCTAGTTGGGTTTCTGCTTCTGATGTACTTAAAGAAGTTTTTGCTATTTTTTTTAATGTTCTTAGCTATATGTGCCTCAAAATCTCTCTTGGCTTTCCTGACGGTTGCTTTGCATTTAGTTTGCCAGAGCTTGTGTTCCTTTCTGTTCTCCTCAGTAGGAAGAGCCTTCCATTTCTTAAATGAGTTTTTCTTCTTTCCAATCACATCTTTTACTTCATTTGTAAGCCATAACGATGTCCTCTTGGACTTTCCCGGCCTCTTTCTTATTTTAGGAATGCTTTTTTGTTCGGCTTGTTTTAAAGTATTTTTAAACAGTTTCCAAGCATTTTGGAGGGATTTGATTTTTTTTACTGTTCCTTTTAGTTTGTTCTTTACTATTTTTCTCATTTTGGTGAAATTCCCTTTGTGAAAATTTAAGGTCTCTGTTAGTTTTCACTGACAATTTGCTATCCAAACTTAAGTTGAAGGTTATTGTGTTGTGGTCACTGGTACCTATGGGCTCAGTTACAAGGACATCTTGAACGAGATCTTGTTCATTAGTTAGCACCAAGTCCAGGATCCCCTTTCCCCTGGTTGGTTCCATGAGAGAAGAGGGGTTTCAGCACGGAAGCCATTGCCCTTTAAAAAGGCCTGCATGTGCCTCGTGGGCTCATTACGAGCCCGGGACGCAAATGGGAAAGGACTATGCAGCTTGGGTGGGAAAGGTCCATGCCACCGCTTTGCAAGGGAACAACAGGGTTGGGAACAAATTGGGGAAACCAGCTGGAAGCAGGCCCCTTGCTTGCGAGGCTTCCTTGTGTGTGGGGAGGGAAGGGCAGGGCAGCTGGGAGAAGTGTTCTTCTCTTGCCTGTCACTGCCAATTTTCCCTTTTGAAGCAGTGATTTTAACTTTCAACAGACCTCAATCCCCTTTGGATTTTGGGATCCCAGAAAGTTCTTTTGGACTTTGAAAAGCCCAATTTTTGCTAATAATTTCTGCTAATAATTTCTGCTAATAATTTCCTTGGGGAACCACACTGTACCACTTTGGAGCTCCTTTTGTCTGCTTTGGGTTTCACGTTGTACTTTTGGAAACTAGAAATCTCCTAATCTAATTATTTCCTTGGGAAAACACAAAATACCACATTGGAGCCCCCTTTGTCTGCTTTGGGTTACACTTTGTACTTTTGGAAACTAGAAATCACCTATAATCTACTAATAATTTCCTTGGGAAAACACACAATAAAAGTTTGGAGGCCCCTTTGTCTGCTTTGGGTTACACGTTGTAGTTTTGAATACTAAAAATCTCATAATCTAATCATTTCCATGGGGAACCACACCATACAACTTTAGAGCCCCTTTACTCTGCTTGGGGTTACATGTTGTACTTTTGGAAACAAGAAATCTCCTATAATCTGCTAATAATTTCTACCACTGTGGCAAGTTTTGTCAGTAGCAGTCAAAAAATGAGGGAAAGGGAAGTTTTGCCCGTCCCATTTGCAGGTTTTCACACATTGCGCAATCGCGCCCGCCATTTATGAAGTGATTCGGAAATTTCATAAAATTCTGATTTTTGGGGGGGAAATTTCAGAAATCACTTCAGAATTGCATTGCCAGCACCCCCTACATTTTGAACCTTTTTTCCTTGATCAAACAAGCCTAGTAATTCTTATTTAGCTGGATACTTTCCGTCAAGCACACAAGGTACAACCCAATCCTCCAAATGTTTGCAAAGTGCAAGAGCTTTATGGGCCACACATCAAAGGACAGTTTCATACTATTGCACTTATCTTCAATCACCGACCATTTTTAATAGTTTTTAAAGTCCAAACAGTGATCATAAATAAGAGGAGTTGGGATGAAACATTGGGAACACTCTCAAGGGGCATAAATTAAAGAGTTTTCTTATCTCTAATCTATCAGAGATAAGGAGAAACCCCCTGTGGCACAGCGGGTTAAACCACTGAGCTACTGAATTTGCTGACCAAAAGGTTGGCAGTTCATATCCGGAAAGCGGGGGCAAGCTCCTGCTGCTAGGCCCAACTTCTGCCAACCTAGCAATTCAAAAACATGCAAATGTGAGTAGATCAATAGATACCACTTTAGCGGGAAGGTAACAGTACTCCATGCAGTCATGCCAGCCACATGAACTTGGAGGTGTCTATGGACCATGTGGGCTCTTTGGCTTAGAAATGGAGATGCACACCACCCTGAGTCGGACTTGACTAAACTTAATGCCAAGGTAAAACCTTTACCTTAATCTATTAGAACTAAACTCCTTAAACCTCATTGGTTAGGAATACAATGCTATACGAGCACATTCATATTTAATTCCCAGTGAAATATCTGCAGCCTTAAACCAGTTTAATTGTGTAATACAGACCCTGGTACTCTCTCCAGTGGGGTAGAGTGGCACCTTCTTTACTCTCTTTCTGCATACAGATAAAAACATTTTTGTTCCCTTTGAGTTTCCATGAGAGAAGAAGGGTTTGCATAACATGCTGGATTTTTAACTGGTTTTAATTACTGGCAGTTCAGTAATTTTTTTAATATGGTGATCTAGGTTTGGTTTTAATGGTTGCATGCTGCCTAGCATCCCAAACTGGAGAAATAGCAGCAGCAATGCCGAAACATACAAAATGCAAGTGTTAGTGAAAAGGGGAAAATAAGAGAAAGACAAAGATCAGCAGACAAATGAAATATATCCAAAGCTGCTAAATGAAGCTTCTGTCTTAATGAGGCTATTTATCTATTTATAACTTTACACTTGCAGCTAGTCCAACAGATCATATGGTACACTTAATTCTCTGGATGAATGGGCAACAAAATAGCAAATGTAGCAACTTTAATTAAAATGGTGCACCCTAAATTGGGGCCTCAAACAAAGCATAACAAAGACCTAGCACAGTGTTTTTCTACCTTCCTAATGTAGCAAACCCTTTAATACAGTTTCTCATGTTGTGGTGACTCCCAACCATAAAATTATTTTTGTTGCTACTTCCTGACTGTAATTTTAATGTAAATATCTGATATGCAGGAAGTATTTTCATTCACTGGATCAAATTTGGCACAAATGCCTGATAACGCCCAAATTTGAATACCGGTGGGAGTGGGGGAGGATTGATTTTGTCATTTGGGAGTTGTAGATGCTGAGATTTATAGTTCACCTACAACCAATAGCATTCTGAACCCCACCAACAATGGAATTGAACCAAACCTGGCACACAGAACTCCCATGACCAACAGAAAATACTGGAAGGGTTTGCTGGGCATTGGTCTTGAGTTTTGGAGTTGGAGTGCACCTACATCCAGAGAGTACTATGGACTCAAACAATGATGGATCCGGACCAAACTTGGCATGAATACTCAATATGCCCAAATGTGAACAGTGGTGGAGTTTGGGGAAAATAGACCTTGACATTTGGGGGTTGTAGTTGCTGGGATTTATAGTTCACTACAATCAAAGTGCATTCTGAACCCCATCAATGATAGAATTGGGGGAAGCTTCCCACACAGAACCCCCATGACCAACAGAAAATACTGTGTTTTCTGATTGTCTTTGGCGACCCCTCTGACACCACCTCACAACCCCCCCAGGGGTCCTGACCCCCAGGTTGAGGCACGCTGGCCTAGCATCATGTATATATTCATGGAATCTGAACCTGCAATAGCCAACAAAGAAACAAAAAGATTTTAAGGACCCTAGTGGAGAAATCAGTAAAAGTAACATCTCAATGTACATCATCTTTAAAAGGTCAATTTCATTTGAGAGAGGCCATTACGAAAAGGATCAAAAACAAAACTAACAGTATTCTACTTCCCCTATATAAACGTATGGTATGATCACACACTGAAAAGAATAATCATATTAACAACTATAGAACTGGACTGAGAGCCAATGTGACATAGTGGTTTGATGAACTATGCCTCTGGATACCACAGTTCAAATTCTCGCTTGGCCATGAGACCCACTTGGTGACCCTGGGCAAGTAGGGGTCTCTCAGCCTCAGAGGAAGCAAACATCTTCTGATCAAATTTTGCCAAGAAAACATTTTATTAGGGTCATCATAGATTGGAAACTACTTGAAGGCACTCAGCAACAAGAACTGGATAACATAAAGGGAAGGGCAATAAAAGTGATCATAAAGCTGAAAGTCCTCTCTGTGGGGAAGCACTATATCCAACAAGTTATTATAGCCTCACTATCATTAGATGATGTGATTATGGCTACTGGCTCAGGCCTTCTTCTTCCATGTTTTGTGCCAGAAGAATGAGGACAACTGGGAGCTATTACTCTCCTTCAAATCCAAGACCTTATCACAAGGCCTTCCATGAAAACACCTTAGCTGAACAGAACAACAAATGGTACTACAATGGATTTGCCCCACAAACCTGATCCATTTTAACTTTCTCTGTAAAACAACCAGTCACCAAACAGTTTTAATTTTATAATCAGGGTGTGTGTGTATGTCAGAAGTGACTTGAGAAACTGCAAGTCACTTCTGGTGTGAGAGAATTGGCTGCAAGGACGTTTCCCAGGGGATGCGCAGATGTTTTACCATCCCATGGGAGGCTTCTCTCATGTCCCCGCATAGGAAGCTGGAGTTGACATGGGAGTTCACCCCATCTCACAGATTTGAACCCCCAAACTTCAGATCAGCAGTTCAGCTGGCACAAGGGTTTGACCCATTGCGCCATTGCGGTTCCTTATTACCAAGGTACTTACTGTGAACTATGTCATGTATTTGCTTTTTTTTTCTTTTGTGCATAATGTGACACTGAATTTTGACAAACTGTAAGCCAATCTGAGTTGCCCTTGGGGTGAGATAGAGTGGGATAGAAATATAGTAAATAAATACTGTCTGACTTTTTTGTTTGACTTAATTACCTCTTTGCCTTCTGTCATGTCTCCCTTCACTGCCAAGCTATCACTCAGCCACAAGCATTTGTAAATCACGCATACAAACAAACTATTGAGGCTATAATGTTATATTAAAAGGTTGGGGAGAAGGAGGGAGGGAGAGGGAAAGCTTGAACCTTAATAATCTTGGCCATGAAGTCTGGCGTTGGTAAGCCTTGGCTAAACCAGCAGGTGGTGCTATTGCTTCCTAGACCATACATGTTCTTATACATTCACTCCAACATAGTCCATCCTTTATCTAATTACTATTTGTTTGGTATTTGGACAGTACCGCCCAAAATATGGAGGTGCTACTACTTCTTATTAATGAAGATAATATTTTATATCACGAGCAAGCATAGTTCTTCTGTACTCCGGCTTCAAAATCCACTAAAATTAGAGCAAGTAGTAAATAATAGCCACTCTGCAGCCATTTAAAAAGGGACCCTCAGTCCAATATATTGAACAATATCTTCATGTGTGTCTTCAAGTAATTTCGGACTTACGGTAATCTTAAGGTGAATATATGGTGGTGTTTTCTTAACAAAATTTGTTCAGCTAAGTGTTGTCTTTGCCTTCTTCTGAGGTTGAGGAAGCGTGCCTTGCCCAAGGTCACCTAGTAGGTTTTCGTGGCCAAATAGGGATTTTACCCCTGGTCTCCAAAATCTTAGTCCGATGCTCAAACCACTAAACAAATCGCCTCTCTAGAAATTCCTTAATATATTTGAACAAGGGAGCTTTTTTAGGCGGCTGCAGAGTGCTTTTTATTTACGTCTTGCTTTTCTTCTTTAATTTTGGTATACTTTGACAGAAGCGGATAGAACTGCCAGTCAAACGTCTGTGCTGGTAAAAGAATTCATTAAGTGCTATCTACTCCAGTTGCTATTATTTCCAAAATAAAAAGTCTATAAATCTGATTTGGGTTCAGAAACAGAAGGTGATGTTATTGTGTTATAGAGTAGATAAATCCTTAGGTAGATTAACATCAATTTCAACCACCATATCTGACCTTAAAGGGTCAGCTTACTTAGTGTGGGAACTATGAAACCCTAACCAGCACAACACATAATGAGGAATGTCGGGGCCTGTAATTCAACAACACCTGGAATGTCACATTCTGTAGCTGAATAAATATTATATGAAGAGCAAGTGCCTACATTTATGGAACCAGTCTTCTTTTCTGAATCATCTGCATTGCAAAGTAAGAGGACAAAGTTGTCAGAAAAATTCTAAAAACACACAGAGGTGCTGCAAGAACTCAAGCCAACTTGAAGTGTTCTAATTTTAAAGTTAGAAACACAGACAGATGTGTAACAGACAAGCCTTTTCTAATTCAGAATCATGGGAGTGGTTAGCATTCATCTTTTTTCCCTAATCACCACAAATGATTTTTGTCAAAATCACAACTTCTATACATTTGTTTTCCAACTGGCAGCCAAACTGCTTCTCACACACATCCACACTCAGACAATTAGTGAAGGAGGAGCATAAAAGAGACCAAGAACACTAAAAATCCAATATTACAAAGATTCAGATTTTTGGAAGCAACTAGTGGGAAGCGTTCTGGAAAAAGGTGCTTGCATTTTTAAAATATTTACGTGCAGAGATGTCCTCTAATGATGTTGACATTTCCTATTTGCATAAACCTCTCCTTGCCACAGCAAGATAATGATATCCAGAAAGCAATGAGTCTGTTGCCATAAACAACATGATGTATTCCAACCGACACCAAGGGAAAACGGCTGCATGATGAGTCCAGATGATTTCACTATTCTCTAATATTCAAGATTTGATAAAATACAGAGAAACAACTTGAAAAAAAATACAACTCTCATTAATCAACTCATTCATAGGACTTCACAGAAGGTCGATGCTCTCTATACCAGGCACACCGACCTCTTGCCAGAGAAGCAATTATGGCCCTTAAGGGAGGAGCATCTTGGCTTAGAGTTGAGAAGTTCATGGGGCCATCATCTTCATTCGACACATAACTAGTACAGACATTTTCATGCCTCACATCTTTCCTCCCTCCCTCCTGACAACTCATTTGCTCCCACCCATCTTCATGGTTTTAATGAGTCTGCAGAAGATTGCATTTCTCTAGAATATTTATTGGGGGGAAAGGCAGGGAGAGAGGTTACTCAGGGCCAGGTTAAGATGCTTTGATGCTTGAGGTGGAACAACAAGTGGCACTGATCTACGCACCCAATTCACAAATGGCAATTGCACCCAAGTTATTTTAACACCAAATGCAGAAAAAATCCAGAAATCCATCTTCCTGTCCCTGGCAGTGAAAAAGACGAGGAAAAGATCAAGAACACGTTCAACCACTAATCATTGCCGGCCCTTCTATTATATAAAAATATGTTCTTTTATTCTGTCTCATGGTAGGCTGACCAGCACAAACTGTATATAGAAATACGGTTGGGAAAGAGAGGTAGTATGTGCTCTCTGAAAGATGGAAGCCACTGCAAGTTTCTTCATAATCTTATTAGATGCAATAGTGTCTCTTTGCGTCATTTTCCTGCCCTATAAGTGGAAACTCAATTGGGCGGAAAGGATGAAATGCAAAGAGAAATGGAGACAGCCTCTCACAGTGAACATGTTTTCCAGTTTTAAAACCAGCAGAATAAAGTTATGCACATTCCAAGAGATGCTTCTCACATTTATTTACTAATAGTAACAGCAACTCATTTGGAAAGCTGAGAAGCAGCACTGTTCAGAGAAGTTTGTGCTCAGTTGCATCAATGCAGCACTATGTTGCAAGGAAAAGCAGAGAACTTTATGGTTCCTGCAACAGTTAAATATTTTCACATGTTCATGATTCACATGTGAATTTTTCCAACCTCACAACACACAGTTTGTATTTGTGTGTATATATTTATATCTTTTTCAATAACAGGGATTACAGTCGAGCTCATTTGGAGGTCACTAGGCACAAATATTTATTTATTTATCTATTTATTTATTTACTTACTTACTTCATTTCTACCCCACCTGTCTCGACCTAGGAGGGGACTCAAGGCAGCTTACAAATCTGGGAAAAAATCTGTGCCAGACAGGTAAACAATACAACACATCCCATAAAAATATAAAAATATAAGCAATTAAAACACATAACAATCTATCAAACAGATTTAAACCACATATTAAACACCGACTCATTATCTCATGTCCAAATTGTTTTCCAAAATCTATAGTTCATTATTCAAGCTGTTGAAGTCTCATTCAGTAGTTTCCTATTAACCAAATGCCTGCATAAAAAAGCCAGGTCTTAAGTTTCTTTCTAAAAACCAGGAGGGATGGGCCTATCTGATGTCACTGGGGAGGGAAGTTCCATAACCGAGGGGCCACCACTGAGAAGGCACTGTCTCTTGTTCTAATTTTTTTTTTTTTTAAGCTTAACTATTGAACTGTTTTTATGTGTTCTATGTGTAAGTCGCCCGGAGCACTGACGTGGAGGGCGACTCACAAATATTAAAATCAATCAATCAATCAATCAATCAATCTTGTCCCAATCAATCAAATTTGTTAAAAGATTGGTACAGAGAGCAGGGCCTGCCCAGCAGATCTTAAAGCTTCAAATATGGCCCCTTTCCTGGAAACTTGCTTCGAACCCAACAGCCAGTGGCTCATGGATTTCTACTGAGCCACAGGCTACCACTTTGAGTAGCACTGATCTACGATTTACTCAGAAACAAAACCTCTGTATTATAGAGCAGTGTTTCCCAACCTTTTTTGAGCTGCGGCACACTTTTAACATTAAAAAAATCCGGACGCACACCACCAACCAAAATGACACAAAAAGACACTCTACCACAGTAAAGAATGGCTGGGGGATGGTGGCCTGCTGGGAGCAGCTGCTGGGAGTGCTGAAGCCGGGGGAGGAGCCAGGCCATGCCATGCCCCGCCCCCTCCCCCTGCTTCAGTTCTCCCACAGCTTCGCCAGCCTTGAGGGGGCAGTGCCAAGCCAGCATTGTGCTGGCTCTGCCACTGCTGGCTTCGCACTGTCCCCTCAAGGCTGGCAAAGCTGTGTGAGCGCTGAAGCCGGAGGGGGGGCATGCCCTGCCCCCTCCCCCGGCTTCAGCTCTCCCACAGAGGAGGAGCATGAGCGGTGGATGGGCTTCAGTGGCAGGGCTCCTCCTCCGCGCAGCTTCAGCGAGCAAGGGGTGAGAGTCATGGTGGGAGTCATGGCGGATTGGAGGCTGGCTGGGGAAACGGCCAAAGGACGCGGCGCCCCGGCCCTTTCTTTTTCTTTGCCGCCGCCCGTCCCTTCCCCCTCCTCCCCCAAGCAGCAGGAGTTCGGCAGGAGGAGAGGGGAAGGAAGGGGGGCAGAGAGCTTTTCCCGCGGCACACCTGATGATCGCTCGCGGCACACTAGTGTGCCACGGCACAGTGGTTGAGAAACACTGGTATAGAGGATGTTTACAGAACATATGAGCATATGAACAGCACATGCTGTTAGGGGGGTTTTTTGAAAAAAAAATCGTCTCTTCTAAGACACCTAGTTTGGATTAATCATTGCTATCACTCCACATGAAAGACAAAGGTGACTGCTGATTTTCTGCACACATTAATTCAATTGTATTTATGCTAGCTTTAAACATTGCCTCTTGACTAGTAGAAGTTGAACTAGCCTGCCATAAGGCACATGTGTGCGCACAGACACAGTCAGAGCATTTTAAAACTTGTCAGAGTGAAACTCTCTTTGGGATACATACACTTACCCTAAAGCCATGAAACTCAAAAGGAAATCTGAAATATGATCTCTGACAAGCACATCACACAATTTAGATACAGGTAAGTGTTTAATCTGTAACATGCTGATTTTGGTAGTGCTTCTCCGTACAGATATGGTTAAGCTTAACACATTATGTGGCATAGATTAGTTGATCTTCTATCTATGCCACCTAAGATCTTTTAAGGCTAAATAGTAGCCAGGAAAATGTTACGTGCCAGAAGGAAAGAAATCCACAGTCTGGAGTAAAGATTTATTGATGGGCATGAAAGGCAGGCATTTATTTGTTTTTTTAAATATATCTCTACTCTTGGCTGCCTTACAATTCTATTTCTCCACTATCATTTATGAAAAAAATGTATTCCCAGCAGAGTTTTAACTGCCATATTTTACAAGTGAGGTCAAACAAACAACCACAGCTTTCCATTGAAATTACATTTCTCTCAAAATATTTGCAAGACTTCCAGGAGGAGCGTTCGGCAGCCTGGAGCAGAAGAGAGAGAAAGAGAAGAAAGGAAGATAAAGGAGGAATCAGAGGAATTACTCTGGGACAGAAACATGGTCACAGCAAGATTGTGCTACTCCATTCCCTTGAAATCTTCTGAAAAGCTACCACTTTCTGTGAACCAACTCACCTGACTGTCTGCAGAGGCTGTGGACCAACAGGTGAACTCTAAACACATTGATTTCATTCCCCAGACATAGCTTTTGCAGCAGAGAGAGTTCGACCAAGACGTAGGGAGTGTGCCATTCATTATGAGAGGCAAGGAATATAACTGCAGGAAGGAGAGGCGGGTCCAAGTTAACCTATACCTGTATATTCGGCACACCTATCCTATGAGGTTTGGGAGCCATTCCTCTCATGCTGCTGCCTCTCCAATCCTCATTGTCAACACAGAAACCACACTGTGAAACTATTGTATATTTTACAAAGAGTAGGAGTTCTATTCTTTCCCTTTAATCTTATAATTCACCTCAAATGTCTTTCTTTATATGCCTCCCATATAAAGATGCCGATCTTTCAAATTTGCAGACCTTAATGAAGTCACTTTTTTTTAGCCTACAGCTCCCAGAATCCCTCTCACCATGCTCACGTTAGCAGGACAAATTGCAGGGGTTGCAATTATAGTTTGCCTTGCTACAAGGTACCTGTGCATTTGGGGCAAATGCTTCTCCAGAAATATCTAGCTTCTCCAGCATGATTCAATATAATTTCCACTGGACCATACTAGAAGACCTAGGTATTCATAGAGAGATTTTTAAAGGAATCTTCAGGTCTTCCAGCATAGCTCTATGATCAACTTTTGGCAGTTACTGATTATAGAGTTGCACCGGAGGACCCACAGATGCCTTGATAGTACCTTTTAAAATCAAATCCTTGAATAATCAAACTCACAAAAGTCAAATCTGCCAATGCAGAGGGTTGAGTTTATAAATTTTCTTACTAGCCTTTAGAAACTTATGTAGGGTGGGAGAAAATCCTCAGAGACTGCAATTTTACATGAATGCAGAACAATGTCCTTGTGAAGCTCCACCCAAGAGGAACCACAAACTCCAACAGTGATTTATTTGTAGTGAGAGATGTTAAATAATAAGAAAAACACAAGGGGAAAAATAAATAAAGCCACACAAATACAATACAATAGGCCTTCGTTCTCATCTCACAGCCTTCTTAGTACATAGACATAAGATCCTGGAACAACCAGGATGTCAACTAATAAAATAAATCACAGTCTTTCTGTACATATACCATTTGTCACAAAGAGTAAAAAGTAGTTGTAGTATGTTAGGGAGGAGATTTTTTTAGCCCTCTGATTTAATTTATCTTTAGGTTGACCACAAACAACTGGACTGCAGCAATGAATTGGAAGAGGTAGAAATCACCAGAGGGAAGGGATGCCAAAGACATTGTTAACATTTGACTAGCACAGTAAGTGCCTGGATATTGTTGGACTTCAACTTCCAGAAGTCCCAGCCACCGTGGCAAATGGCGAGGTATTCTGGTATTTGCAGTTCAACACCCAAGAACCCAGATTGGAGAACCAGTGCTTTAGAATGAAGAACAGTATTTAAAACAAGATAAAACAGATCCTAATTAACATGGAAAATCTGAAGAGAAGATATAGCTTTGCAAAGCTGAAATGATTTGATTCTGTGGTTACATTCCAAGCAAAGATGTTTCATGTAGCTTTGCCATAATACGACCCATGTTTAGGACTGTCATGTTGCATATTTATTTAGTATTTATTTATTTACTTCACTTGTATACCACTTTTCTCACCCCAGCAGAGGACTCAAAATGGTTTCCAACATAATTATGGCAAAATTTAACGTCTCACATACAGAAACCTAAAATAATGATAATAACATACAATTATCAATTAAATAATAAAACATGACATGATTTAGCATTAAAACATGAAATTAAAAACATATCAATATAAACAATTAAAATCACATAATCCAACAATCATAGTCCAATGCTAGATGTTTCTGTTATAATCAGACTTGTAATTCTGCTGCCGTCACATGACTCCGCAGGAAGAGTTCACAATATTCTACAATTATTCCTTCCATTTTTGTCTGACAAATACTATGTTGACAGGTGCAGTGGAATCTCTGGGCAGTGATTTTGGTTGGTTTTTTGATGTCCCAACTTGCCCACATGTTCTTAGCTGCCCATTTGAAGTCTGGCTGCACATTAAAAGGATAAAGAAAGACCTGGCACACAGTAGCTCAACAAGTATAGTCCCTATTCCTGCATTTAATCACCAGCAACATCATCTGATGCATTCTGTTTGTCACCCAGTTGTTTAAAAGCTCCACTCTGGAAAAGAGGAAAGCCTTTAATACAAAAAGAAGATAAATACTGTTGTGAGGTATTGTGCATCAGAATGCTTCTGTTTCCAGTACAAAGGCCTACTGGAATACAAAATGCAAAAGTCTGTATTCCAAGGGATGCAGAATAATCCAGAGTAAACTGGCAAGGAACAAAAGCTATTGTGCAAGGAGCTCTTATGTGGTTCCTGAGTAGCTCATTCTGGACTATGTCAGTGTGCATAGTGTTCACTGTCTCAGGACACAGTCCCTGGTAAAAACTGGTACGTTTGTTTGCGTTAGCTCCAAACCTCACGCATATTAAGAGACTGAACAGCTACATCAAGGTAACACTCCCATGGGAGGACAGTATTAGAAAGGACGAACCAACAAAACAGGAAATCACTTTATAAGACAGCTAGCTGAATTATGGACTGTTTATTGGAAAGAAACTTCTGACTGCGGTTTCAACTAACTTGAGCAATTATAAGAAGGGAACACAAGTGAACACAGCTCTAGATGTTTCCTTATACAACACAAATGTGATGCCATCTCCCAAAGTAACTGACAAATTGTCATTCTTCTGACAAGTGAATGAAGGTATAACAAGGCTTTTAAGTGTTATGTTTTGCAAGGGGTCTGAGGACAGAACAAACCAGGGATTCACAGAAAGCTTGGTTCGTCATGTATGAGCAATATGCTAGTGCTCAATCACTCCTGTCTGGAGGAAGTGGCTAGAGCCAGGCCCAGATTACCCATAAGGCCACCCTAGGCCAAGGTCTAGGGCGGCAGCCATGGGGGGGGGGCAGCAGATCCGGACCCCCCAATTTTTAAAAAAGGTCAATCTTCGGGCAGTTCTGCGCCTGCGCGCAGAGCGCCATACACCCCTAGGCCTTCACTTGAGGAAGGAGGTGCAAGCGAGGAGCAAGAGGCGGCGCGGAGGGGAGCCGCATCACCGGCCCTGTGATGCGGCTCCCCTCCGCTCCGCCTCTTGCTCCTTGCTCGTCCCTCCTTCCTTCCTTCACTCGAGGAAGAAAGGAGGGGCGAGCGAGGAGCAAGAGGCGGGGCGGAGCCACGTCAGAGGCCCTGTGACGCGGCTCCCCTCTGCTCCACCTCTTGCTCCTTGCTCGCCCCTCCTTCCTTCCTTCACTCGAGTGAAGGAAGGAGGGGCGAGCAAGGAGCAAGAGGCGGAGCGGAGGGGAGCTGTGTCAGAGGCCCTGTGACGCGACTCCCCTCTGCTCCGCCTCTTCCTCCTTGCTCATGCCGGGGCCGGGCACACCTCCTTCCTTCACTCAAGGAAGGAGGGGTGCCCGGCACGAGCGAGGAGGAAGAGGCGGAGGGAAGCCCCACCCCTAGGGCTGCTGCCACGCATACTCAGCATTGGCCCGGGGGCGTGGTTTCCAATGTGTGGCCTAGGGCGGCAAAAAGGGTTGATCCGGGCCTGGCTAGAGCTGTAACTATATTGAACTTCATGGTTTCACATTGATGTGACATTGGGGGCTGTGCAGTGGTGGATGGAGTGTGGAGGAATGGGTGTGTAGTGTTGGTGATGTGTGCAGGGGAAAGCATTTAATTTTGTTGTGCAATGTAAAATGACAATAAAGCTATCTTATCCTATAAACCACGATTTGGCATGCCATCCACATGTGAATGCTTTCCTCCCTCTGGTTTGTTTCTCTCCCATCAAAAAGTCCCAACAAAACTGGGGATTGTTTCTCGGAACCAGAGAACATTGATTCAGAGATGGAAAAGCATCCACAGTCAGAAAAAATGATGAACAAACACAGTAAACAGCTTGCAAGCAGGAGTGGGTAAGCAGCTATTTCATGCTAATCGTAACTAAGCCGGGACTACTATTGCTCTTGGCCCTCTGGCTTAACATGCTATCCGATTTTGACCACTGTTCCTGACAGATTACCACAGAGATCAAGGCAAATAATTAAGTAGAGGCTAGATAACTCTTTCCTGCACCTTGATCAAAGTCTTACTTCAATCTAGCAGTTCAAATTTTAACTCTTTTCTTAAAGATGGTCAGTATTATAATTAAAAGGCAAAGGAATAATTCTAATTTGCTGAAGATATTTTGCTAGTTAACAATACATCTAATTTTTTGAGTCTCTTTAAGAGGAAAAAAATAGTATATACAGTAGATCAATGTTTCCCAACCTTTTTTGAGCCGCGGCACACTTTTTACATTTGCAAAATCCTGGGGCACACCACCAACCAAAATGACACAAAATGACACTCTAACACAGTAATACATATAGTTAATATGTTTTTAAAATGTATTTATACACTCAGTGTGATACCTGGGCCTGTTTCGATGAACTCAACATGGCAGGAATGGCAGAAAGACACAAACTTTCCACACAGAACTCCCATAACCAAGAGAAAATGCTATAAGAGTTTGGTGGGCATTGACCTTGAGTTTTGGAGTTGTAGTTCACCTATATCTAGAGAGCACTGTGGACTCAAACAATGTTGGATCAGGACCAAACTTGGCATGAATACTCAATATGGCCAAATATGAACGCAGATGGAGTTCAGGGGAAATAGACCTTGACATTTGGGAGTTGTAGTTGCTGGGATTTATAGTTCCCCTACAATCAAAGAGTATTCTGAACCCCACCAATGATAAAACTGGGCCAAACCTCCCACACAGAACCCCCAGGAGGCAAGAGGAGGTCTCTACTTGGGGAAAGGGCGGCGGACCTTCCCAATGCATGGAGAGGGAGAGACCAAGTAGACAACAGGTGGGGAGGGGGGTGTTTGTAATTTTGTGCCTTTATCGAGGTAGGTTTCTTAGGGTTCTTATACTTCAACACATTAGACTCCCCCTTCCTGGAGGTTCCAATTTCCCACGGCACACCTGATGATCGCTCACGGCACACTGGTTGGGAAACACTGATATAGATGATATTAATAATAATAATAATTTGAACCGATGAAGCCAGAAACAATTGACCATTATACAACTAGACCTGGATGCAAACTCAGCATGTAGTATAGTCAGCGCAACCATGACAATGCCCTAACTCAGATGAATAGGCTACAGAAGGTCTAGGTCAGGGCTGCACAGGAAGTCGACCAGTCGATCGCAGGACCGATGGAGGTCGATCGCAGTCGGATGGGGCACTTTGCAGAGAGGGCGGAGCCAGGCAGTGCCAAGCCCCGCCCCCTCCCCGGCTTCAGCACTCCCAACAGCTGCTCCAGCCTTGAGGAGAGCAGGGCCAAGCCAGCCATGTGCTAGCTATGGCAACACTGGCTTGGCACTGTCATCGTCAAGCCTGGAGAACCTGCTGGGAGCTCCAAAGCCAGAGGGGAGGGGGCGGGGCTAGGTGTGTCACACCTCAAGGGCCTCAGGCATTCCGCTCTACCAGCAGCTTCTCCAGGCTTGAGGATGGCAGTGCCAAGCCAGTGGTGGCATAGCTAGCACAAGGCTGGCTTGGCCCTGCTCTCCTCAAGGATGGAGCAGCTGCTGGGAGTGCCTAAGCCAGAGGGGGCGGAGCCAGGCCACGCCAAGCCCTGCCCCCACCCCTCCCCTGCTTTGAGGAGGTAGGTAGATCTTTCTGACTTGGTTTTATTATAAGTAGCTTGCATGCTGAAAAAGTGTGGGCACCCCTGGTGTAGGCTATTTGTAAATAACCTATAGCAGAAGGCACCCCATTGTTGTGGGGGAGAGGCTTGTGTACCCTAATGAAGTTGTGAGCTATGCTGGCTGTGGCATAATAGCCACCGGTAGGGCCTTCCATGCCAGACAGGTCACAACCGAAGGGTCTGACAAAGAGTGTCAATGGGCAGGATGGGCTCTCTAGCCTTTTGGCAACCATCCTAAGAGAAGGAAAAGTCTAAACTCAAACCAGGCAGATGGTGCTCGTCTAACCCTGTAAGGTCAACCATCTAAGAGAAGGTAACTCTACTCAAACCTACAACCTGAGGACCTCGCTGCCACCATCCAAGCTTGCTAGGCCCCGGCAGAACCTTTGGTTTAAAGAGTTAGGCCAGTTCTGTGCACGCTGCGCTCCACCAGAAAAATCCATTGCACAGGCTCGAAGGACACATCCAACACGCGCTTGTGGAAAGCGTGGGATGAGTCCTTCCTGAATCTTTGTCCACAAAGAAAAGCCAAGAAGAAGATAGCAGAAGTGGCATACTTGCAATTTTCTCAATTGCTATGTTGGCCGGGTTTCTGAAATCTTAAATCCAAATCACCTGAAGCTCCAAAAGCTCTCCAGTCCTTATCTAGAGTAAACAGCTATCAAGATGGAAGATGTGTGTGTGGGGGGGGTATTGCCTTCAATTTGGCACTCCCTACTTTGCAGGTGCCAGTGTGACTACGCACAAGTCCCCATTCAGAGTTAAGTATATATTTTAAACTACTCCACTCTACTTTACTAGCAGGTTGGATTTGATAAGCACACTTTGTGAGACACTACAGGGGAACAGTCCCTGTCTTAAATGAATTTGTATTGAGTTGGCTGGGGATTCTGGGAGAGATAATTCGCAAAAGTAACAATTCTAACCTCTAATTTGGGGTTTACTGTGCTTAAAAGCCACGCCTTGGGGCTGTCTCGAAATCCACACGTCCCTTCAGGCTGCTCTGGAATACTAAACTCCACATCAAAGGAAACCCAACTTTCATACTCATACTTATTTCCAACTGACCATGTGTGACTCTACATGTTTTATTTCTAATTGCTTAGCTGAAATCACTAAGACATATTTTCACAAGAAGAATATTTAGCAGCACCATAATACCAGAACCCATAAAAGACAACAGGCAGAAAGATTGAATCACTAAATAAGAGATTGCATTTAGAGAAAGAGCATAGCTTAGTGGGAAAAATGGATGGCGGCCAGTCTGAAAATCCTTGAGAGCCACTGCCACTCAGGATTGAAGACCATTGGCCCTCCAGATGTTGATAGGCTACAACTCCCATCCTTATTCACAAATGAATGAGGACAATTGGATTCCAATATTACCTGGATAGACACAAGTTCCTGCCTCATTGTAGACAATACAGAGTTAAATGTGCTAATGGGTCTGATGCCAATCTCTAGCAACTACCAGCTAAATCAGTGGTTCCCAACCTTTCTTTGACCTGGGCCCACTTGAATAGGAACCACTCTCCAATATTACTACCAAAAAGGTTACAAATAGGTTTTTAGCCAACTTTAGATTCAGTTCGGTTATTTGGGGTGCTGATTCAGAAAATTGCATTGAACAGACCACATCAGCTCAAGTTTCTGATACAGAACATATGCCATCCAGTAGTTGTCATCTGCTCACCCACAGAAAACCATATTTAATAATCTAGAGCTGATGTAGTAGTAGTAATCTTTTGTGGGTAGTCAGCTTCTCCCCTCCCGACATCCCCGTTGCCTTGGCACTGTAAGAGGGTTTTGCGAGACCAGTCGCTCTCATTGCCACGTGGTTTCAAGGCAACGGTGTAGTAATGGTGAGGCCGTGGACCATATTTTCATTATTGCGGACTACTGGTGGTCCACGGACCACAGGTTGGGAACCATTGAGCTAAATACATACTAATTGTAATGGGAACTATGTAACTGAGACTTTGTACTCAAATTTTATTGCTAGACAAAAAGTAAATGGATGTGACTGCAGTGAACAATTTGTCCCACTGTTCCTAATCGCCTCCATGGGTTTCCTTTTTTATAAAAAAACAATTGCTGTCAAATACTAAATTCCTACTTCTATTTATTTATTTCCTATATTTATACTTTGTTCTTCTCACCCTGAAGCAGACTCAGGGCAGCTTACAAATCATGGCAAAAATTCGATGCCGCATTATATATGCCATAATAAATACAACATATCAATTTAGAAAACAATTGAAACATATAAATACAATAAACACATTAAAACATTACATAATCTGATAGGCTTATGAATATACTACAAGTCATCTATTACTTGCACTTCTTGACACATATACACATTTAAAGAATAAGGAACTGTCTGCCAAGAAAGCAACAGAACCAACAAGAGTCTAAATCAAGCAAGCGCAAACTTCGGTCCTCCAGGTGTTTTGGACTTCAACTCCCACAATGCCTAACAGCAGAGTTGAAATCCAAAATGTCTGGAGGGCTGACATTTACCCATGCCTGGTCTAAACTAATCAGGCAAAGTATCAATAAGATTGTTTTACAGAATGAGAGACAGAAACTGAAAATTTCTATTAAATGTAACATGTATAAATCCTACCTGATCTACTGAGAACAGCTCAGAGGTGTTTTCCCCATCTAAGAAACAAGAGAATAACTCATCCAAACTTCCCTACCTGGAAGCCAGGTAAGTGGGCTGGGCCTCAATGTAATTGAAAGGAGGGGGGACTGCCAGACAAATAGAAGGAAGCGTTAGAGCACTGTTTCAGAGGGTGGCAGGCAGTTCTGACAATGGCCAACCTTGAGCAAGTTTGGATGCTTTACATTCCTGCAGCTTCAGCATAACTTTTTCTCCTATTCCACTCTGCAAGGTACTGGAAAAAGGAGGGGGGTACACAGAAGTGAAGAGGACGGTTAAAAGAGAGACATACAGAGGGAAAATACTCCTCTAGCAGATTTCACGTTTATGGAAATAGCTATTTTCAAATTAAACATTTTCCTCATTTTTTGCTTTAGCTTACCAGGACAGAAAAGTTTTTGCTTTGCTTTCTTGAGTGAGGAATGAAAAGCCTTTCAAAGAGTTACTCACTAATCAGACACAAATTTGCTCTTCCGTGCTAGTGTTTCACTATTTAGTTTGGTGTTGCTGTGTGCCTTCTGCTCATTTCCAACCTATGATGAACCTATAACAGGGCTTTCTTGGAAAGCTTTGTTCAGAAGCTTTCTTGGAAAGCTTTGTCATTGCCTTCTTGTGCTGCTGAGAGAGTGTGGCTTGCCCAAAATGGCACAGTAGGTTTTATGGCCAAGCAGTGTTTCTGGGGCCCTTTCAGACAGGCCCTATATCCCAGGATCTGATCCCAGGCTTTCTATTTATCCCAGATTAACTGGCAGTGTGGACTCATCTAATCCAGTTTAAGGCAGAAAACCTGAGATCAGATCCTGGGATACAGGGCCTGTCTGAAAGGGCCCTGGTTTCCAGACTCATAGTCCAATACTTAAACCACTATCAACCTTATACTCACTGAAGACACATTAGCATTGAATGAGAATCAGAATATAGTATTTAAGTATTTGTAATCTATCTTTTCTCTTTACAGTTTTCAAATGGCTCCAATAAAACTCTTTGTTATATGCTCCATTTCTAAAGGTGACTCTGAGGTGTTTTATTGTAAAAAGAAGCACTGTCCCTGTTCCAGAGAAAGGTAAAAGCAAGCTAGGAACTACAGATGAGAAAAGATGTCTTGGGGATGAATAGAAGATTGCATCTATGTAAGTGTATATCCATGTATAAGTTGATCTCATGTATAAGTTGAGAGCATGGTTTGGGGACAAAATTACAGATTTTGCTGTGATTGATGGATAAATCAAGGGTCTTTCCGTGAAAAGGGGACAGCACCAATGCTACCTTAGGGGGCCAGCCATGCCTGGCCACCCCTACCATATCCCCACCCAGGTTTCATAAAGGCCAGAAGTGGCTCCATGGCTGAAAGAGTAGAGGGGGGTAGGTGCTTCTTTTAAGTTACCCCAGGATGGACTATGCTCCTGCCTTTTCCCATTCTGCTCAGAGATAGGATAATTCATTTGAGGATAAGAGTTAAGATACACTATTTATATTGACTCAAAACTAAGTCAACCCAGGACTTGGAGGGTTTTTTTGTGACCAAAATATCTAAACTTATTCATAGGGTCCATCTTGACCTATAGTGGACAAATGAGGGTTTTCACCACATACTGCATGTGCACACACACAGACTTTGCCAAATCATCCCAATAATTTAGAATAGTTTTCGGCACAGTTGGAAAGTCTCCTCAATCTCAATGACCTTGCTGAAGATCACTAGGTAGAGTGAATGGTAAAGGGGCTTTCACCACATCCTTCTCCAAGCCCAGCAATCTTGTAGCTGGGAAAGACGGCATGTGGGCATGACTCATCCTGAGAACTCCGGCATCCACCATCCCTTAAAGAGCTTTCAGAACTTTTGGGAAGAGAATGTTAGACTTAAGCAAGGATGGAGAATATATGGATATTCAAAGGCCCCGAGACTACAACTCCAATCAGTCTTTTCCAGCACAGCCAATTGTGGGAAATGCTGAGAGTTGCAATCTAACATCTGGCATGCACTTGTTCTCCATTCCCAAATTAGAATAAGATGGAAGTTCCCCTGGGCTAACAAAGACTCACAAGCAAGGCTGGCCTATGCTTTAGTTCTCAAGTGTCAAACCATTCTTTGGCACCATCCAGTCACTCCACCTCGTCAAATTGCAATGCCACAACCATTTCAGATGAGCCTAATTAACATCGTATACACAGCCATTCCATTCTAATCTACCTCTACCCACTAATCTATTTTATTAATCTTCTCAACCCCTCCATTTAGCATATTGGTCCATTTATTAGGCCATGAGAAGAAAACTAAGTTCAATCAAGAGTTTTGAACATCATTATGCAATTGATACAGTTGTTTCATATTTGCAATTAATCATTTTTTTATAAAATAATTTTAATTATTAAAAAGAACAACAAAAAGGAATGGTCCTCCAGCACTTTTGAAAATCCACACAGGGTCAGCCCCAGTAATTTTGCTGAGACAAGGCACAAAATGGCACCCCACTCATGCCAAGGTAGATGGTATTCCACAGAAAACTCCACAAGCACTACTCCCTCTTATTGACAGCAAAAATGTGATAATTTCCTGACTTCTCAAGATACCTTCTAACTCTCCCTAATAACAGATCCAGCCCCAGGTACACAAAAACAAGTGAACAAAACCTCATTAATTGAGTGGCAGCCTTATGATCCATGCTTCTATCTACTGCCAGGGTTTATGTCGAGGATGTGAGGGAAGGGTCTCTTTGCCCAGCATTTGAGTTGGGCAAATATAGATCCGCAGCATGAGCAGTCTGATAATGAGGAACCCACCTCTGCAGAGCAGGAGCTGCAGCCCCAAGGAGATAGGGATCCAGAGTCAGGGCAGGATCAGGGGTTTCAGGAAAAAAAATAAGGAACTTAAGGATTCTAGCTAGGCTGCAGTTAAGAACTGATGCCATCCAGTCAGTTTCCAGTTACTTATGACACTTTCTCAAGTGATCCAGTCACAGGATCACTTGAGAAAGTGGCATAAGTAGCTGGAAACTGGATTGGCTTATTATTATTATTATACTGGAAGCAATATTGGTGTAACTGCTACAGCCTGAATCACTGCTGGTAAACTCTCGAAGTATTGACTGACCCTTGACTTTAATGTAGGTTATGATTTGGCTTGCAGCCTTGGTGTTGGTGACATTACTTGGCTTTGAACATTTTGGAAAGGACTTTGGACTACTCTTGTGTTTCGTCCTTATTTTAGCTGACTGCTTTGGATGACCTCAGATTGCTTTGGACTATGATATGGTGTGTGGTTGTTTAACAGTATTTTGGTGGACAGGATTCTGACACCTACATTTTGTCAGGTTGGAAGTATAAAGAACTTTTTCTATGGTGACCAAATCTTTTCTATACTGACCAGTTATTCCCTTCTTACCTTTCTCCCTCGTATTCAGCTGAAGCTTAATTTCTGGCTTCTAGCTTTCCATTCCTTTCCCCTCAGGATGTGTGTAAAAGATGCTACAATCTGGATCATGTGCAGAGTTTGTTAATTTCCATTTTGACTTCCAGAAAAAGATGGAACCAAAATAATTGAACATTAAATACACCATGAACAATTCCAGCTAGATTGTATGGGATGGGATGGAAGTCTCACCTGATCTTCTCCAACTCAACTTCTGCTCTTCCTAAACTATGTGCCTACAGCAGGGAAGATGAAAACACAGTTGTAATTTATTTAATCTCATCTCCCTGAATTAGCTTCAGGTTTCCGGTGAGGTCAGACCTCTGTTACATAGCTGGCTCTTCACCAAAGAGCACAACTAATAACAGGCTGCTAAAAGTCTCTTATTATCCAAAGGGGAAGGCAGAAATGTTGCTGTGACTGAGCATTTTCTCTAAGTACAAAGGCAAAAAGCAAAAAACTCACAGTCCCAATTTTAGACTCTTTCTCTATGACTTATGAATCAGCATTCAGATTGAACTCAAGAGACACACACAGTCTCACCTCTATATTCACTTGGGTTAGGGCATAGGACTGCTGTGAAAGTGAAAAAACACAAACCCAAGAGAACACCTCTTTATGAAATTCATGGTGCACCAGTGCAACTCTATGATCAAACTCTGGCAGAAGTTGATCACAAAGCACAGTATAGCAGTGTTTCCCAACCTTTTTTGAGCCGCGGCACACTTTTTACATTTACCAAATCCTGGGGCACACCACCAACCAAAATGACACAAGATGACACTCTATCACAGTCATACATATAGTTAGTATGTTTTTAAATGTATTTATACACTCAGTGTGAAACCTGGGCCTGTTTCGATGAACACAACATAGATATCCTGGCAGGAATGGCAGAAAGACACAAACTTCCCACACAGAACTCCCATAACCAAGAGAAAATGCTATAAGAGTTTGGTGGGCATTGACCTTGGGTTTTGGAGTTGTAGTTCACCTGTATCCAGAGAGCACGGTGGACTCAAACAATGTTGGATCAGGACCAAACTTGGCATGAATACTCAATATGCCCAAATATGAACGCAGATGGAGTTCAGGGGAAATAGACCTTGACATTTGTGAGTTGTAGTTGCTGGGATTTATAGTTCCCCTACAATCAAAGAGCATTCTGAACCCCACCAATGATAAAACTGGGCCAAACCTCCCACACAGAACCCCCAGGAGGCAAGAGGAGGTCTCTACTTGGGGAAAGGGCGGCGGACCTTCCCAATGCATGGAGAGGGAGAGACCAAGTAGACAACAGGTGGGGAGGGGGGTGGTTGTAATTTTGTGTCTTTATCGAGGTAGGTTTCTTAAGGTTTTTACACTTCAACACACTAGACTCCCCCCCCCCCCCCAGGTTCCACTTTCCCACGGCACACCTGATGATTGCTCACGGCACACTTGTGTGCCCCGGCACACTGGTTGAGAAACACTGCAGTAGAGGACGTAGAGATAGCATTTCAATAACATTTGTGAATATTGAAATCCAAAAAAGTCAAACGAGCAAATATGGAGAGCCGTCTGGCTTTAAGTACACTGCATCTTGACTTCATTGAGTACAGAACCCATTTGCTATTCTGTCTCAGGCAGCAAAATGTCTTGAGTTCTCCCTGTTGGGTAGGTCTCCATTCCTGAACACATCTTGTGGAAATGAAATAATTAGAACTCCCACACGTACAAATCTGAGCCACATACAGAAAAGGCCGGATACAAACATGATAACTAAAACCCACCTTTCCTAACCTAGGTCTTTCCAGATGTGTTTGAGTGAAATTCCGATTATTTCCCTGGCAGCACATCCATGTTAGGTGGGTGGTAGAAGTTGTAGGCCAACATATATGGAAAATAACAAGTTTGGGGAGGTCAACTTCAACCTTCTGTAGAAAGCCCACCCACACTGTATGATCAACCCTATGTCAATAGAGACTGCCCAGTCTATAAGTATTTCGAGTTCCTTTGTGAGTAAGGTAAAATCTCAGTCACTTGGGTGTATATGCTGTGGCTAGTACAAAAACATATAGAGTAGGAAACTTGTTCCACTCCAATCATCTCTGAATTACAGTACTTTTGGTAGTTTCCAAGCACAACACAATGTGCCAACGGAAGCAAGGGCAATTTAGGTGTGAAGTTATGTAAAATTTACGAAGCTTTATAGCAGTACCTCTCCACCCAAATGCACATTATTCTAAGATGATGCAGTTTTAAATCAATATTCATCCCATTAAGTTCATGCAAAGATGTTGGGCTAACCAGCAGTTCTGTAACTAATCTACTTTACAGCAGTGCTATGAGGATTATAAAGAAGGGAAAACACATGCACTGCCCTCAACTCCTTGGATGAAGAATGATGAGCCATAAATATGAAAATACAATATCTTTCCTCAGATAAACCAGTGTACCTTTTCAGGCATGCTAGCATTTAAGGCATGGCTGGGCTCCACCTTCCATTTAGGCCCATAGCTCCATCTTCGGCTTTGCCCTCTGTCAGACCCTCCCCACTTCCATGTCTCCAAGTTATGAAAAGAAGAATAAAAATGTAAATCAAAGCAAGTGAGAAAAGCCCAACTAGACTCAAACAGGTGCCCCCCTCCTTAACCTCTAGGCCACGGTAGTGGGCAAGGATTAAACTCTGCACCACATGACCAGCGCTCTTGTATGTATATGTCAGTGTGTAAAACCCACCCTGCTGAGCGGCCTTTTCTCTGCCTGGGGCTGGGGGCTTCTGCTGAGCGTCTCACCCAACAGGCACACAAAGGGGATTAGCCAAGAGCCTCTCAGCCCTGCAGAGTAATCCATCAAATTATCCCCTTGTTGGTGCTGCTGTCCTCTTCAGAGAAGGAGCGGGATGGGGGTGGGCAGGGGGACCCTCTAAAAGGCTTTTGAAGAAGCTGAAATTACACTTGAGCCTGCCACAGTCTGCCCAGCTGCTTCCAGCCTGAGAGCCACAATGGGACGGTTGTAAACAGAACCCTGAGATTGGGAGCAAAAGAGAGGGGCACCAGCAAGGAGAAAGAGGACAGACCCACACTGTTAAAAAGGGCTGCGGCCTCCCCCCACCCACCCCAATGTGTCAAAATCCAACAGGTGGCCCAGCTCCCCTCCCTTGGTCCTTTTCTGTTTCTCAAAACAGGAACAGCAGGAACTGAAAGGAGACTGACAATGTATCCTGACTGTCCAATTCTCCACCTCTTTCCTCATTTAGGGGAGGGGGGGGTACATTTCTGGAGATTGGGTTTTTTCATAAAGCACCCTGCTGCCCTGCACACCCAACCCCAAAACATCAACTTCCCACCTACGCCAAGTTCAGGGCCTTTGTATCTCTTCTACTTTATAATGCATGGGGAAAGGGTCCTAAGAAATTCTGAACTATGTTTGACCATTAGAAATGGATTTAGGGTCACATACTTATCACGACTAGGTTACAGCCCATTTACTGTTTTAAATTTTACCCATTTGTAATGTTCAATCAACTGGATGTTCTTAATCCCATTACCTGCATACTTTGTATGCCTACAGTGCAATAAGGGTCTTTGGACCAAAATACATTGTTGTTTGATATCACTCACATGGGTTAGTGTGGGGGCGGGGGAGTCAATATATTGCACCTCTGGGATGTTTTAGGCCCAGAAGAAGCTTTTATTAAACTTGGAAACAAACTGGATAAAGCAGTGGCTCTCAACCTGTGGGTCCCCAGGTGTTTTGGCCTACAACTCCCAGACATCTCAGCCAGTTTACCAGCTGCTAGGATTTCTGGGAGCTGAAGGCCAAAACATCTGGGGACCCACAGGTTAAAAGCCATTGGACTAAATAAAGGCTTCTCCTGGTCATAAAATAATCAGTGTCAAATTTGAGTAAAGGTGAATTCTCTCAGCAGAAGAGCAATGGGGGCAACCCTGATCCCCAGTTTCACAAACCTTTCAGCCGGCCCAGCCAATGGTAAGTGTCCAGCCTGGTATTTAACCAATGTGGACTTTTAAAATTAAATAAATTATCAAAATGATTTAAACAACATTGCCAGTTTTATTCTAAAACATTACTTGAGAATCCAGAGAAGGCACATTTGCTTTAATCTTGCAAAATGCACATATCAATTGCACATCAAATTCATGAAAATGTGCAACCAACAGACATGCGCAAAAATGAAAAACACACAAATTACACTAATGAATGCATTTTTCAGGGCTGCAGAGTGGTAGAAAAATCAGGCAGCCAAAAATCTACCAGCGAGCTTAAGGCCTTACTTCCTTCATGGCTCCTGTATCTATGGCTTTTGTGTTCCTGTATCACTGAATACATCAATAACATCAACCAAGGTTGGCACAATAGATCGGGGTAGGCAACAATAACTGTCAAGAGTTTGATGGCCTATAACCCCCATAGGCTATAATCAGCACAATGAGGGATTATAAAGTACAGCCCTACAACCCACAACTGCCAATGTATCAAGCGTGGGCAACAGTGGCCAGAGCTGCTGCTTCGTTCTTTTTTTGCAACCCCTCAAACAAGGAAACAAACTCAAAATAGTCAGAAGCCATGAGGGGCCCCCCGTGGCACAATGGGTTAAACCCTTGTCTTGGCAGGACTGAAGATCAACAGGTCACAGGTTCGAATCTGGGGAGAGGGTGGATGAGCTCCCTCTGTCAGCTCCAGCTCCCCATGCAGGGACATGAGAGAAGCCTCCCACAAGGATGGTAAAACATCAGAACATCCAGGTGTCCCCTGGGCAACGTCCAATGACAGTAAGAAAAACAAATATCTGGTCTTTGTTCTACATTGCTAAAAATGCTCAAATAATATTACCAAGAATTGGGAATGATGGAGGAATCTTAATCATCATCATCATCATCTTTATTTATATCCTGCCCCCATCTCCCAGAAGGGACTCAGGGTGGCTACAAGGCACTCCAAATGCAACACAATGAAAACAGTAAAAGTTTCCCCTGATGTTAAGTCTAGTCAGTACATAAGTTTAAAACAATATCACATACAATTATAAAAACATCCGCTATCAACACATATAAAAAAATAAAATAACACACTTTATAAAACGCAGACCATCTGTAGTTAAAACTAGTGGCAGTTATCTTCACTAACACAAGGCTTCCAATTCAACAACTCTGCTCTGAACATGTTCACATTAGATCCAGGATGCTGAATGTAGGCTTTCCAAATCCCTATTCACCCTCTTCCTCCACAGTCCCTAGCTCCATACTAGCGATAAAGTTGGAGGATGCCGTTCAGTCAGCAAGGTCACAGATTTAAAACAAAAGGGACGGAGGAGAGGATGCTCTCACTGCCAGATTCCACGATATAAAACATTCAGACGATGCTAGAAATCAAAGAGCACATGATCTGAAGGACTCTGCCCCCATCCCATATTCCTAGCTCTAGTCAGAGGCAGATACTTTTGTCAGCTTAACATCACTCCATGGCATCAAGAATTTGAAAAATGCAGTAGGCTTTAAGAAGGTCAGACTAAAAAGAGCAGCACCAGACACTTTCTCACTTATGACAGGGCACAGTCATGCTGTCAAAGATAATTTAGACTTATTCCTTGGCTTTCTTCTTCCAACCAGTAGAATCTAAAAGCATCTGGCAAAAAATCCAGATAATGATTTTGCAATATAGTGATAGTGTTCAATGTTCTACAGGCAGATATTGTCTTGTTGAATTAATCTAATATCTTTTTCTGCAATCTAGTCACTAGTTTAGTAGATGGTGGGAATGCTGTGAATGTTGTTTTTATGGATCCACAATTGCTTGGAAAATTGTGCTCAAAGAGTTGACATCAATGGCTGCACTTCAAACTGGAAGGAAATCTGGTGTGGCGAGCCTCAGGGTTCTGTCTTAGGACCAATAGTCTTCGATATTTTTAATCAATGACTTAGATCACATGGTGGAGGGAAACCTTATCAAGCTTGCAGATGATACAAAGCTGTAAGGGGCAGCTAACACATTGGAAGACAGGAACAGAATTCAAAAGGAATTCATAAAAAGAAATCCAGAGAATTCTACATTTAGGCCACAAAAACCAAATGCTTAGGTATATGATGGGGGATACATAGCACTGCCGTACTACATGCAAAAAGATCCTTGGAGCGATTGTTGATCATAAATTGAACAAAAGCCAGCAGTGTGATGCTGCAGCAAAGATGGCGAATGCTATTTTCACCTGTCCTAATAGAAGCACTGCTTCCAAATTGAGGAAAGCAAAAGTCTCACTACATTATGTGCTGGTCAGGCTCCTCTGGAGTCCTGTGTTCAGTTCTGGGCACCTCATTTTAAAAATGTTATAGACAACTTGGAGCAGTTTCAGAGTAGAGCAACAAAGATGATAAGAGGTGCTCAACATGCTCAATTTGAAAAGAAGATTGAGCAGTAACATGAGCACTCTTTAAATACCTCAAAGGCTGTCACAGTAAGGAGGAAGCAGAACTGTTTTCAATTGCCCCAAAGGGTAGGAACAGGTCTAATGGTTTGAATTGACAAAGGAGTCCATTTCTAGTGAACATTAGAAAGACTTTCTTGGTAGTAAGACTTCTTCAAAAATGGAACAGATTACCTAAGGATGTCCTTCTCTGGGCAACTTCAAAAAGCCTGTCATTGTCATTGTGATTACTGCCAAACCTACTGTCCAAATGCCTGGTCCCAAAACCATGTTTTGAGCTTCTTTCTAAAAAGAGAAGAGGGATGGAGCTGATCTAATTTTATTAGGGAGAGCATTCCACCGGCAGGGGGCCACTACCGAGAAGGCTGTGTCCCTCGTTTCTCAGTAGCACCATTTCCCCTACAATGTCATCACGATTCTCTACCAGTGTGGGCTATTACTATATATCAGAAGTGTGCAACCTGCAGAACATGCCCACCCGAGTGTTTTGCAAATGACCCTTACCACAAAGAAAATATTGGCACAGCAGCATAGGAAAATTGTCTTTTAGCTTTACAAGAGCATGCACAATGAGCATTCACCCTGTTTTTGGGTGCACAATGTGAATTAAAACAAAGTGCACACTCCCCACATGATTTATTTCAAAGTAGAAATGTGATCTTGTTGCTATAGTTCCAAAATTTGGTGGAGATATTGAGTATAGCCCTTAGTGAACTGGGGGACCAAATACAGCCCCTGACCCACAAAATGCTGGCCATTTTTGCAATTCTACCTGTTAAGACTATGTGCAAGCGAGGGAGATCTTTAAAAATCAGGGCTTTTTTCAAGCAATTAATTTAATTTACCATATTACTAATTTAGCATTTAAGGAGCCCCTGATGGTGCAATAGGTTAAACCCTTGTGCTGGCAGGACTGCAGGGTTGAGCTCCCTCTGTCAGCTCCACCTCCCCATGCAGGGATATGAGAGAAGCCTCCCACAAGAATGGTATCTGGGAATCCCCTGTGCAACAACCTTGCAGATGGCCATGCACTCACGCCAGAACTGACTTGCAGTTTCCTAAGTTACTCCTGACATAAAAATTAGCATTTTATAGGACTTTTTTTTAGACTTTTCCGGCTGAATTAGTAATATGTTACGGATCATGTGAACCTGCCTTTGCCAAGATTGGATGGGATATTGTCCCTGGAAAATGCTAGTATTTAAAGAGGTTTCAGGAAGTTAGTTAGTTACCGGCCAATGAACTTAAGTGACCCCCATCTACTCATACTATTAGAATTTGTTTGGTATTTCATGCAAGTAAGCAGAACAAAATAAGAGGAAAGAAAAGGTTCAGTGGTCTCTCATTACAAAAAGGAACTGAAACGTGAACTTATCTAAAACAGAAATTGTATCCTGAACAATTTAGGCAGCTTATGTTCCTTAGGTAGGATTATAAAGTGCTAATTCAGTACTTGAATATTCAAGTCACACTCATTCAGGAAGTGCCCAATTTATAGTCATTTCACAGAAGGTTTGCATTTCCTACATGAATACAAGTGCTACAGAGGGAGGATTGTATACATAGTCATGTAAAGACAGAAAGACTATTTTACCATGGGTAAATATTACAGGAGCTCATACAATAATGTCAGGTTTCCCAGAATCCCAACACTTGTGCACACACTCCTGGGTGTAACATAATCATGTGTACAACTATATATGATAGTATTAGGTAAGATGGTTCTTAGAACCATTTGACGCAGCACTACAGTTTCATAGTTTAAAAAACTACAGTTTAAAAAAAGCATTTTCCTACAATTTAATCTTAACTTTGAGGCATATGTGTACATCAGAGGGCATGACATGGGTAGGGCCATCTGAAATTCAAAACACATTCATTATGTTGTTGTTTATTTGTTCAGTCAGTTCCAACTCTTCGTGACCTCATGGATCAGCCCAGCCATGCCCACCCCCAGCTCCTTCAGAGTCAAGCCAGTCACTTCAAGGATAACACACATCCATCTTGCCCTTGGTCTGCCCCTCTTCCTATTTCCTTCCATTTTCCCAGCATCATTATCTTCTCTAAGCTTTCCTGTCTTCTCATTCTGTGGCCCAAGTACTTCATCTTTGCCTCAAATACATATTCCTCCAGTGAGCCGTCGGGCATTATTTCCTGGAATATGGACTGGTTTGATCTCCTTGCGGTCCAAGGCACTCTCAGAATTTTCCTCCAGCACCACAGTTCAAAAGCATCTATCTTTCTTCGCTCAGCCTTCCTTATGGTCCAGCTCTCACATCCATACTACAGGGAATGCCATTGCTTTAACTATTCAGATCTTCGTTGCCAGTGTGATGTCTCTACTCTTCACTATTTTATCGAGATTGGTCATTGCTCTTCTCGCAAGAACTAAACGTCTTCTGATTTCATAATAAACTTTCCTTAAATAAAAGAGATAAAGGTGCCCTATAAGTCAACAGGAAATTTGAAGGGCATATATGGACACAAAGAGTGTTATAATGAAAATTTTCAAATGATGGCACAATTCTTTCTGGGAATTCTCAGTGACCAAAAAAATTTTTTTTTAATTTTTTTATAGGTTGGAAATGATGTGGGTGGAGGCCCAAGTTTAAAATTCGGGAATATGATAATACTGTATTTAAATTATAATCAAGACATTATAAAGTCTTGAGGAAAATTTAAAGTTCCCCAGAACTCTTAAGTACATAGATGCAGACCAATACAAGTTATGCAAAGACGATATAAGAACAACATTGTTGCCCCAAAATCTGCAGTTTTGAACGTTCTTAAAACTGGGTGCAGAAATAGTTATATGGACACAATTGTATTTGAGTCTTACAAGCTGCAAAACAAATTGCAAGGAAAGAAAGTCTATTCAAAACCTGTGTCTAAGATTAGTTGTTCTGTGGGCCAGTAAAATGTCCAACAATAGAAAACTGGTTGAACATTATGAGGAGTAACACTCAAATGAATGGACATCTTTGCAACAAACCACACACTATCCACTGGTCAACTCAATACTAGCATTAAGAGGGCAAAACTGAACAAAACTAAATAAAAATAAGATATGATGACTATCGGAAACCCTTATCTGGCACATGCTGCCAAAGGATCACAGATAGGAAAAACCCCACTGCCCAGTCTTGGCTATAAGCAGCTTTGAAGTGATTATGACAGAAAGTTTCAAGTTTTATTACTTTTCCCCTGATTGAAGCGAAGATCATGACCTTGTGCTCTTAACTGAAGAATACACTTTGAATCCCAGGCACAAAACACTAATGGGCCCTTTTGTAATCACATGGTAGCTAATGCCTTTTTCTCCCCTTGGCAATTTTCTGGTCTGAGATTCCAACTATTTATATCCCTGTCAGACTAATTTAATGCCATCATCTCTCGAAGCACTCTTTGACCCTTCCAAACAGGTTCCCTCTTTGTAATTTCTAAAAAGAAAAAGAAGAAGATGGGATTGCTTAGAATCTAAGAAACTTTGCAAAAAGGAGACAGGTACTTGGGTTGCACTAAATAGGAAGCAAGACAGAAACAGGTGAATTGAGGAAAGACAAGGCTCTTCCCTACAATGGAGCTAGAAATTGCATAGGTTTGGATACTGTCACCTTGATCTTCTCCAATCAATGAACTAAATGCTGTTTCTGCTTTTCCAAATTTTGAGGGCTATATTGTGGATCTGTGCAGATGCCAGTCAAATTAACTCTTCCCGTTTAAGAGGAATGGTATGCTCCCTGCTTATCAACTTTTGGGGAGATAAGATGCCCTTTTCAGAGTTATTGTCAACTGCAACTACTGGTTAAGTATTCCTTATCTGAAATACTTGAGACTAGAAGTGTCTTGGATTCTTTCAGATTATGGAATGTTTGCAAATAGATAATGAGATATCTTGGAGATAGGACCCAAGTCTAAACATAAAATTCATTTATGTTTTATATGCGCCTTTTATAATAGCGTGAAGGCAATTGTATGCACACTATTTTTTAATAATTTTGACCAGAAAGTAACGTTTTTGTACATCGGAAAACAGCAGAGTTACTATATCAGCTACCCATGTAGATGTTTAGCATTTTGCTTTCAGGTTTTCAGAAACAGCTCCTTCCTGATAAAAAGGTATTATTATTATTATTATTATTATTATTATTATGGACCTTCAGGTTGATTTCTATTTATAACATTCCTAAGGTGAATTTGTCATGGGGTTTTGTTGCCTTTAGCTTCTTGTAAGGCTGGACAGTGTGATTTGCCCAGGATCACCCAGTAGGTTTCCATGGCAGAGAGAGATTTGAATCCTGGTCTCCCAGTGTCCTGCTCAGCCGGTGTATGTTCTTTTAAGTCAACTGTTGATTTCTGATGATCATGAACTTCATAGTTTTCTTAGAAAAGGAATACTCAGAAGTGGTTTTTCCAGTTCTTTCCTCTGAAATTTAGCCGACAGCACCTGGTATGCACTGGCAGTCTCTCATCCATGTCCAAAACAGGGTTGACTCTGCTTAGCTTCCAAGATCAAATGGGAGGGGGATGTCTTCAAGAGACACTCTCTAAAAAACGGCAGGACACACTGTTACCTCCAATTGCCTTTATGGTTAATGTCTTCAGATGTTTGCCCACCTCTGAGTGTATTTACCTGATCTAAGTTCACAGGCAACACATGGCAAGCAGAAATGTAACTGGGTAATAGTGTTCACATCTCTGCATTTATGTTACAAGTGCCTTTGGGAAGATTGAAGAAAGACCTGTTTGATAATTAACTTCAGGAAGATGGACTCTTTATCATTTATATAGCAAGAAGTGTTTTACTCCGGAAGTTCATTTTTCATAAAGCTACACTTTTCACTATCAACAAAAACACTAGGTTACCACACAAAAGCATCTGAGAAGGAAGGACAACCTATTTTTTTAAAAAAATCTAGGGTCTCTTTTCTAGTCAACCAAAGTCCAAACTTATCACAAAGCAGGATTATAAATGGAGTACTTATATAATACTGCACAGAAATTAATATGAATGTAGTAAGTAGAAAATGCAGGACTAGTTTTCCACAAACACAGACGCAAACTTGCATTTGCCATTTGAAACTAGAAAAAACTGCAGAATCTGGGCCACTCAGTGCAACTCCCTGCCAAGAAGCAGGAAAATCGCATTCAAAGCACCCCCGACAGATGGCCACCCAGCCTCTGCTTAAAAGCTTCCAAAGAAGGAGCCTCCACCATAATCCAAGGAAGGGAGTTCCACTGCTGAACAGCTCTCTGTTAGGAAGTTCTTCCTAATGTTCAGGTGGAATCTCCTTTCCTGTAGTTTGAAGCCATTGCTCCGCGTCCTAGTCTCCAGGATAGCAGAAAACAAGCTTGCTCCCTCCTTCCTGTGACTTCCCCTCATGCCATAGCTCCAATTCTGTGGAATGCTCTTCCTCCCGAAGTCCGCGCTCTCTCCAACTTGCTAGCCTTCAGGAAGGCCTGCAAAACTTTCCTATTTGGGCTGGCATTTGGCTAAATAACAACTTTAGCCTTAGGCCCGGGAGTGTTCACTGGGTGCCATGTCTTACTGTATGCTTTTAATCATGGTGTAAATTCTGATGTTTTTAATTGTTTTTATAGTGTTTGTATTTTACTGTGTTTTTACCATATGTAAGTCGCCCCGAGCCAGACGGGAGTGGCGACGAACAAATCGAAATAAATAAATATTTATACATGGCTATCATGTCTCCTCTCAGCCTTCTCTTCTGCAGGCTAAACATACCCAGCTCTTTAAGCCGCTCTTCATAGGGCTTGTTCTTCAGACCCTTGCTCATTTTAGTCGGCCTCCTCTGGACACATTGCAGCTTGTCAACATCTCCCTTCAATTGTGGCTGCCAGAATTGGACACAGTATTCCAGGTGTGGTCTGACCAAGGCAGAATAGAGGGGTAGAATGACTTCCCTGGATCTAGACACTATACTCCCATTTATGCAGGCCAAAATCCCACTGGCTTTTTTTTTTTTGCTGCCACATGGCATTGTTGGCTCATGTTTAATTTGTTGTCTATGAGGACTCTAAGATCTTTTTCACACATACTGTTGTCGAGACAAGCGTCCCCCATTCTGTATCTTTGCATTTCATTTTTTCTGCCTGTGGAGTATCTTGCATTTGTCCTTACAAGATACAAATCACTAGAGAAAACTATTTTAACCCACACATTTTATAACCTGATAAACAGACTATTAAGCCGTCATGTACATGTGTGGATCAGAAGCAACTCCCATTTATGTCAATATGACTTTCTCTGATATTAGCACACAAAACATTTCAGCTTTAACTACACACTTTTTATTGCCAGCTTGAAAAACTGATGAAATATATTCTATGTTGTTGCCAGTTCTTGTTTGCCCAGTGCTATCAGTGCACCCAGTTATCAGTGCACTTAACATTTCATCTGGCTGCAGCAGAAGAAAGGTGAGGTCATGAGGTCCTTGTAAGCCTGTCTGGGACAAACTGCCATTTCACTTTCTCATTCATCCCAAAATATTTTTCTGCAGGGACTCTAACCATTCGACCTAGTCATTATCTAAAAGTATGGAAGATTGTTGCCTCAATGTACTTAACAGTCTCTTCCTCTCCCATCTTCTTTTGGATACATAGTTTGGATTGCCGTCCATTATTTTCAATCATAACCTACCCTGACAGGTGGTCTGTAAATAACAAGGAAGTGCATACATGGAAGTACCTTAAAGGTGAGTACCAGATCCTGTCTGATGTTGGAAACTAAGCAAGGTCAGCACTAGGTAGTACTTGGATAGGAGACTGCCAATGAATACCAGATGTAACAGACTTTATGTCACAGGAAGGAACTTGCAAAATCACATCTTAGTATTCCTTGCCTAAGAAAATACTATGAAATGTGTGCATTCCCATATGTCTACAGGTAACTTGGAAAATGTAAACACACAATACAAAGGGTTAAGTACCTCAGACAGGTGTGTGTGTGTGCGTGCGCACGTATCTGTCTCAGATACATAAGCTTTTTCTTTTTCTAGGGGAAAATACAGGGAGAGGAAACAAAGGCAGGAGTAATTATGGGATATGAATATGAACATAGGTCTCATTTACACTACACAATCACAGCACGTTATAGCTGCCAAGACTCCATACAATTTACAGTTTCCCAAGGTATTTAGAATTTCTTTTGTCAGAACAATCCAGTGCCTTCTCAAATGACAGATCCAAGGATTTCACAGGGTGAAGCTATGGCAGTTAAAGTGCTACCAAAGTGCTGTAATTGTAGCGTGAAAGGGATCTTAGACAACGGGTAAAGATCATATGACCCTTCAGAAATTCCTAACCCTAACCCAAACTCTGCTTCAGCTAAACTGAGAGCTAATGGGGTTCAGCCAAAGGCTTTACAGAAGAGCAGGAATTAGCATCATGTAGGCATTCAGGCAGAAAGGTGGCCTGGTAAGACAGAGATTTGTTCTTTGAACATCAGATTCCATTCCAGCACCACTTTTTTGTTTCCTGAAGTATTAATGTGTGTCTGTTTGTCCTTTTTTGTTCTATGGTAAAGGTAAAGAGGTAAAGGTTTCCCCTGACATTAAGTCTAGTCGTGTCCGACTCTGGGGGGTGGTGCTCATCTCCATTTCTAAGCCAAAGAGCCAGCGTTGTCCGTAGATGCCTCCAAGGACATGTGGCCAGCATGACTGCCTGGAGCATCATTACCTTCCCGCAGAAGCAGTACCTATTGATCTACTTACATTTGCATGTTTTTGAACTGCTAGGTTGGCAAAAGCTGGGGCTAAGAGCAGGAGCTCACTCTGCTCCCCAGATTCAAACCACCAAACTTGGTCAGTACGTTCAGCAGCTCAGCAGTTTAACCTGCTGCACCATCAGGGGGTGGTGCCAATGACCAACAATTGCACCTAATCAGTTTTGGATTACTTTTCTCAGGTGATCCCTCGTAGCTCAAGGATGATTGTGTTCCAAATGTGGTGTCTTGGTGGTAGGTCGTTGGTGGAGCCCTATTCTTGATCTGCATGTTCTCCTGCAGTGAGGACATCGGTTTTCAGATGGAAGGTGGTCCCGGTCAGGGTTGGCTTGACGTGCCTTCCTCTTGGCATGTTTCTCCCTTTCACCCTTCATTTGTGCCTCTTCAAATTCTGCAGAAGTACTAGTCACAGCTGACTTCTAATTAGAGCGCTCAAGGGCCAGGACTTCCCAGTTCTCAGTGTCTATGCCACAGTTTGTGAGGTTTAAGTCCATATTTAAATTTATTTTCCTGTCCACTAACATTGTTTTCCATTCTTGAGTTTGGAGTACAGTAACTGCTTTGGGAGACGGTGATCGGGCATTTGGACAATGTGGCCAGTCCAGCGGAGTTGATGGTGGAGGAGCATCACTTCAATGCTGGTGGTCTTTGTTTCTTCCAGCACACTGATATTTGTCCATCTGTCTTCCCAAGAGATTTTCAGGATTTTTCGGAGGCAGCGCTGATGGAATCATTCCAGGAGTTGAGTATGACGTCTGTAGACAGTCCACGGTTTGCAGGCATATAGCAGGGTTGGTAGTGCAATAGCCGTATAAAAAAGCACCATGGTATCCCTACGGATGTCCTGCTCCTCAAATACTCTCTGCTTCATTTGGAAGAATGCTGCACTCTGGATATATGTTTCTCTATATATGTTTTGGATATATACAGTACGTGTGTGTGTGTGTAATTTGAATATATGTTTCTCTAAGACAAGGCTGGGCAAATTGTGGCCATCCTCACTTTTACAGTTGTTGGATTACTGGAAAACTTCAGGTTGCCCACCTCTGGTGGAATAGAAACTCTGAAGCCACAATCCAAACACAGTTTTTTGTGACACATTTATACATAACTATGTATCCCAGTTTCTTATATGATAGCCCTCTGGTAGATTTCAGTAATCTGAAGTTCCATTGGCAGCTGGTCTTGTCTAGACAGTGAGGAATATTTAATACTAAATACATAAGTGTTTGAAACCTATTTTCCTAATGAAATGCCTATGTGTAGCAAATCAAAGTTTTCCGAATTAATCATCAGGTAAGCAAATAAAGTAAGGAAAGGTTATATTTCATTTTAAAAAGAAAAGAAAGTGGGAAAGGGAAAGCTGAGGGAGAGATCAAAGCTTAGAAAAGTTTTCTTTTTGGTAGGCACACTGCCTGGGAGATTCTGGGAGTAGTCCAAAGAGTAACTTTTTTAAACCCTGTAGTTGTCCTATGCTCAACTGATTTTAGGATAATCCAGATATTGCTTCAACACAACACATTTCAGTGGAGCCCATTTTCTAATTCAGCTGCAAGTCACTAAGTGTTTGGTGAAGAATTAAATATGTCCAAAGGTAGTTTATGAGCAGATCTCAGATGTGAAGCACAAAAGAGCAACTACCAGATCAAGAGAGGAACCCAAGGCTTTGGAATGAAATGCCAGCCCATCCCTTTGACTAGTTTACTGTTAGTAGAGAACAATGATGAATAGCTTTTGAGGGCGAGGGACAGAGACATTGTTCATAGAAATCAAAAAGAGATGAAAAGGACCCTGTTGCATCATCATCTTCCCCTCCGGGGACAGAGCTCGTCCACACTGCTTTGTCCAATCTTGTTGGGCACATTGCAGCTTGAATAGCTGTTGCTCACATTACCCATATGCTTTGGTCAAACAGTTTTCATAAAATGATGCAGGGAAAAAGAACTGTCTTATGCCTACAGTGCCTATCGAAGACTCCAGCCCACATTTCTGCTGCACATAAACAGCAGTCCTTGGCCCTACACTTGGATAATTGCCAGTTCTGTTTCTAAAAACCCAACTGAATTATGAAAGGGCAATCAGGAAATTTTAGACTTTGGTTGTTTTTTTTTAAAAAGCCCTTTAGATAATGTGTATTACTTAATTTCCAAAAAAAAGATTGCAATGTTAGCCTATTGAAACAAAAATAATAACAACAACAAAGTCCCCCAACTTCAATTGCCAACAGGATCAGAATTTCACCTCTGCTTCCTCATCCCCATAAATTCTAAAAAACCTGTTCCAAGGATTTCCTAGTTCTTTGGAGTTGGTTTTTATGGTGCAATCATAGGGCGCTTCCAGACAGCACTAAATCACAGGTTTTAAACAGGGACAAAAAATCCCAGGACTTCAGAAGAGGTCCACATACAAACCTGTTGGTCCTGGGATTTCTCCCTCCATTGTCCAGACTTGACACTTTGTTGCAAGATTTAGAGGCTCCCAAGATGGCCACAACAGGACTTCCACTGGAAACTTTGGCATTTTTTTAATCCTCAAAATGCGGATATGCTGATATTTATTTATTTATTTATTTATTATTTGGTCTTGTATGCCATCACTCCCCGAGGGCTCGGAGCGGCTCACAGTCCACATAAAGCATAAAACAGAGATAAAATATCAGATAAGCTAAAACAGAGTTACAAATTTCAACAATAAAATGCCAATCGAAATAAATAGGTTTTGCACACCCTGCGGAAAGATGTCAGATCTTGCAAGGCACGAACTTCGGTTGGCAAGACATTCCAGATGGATGACGCCACAACAGAAAAGGCTCTGTGCCATGTACTGTAGATATTAAATAGATGGTTTTAAAGCTAGGCACTTCGAGTAGGTTCAGATCTTCAGAGCGAAGTGATCTCTGGGGTTGGTAGAGGGTGAGACGGTCTCTCAGATATATCGGCCCCAAACCATACAAGGCCTTGAAAGTTAACATCATCACCTTGAAGGTGATTCAGTGCTCGATCGGAAGCCAATGAAGCTGCTGAAGGATGGGAGTTATGTGACATTTCACTGCCACCCCAGCGAGAAGTCGCGCAGCGGCATTCTGGACGAGCTTAAGTTTCCGGATCACAGATAAGGGCATGCCAATGTAAAGGGTGTTATAGTAGCCTAGTCTTGAGATGACTGTGGCTTGGATCACCGTGGCTAGGTCGTCTTTATAGACAGATAGGGGGCCAGCCGCCTAGCCTGCTGCAGATGGAAGAAGGCGGTTTTGCTAACAATGGAGACCAGAAACTCCATTGTCAGCAAAGGGTCTAAGACAACACCAAGGCTCTTTACTGAAGATGACTGGCGTAATGCCTCGTCATCCAGAGTAGGCAGCTGAACCACCCCACTATCCGGTTGCCCCAGCCACAGCATCTCCGTCTTTGCTCGATTCACCTTTAATCTGCTGGCACGCAGCCATCCAGTAACGGCTCCAAGGCACTGATGGAAACTTGTGGGTACCGAGTCCGGTCAGCCTTCCATCTTCAGAACAAGCTGGGTGTCATCAGCGTACTGATAACATTCCAGCCCGAAACTTCGAGCCAGTCGAGCAAGTGGCCGCATGTAGATGTTAAATAACAAAGGGGAGAGCATAGCCCCTTGAGGGACCTCACATATTAGAGGGGCCCTCTCGGAAACCAGGCCTCCCCTTTCCACTCGCTATCCCCGGTTGTGCAGAAAGGATAACAGCCATTTTAAGGCTGTCCCCCTAACTCCAACAACGGCCAAAAGATTGTGATCGACCGTATCAAATGCTGCGGTGAGGTCAAATAACACAAGCAGTGCTGTTCTGTTCTTGTCCAGTTGGCATTGAAGCTGATCTGAAATGGCGACCAAAACAGTCCCCGTCCCATGCCCTGAACGGAAGCCAGACTGGAAGGGATCTAATCCGGCTGTGTCATCCAGGAACTGCTGCAGAGAATATGCAGAGAATCACTGCAGCAAATCACTGCAAAAGTTCTGTTCTTTGTACTGGCCAGAGAAACTGCCCTCCAGATGTTTCAAGAAGTTTCTGCCACACAACGTTTTTGCCTCCTACTCAAGTGTCACCTTATTTTTAGGAACTGACCAATCAGGAACAAACATCTAAAACTTGGGAACAAAGCCAGATAAAAAATTCCTGTGATTTCTAATTGCAGGTACATTCAGACTTGCAAAGATCTGCATATTCAGCTCAAAACTGCGACATTCCTGCACTTGGAAATGTCACTTTTTTGCCCTGCAAACACAGACTGCTTCTGTGTTTACAGGGAACGGCATCTGGCCACCCTTCTGTTTGCCGCAGAAGCTCCTGGCATAAAGGTACTGTCTAGATGGGCCCTTAGAGGCAGGTAGGGGCCAATTCAGAACCTAGCAGCACTATGCCACTGGAGTCTGGCTTTAAAATCCTGCCACACATGAAAGAAGAATGAATTGGTCCTGCTTGGATACTTTGAGGAATAACATCAATTAGTAAAGTTAGAAGAAACTTAAAAATTTCAAACATTCAGTCCTTCACTGGAAATTTGGAGTAACGGTTTCTCAACATACTGTCTCTTGTATTGTTTATTATTGTAGCTTTGATTGGCTTACCTAAGACCAAGATGCTGTTGTCACCAACCATATAACATATTTCTCACTAACTGTACTTTCTGCATTTAATTTCCTGCTTACCTCCTTATCTACCATCTCGCCCCCAATCATGTGTATCGAGTTTATAGCTGAAATTTGGAGAACTCTTGCATGCATCTCTGATCAAGCAGACTACTAAGGCTCACAAAAAGCTCATAATATATGTTGTTCTTTAAGGGGCCCCACAGCTCTTTGTTGTACTACTTCATTTACTTCAGCTTATGGTGATGGCCAGCCTTTGCCATGTCTGCCATAACATTTCTTCTTATTCTGCCCTAAAGTCTTGCCCGTGGCTGAGAAGGATGCTGAGACTCCTTTTGGCAGCAAGCTCTTGCATTGGCATCCTACAGAAAGATGATACACTGGTAGTTTGGGAGGTGAGGTAAACGCTTTTTTGGAGCTTATATAATACAAGATCAAACGTGTATCCAACTTATATAATGCAGCATTGAGCAATAAACAAGGAACAAAAAACTGTTATTTATACAGTGATTTTTACACCAGTCACAAAACTAGAGTATTTATTGCTGTAAAGCAGACTTCTCCTAAGGTCAAGAGATCCCTTACTTTCTGTAAAGATACTATTGAATGGAGCTTCCCGTCCCTTGTAAGAGGATATCCACGTAGAGGATTTCCAGGCCAGTTTCGACTGTCTTAAGTCTTCCTCAGATGGAAACAATATGAAGAGTACAATGAAGTGGACATCAAGTTCTCCAAAATATCAATTCTTCCTTGGGTGGATAAGTATGAGGATACAAAGTAGAAGTGGATCTAGATCAGGCCTGGGCAACCTTCGCCCCTCCAGGTGTTTTGGACTACAACTTCCACAATTGTGGGAGTTGTAGTCCAAAACACCTGGAGGGGCGAAGGTTGCCCAGGCCTGATCTAAAGGGAATATATACAGGTGTATCACTCAATGCTGAATTATATAAGTTGGATACATGTTTGATATTGTATTATATAAGCTGCAAAAAAAAGCATTTACCTCTGTTATTTATGTACTACGGCTTGTAGTGGATTTGTGTTTTTTGCTATTTTGTAAATCGATTGTCTTTTGTGTTAGTTTGAGAGGTGAGCCAGCATTGGCTGCAAGCAAAGTGGCAATTGAGTAAAAACACATAAAACAGTAAGACTGTGCTGGAAATGAACTCTGCCAAAACAAGTAGCTACTAGCTACCACCATGAACAGCAAAGAAAATTGTTTTTTGGGAAAGATGACTGGAGGAAGTCATATTTATAGAGGAAGCACCAAGAAGTGGTCTTTCCATCAATACATGAGCTCTGCTAGTTCTCAGAACCAGTAGAATGACAACTCAGTGATACAACAAATACAAAGATGGCGGTAATCAAAAGTGAGGATCTGGTAATGAATACAACAACAATGAACTTCAACCAATTTAGCCCTTAAGCCTGAAAGTTTAATTGAAAATGTCAGGAGGTGTGTGCTCTTAAGCTCCAAGAGATATACAGTTTGAGAAGCCCGTTAACCCAAAATTACCAACACTCAAGGTCTTTTCAGTCTATGCATGTCCATGCTTGCAAGTGTTTATGAATGCAAATGAAAAGAAGATAATCCACATTCAGATTGCTATGAATCAGACATATTTCAATAAACATCTGTATTTTAAGGCCTAAATTCTGACATTAACATTCCATTTTCAGGAGCTGCCATATACATTTGTGCCGAACTCCTCCCTACGATTCTGTCAGGATGCCTTGGCATCTTTCTGCATCATTAGATCACACCATAAATCATCAAAGCTCTGCAGGCAAAACCCTCCTGTGGTTCATTAAAATCCGCATGATTAACCTCATGGTTTGTTCAAGTCAGGCCCAGAGCAGGTGATTCTGACTGTAAACAGCTGGAACAGAGGTTATTTCCAGAGCAGCGAAGGTCAGTGTCATCTCTCATGAAAGGAATAGCTTCTCTTCAGTACTCGCAATCTTAAGAAAGAGACTTTTATGATCAGAATGTAGTCACTCCACAGGCATTACGGGATGTTTTTATGGTGTGCCTGCAAATACTGGCACCTGAATACTTGCTGCTAACACTGTCCAGTCCCTACTCTGTCTCCCCACTCCAACCAAAACAAAACAAAAAAACCCGCTATTTGAGTTGTGTTTATCCTGTTCTGTTTCTTACTTTCCCATGGTTGATCTTGCTGATATCCAGACTGGTTAAATGTTAAAACAAATATTTTCAGACTTAACACACAAGAACCAGTTTCTGTTTGGATAGGGGAGGCAAAAACCAAAGATGCCACAAGTTCAAAAGCTCTCCTAGGAATTCAATGGGGAGAGAAGAACCAGTTCAACAATACAATGCGGATATCAATTTTCTTGCGCAGTTCCACAGAAGTAGGAATTCAGTACGTCATAAAAATGGCCAAGATTTTACAGCTTTGCAACTTCCGAGGTTTTCCCAGCCTCAAATTAAAAAGAAAGCATTTGAGGCTATGCCAGTGTCCCTGCAAAATATCTCAGATCCATCATATTTTCCTACAGGTTGACTATCCCTTATCTAAAATTCTTGGGACCAAAAGTGTTTTAGAATTCAGAATTTTTCAGATTTTGGAATACCTGTATTTACATATGCATACATACAAATACATACATAATAGAGCCCAAGTCTAAGCATACATTTCACTTACACTTCATAGCCTGAGGATAATTTTATGGGCAGTATTTTTAATAATTTTGTGCAAGAAACAATATTTGTGTACCTTGAACCGTTAGAAAGCCAAGGTGTCACTATCTGAGCCACCCAAGTGGACAATTCAGATTTTGGAGTTTTCAAGTTTTGGGATTCTGGATAAGGGAATGTGAACCTGTAGAATGGGAGCATAACCTTTTGCAGAGAATAGTCTACTTTGTCAGGTACAAGAAATGTTATCCTCAGCTGGTAAATATTAGCTGGCATCCTGTTATACATTTGTTTGTCTTTTTAAAGTCATTGAGGAGGTTCCTACTCTTCACTTTCTAAATGACTAAAGCCAATATCACTAATTCACTGTTTCGCTGACACAACCCATATGCCCCATAGCCACTAGTGGGGGTAGCAGGGCTCTGAGAAGCATCTGGCTATATTCCTTAACTGGAATATACCAGTCACTTCATTCACTATGAGGCCTCTAGCTGCACTACTCCATCCAACTATCTCACCCAGGGTTTTTACAATATTATCCGTTGCATTTGGCCCAGTCCACTGTACTCCATTTCTATTATTTTATTTTACCTTATCCCGTGTTTACTCTATTGTATCACAGTTATTGATTGTATTTTATTTGATGTTATTATTTGTTGTATGTATTTTATTTTGCTTTATTGTACTGCTGGGCTTGGCCTCATGTTAGCCGCACCAAGTCCCCTTGGGGATATGGTGGAGGGGTATAAAGAAAGTTGTTGTTGTTATCTAGCTCTCCTACATCACACTGAATGGCCAGGGAAACTATCAAGGCTAAGAGATGAGAAAAGACACACTACAGTTCCAGCATAATCTTGGCCATAATGTGCACACACTTGGTGAGGGAATAGAACCAGAGACTAAACATAAAGTGCAGTACCAAGACTAGTTATTCCAAGTCCCATTTAGTTTCCAGAGTTGGACAGGACCTCAAAGGCCATCTAATCTAACGTCTTATTGGAATCTGCTGCTGCAGCACCTCTATCTGTAGCACATCTATCTAATATCTGTTCAATGCTCCAAGTCAATCTATTCCATAGCCAAATAGCTCTTACTGTTGTTCTTATAATTTGAAATCATTGGTTTCGGTCCTATCCTCAGGTGCACCAAAAATAAACTTGCTCCATTTTCTATGTGACAGCCGTTCAGATATTTAAAGGTATTTATGGCTAACTCAGGTGTGTGTTTTAGACTACAGCTTAAATATATGCATAAGAAGTAGAGCCACCATTAACAATAAAAATGATTGGTGACAGAACCTGTTGTAATGGTCACTGTGCTTGTATTGTTTAAGCTTTAACAGGCTTCCTCAAGATTTAAATTAACAGTTGGACTGTGCTGTTTTGCATTTAATTGGTATCTGACCTCAGTGTTGAAAATGCCTCTTCTAGTCACCCACATCCTCTCAAAGGATAACAATTCGTGTATCTGACAAAGCAGATGCAAGCCTATAAATATCATGCTGTAATACATTTGTTAGCTTTGGATGGGCCATAAGACTATTTTCTCCATGGTTAGGCTTTCAGAAAAGGCTCATCTCCCTTTTCACCATATTCTCAAGAATATATTGAAAAATGGACCTGAGCTAAGAAGAAAGCCACATTAGCCCATATACATTAAGATAATACCATAGGTTAGAAGGCAGGATTCAATCACTAACATCACACCACATGAACAGACTACAGTAACTTTAGTTCCTGTAGATCTCTGGTGTGGATAGATACTATCAGATCAGGAAATTGAACCTTTCAACCTTTTGGTAATCTCTTCATCTCTCAACTTAAAAGGATTTTTAAAGGAAATCTGAATTGTACTGTTTGCATAGTAGTAATGATCAAAAGCTAAGCAGTGCCTAAAGCCATACAGCCCGGAAAACTCACAGCAACCCAGTGATTCTGGCCATGAAAGCCTTCGACAACACATCTAAAACTAAATTGTTAACTTTAACATTGACAGAGTAAGCAACAACAACAACAAGAACTTTATTTGTACCCCGCCTCCATCTCCCCAAGGGGACTCGGGGCGAATCACATGGGGCTAAGCCCGAACAATTACAATAAAGCAAAATAAAATACATACAAGACACACGACAACATCAAGTAAAAATGCTTATATAATAATATAATAAAACAATAAGATAATAACAATAAAATAATAAATTGGAGTATAAAAATCAATACAAGAATTTAGACAAGGGCAAGCTAAGCCAAGTGCAAGGAATGAAAAAATTTTAAACCTCTGGGTGAGGTAGATAAATAAAGTGCTGTATTTATAGAGAGACTTGGGTGGGATAAACAATGGGGTTATTCTCAACTGAGGGATGATATAAAGTGCATCAGAAAACCAATTGACACTGAGACAGGACTTGACATGGGAATTAATTATTCATTCTTCAAAAGCACACTGGAAAAGCCAAGTTTTTAAACTTTTCCTAAAGGCTGCCAGGGTGGGAACTTGCCTAATCTCCCTGGGGAGTGAGTTCCAGAGTCAAGGGGCCACCACTGAGTAGGCCCTCTCCCTCATTGCCACAAGCCATGCTTGTGACAGAGGCAGGAGCGAGAGGAGGTCCTCCCCCGATCAAAGGGATCGTGCAGGTTTGTAGGGGGAAATGTGATCATGAAAGTAGGCGGGTCCCGAACTGTTCAGGAATTGTAGGTATTTTATTTATTTATTTCATTTATTTGTACTCTGCCCTTCTCAACCTCTGGGACGGGGGACTCAGGGCAGTAATAACCTGCACCTTGAATTGGGACCAGAAAATGAATGGTAGCTAATGGAGTACCTTCAACCAGGGGGGGGGGGGGCACACCGCTCCCTGTCATTCGCTCCAGTTAGTAGTCTGGCTGCCAATCATTGGATCAATTGAAGTTTCCAGGCCATCTTCAAGGGCAGCCCCACATAGAGTGCATTGCAATATAGTCCAATCTAGAGGTAACTAAGGCATGGACCACCGAGGCCAGATCAGACTTCACAAGATATGGTTGCAGCTGGCGCACGAGTTTAAGATGTGCAAAGGCCCTCCCAGCCACTGCTGACACATTTGCATCAAGCATCAGCGCTGAATCCAGGAGGACCCCCAGACAGCAGGCCTGTGTCTCCAGCGGGAGTGTGACCCCATCCAGCACAGATTGCCACCCTATACCCCGATACCCTGATTGGCTTTAATGTGAGAAATGTCTAGAGCTAAACATTCAGAGCAATTGAACACTACGACCATTCTCATATATAAGCCAGAAAAGAGCTTCTCAGCTGTGATATAGAAAATGTGCCTTTATCACTGAATAAATATGTTGGGAAACCCATATTAATATAATTTGTAAGTAGACCTCAAATGCCTGTAATTCATGGCTTAGTTTTCAAATTAAGAACTAAAATGCAAAACTCAGAAAATCCAGTTTTTGTGGCCAACTTAGTTGTATCACAGTTGCATGAACACAGATAGCTTATCCTGGGTGAAAGATCTTAAATCTTGGTCATTTAGAAATGTGACAGGAAAAACAACTGGGTCAGTGAGAGAGAAATGAGAAACGGTTGACTTGAATCAGCCACAAAGGGGAAATAGAGGCCATGAGATTGAAGGCAGAATTAAAAGGCATTAAATCCCGATCTCTAGCCCCTGGAAACAGAAACGGCCACTTTTAATTTCTCAACTATAAACAGAAATCGCCTACAAGCAGGAGAGCAAGCAACCTTCATTTTAAGAAGACGGCCAGATCTTTACAGGTCTGAAGAAGACACTGCCTTAAATATTAGTCAGGTATGTCTAGCTATTCCTGCTTGGAAAAGTAAGACACATAACCAGCCGGGGGTGTCATGTTTACAGATTAGATTATTTATATGGTCTCTCGATAAATTTCTAAGCCCTTCAGTGTGATTCTATGGTTAACTTCCATTATGCAGGAGGACCTTAGGAAAGTGTTCTCTCAAGTTAAAAAGATTTTTTTAGTCATGGTTTTTCTACTTTTGCCATCACCCCCATGCCTCAAACCCCAGCAAATGTGAAGGGCTGGCTGTAATTTAACAATCGAAAAAATAAAATTTGATATTCAAATTCCTGGTCTGTGCCTAATTTACTTTTAATATCTATACTCAGGAGAAGCTGATATTAGTCAGAACAATTAACAGTGATAATTAAAAACAAAAGGCAGGCTAATGAACTGTTCAGCAAATAACTGTATCCAAAGACAAGAAAAAAATAAGGATGAGAAAGCAAACAATATATCTTTCAGGTCATAGTAAAGGTAAAGGGTTTCCCTCAACATGAAGTTTAATCATATTGGACTCTGAGGGGTGGTGCTCATCTCCATTTCTAAGCCAAAGAGCCGTAGACACCTCCAAGGTCATGCGGCCGGCATGACTGCATGGAGCGCTGTTACCTTCCAGTACCTTTTTATCTACTCACATTTGCATGTTTTTGAACTGCTAGGTTGGCAGAAGCTGGAACTAACAGCAGGAGCTCACCCTGCTCCCCAGAGTCGAACCGCCAGCCTTTCAATCAGCAAGTTCAGCAGCTCAGCGGTTTAACCCACTGCGCCACCAGGAGCTCCTTTAATGTTAGCTCAGGCTAAAACTAAGTTATATATAAGGGGTGAAGATCCTTGGCACCCCAAGACCACAAAAATGGCACCAGGTAAGCCCTTCTACGCATACTTATATTGTTCTGTTACAAAACATCCAAACATACCTTCTACCTAGTCCAGTGGTTCCCAACATGTGGTCCATGGACCACCAGTGATCCGTAATTGATATAATGATAATGCCCTTTATTGCTGCATTATCATTATATATAATCAGCAACATCTCCTGGTCATGGCAACACTCCATATACATGCACACATTTTACAGCTAGATGGCTATTTGCTATAGAGATACCACACTACAATACCATCTGTCATCACTAAGCACCACATAAGAGTGTTGTGGTTCCTTTCCTTTATTTTAATAATTGGTGTGTTTATCCCTCTGAATTGCATGAGGAACCCACTTGGAAAGTACCCAAAGAACTGAGATTTCCAAGAATTTGCACTCATCATCCGCAAGGCAAGAAAAAGTGCAAACACAAAAAAAGAGTTGCAAAAGAAGATGCAAAAAAAAACCCCAACCATGAGAGAACCTAAAAACACCAGAATGGTGATTCTGAGCTGAACATGCTTAAGAGTGTTTAAGCTACTCATTACTCAAATATTTGCACTTTCCATTATCATTGCACTAAACTACTCTTCATGCTTGCGTTAGCAGGTGCTCTGTATCTCAGATAATCCCAACTAAAACACTGGGGTTATATCCTTCCCTGTCATAAGGGCTTAGTGCTACTTAGAGAGTCCATTATTTGGGCTTCCAAAAGAGAGTAAAAGAAGAAAAAACAAGCTGATAGCTTATTGGATTACTTTCTGATACAGGAGTACGCAAATTTGATTTAGCACAGGCCTATTCAACCGGCAGGGTTAGCAAACGAGTACATGAAACAAACCGTATACTGCTTGCAAGCTATTAGTTAATGCATTTACAAAGAGACAGCGGAATTATTGTTTGTTCTCTAGAGCCACGCTGTATCAAAAACGTTAGAAGACTAATTCTGTTTCCTCATTGCTTGTGGCAGCAATGAGCAATCAAGGAGATAACATTCAATTAGCTGCCAGGAAAAGGATCTCAACAGTAGGAAAAGTTGAGCAATCAGAGTTCCCCTTTGCTTTGGCTGAAATGTTAAGAAATACTCACACTATTAAGAAGAGAAACATTGGTAAACATTTATCAAAGCCAAACAAACTTTCTCAAAGTTTCAGAGTTTGAAAAAGTTACTTCCTAACTCTAGCTCTTGGAATCCTCTAGGCAGGCACTACATTCTGCTGCTCTTACTTCTACATAGCAGAAAGCACATAGAACTTGACTTTGCGACAAGGGCTCTTCAGTCAACCTGTTTCCAGCATATCCATTCACTTTTTGTCTCAAATATTCATAGAGGTGCCCTGTGCATGGCACAGTCAGTTTCGAAAGCTGCCAGAATGGAAGCTACCCCAGATATAAAGAGAAAATATGTCATGCAACACAGCTTGAAATAGTAAATGATGTTACTTCATTTATACGGATGGCTGGCATCAGCACCTGGCATTTTTGGGCAGCTGCCAATGCCCCAAATCCTAGCAAAGGCAATCACTGACACCTTCCCTGCCCTGAACAACAAAAAAAATTCCAACCCTGTGATTCAGTCAGCTTCAGGAGGCCGGATCTAGTGCCACTTCACTTTCTAACCAAATCAATCCAAGTCCGTGTAAAGAAGAGTTCCGCATTCGTATAGCTGCACCGTTAAGATAACAACAATTTGCTAAAACCCTATAATTTTAAACTGTTAGGTGAAGGTAAAGGTTTTCCCCTGACATTTAGTCCAGTCGTGTCCGATTCTGGGGGTTGGTGCTCATTTCCATTTCTAAGCTGAAAAGCCAGCGTTGTCCATAGACACCTCCAAGGTCATGTGGCCAGCATGACTGCATAGAACTCTGTTACCTTCCTGCCAAAGCGGTACCTATTGATCTACTCATATTTGCATGTTTTCGAACTACTAGGTTGGCAGAAGCTGGGGCTAACAGCAGGAGCTCACCCCACTCCCCACATTCGAACCTGCGACCTTTCAGTCAATAAGTTCAGCAACTCAGCGCTTTAACGAACTGCACCACCAGGAGCTCCTTTAATGTTAGCTCAGGCTAAAACTAAGTTATATATAAGGGGTGAAGATCCTTGGCACCCCAAGTCCGTGGCCTCACCGTTACTACACCATTGCAACAAGAGCGACAGGTCTCGCAAAACCCTCTTATAGTGCCAAGGCTTATTAAATATGGTTTTCCCCCCTGTGGGCAAGCAAATGGCGATTATTGGATGGCATATGTTCTGTATCAGAAACTAGAGCTGATGTGGTCTATCCAATGCAATTTTCTGAATCAGCACCCCAAATAACCAAACCGAATTGAAAGTTGACCAAAAACTGATTCGTAACCCTTTTGGTACTAATGTTGGAGAATGGTCCCTGGTCAAAGTGGTCCCGGGTCCAATGATCCCTGGTCAAAAAAATGTTGGGAGCCACTGCCCTAGCCAAAGTAATCTATCTGACCTGTGAAGAGCACTCAGATATGGCCTCATGAGATCTTAATGTCTTGGTATGTTTATATGGCCAAACAAGTTGTTATTTTGGGTGTCACCTGCTTTGAAGCACTTCCAGGCTTGCATTATGAATTGGGCCAGTGCATCTGATAGAACCCATATAGATAGATGCTTCCTCAAAAAAGCCAATTAAGTACTGTACAAGAGCCCTTCTTCTATTCAGTGGGTGGGTGGTCAGTTGGCTCCCAGATATGCTTAAGAGCAACACCATATTGTACAGTGGGATAAAAGGGATAATCCACCAAAGAAAGTACTCAGCGAAGGATCTGTGGTCTCTCTTCCTTGACACACGCACGCTACTTAAAAGCATTCTGTTTGTGCTTTGCAGGACAACCAACCAACTGGGCTGTGTCAAATTCAAAACGGCATTCTTCATATTTAGCAAATGGACTCGTTTCAAGGGCCCTATCGGGGCCTTCAGATAATTAACTCTGAAGTCCAATTCCTTGTTTAGATTAACAGAGCCAACAGCAGGTCATGGACCTAGGAAAGCCAGCAAAGCACTGGGAAGAAAGGCAGGACCAGGAGACAGAGAGATGCAAGGAATACTTTGAAAAGACTTGGGGGGGTCACAGCTCCTAGTCTCCCTCTACGCTTTGGGATTTGCACTCCCAAAACCCCCAAAACACAACTTTCCCAAATTTGGTCAAGTTGTGCCAGTCATCCATTCCTTTGAGAACTTGGGTGCATCAACACTATCGGATTAATGAAGTCTGACATCTAAGCTTGATGCTATGAAATACTGGGTGTTGTAGTTTGGAAAGGCACCAGCACCCAGTGGCAGAGAAGACCTTGAAAAACTACAACTCTCAGGATTCCATAAAACTGAGCCATGGCAGTTCAAGTAGTATCCAACTGCATTGATTCTACAGTGTAGGTGCACCCCATGTCCCCTTTCTTGCCCCCTTTCTAAAGGGTCTCCAAAACCTCACCAGGGGCAAGCTTTATTTAAAGCGCCCTGTTTCTTTTCCTTTGCTTGTTCCCTTTCCTAGTAATTTGCTGTACTGTCTATATTAAGTAGGTACATCAATGTTGTAAGCTTCCAATGGACGACAACCACCTATATCCAAGCTGAAATAACATTAAAATAAACAATAAATAATTTTTTTAAAGAAAACCATGAAACTGGGAGTAAAAGAAATAAAAAATAAACTAATATATTTTAGTAAAAGATAAAGGTTTTCCCTTGACATTAAGTCCAGTCATGTCCGACTCTGGGGGGTGGTGCTCATGTACCTTTCTACGCCGAAGAGCCGTCGTTGTCTGTAGACACCTCCAAGGTCATGTGGCCAGCATGATTGCATGGAGTGCCCTTACCTTCCTGCCGGAGTGGTACCTATTGATCTACTCACATTTACATGTTTTTGAACTGCTAGGTTGGCAGGAGCTGAGACTAATGACAGGAGATAATCTCACTCCGTGGAATCGAACCACGAACCTTTCAGTCAGCAAGTTCAGCAACTCAGTGGTTTAACATGCTGCGCCACTGGGGGACTCCAATATCCATAATAAAAAGTGAAAATATGTATGTGTGTGTGTGGCTGGAGTGCCCCCTTTCAGACAGGCTCCCACTTCCACAAACAGCAATGATCCCTACCTATGAGGCCTTCCCTCCAAAGGCCTTCCCTCCAATGACATTGCAGGTTATAGCAAGCGCCGTGAACATGTACAACGCCTGCCAATGTCCTCCACAAACACTAGACTGCCCACCACCCAAGTGAATATGGGGAATATGATATGGGGATAATATCATCCTAGATTTTATGTGTTGCCTTCACCACAGACATCTCAGTGTTTCTGACTCTCTCCATTGGTGTGCAATTTGCATGATCCCGCCCACTGCCTCTCCCATAATCCTTTCCTATTTTTTTCTGCGGGGCACAGCAAACAGAGCGGAATTGGTCTGCAACCGAACATACTGGAGGGGGTTGAGGGACTAACTCAACTGGGTGGAAGTTGTAGTTCACCCTGCATCGAGACAGATCTCTGTGACACCCACAAACAATGAACCTGGACCACATTTGGTACACAGAACCCCTATGACCAACAAAATATACTGGAGCTCTTTGGGGAGGACTGGCCTTGATTTATAGGAGTTGTAGTTCACCTACATCCAGAGAGCACTGTGGAGCCAAACAACGATGGATCTGGACCAAATTCCGCATGTATACCCGATATGCCCAAATTTGAATACTGGTGGGTTTGGAGGGGAAATGGCCTTGACATGTGGGAGTTGTAGATACTGGAATGTATAGTTCGCCTGCAATCAAAGAGCACTCTGAACCCCACCAACGATGGACCTGAACCTCCTAACTTGGCACATAGGACCCGCATGACCGACAAAAAATAGTGGAGGGAGAATATTGGGGTTTGGCCCAGGGAGGGGAGCTGGCCTCCGGGTCAAGACCTGAGCGCAGAGGCGACGCGGCCACCAACATCAACAGGGAGGTGACTCAGACCTCTTTCCCTCCTCACTCCTCTTTTCCGGAGACCGCTCCAGAAAAGGACCCGAAGAAGGACCGGCAGAGGGGAGGGGGGACTTTTCCAACGCGAGAGAAGGAGAGAGAGCTCCGAGGATGCTCAAGGAGGCACCCGGGATCCAGAAGCTTGAGCTTCAGGCGGAGAAGAAGCACCTGGGAAGAGCCTGCCTGCCTGCGAAGAGTCCTGGGAGGAGAAGCAGCCCGCTCTGCCCTGGAAACCCTTCTTCCCTTTGCGCCAACTTTGGGGGAAACTCCTCCAAAACCCCAGGATCTACCTACAGAGGCTTCCAAAGCAAGAGGAGATGCTCACTCCCCCGCCTCGAAGGGCCTTTCAGGCAGTCCTTGCACTCTACCTGAGCCAGGAGCGCCGCCGCAGGACTGTCTCTCCTCCTCCTCCTCCTCGTCCCCTCCTTTTCGAAGTCCAGCCGGGCTCTCTCTCGCCTCTGCCGCCTTTTAAAAAAGCGAATTCTCCTGGGCTCGGAGGCGCATGCGCCGAGGTGGCGTTGGGAGGAGTGACCTGATCCTCTTTTTTCCCCTCCCTCCCTAATTTTTTTTCACCCCGGGAACTGGGCGGGATGGGACACGTTGCTGCCTCCTGGGCTCCGGCAGGAGGGGCTTCCAAACTCCCAACTCTCTTTCTTTCTTTCTTTCTTTCTTTCTCTTTATTTATTTATTTTCTTTCCCCCTTTCATTCCTGCCTTCTTTCCTTCCTTCCTTCATTCCTTCCTTCCTTCTTTCTTTTCTTCCTTCTTTTCATCCTTAAGCCTTCCTTCCTTCCTTCTTTCTTTCCATCCTTCTTTCCTTTCTTCCTTCTTTCCTTCCTTCTTTCCTTCCTTCTTTGCATCCTTCCATCTTTGCATCCTTCTTTGCATCCTTCTTTCTTTCTTTTCTTCCTTCTTTCATTCCTGCCTTCTTTCTTTATTTCCTTTCCTTCCTTTCTTCCTTCCCTCTTTCCTTCCTTCTTCCTTTCTTTTCTTCCTTCCTTCCTTCTTTCTTTCCTTTCTTCCTTCTTTCCTTCTTTTCTTCCTTCCTTCCTTCCTTCCTTACTTTCTTCCTTTCACACTTTTTATTGCAACCAAAGGTTAACACAGAAGTAGAAGCCATCAACTTTTCAGGTTCTAGTGGGAAATTCAATTATCATAATCAACGTTGATAATATATTCATCATCTGTATTGAAGCCAGGACACCCCGCCCCCGGTGGCGCAATGGATTAAACCCCTGAACCCAGGGAGAGCAGGTTGAGCTCCCTCTGTCAGCACCAGCTCCCCATGTGGGGACATGAGGGGGAGGAAAGAAAGGGGCCTGAGGCTCTTAGGAATTGTGAGAGTTGAAGTACAAAACACCTGAAGGGCCCAAGTTTGCCCATACCTGCTCTAAAACGTCACCCTTTGTTCAAAGCACAACACCACACTGGTTCTATGAGTTGTACCTTGTCTTTTCTCCAGGGAACTCTAAGGATGCTGCAAAACGGCACAACAGGGATGTGCAGTGGATTGTGTGGCACTGCAAAGACATTCTGCTGTGTTATAATTCAGCAGGAACTTCCAGTCTGTCAGCATTGCTCTGAAAAGGTGAGGGTCCTTAATCACATTATCCATGGATCCCAGAAAGAAGGGCGGGAGAGGCTTGAAACCCACTCACCTTACTAGGCCAAGAATGGTGACAAATATCCACCCACCTGGCAACACTAGATTCCTATATACTTGAATAGGAATGTGAAGAATATACAGACCACCCAAAAAAACCCAAAACATCTTGGTTTTTAGATCTGTTCCTGGGGCTATTTGAAGCTCAGATTCAGAAAATCGCATTGTATCACTATATTAAATTGTTAAACTTGGTACCACAGCAGAGAGTTCTGCAGGTAGCAGGTGCATGGAGTGTAATGACTTGACTTACAGATACAGGGAGAAGCCCAGTAGTAGCCCGGGAGACTTCCCCTTTCTTATTAGTTACTAGCTTGGGGACCCGGCCCTGCCCGGGTTATTTGTGAAGCACAGCAGGATGTAGAGTGGGTCATGGGGGCTCTGTGTGCCAAGTTTGGTCTTGATCCATCATTATTGGGAGTTGCAGTGGTATCATGAAATTACTGAAGATAGTGCAAGTCCCATCATCTCTGTCCCCCCCCAAGTGTAGTAGGATGTAGATTGGGTCATGGGGGCTCTGTGTGCTAAGTTTGGTCTGTATTGGTGAATGGATGAGGGATGTATTCTTTTTCGGAAGTGAGTGAAGGTACTTCAAGTCCCATCATCCGTGGTCCGTCTCACAGTAAACTGCACCAGGCTGTAGAGTGGGTCATGAGGGCTCTGTGTGCCAGATTTGGTGTTGATCAGTCATTGGATTAGGTTTGTAGCAGGATTGGGAAGTGAGGGAAGGTACTGCAAGTCCCATCATCCATGTTCTCTCCCCCTCCAAACTTCAGTAGGATGTAGAGTGGGTCACTGGGGCTCTGTGTGCCAAGTGTGGACTTTGGGGGCCACAGTGGTCTGTGGGAACAGAGGGGTGTGAAAATACTACAAATTCCATCATCCATTGTCAGTCCTCCCCCGAACCTCACCAGGACGTGAAGGCAGTCATGGGGGTTATGTGTGCCAAGTTTGGTCTCAATCGGTAATTGGATGAGGGTCGCAGCAGACTTGGGAAGTGAGTAGAGGTACTTCAAGTCCCATCATCCATGGTCCACCCTCCTCCAAACTGCACCAGAATGTAGAGTGGGTCATGAGGGCTCTGTGTGGCAAGTTTGGTGTTGATCAATCATAGGATTAGGTTTGTAGCAGTCTTGGAAAGTGAGGGAAGGTACTGCAAGACCTATCATCCATGTTCTGTCCCCCTCCAAACTTCAGTAGGATGTGGACTGGGTCACTGGGGCTCTGTGTGCCAAGTGTGGTCTTTATCAGTGTTTGTTGGGGGCCAAAGTGGTCTGTGGGAACAGAGGGGTGTAAAAGTACTACAAATCCCATCATCCATTGTCAGTCCTCCCCCAAACCTCACCAGGACGTGAAGGCAGTCATGGGGGTTATGTGTGCCAAGTTTGGTCTCGATCAGTGATTGGATGAGGGTTGCAGCGGACTTGGGAAGTGAGTAGAGGCACTTCAAGTCCCATCATCCATGGTCCACCCTCCTCCGAACTGCACCAGGACGTAGAGTGGGTCATGGGGGCTGTGTGTGCTGAGTGTGGTCTGTATTGGTCCTTTTTGGTGGCCTCAGTGGTCTGTGGGAACCAAAGTGTTGGAAAGTACTACAAATCCCATAATCCGTGGGTCATGTCCCCCGACCCGCACCAGGACGTAAAGGGGGTTAGGGGGATTATGTGTACCAAGTTTGGTGCAGGTCCATCACCCGCGCTGGTCGCTGTGGCCTGTGAAAGTGGCTGCCACATATCCGCCCTGGCCTGTGAAAGTGGCTGCCACATATCCGCCCTGGCCTGTGAAAGTGGCTGCCACATATCCGCCCTGGCCTGTGAAAGTGGCTGCCACATATCCGCCCTGGCCTGTGAAAGTGGCTGCCACATATCCGCCCTGGCCTGTGAAAGTGGCTGCCACATATCCGCCCTGGCCTGTGAAAGTGGCTGCCACATATCCGCCCTGGCCTGTGAATGTGGCTGCCACATCTCGACCCTGGCCTGTGAAAGTGGCCTGTGAAAGTGGCTGCCACATATCCACCCTGGCCTGTGAAAGTGGCTGCCACATATCCGCCCTGGCCTGTGAAAGTGGCTGCCACATATCCGCCCTGGCCTGTGAAAGTGGCTGCCACATATCCGCCCTGGCCTGTGAAAGTGGCTGCTTCCGCCCTTCTGCCCTCCCGCCCTCCGCATACACACATACAAACATTCCGTTTTATAAAGGTATACAGATATTGTTTCCAACCCTAAATAAACATAGTTATCCTCAATTTCTGTCTCTTTGTATCTCCTTTCGGCTTCCGAGCCACTTTTCTCCAGCTTCTGCACTCACGGCCCCCATGGCCCTCCACAGCCCTCCTCGGTCCAAAGGGCAGAACCCTTCTTCCCTGCTAGGAATTGTGGGAACGGGAGTGATTGAATAAAACACCTCGGTGGCTTCTGGAATCCTAAGCACACTTGTGTGGGAGTGTGCTACACTGAACACAAGGAGACCGTGTCATCGCTAGGGCTGGTGAAACCCTTCAAGTGCAGTAAATTATGGTGTCACCCTCACAGACCATGGTGCAATATTGTAGTGAAAATACCAGAAATTTTGACAAAAACAGGTTTTTTTCAATTTAAAAAATGGAACGAAAACAACAGCCCATGCTTATAGCACATGCAGACAAAATTGTGTGATTTGAAACATAATTGGGTAACAATGACAACCCTGACTAGAATGCTTGAACATAAGAAGATTCAAAAGGTAAATTAGCATAGTGTTATTGCCCTGATGCTAGGTTTAAGCATGTAAGCTAGGTTTATGTTTGTGGTTATGTATAACTATAGGGATATTTTTACTACAAAATTATAAATGTCTGCTGAAACACTGCACAAACATTTTCTAGACATTCATTTTGGTGACCCTTCCTTAGATTCAATGTGTTTATGATAATGGCTGGAGAAAGTATTTTGCCCTCCTCCAGCAACTGCCTGCCACAATCCGCTACCCAATGTTGACTCTACCTCTTGAATAACAGTTCCGGGGTCTCTAGCAATGCCGGCATACTTGTGTTATCGATAGTGATTGGAAAGAAAAAACAGGTGGGTGACAAATGTGCCTTAATGTGACACACATTCTAGTGACATCTTGCTTGGATTACTATCATGCACTCTACACGGGGCTCCCTTTGAAGAGTGTTCGGAAACTTCAGTTAGTACAAAGAGCTGCCACCAGGCTGTTATCTGGGACTGATTACAGAAACCACAAAACTTCTTTCTTAACAGTCCCAATGGCCACCAGTCTGATCCAAGGCACAATCCAAAGTAGTGGTTGTGCTCTATAAAACTTTGCATGGCTTGGGTGTGCCATAGATCATATTTCTCCACATGATCTTGCTTGATTTCTCAGATCCTGTGGAGAAGTCCTTCTCTCAGGACTTCTCCACTTGATGGAGACCCAAAACAAGGTCTTCTCGGTGGCTGCTCCAAGAACTTCCTTACCAAGGAGATCTGGCTTATTTTTTATTATTATTATTATTATTATTATTCCAACAAACTTTTAGAACAGAAGGTTTTTGGGAGAAGGGCTTTTAAGAGGATGCTCTACTACTTTAATTGTTTGAAAATACTAGCTGTTTAGCATTTGAGTATATTAAGTTGTTTTAATATTGTAACTCAAATCATAGAATTGGAAGACAAAACAAGGGCTATCCAGTTCAACTACATTCTGCCATGCAGGAACACACAATCAAAGCACTCTCGATAGATGCCATCTGCTTAAAAACCTCCAGGGAAAGAAACTCCACCATGCTCCCAAGATGCCTATTCCACTATTGAACAGCTCTTGTGTCAGGAAGTTCTTCATAATGTTTAGATTGAATTTATTTTCCTGCAATTTGTCCTAATCTGTAGAGCTGCAGAAAACAAGCTCCTCGGTGTGTTGTCTTTTCAAACACTTAAACATGACTATCATGTCTCTTCTTTTTTTCTAAGCTAAACATACACAATTCTCCAAACTGCTCTTTATAGTGCTTGGTTTCCAAACCTTTGATCATTTTGATTGCCCTTCTCTGGACACGTTCCAGCTTTCCCCCCCCCCCCCGTGTTAGGAGCAACTTGAGAAACTGCAAGTCGCTTCTGGTGTGAGGGAACTGGCCATCTGCAATGATGTTTTAATGTTTTACCATCCTTGTGGGAGGCATCTCTCATGTCCCCACATGGGAAGTTGGAGCTGACAAAGGGAGCTCAACCCGCTCTCCCTGGATTCGAACCGCTGACCTGTCAGAACTCCTGCCGGCACAAAGGTTTAACCCATTTTGCCACTGGGGGCGTTCCAGCTTGTATCCTTTTTGAACCTCAGTGATCAGAACTGGACACAGTATTCCAGGTGAGGTTTGATCAACGCAGAATAGAGTAGGACTATGACTTCCCCTGATCTAGACACTAAATTCCTATTCATACAGCCTAGAATTGCATTGGCCTTTTTAGCTGCCGTATCACACTGTTGCCTCATGTTCAGCTTTTGCTCCATTAAGACTCCTAAATCCCTTTTACATGTACTATTTTCAAGCCAGGTGTCATCCATCCTATATCTGTGCATTTCCTTTTTTTAGCCTAAGTGTAGCATTTTACAACTCTCCACATTAAATTGATTTTTTTTAAATTTTGACATTTGAGGCATTTAAAACTATATTGTACTCACTGTCATGTGTCATGTCTTGAGCACCAATTTTAGGCAAAAGGTGGGCTATAATTAAAGACAGAGAAGGAGTCATTGTCTGACCATGTGCAGAATTCTGTAAAGGAGGGCAGAGCATTTGCATGGCACTCCTCTAGAAACACCCCAAGCGACAGGCTCTGCTGCTGCCTAGGAACCCTGATGAATGCACAGTGATATATGCTGGCTGGGGTGTCACTCTTTTTCCGTGGAATTCATTTCCATGTCCTGCCCTAAGTATGTATGCAGCATGTTCTGATGCAACTGTATAGTGTATATATATTTCTCACAGCTGTATATGAAGGATTTAAGTCTTTCTTAGGGTGGGATAGCCAGTGAAGTCAATGTTGATTTTTTGTAGAATTACTTCCATTAATGCCATCACTGGGCAGGGAACAGGCTCTTCGCTCCATCAAAAAGTTTAAATAAAAACAAACTTATAACTGAACACAAAACAGGTTTATTTCAAACATTTCTATACTTTTCTTCATTAGGTCTAGTATATATAATTTTATTCAGGGGGAAAAAATCAGCTCCAGTCAGAAGCTATGCTGAATGATAACACTATATAACACCATTTTTGTTCCTGGGTAATATAACAACCACTTTCAAATTAAGTACTGCACAATTAAACAAAAATAACACTTTCAAATCAAGAACAGAAAATACTTCAAATTTTATCACATAGTGTAATTTATGATTACTTGCAAGGTTCTAAATTCCATTGCTTTTGATTTTCAGACACTGGAAGCAAAAGCAGTGGCCTCAGAAGTCGTTTCAGTCCTTCTTATGCAGCCTACGGCTAGCATAGTATCTCTGTTATTCATCAACTACAATCTAAACAACAAGCTGAGTCATAATGTTGTTTCAAATATATAATATTTTGGGAGTGACGGGACCACCCATTAATACTATTTATCTTTGAGAAATTCCATACTCCATTTTGAGCTTGAATTTATGAGCTTATATGAAATGCAGCATCAGTCTTCTCATTAATTAAAATTAATAAGAAATATTACGCCTTGTTTCAATGTTTTGGCATTATTACGTATTTATTCCAGTAAAAATATTTTAACAAGAGTATGTGCATTTATTTATTTTTCCCTTTTCTCCAAATTTGAAGACCCCTGATGATCAACTCTAAATAAATATTTGATGCACCTTAGGGCTTTATGGATCTGCGGTGGCTCAGCGGGTTAAACCGCTAAGCTGCAGAACTTGCTAACCAGAAGGTTGATGGTTCAAATCCATGGGATGTAGTGAGCTCCTATAGTTAGCCACAGCTCCTGCCAACCTATTTATTTATTTATTTCAGGATTTTACCCCGCTCTTCTCAACCCCCGAGGGGGGACTCAGAGCGGCTTACAGTACGGCACAATTCGATGCCACATCATACAGTATAAAACCCCAAAACCCCACAACAATTAAAATACATTAAAACACATTAAAATACAGTTCCATCTGCAACATACACAGTCATTCCAAGTTAAAAACAATATTCACTCCATAAAAACATTGGCCCTCTTCATCCATTCCATTAAAATCCCCATCTAACATGCTGTTAGTGCTGGTGTGCAAACGCCTGGTCCCAAAGCCAGGATTTTACCTTTTTCCTGAATGCCAGGAGGGATGAGGTGGACCGTACCTCCATAGGGAGCGCATTCCACAGGCGGGAGCCACCGCCGAGAAGGCCCTGTCCTCATCCCCACCAACCGCATTTGAGAAGTCGGCGGAAGCGAGAGCAGGGCCTCCCCAGATGATCTTAGGTTACGGGGTGGGACGTAGCGGCCGATGCGTTCGGACAAGTAAGCTGGGCCAGAACCGTATAGAGCTTTAAAGGTCAAAACCAGCACTTTGAATTGAGCCCGGAATTGGACAGGCAGCCAGTGGAGCTGACACAACAGGGGGGTGGTATGCTCCCTGTATGTAGCTCCCATTAGTAATCTGGCTGCCGCCCGCTGGACTAATTGCAATTTCCGAACTGTCTTCAAAGGCAGCCCCACGTAGAGTGCGTTGCAGTAATCTATTCGGGATGTGACCAGAGCGTGGACGACCGTAGCCAGATCAGACTTCCCAAGGTACGGGCGCAGCTGGCGCACGAGTCTCAACTGTGCAAAAGCTCCCTGGCCACCGCTGAGACCTGGGGTTCCAGGCTCAGCGATGCGTCCAGGATCCCTCCCAAGCTGCGAACCTGCGTCGTCAGGGGGAGTGTAACCCCATCCAACACAGGCTGTAACCCTATGCCCTGTTCGGCCTTACGACTGACCAGGAGGACCTCTGTCTTGTCTGGATTTAGTTTCAATTTGCTAGCCCTCATCCAGTCCGACACAGCAGCCAAGCACCGGTTCAAAGTCTGGACAGCCTCCTTGGTGCCAGGTGGGAAGGAGTGACAGATCTGGACGTCATCTGCGTACAGATAACACCTTACTCCGAAACTCTGAATGATCTCTCCCAGCGGTTTCATGTAGATGTTGAATAACATCGGGGACAGAACTGAACCCTGAGGGACTCCACAGGACAACGGCTGTGGAGCCGAACAGGTGTCACCCAATGACACCTTCTGGGTACGACCTTCCAGGAAGGATTGGAGCCACTGCAGAGCAGTACCGCCAAGCCCCATGTCTGCAAGGCGACCCAGAAGGATACCGTGGTCAACGGTATCGAAAGCCGCTGAGAGGTCCAGCAGAACCAACAGGGACACACTCTCCCTGTCGAGTTCCCGGCGTAGATCATCTACCAAGGCGACCAAGGCTGTTTCAGTACCATGTCCCGGCCTAAAGCCAGACTGTGCCAGATCAAGATAATCAGTGTCTACCAAGAACCCCTGGAGTTGCGAAGCCACCACATGTTCCATGACTTTGCCCAAATAGGGAGATTGGAAACTGGCCGATAGTTCACTAATTGAGTGGGGTCCAGTGATGGTTTCTTCAACAGCGGTTTTATAACAGCTTGCTTTAAGCTGGCTGGAATTTTGCCCTCCTGTAAGGAGGCATTAACCACCACCTTCACCCACTCTGCCAAACCCCCTCTGGCTTCCTTGATCAGCCAGGATGGGCAGGGGTCTAGGATGCATGTAGTGGGCCTTGCCTCTCCAAGGATCTTGTCCACATCCTCGAGCTGAACCAATTGAAACGAATCCATTAAAACCGGACAAGCAGGTGCTCGTGTCACATCCTCAGAGACTGCCGTTAAAGTGGTATCGAAATCAGAACGGATCAGCGCCACTTTATCCACGAAGACCTTGGCAATTCATCGCAGTGTACCGCCGAGCCGTCAGGGATCTCGCACTGAGGCGGATTAAAAGACCCTAACGACTCGAAACAGTTCCGCTGGACGGTTCTTGCGGCGGCCACCTTGGCCGCGATAGATTTTTTGTGCGGCTTTTGTTGCTGCGTCATAGGTCCTCAAATAGGAGACCAGGCACGCCTGAGCTGATCCGCTCCGTTTCCGACGCCACACGCACTCTAGCCTCCTCTTTTTTCGCTTCATTGCTGCCAGCTCCTCAGTAAACCAAGGAGCTGGTTTAGCTCGGTTACTCAAGAGGGGGCGTTCTGGAGCGATCGTGTCAATAGCCCTTGTCATCTCCCTGTCCCAGAGTGAGACAAGAGCCTCAACAGGGTCACTTACCGAGGAGGCGGGGAAATCCCCAAGAACCGTCAGGAATCCGTTCGGATCCATAAGTCTCCTGGGGCGGACCATTCTAATAGGTCCACCACCCCTGCGGAGGTGGAAAGGCACAGTGAGTCTAAACCTGATCAGGTGGTGGTCGGTCCATGGCAAAGGAATGATGGTCAATTCCTCCACTCCGCCACCTTCATCCCATCCCTGGCAGAAAACCAGATCCAATGTGTGTGCTGCACTATGGGTGGGACTCGAGATTAGCTGGGACAGGCCCATGGTTGCCATGGCGGCCATGAAGTCCTGAGCCGCTCCTGATAGAGTGGTCTCGGCATGGACGTTGAAGTCTCCCAGCACGATGAGCCGTTGAGACTCCACGGCCAGGCCAGAGACCACTCCGGCTAGCTCAGGTAAGGAGACTGTAGTGCAGCGGGGTGGTCGGTACACTAGCAGAATCCTATCCTGTCCCGGTCACCAATCCTTAGGCCGACACATTCGAACGTGGTTGACTGTGGGATGGGGCACCTGGTCAAGGGATGGAATCCTTATAGACCACTGCGACTCCCCTCCCGCCCTCCCGGTCTCGCTTGGTGCTGTACGGAGTAACCCGGCGGGCAAAGCTGGGAGAGATTAACCCCCCCCAGCCTCGTCCAACCAGGTCTCCGTTATACAGGCCAGGTCAGCTTGTTCTTCAAGAATTAAATCCTGTATTGTTGATGTTTTGCCATTGACTGACCTGGCATTAAACAGCACCACTTTCAACCGGGAGGGACCGCCTTCCTGGGTACTCAGCTTAACTTTGTCAGGAGCCCGGTTTAAATTTATTAGAGTTCTTGCACAAATTTTTGGCCGAATTGGAAATTTAGGACGTTCTCTTCTAGGTCGAATTGGTGGTTTAGATCCATCGCAAATTCTAGGCCGAATCCAGCAGTTCAAAAACTTGTAAATGTCACTAGATCAATAGGCACTACTTCAGCGGGAAGGTAACAGTGCTCCATGCAGTCATGCTGGCCACATGTCCTTGGAGATGTCTACGAACAACACCAGCTCTTCAGCTTAGAAATGGAAATGAGACCACCCCACAGAGTCGGACACGACTAGACTTAATGTCAAGGGAAAACCTTTACCTTTACTAGGGCTTTATATATTGAGTTCAGTCTTAGGAGTCCAGAGGAATGAAAGACATTTAAAGAGGGGACTCCAGTAAAAAAATAAAATTGTGCATTACTTACTTAACGTACCAGAAAATAACACTTTGCTTCAGGGACATGAACATCATATGCAGCAAAGATCTTCAAGGGAGCGACCTGTTCAGCTTTTAGTAGACCTACCTTGTCTACAAGGGCACTCTTTAAGTAGCAATTTCTTCTTCTAGTGTTCCACATCTGCTTCATTAAACGGCTAATATGGCTAGTTGGCTTTCAGTTATTATTCTATTTAAGATACCATCAACCACTTAGCTCTTTACTATTGAATGACTGATGGGGAGACAGCTTGTAAAACTGAGCCATTCAGAATGCCACAAAGAAAAGAGAGTAAGTGCATTAAGAGGAACAAAGAAAGTAACTTTTCATTGAACCTGGTAACCACTGAGCCTACAATGTTTGTATTCAAGAAATTAATCTTGGCTGAAGTTAAAACAACTTCAGAGCCTAATCGGATTTTATGTCAGTCATCTTCCTGTTTTCATAATTTAGTGGTCTCACTCTCAGTATAAGTTTGACAAGCAGCTACTGCAGGGAGACCTCACAGATTGGAGTCCATGTTTTCTGCCATCTATATGCCAGTTGCAAATGATAAATCGACTCTTTGTTTCAGCTCCATGTACATTTGCATGAAAATGAATTTCATACTTTGGTCTGTATACATCTTCTCATAGTGTGAATTTGTTTCAGTCCTTTATCCATACACAGATGTGAACTTTCCCTGAACATCTGTGTGACCAAGTAGATGTTTGTGCAAATCCTCATAAACAGAAGCACATATGGAGAGTTTGGGAACATCTGTTCTCCAATTAGACAAGCATTTACAGATATACAAGTCAATGGAACTAGGACCATTATATTAGCTCACTACAAAACCAAGACATAAACTGAATGTGCCTGCTTTGAGAGGTGTCATTCAAAATGCCACAAATTATTGCCTTCTCCCCTTCCCTAGCATCTCGTCCTTCATACTTTTCATTTGATTTCAAGCAATGGTACAAATGCGGCCTTGTTTTCCACACCGGACAGCTGTTCAGTCCAAACGGCTTGCAGTCCCACACTGCATGGAGAAAAGCATGTAAAACATCTGCACTTGCAGTCACACAAACCAGTAGGAACAAATCCATTGGCATGGTTCTCTGAGGCAAATGAAACTTGCAAAAAAAAAAAAGGAAAATAAAAATCCGGCATTGTTTCCCGTATGAACCCCACATGGTTTCCAGTTCTCACTCTGCAAGGGAACAGAGCTGGATTCTATTTATATTTGTAAAAATAATAAGAGTTCAGAACCTGTGTGGAGAGATTTCTAGCCAGGAAACATCATTTATTTAGTGTCCAAGGAAGATAGCTGGATAAATGTTCATGTTAAGCTGCTTCCACTGTGATCTGAGTTCCAGATTGAGTGTGTATTTTTCAATCAGCCAAAGCCAAAAGTGTCCACCTGCCACTGTGACTAACATGAGGTCATCCTCACAAGGGTGAAAGGGTCAGCAACAAAGTGGGAATGAGAACATCCCGAAACTATAACCTAAAGAGTCACTATTTATGATTAATCATCTTGCTTTTAAATTTTTACTAAATCCGTTAAAATAAGAGCCAAGAGGCAGTCCATAGGCTGTACATTAGCTCTGCCCAACTCTGTTCTACTTTCTACTGAAAATAGCTATCACATTTTCTGATAGCCAATCCAGACGATGAGTGCCAATCCAACTGAGACTAAATCAGGAGCCATGGAGCAAAACCACATTTGGAGGAGCCCAAAGTTTTGCTGAAATAAATACACATGCACAAAAACAACCACAACTTAGGACTTGGTTGTCGCCTAACATCCAACAAGGTGTTGGTCTAGGGATACGTCTACACCACAGAATTAATGCAGTCGGGCATCACTTTAACTGTTATGGCTCAATGCTCCAGAATCATATAAGCTTTTTCCCCCCCAAATCACGAGTGACTTGAGAAACTGAAAGTTGCTTCTAGTGTGAGAGAATTGGCCACCTGCAAGGACACTGCCCAGGGGATGCCCAGATGTTTTACCATCCAGTAACAGGCTTCTGTCATGTCCCCATATGAGAAGCCTAGCTTACAGATGGAAGTTCACCCTGCTTCCCAGATTCTGTAGTTTGGTGAGGCACCAACACACTCTGGCAGTGAAGGCTAAAACACTGAGCAATGGCAGTTAAATTGGTGTCAAACTGCATTAATTCTACATTGTAGATGCACCACAGGACTCAGGGAACCCAAGGTTCAAATCCCTGACCCAAAAAACCCATGTTGGATAACCATGCGCAAGTCACACATTCCCAGCCTCAGAGGAAGGCAATAGCAAACCTCTTCAGAATAAATCTTGCCCAAAATCCCCATAATGAAGTTGTCATACGTCCAAGGAAAGGAACTTGATTATTCTATCCCTTAAAGGGTCTTTACCCTTGTTGTAATCTAACAGCAGAACAGTACAATGAAGTCACACTTTCCAAATCATCACAATCATCTAACTCTTTAGCCATTTGAATCAAACCCAACACTCAAAGTCAACTTAGAATATATAAATATATTTTGACTATAACTTCCAGAAACCTGCAAGAAGCATAACCAAAGGCTCTTGTCACAACCCTGTTTATTATTGCATGAAAATCCAACTTAGCCCAGCTTTACAGAATAGTAAATGTGATCATTTTGTACAATTATGCTTTGGATCTTGGCTACTGACTGCCACGCTCAGTCTGAACAGAGTTTACTGCATTGAGGGACAATATCCTGGGGGGTCAATGTAGAGATGACTTTTTCGTATAAGATAAATTATTGTTTTTAGTATTTGATATAGATATGTCATGATTATTCCATTTCATGTATACATCTGTGGTTGGAAAGAATACAGTTATTTTTAACTTGCACTAAGAAGTCAAGGGAGAAGGGTAACTGTCACATCGTCCGTTCCTGCCTGATTAGATGACTTCACAGATTTTCCTTTTATCTAAAACGGACATACCCACACAATTTGTAGCTAGCCAAGTTATCAGCACACAACCCTTCTCCCTTTCAGCTATGGCAGTAAAGCAAAACAGCAAGAGTGGGAGCAGCTGTCCTAAAGCCCTGTTAGTTCTTGATAGGCAGCAGAAAGTGTTATGCGTATCTGGGGCAAGTAGCAATTTCAGGAGACATGAGGACTGTTTATATAAGAAAAACAGCATGGCAAATAGCGGAGAAAACCTATTTCCTGGTACTGTGGTCCTGAACTGAATTGGGAGCATTTTGTTTTTAAATAATATAAATAGATGGAAGATTTAAGTAAGGCCCCCAATGCTTTGTCTGATTTAGCCCTAAATATCTTTCAAGTTATCAGGTTGCAGGAAAAATAAGCCTAATCATATGATTTAACTCTAAGCCTTAGACTGCATCTACCACATTGAATGAATGCAGTTTGAACTACCATGGCTCCATACTATGGAATGCTGTGAGCTGTAATTTGGTGAGGTATCAGCATTCCTTGGCAGAGAAGGCTAAAGACCTTGTAAAATTACCACTCCCATGACTCCATGACAGTTAAAATTACATCACACTGTATTAATTCTACTGTGGTTCTCAACCTGTGGGCCACCGGATGTTTTGGCCTTCAACTCTCAGAAATCCTAACAGCTGGCAAACTGACTGGGATTTCTGGGAGCTGTGGGTCCCCAACACACCTGGGGACCCTCAGGTTGAAACCACTGGTTTAGAGGCATCCTTAGTGTCTTTGGTAATGGCTAGTTTTATACTAGAAAATCAATTACCAGATTCTGGTTCTGTGTGGAAAGATTATAGCTGGTATCCTGTTAGGGGCAATCTTCAGGGTAATACTGATGTATGCCCTCCTTTCGTGTAATTGTGGAGTTAGGAGTTCAACACCTCCTTATACAATGATCCCCACCTGTCACATGCTGAGCACTCCTAATTCACCCATTTAGTAACTGATGGAGAATTGGGGGTGGCAGCAGATTATCTGCCTATGTCCCTATATATCCCCACTGAAGACATTTTCAGCACCTTTGTAGTTTGCTGAGGTATTAAAGCTGTCTTCTTGAGAACTCTAAAGGCATTTCCTTAAATTCTAAACCCCAGTATTTTATAGGATGTTGCAGTGGCAGTTAAAATAATAATAACAACAACAACAAGAAAACTCATGGCCATTCATAATTTACTACATCCTTGCAGTGATGTTGACCAGCTATATCTGCCTAGAAGGTCTGTTGCAAAGGACCTTTACAAGTAAAACAAGCAGTTGAATAAGAAAAATACGCCCTGGCAGAATATCTAAAGGAAAGCCAAGAACCTGATTTAATTGAAATCAATAATCTGAAACTTCTCAAAGCACTGTGTAGTACAAGAAAATTGCACTACAAACCAGAGCTGACAGCTGGCACAACAAAGCATTGCATGAGCAGTTCCTTGACAAAATAGAAGGAAAGGTTGATAAGGAGAAGACCTGGTTATGGCTCATGAATGGAACACTGAAGGAGGAGACAGAAGGCCTGATTCTTGCAGCCCAGGAGCAAGCCATTAGAACAAATGCAATTAAGGCCAAGATTGAAAAATCAGCTGATGACTCAAAATGCAGACTGTGCAAAGAAGCTGATGAAACCATTGATCATATCCTCAGCTGCTGCAAGAAAATTGCACAAACTACAAACAGAGGCACAACTCTGTGGCCCGAATGATTCATTTGAACTTATGTCACAAGTACCACCTGTCAGTAGTAAAGAACTGGTGGGATCATAAACCTTCAAAGGTAGTGGAAAATGAACATGCAAAAATACTGTGGGACTTTTGAATCCACACTGACAAAGTTTTGAAACACAATACACCACACATCACGATTGTGGAAAAGAAAAAAGTTTGGATTATTGATGTCGCCATACCAAGTGGCAGTCTCATTGAGGAAAAACAACAGGAAAAACTCAGCCGTTATCAGGACCTCAAAATCGAACTGCAAAGGCTCTGGCATTAACCAGTACAGGTGGTCCCAATGCTAATCAGCACACTGGGTCCCATGCCAAAAGGTCGCAGACGACATTTGGAAAGTATAAAAATCTGTCAACTGCAAAAGGCTACCTTACTTGGATCTGCAAACATCATTCGGAAATATATCACACAGTCCTAAACATTTGGGAAATGTTTGACTTGTGATTTTGTGATACAAAATCCAGCATATATATCTTGTTTGCTGTGACATACTGTGTTTTTGTGTCAATAATAATAATAATAATAATAATAATACTCTTTTTGTACCCAAAGGGACTCAGAATAGCTAACAAAAGCACTTAATGTGCCACACATAAAATAGAATTACGTATCACCCAAACAATACATAATTTGACTGAATACAAACAATGGACAATATCCATCGATAAAATTAAAAATTAAAAAAATTCTAAAACACAGTCATACCTGTGGGTCATTGGGTTTCTTCAAACGCGAACTAATGTGCTGAATAACAATAGCCGATGTCATCACATGACCATAGTACATTAAAATGGAATTATTGTGCTATAGCAACAATTAGGGCTCCAACTAATCAGTACCACACCATACAATGCAATGACTCCACAAATAACATTTGTCCACAAGACAGAGAAACTTCAATCCTGGTTTGCACTCACTCTGGATTCTCTCTCCCATCCTATTTGTTTTAGTAAATACTAGGAAATCTGTCAATGACAAATGATTAGAATTGTTCTTCACTATATGACCTCAGAAAACATGCATATCATAAGCTATTTTAAGAATCCCACAGCACTTGAACAGCAGGGCCCTTGACACCATCACAGCAAGTGTCTGGATACACCTTGTCTTCTAAACAGGAAATGTACCATTGGCTCAAGCATTTGTCTACAAAAAGAAGAACTGGGACAAGAGTTCTCAAACATTGAAGAGTGACTAATATTTCTCTTCCGCCTTCTCTGGGTAGTAGGAAAATCAAATAGTTACTAATTAAGTTAATGAAGATTGTTAGATGTTCATTCTGCAATGATAAAAATCTAGAACACTCATCCAGTTGCATCAGTTATTTGTGTATGTTAACCATTCAGCACTAAAGGATAACCAAGACTGTTTGGTGGCTTCTTAAAGACTAACCATTTTACTTGGCAAAAGCTTTTGTGAACTGCAGGCTACTTAATCAGATTTCACAGGTGGATAATGTGGGCAAATGGCCTTGGAAATTTATGCCAAATAAAGCCTACTAGTCTTCAAGATACTGCAGGGTTATTTCTTGAACTACAGTTGCTGCAATAACTAACACAGCTACCTTCTTGAAAATAAGGCCCCTTTCATATGACACAATTTTAGCAGTATGATTTCACTTTATCAAGCATGGCTGCCAAAGTTGCCACACACCTGGATGGTTTTATTCACCATTAATCACTAACAAGTTTTTTCTAATAATGTTGTACACCACCTTGGTAGGATACACCAAGTAGGATACACACACACACACAGAGTGATGAGTTATTTTAGCTATCAGCTAAGAATGTGGGTTGGGGTCAGGAACATGGCACACATCACTACTCCAAAGATCAGATTAAAACACGAACTGGGTTTGAAGGCAACAAGAACAGCGGATTATTCTTTCAGGCCAGAAAAGATGTCACAATAGAGCCTCTCAAAGATCCGAAATAACTCAATGCAAAATACACAACATATTTATGCCATATTGACAGTTATTCAGAACACCTGTGCAAGTCTCTGATTGGCTGCAAACTGACCTGGCTAGGATCTGGGCTGCCATTGACTGCTGTCTCTGAGACAGACCACTGATTGGTTCTCATGGCAGTAGGAAATTCAAGTAAGTATCATTCATTGGCTTAAATGTGAGTCTATTTAAAAGTCTCCAACAGAGGAAGGTGCAGACATCTGGTATGTGGTGTGGAAATATGGAAAACAGTTCATGATGGGTTTAATTACTCAGTCCAGTTTATGCAATGAAAAAGTCAAGTGAACACAATGGTCAATTATACTGAAATAACAGTTCAATTGAAGGTGTTCTCTGGTGATCTGTGTGCCCATACACAGGAGTGGACACCTCCGGATCTTATCAATAAACTGGAAAAGCCCTACATGATGTTATTAGCTTCACATTGGGTATGAAGCCAGAAGCAGCTCAGGTACGCAAATAGGCATGTTATATTATTTAACAAGTCTTCTGGGACTTATGCACTGGACTGTATGAGCACATCTTTCCCTACACAACACCAGCACATATCAAAGAACACATGACCATGCAAGAATTATGAATGAAATTGTAGAGTTTACGGATGAATCTCAAGACATTACACAGGAAGATTCAGGAGCAGAAAGGAAAAAATCCCTTTGATGGCCTTTTAAACGTATAGGAAGAATTCCAGTCTCAGGGGTTGGGAAGTATATAAGCATTTCCTGTGGAGCCTTTCACAGATTCATAGAGCTGGAAAAGACTGTATGGGCTATCTAGTCCAACCTTCTGCCATGAAGAAAAAGCAAAAGTACCCCTGACAGATAGCCATCCAGCCTCTGTTTAAAAGCCTCCAAAGAAGAAGCTTCCATCACACTCCAAGGCAATGATTTCCACTGTTGAACAGTTCTTATGGTCAGGAAGTTCTTCCTAATTGTCAAGTGGAATTTCCTTTCCTGTAATTTGAACCCATTGCTCTGAGTTCTAGTCTCCAGGGCAGTGAATGAGGGGCCCTCTGTGAGGGGAAAATGTTAATGTCTCTGGGGTGTGCAGTCAGTAAGCCTTCCATGGGAGAGTCAATGAAAGTAGAGCAAAGGGTGTCACAGACGGAAGCCACTTTCTCAGATTTGCGAAGTTGTATAAGATAAAAATAAGAATTCATGTAGCCTGTGTTGAGTCCATCTTTGGCGGGGTGGGGGTGTGTGTCTTATTTCTTGATAACACAGCTACAGCAAAAAAGTAATGAGACTGGCAACATCGTGCAGAAACTGATAATGCTGCGACCTCCCACTTCACAGGGCACTTAGGCTAACTCCTGCCCTTAATGCAATACAAGTTTGAACTTGCTACAGTTGCTATGCAATTGTTGAGAGCATCTGATGTGAAGTTCTGTTTGTGAGCTGTGTTACAAAATGGACAACAGAAAGAAGATAATTCCAAAAATAAACCCTCATGACTGAGCAGAAGGCCAATTTGTGGGACGTGGGTGTTGATCTTCTGAACTGTCTTGAGAAGGAGCCAGAATTCTTCAGTCACGTGATCACAGGTGATGAATCATGGATTATTGAGTACGATCCAGAGACCAAATGCTAAAGTCCAGAGTGGCACACTGCAAATTCTCCCTGTCCCAAGGAAGCAAGAAGGAGAAAATTGAAAATTAAATCAATGCTCATTTGTTTTGTTTTTTTGACAGGCAAGGGATCATCCACAAGGAATGTGTCAGTCAAACTTTTCATTGGGAAGTCCTTGAAGAACTCAGGAAGAGGGTGACATGTGTGTGATCAGGCATTGCACGCACTTGCGTGCCGCACCACAACAAGGCCCTATGTCACACAGCAGTCTCCTCTCCATCAATTAATTTTTGGCAGAAAAAAGCATTCCTGTGGTTCCCCAGCCTCCCCATTTGCCAGATCTCAGCCCATAGTGATTTCTTTTTATTCCTGCAGCTTAAAAAACACTGGCATAACAATAACTTATTATTTTGATACTTTGGACAATATCCAGAGGAGTGCAACCAATGATCTGAAACGCATTACAGAAGAAGCCTTCTAGCACTGCTATGAACAATGGAAACCATGCCTGTGTAGCTGCCCAAAGAACTACTCTAAAGCGGATAACCTTGATTTGGACACAGAATAAAATTCATGGTTAAAAGAAAATCAGTCTCATTATTTTTCTGCCGTACCATATGTGGTGTGTGTGGGTTGATTAAAAAATCAAATAAGTGAAAAAAGTAAAAATACCCTGTTTTCTAATTATTATACTATATTAATTAAATATTCTGAAGGAAATCAGACCACACTTTTCTTCCCTCAGTTGCTACCAGTCATCCTTATTTACTTCTCCATCTTGCCCTGTGAATATGTAGCTTTTTGCAATCAGTGAAACATTGATGGCAAAACTTACTGATCTTATGAGAATAACACTGGAAGTATCTGCATGACAATAAGTTCGTGTTGTTTTGTTTGCACTTTGCTATAAATGTACATTTCTAAAAGTTTCTCTTTTAAACCCCACAGCAACCTCTTATGGTAGGTTTGCTGAAATGTAGGGAGGCCCATGGTAAATGTCATAATCAACCAGATAATTGATCTAGCACTTTAACCATTAACTCTATACTGGTTCTCTCTCAAAACAGCTGTATCTGCAAAAATCCTATGAAGATTCAAAATAGTAAAGTTGAAAAATGCACAATTAGAATACAAATAGCAATAATTTTTATCATTAGAATATTTTACATGGATATTCAAATTAAATGCCCAGTTTTACAGAATTGGATCTAGCAATCCTACTAGCTACTTTCTGTGGAATACTGGGTTTTGATGTTTTGGTGATGCACTATAATTCTCTGGCTGAAAGTTCAAGATATGTCTTCCCAAGTAGAAACATAGTACTATTCAATGCATAGTATGAAAGAGCTTCACATCTATATGGATTATAGAAAGTAATAGGGATGTTTCTTATACAAACATTGACCACAGGAAATGGAATTTCATGGTCAAGGTCACACTGCAGGATGCAAAGAGTAATTGCAATAATGACATTTAAAACACACACAGGGATACCAACATTTCCTAAAACTAAGATTGGAATTTTGCCCAATAGGCAACACATTACTTTTGCCTGGCAGTAAAGCCTTGTCAGCCGTTATACAGAAATGGTGAAGACTGATGACACATTTTAAGAGTTACTGTGGTGGATTAATAGTACATTTGCTGCCCTCAATGCTTACTGTATATCATTTTCCTTATTCCCCCCGCCCCAATTCTTTCTTTCACTCACTCCTTTTAACAGAACTTAAAAGGTTACTGGGTGTTAGAATATTCACATTGAACTCCTTATCCTGTGAATCTCTTTGGGTCATCTTAGATCACGAACACTTTCTAAGCGTGGAAAAGTTGTATTTTGGAGTTTTAGAAGGCAACTAAATACAGGATTCTAGGAAATACTGAATTAAAAGTATTTTTTCAAGTTTGGCTTCAGACTGATCTACCTCCAAAGGTTGTTCTGAAGATAAAAGGAAGAGGAAAAGCAAACATACTTTCTTAAATTCATTAGAAGACAGGCAAGAAATACATGAAATTAATACATAAATTAAACACATCTTTGTGATCAGCACAGTGAGGGCCAAGTTAAGCCCATGGCTGCTTAATATAGAGCAGTGGTTCCAAACCTTTGTCTGACCAGGGAACACTTGACCAGGAACCACTCTGATCAGAGATCACTCTCCAACATTAGTACCAAAAGTCTAACACTGTGGAAAGGAGTGGAAATAAAATAAAATAAAGAGGAAGGAGATTCACGGACTGGATTTTTGTTCTCGCAGCCCACTGCTGGGTTGTGGCCCACAGGTTGAGAACCACTGATACAGAGCGAGGTGACCTGAATTTGGCCAGTGACCTCTCTCCATATGCTATTCCTTCTGAGGGTTCTGGCCATTCTCTTCTGTAGGAGGTACATGCACCAAACAACCTGAAGTTGCATCCCAAAGGAGTCTGTGATGGGTGGGGGCATACTGCAATATTTTATTCCTACTTTTGCAAGTATTTTTTTTATTCCAAGGTATATTGAAATTAAAAAGTCTTAATCTCCTTTCTCTCCTTTTAATTTTTTGGTAGAGATGTAGGCCATCTATGAACTTAAATAACCTAAACACACCAGATCCAGTTGATCTAAGCAGTGTCCGTCCTAGCTAGTATTTGGGTGGGAGACTGCCAACAAATACCAGGTACTACAGGTATGTCAGAGAAAGATACCTTGCCTTAGAAAGCACTGTAAAATCCACCATAAGTTGGCAAGTGACTTATAAGCACATACAAATGCAATCATCAAAATGAGATTACATCTTTACACCAAAACATCAGTAAAATAGCATTTCTGCAATATTTTTCAAAATTCACAGAGGAAATACCACACCATTGAGAACAACTGCTATTAAAAAGCCCTAATGCAGGTCCAACTCATCACCACAACTAGCCCCCTTAAACAAATGTAATAATAAGCACAAAGACAACAACAACTGGAAACCCTGCAAGACTCAGCAATGTATATTATGAGTTCTCAGGCTTTTTTAAATCAACCTGGAAGTGTTCACTGTTGTCTGAAATAAATCTTGCCAGTCCCACCCGTAGACAGGGATGGGATCCAGACAGTTAATGAGCATGCTTGCCTGCTCCACTTTCCTTGTAGTGCTTGGAAATGTTACCATTTTGGACAATAGCTTTCTTGATTCTTCTTCCCCACTGTGGTAGTCTGCACTGTGTTTATGTTTAAATTAGAGCACACATTTATAGCAACATCCAGGGAAAACCACGATAAGCAGCTGTAGTCCTATATGATGCAGAATAATTGTTTATTATTGTTGTTGTGTGCCTTCAAATTAACTTTGACTCATGGCAAGCCTATCCTAGGGTTTTCTTGACAAGATACAGCCAGGAGGTATTTCTTTCATCAGAAACCGAGAAAGTGTTTCCATGGTTGGGTTTTCCAACCAATGGGTTTCTATGGTTGAGCAAGGACTTGAACTTTGGTTTTCTAGAGTCCTAGTTGAACACTCAAACTACTACATCATATCGCTCTTATTACAGAATATGAATCAAATAAATAAATGGCCAGAAAAATTAATAGAGCTACAGCCCCTTTTTAATTAGTGGCTACTGCCGCATTTTACTGAGCTTTTTATTTAATTTGAGTTGAGTGTTTGTTAATTTCTGTTTGTTATGGTTTTATGTGTCAGAAATAGCAACCTTTTTCAAGCCTCCACTAGTTATTTGTTATGTATATAATTGCTTACTATATTATATATGTGTATATGGATTTCCTCTCCATTGGCGCTTCCTTGCAGTGGGGGAGAGGCTTGCGTATCCTTACCAGCCCGCACCACAGGAAGAACACCATCATCCCCACGTCAGCATAGGCACATCTGTGCTTAAGTCCATTCAGCAGTTCACCTACCTGGGAAGCATCATCTCTTCAGACGCCAAGATTGACAAAGGGATAGATCACAGATTATCAAGGGCATATAGTGCATTCGGAAGGCTTCACAAAAGAGTCTGGAGCAACAAGCACCTGAGGCAAAGCACCAAAATCAGTGTGTACAGAGCTATCGTACTGTCTATTCTCCTCTATGGGTCTGAAACATGGGTCACCTATCGCCAACACCTACGACTCCTTGAACGCTTTCATCAGTGCTGTCTTCGCACAATCCTAAATATACACTGGACCGATTATGTGACTAATGTTGCTGTCCTTGAGCAAGCAGGGATCACCAGCATTGAGGCCATGCTATTGAGAACACAGCTGCGCTGGACAGGGCACGTCTCTAGGACGGAGGACTACCGCCTCCCAAAGATACTACTTGGGGTGAAGCTACGTTCAAATCAACCGGCTGGACAGGGTGGACCCTCTCTTAAAGATCCCACCACTGCCCTAATATGTGACCACTCCACTTCTTGACCGGCCTCAGACTGGACAATCTTTCTATGTCCACACTGCTGACCTCCAATCCAAGGAAACCTCGAAGTTACCTCAGCAACTTCACGTTTATTGGCAGGGTACTGTCTCACCCCTTCACCATTTAACTGACTGGAGTTTTAAAACTTCTCAGTGACCACTTGACCACGCTGCCACCATTTATCCGGCTGACCACTGACTTTGAGGGCCACCACCAATAAAAGAATCAGGAGAGGTGTTTTCCTTTTAAGATGCAAACAATTTATTTTGACACAAATGGGTACAATCTTGTTGGTTTCAAACTTCCTTAGAGGCACAACTTTTTCTGTTACATAACACAATGGGGACCTATTATAGGGTTTCCACTAAACCTCTATAAACCCCTGCAACTTTAACTAGGGTCTCTATACCCTTTAACTGGACTGCTCACTAGCAGACCTTAAGACACACACTAACACTGGACCGTTCTCTTTCAGTCCTTAGGACACTCTCAACTAGAACATAACTCCTCCCCCTCTCATTTGGCAGTTGGCTTCCCGCTCTTTTCCAACTGTAGAATTCAAACCTGAACATTCTACTAGCCTCTAGCCCTGGTTGCCATGGCGACAGCTCTTCTAAGCTTCTGCCATGCCTCCCTTCTGTTTCACCCACAGAAACAAACCATAGAACATTCAAAACAACATACATTTTAACACATGTCACACAACATTTACACACAAATAATCAACATCATTACACTACTCTATGGTGAACTCACCATGGGTCAGCGCAAGAGAGGTGCCCCCAAAAAGAGATATAAGGACTCCCTGAAATAACATCTCAGGCTCGGCCAGATTGATCACCAACAATGGTCCACCCTGGCCTCACATCGGGAGGCATGGAGATGCACTATCCACAATGCTGCGGCCTCTTTTGAGAAGACACGCCGAATGGGTCTCAAAGAGAAATGACAACGCAGAAAGAACCACAACTTGGAAACAATATCACTCAATGAGACTTTCTGCTGTGCTTTCTGCAACCGAACTTGCCTATCTCAGATTGGCCTTTTTCGTCATCAACGCGCTTGTAAAAAGCGTGGGATGAGTCCTTCCTGAATCTTCGTTCGCGAAGTAATGCCGAGAGAGAGAGAGAGAGAGAGAGAGAGAGATGGGTTTACAATTTTACCTTAACTCTTTGTTGTGGGAGGGGCTGCAGACCATATGATCAGAACTGGGCTTGTTCAGGATTCAGATTCCTTTTGAGAAGAGTATGCTTTTAAGAAGACAGTAGGAACAGTTTGCTTTCAGATGCCAGCAGGAACTGCATGCTTAAAGACTGCATTGAACTTTCAGACTAGACAGAGGCTCTATTAGACTCTCAGAACAGAGAGATGCTTTGGACTATGGACTGTTGATTATAAGAAAGATGCCCTGTGTTACCTACACAGAGGAACTACTTCAAATCTTATTTGTAACTGGATTGATAAGCAAAGTACCTGTATGCTGAATACATGAAGTTTGTGAGAAAAACAACTATGTTACTTTTAAAGAAGTCTGTTTATTTTTGCCTCTAGAGAGCATGATTTAAAGGCAAATATATTTTAAGGGAGAGTAGATGTTTTGGGGCAGCTAAAAAGAACACTTCTGAAATTCTGCTGAATATATGTGTGTGTGTGTGTGCGCGCGCGTGTGCATTGACATATCTTTGTCCCTAACAGTTCAAAGACTTTCCCCCCTATGTGACCCTTTGTGTTTTCAACACTACTCCAGTTATCTCCCCCGAGTTTTTAAACATTCTATATGTTCATGTGGCCCGCCCTGTCGTTTTTATTTTAGACTCACTTGTGCTGTTGTGTTTTCACAGATGTATTTTATTGTGTTCATTGCTTTTATTGTGTTTATTGGTTTTTGATGTTGTTGATATTTTGTGATGTGTTGTTTGGGCACGGCCCTATGTAAGCCTCTCCGAGTCCCCTCCGGGGAGATGGATGCAGGTTAGAAATAAAGTTTTATTATTATTATTCCATCGGTTTAACAGCTGAGAAACCTAGTTGCCTTGCATGAATGCTGGCGAATCCCATTTCCCCCAAAAGATTATGAATCTAGCAGGTCTTGCTTTTTACCAATTGATTATGGCATCATTTTTAAAATGGTCGTAACTTCTAACAACCTTTCCAAAAATCATGAAATCTCCAAAAGCTTATGGAAATTTTTATTTTCCAAAATTATGTAAGTTGGCATGTTTATAAATGTTGATGTATTGTATTCATGTGTTGTGTGGCACCATCGTGTGCTACTTTGTAAGCCGTGCTGAGTCCCTATTGGGAGATGGTGGCAGGGTATAAATAAAGTTTTATATTATTATTATTATTCTTGCAGCTGCTGATAAGCTAAAAACAAGTATTAATATCACCATCTTGAACTGCAGGTCCGACAATATCACATTCAATTTCAAGGAGACTTATTTATAGAGAACCATATGTTTGGAAAAGAACAATTTCTATGTCACATTGCCTACGTGGAATGAAAACATATAATAAGATAAATACTGAGGGCATAAATGCTAATTAAAAGGGTGGTTGATGAATGTTGAGTCAACCTATCAAAGTGGACCATAGGACTGAAACTTCTGTGCTGTGGTGATCCACATGTAGACACAAGCCCACAAGGTACCTGAGAACAAGACTGGAAGGAAGAAGGAATAGTTTTTTTTAAAAGAAAGAAATGCTGCACATTTGCATGCAATTCATTAAAAATGTAGGCATGGGTGCAGAACTCAAAAAGAAGTCCATAAAAGCAAAACTTTAATCCAGATCTGACTATTTTAAATCTAGCCGCATGAGAACTATGTCTGTCTCTTAACATATTATTACTGCTATGACTCACTAGAAAAGGGAGGCATTTTATTCTGGAACCCAGAATCTCCAAATACTGGGAGATAATTTGCACTTTGTGCAAGTATTCATTACTCTTATTTGCATGCTATTAATGTGGCTTTTATTCAAATGGCTCACAGCCTAGTTTTTCCACATTTCTGATTGAATGGAAGAAAATATGCAAGGTAAAATCTTAACTGATATGTTTGCAATGAACAGCTTTGCTAGACATATTACGGTATGTATGGGCTCAACCAGACTGCTTGAAAATATTCCAATTCTTTTTGTAAAAAAAATGTCATCTGCATATTTATTCACAGGTTTCCATGCACCTCCATCTAGTACTTTTAAAAAAATATCTGTGGTTTCACCCTCTCTCTACTTGTTCATGTATCACATTGAACCTGATGAACAATTCAGAAACTGATTTCCACTAATTTCCTCTGAGCTCTTTCTATTATTAAATGCACAGGTATAGGATACTTAGCTTAGCAGCAGCACATATAGAAGGAATATCATGATTATGAGACTCAGCTGTCTCATAAACCACATCTGAGGCAGCTGAGTAAGGCTGTGGCAGAGGAAGCAAATGCTATCTAAAGGAAAAATAGGATAATTTCCACAACAAGAGAATAATAGTCATCCCGTATTCTGCATTTGTCAGATCTCATCTGGGATACTGTGTTCATTTTGGAGCATCTCATTTGAAGAAGGATATTGACATGCTAGGTTAAGTTCAGAGAAGGGCAACAAGGGTGACAGGAGATACGGAGAACAAAACATATGAGGAAAGGTTGAAAGAGCTGAGTGTGTTCATCTTGGGCCCCTTCTACACATATAAAATCCAGATTATCTGCTTTGAAGTGGATTATATGGCAGTGTAGAAAGGGCCTAAGATTCCTAGATCCTTTTCAGTGAGATTTTTCCATGAAATTTTGATAGTGAGAGCAGTTGAGCAATAGAAACAATTGACTAGAGAGGTAATGGGTCTCCTTCTCAGGTTGGACAGCTATCAGCTGGGGATGCTCTAGCTCAGTGGTTCTCAACCTGGGGTCCCCAGATGTTTTTGGCCTTCAACTCCCAGAAATCCTAACACCTGGTAAACTGGCTGGGATTTCTGGGAGTTGTAGGCCAAAAACATCTGGGGACCCTGGGTTGAGAAACACTGCTCTAACTGAATATCCTGCATGGAGCAGAGGGTTAGACCTGATGGCCCACAGGACCCTTCAGCTCATGATTCTGCATTGATTCAGAGTTTTATTTACTATGCTATAATGCTTTAGCAATAATATGCTAGTTAAGCATTATGATCATAATTTTTGTTCCAACTGTTCTCTTTCCCTTGTTTGATGTATGTTCAGAAAACAGTATCTTGGTTTACTTGGCAGTTATTTTTATTGGTTCTGAGTCACTAGAAATACACAGGTAAGTAAGCAATCTTTTTCATTTTAGATTTTTCCGGGTTAACAATAAACCCACCTGATGCATGGACATTTTTTAAAAGTCTTTCATTCTACCTTGAGTTTACTTTAATATAATACATTGCAAGGACGCTGGAAGAAGCAAAACATCTGTATATGAGAAATGCAGTTGGTTTGTATAGGAACTAAAACCAGCATTTCCTGAGAGATGTTTCTCAAGGTAGTCACAATTAATGCTTGCATTCGGAAGAGTGGGAGAAGAATATTACTAAAAACACAGGATATTAACTATGAATGTATGTCTTCTAATAACTGAATTTAAATTGGCTGAGCAATTACCTTTGTAAAAAAAAAGTCCCTTTGTCCTTGTGGTTTGATCTCTTCTCGAAATAAAGGACAAAGAGAGGCAATTGTAGCATACATAGTGAATACATTTTAGGTTGAACTAATTCACAATTGACTTTTGCATGTCCTAGTATGCCTGCCTTCCTGCATTACTACAATTCTATTAGCCTCCTCCTCCTCCTCCACATCAATTCCACCATTTTTTAAAAAAGAGAAAAGGCAAATACAATAAAAAGGGAACAGCTAATTTGGGAATAGCAAGGAAGAGGCAAGGAGGGGAGGAGAAGGAAAATCCTGCCTCCTGATATCACTTTACTACCAGCATACTGACACAGACATGGAAAGGATTACCGTATTTTTCGCACCATAAGGCGCACCTGCTGATAAGACGCACCTTGACTTTTGAGGAGGAAAATTGGGGAGAAAAATTGGGGGCTGGTTACACTAACATGGAGGGGGGGAGGCGCTGGAGCAGAGGGGGGGGCCGCGATGTACTTACGCTATATTCGCGCCCCCTCCGGCGGCTCCCGGTGGCTCCTGTGCATGCCCATACTCTCGCCGCTGTGTCGCTGCAGCCAGCCGGCATTCCCTCCCTCCCTGCGGCCTCTCTTTCGGGCCTCCTTACAGCGCGCGGCCGCCTCCCCTTCCTCCTCGGCAGAGGCGCTTCTTCCTGACGTCAGGAAGAAGCGCCTCTGGCTTCGGGCCCTTCCGCTGCTGCTGCTGCGGCTGCTGCTACGGCTGCCGCTGCGTCGCCGTGGGGGCCGCCCTCGTGGCCTCCCCCCTCCTCCTCGGGTCAGTGAGTGGCGAGCCCGCCCCACGAGTCCCCTCTCCGCCGCCGGTCCTCTGCGCCGCCAGCTGGCTGCAGCGACACGGCGGCGAGAGTATGGGCATGCACAGGAGCCACCGGGAGCCGCCGGAGGGGGCGCGAATATAATGTAAGTACATCGCGGCCCCCCCACCTCTGCTCCAGCGCCTCCCCCCCCTCCATGTTAGTGTATTCGCTCCATAAGACGCAGCTTATTTTTCTTCCTACTTTGGGAGGAAAAAACTGCGTCTTATGGTCCGAAAAATACGGTAATTGCACTATGATTGGTGACAGGAATGTTGAGGGACTGAGAGCTATTGACAGAACAGTCATGATGGGGAACCAAACTGCTAGAGGAATACACATACCTCATTGTGTGATATGGATTGTCACCAAAGGTCCAGTTCCAATGCCAGTTTGCCTGCCCTGTGTGATAAAGTCCTAAATGCTCTAAGGCAGGGGTGCTCATACCTTTTCAGCATGCGAGCTACTTATAAAACAACCAAGTCAAAATGATCTACCTACCCACTACAAAAATGTGAAACATATAACACAATATCTGCTTTGAACTGGGTTTTCTGAGTCCACACTGCCATATAATCTGATTCAAAGCAGATAACATGGGATTTTATTCAGCTGCTTGGAAAGGACCTCAGATAACCCAGGGCCGGCAGCACTTGGGCAGCGTCGGGAGCCTGCAGGGCAGGACTGAGCCTTCCTCCCGCCCTGCCTGTGATCTACCAGGATGCCTTACGTGATCTACCAGTAGATCGCGATCTACCTAATGAGCATCCCTGCTCTAAGGTGAATGATTGCACAATGGGTCATATAAGCAACGTGATACCTATAGAAGGCTCTTTCCAGTTGATTTCAAAGTCAATGAATACCCTAAATGCTCTAGATTCCAATATTGGCAACTAAGCAGGGCAAGCCCTGGTTATTATTTAGATAGGAGACTGCCAATGAATACCAGGCACTGTAGGCTATATTTCAGAGGAAGGTATTGACAGAACCACCTCTGATTATTCCTTGACTAAGAAAACCCTATGAAATTCATGATGTCACCATAAGCTTACAGGCGACTTGAAGGCACAAAGTAATAAGGAAGGCACAAAGCTTCTGCCACACAGGAGTACAAATTCTTATATGCTTTAACATGCCTGGTCTTCTTTCAAGCCTGAGTGGCACTGAGCCAGCAGAACTGGGGAGACCTCCAGGGAACTGCAGAAATGCAAATGTTGGCATTTGCTGTCGAGTTAAAAAAAAAAAAAGGAAAAGAAAAGAAACTTAAATTGGGCTTTCCCTGGGAAGTAAATTAACTGATGCTGGATCACTGCCAGACTGAAAAATGGCTAATCTTAGATGGTTAAGAAGAAAAGAAAACAACAAGTCTCATGACTTTCTTTTCAATGCATTACAGCAAATTAAGGTGTTCCGTTACACTGCACCTTGATTCATCATGGTTTGATGAGAGAGCCATTTGTACTCCATACGGCCCACTCCTTAATTTCCCTGGGAAGAACATGGCCTCTTCCTTGAGCCAGATCAGTATTGGCACATATTATTATATTCCTTCCGAAGGAAATATGAGCAATGGTGTTGGCAGAGGATAGATCTCAGTCCACTGATAGATTTCAAGGGGGGATTTGCAGCATATTGACAGCAAGGATCTCCCGTTTCGAGTCATTTAGCTAAAACAACAATAAAACTACTCTTTCCCACCAGAATGCTGGAATAAAAGAAGTTTGCAGTAGCCAATAGTCTGGAAGGACTGGGAGCTCAGTTCAGTTTCTAGTTTTCAAAGAATAGTTCTGGGCTCAGAATTCTTACATTTTAAGAATTAAATAATGACATTAATTAACAATGTGGGTTTCTAAGTAAAAATACAAAGTAAATTCTGCAAGCAAGAAGTTTACCCACCCTTTTTCTACCCACAGCTTGCAAATAATTTGTTAAAAATAAATCTATCATCCATTGTTTCCATAGTTATATCAACAATAGCAAATAGGAGCTCTTAAACCAAATACAACAGTGATGATAGGTTGAATGGTTATTAAAATTTCATGTTATTTAAATACTTTGGTGTGGTAATTTTGTGGTGTTTAGTTATTTTTGTGATTTTCAGAAGTTTAAATGTGTTCTTTAAAATGTAAACAATCTACAAGTTAGTATAAAGTTATCAATGATTAAAACAACATTTTCACTAAAATGTTTAGCATTACTGAATTAATTTCTATATGTGTTTATTAATTGTTTTAAATTACACTGTTGTTCAGTATATACTAGAAACATATTTATAGATCTATAGGGCTTGCAAAGGCCAGTGAACACTTCCAAGGAGGAAAAATGCACATATAAAGTTAATACATTTAGATACACAGAAATTGCAAAATATGTCAGGGGGAATATGTATATAGATATATACAGATAAAACGGCTTTGCAAAGATTTCTAGGGGGGAAATCTATAAATTATTTACAAGCTTTGGGGGCATGCATTTGCACAAGGACGAATAATATTCCCTTCTCTCTTTTTAAATAATAATAATAATAGATCTTGCAGTTTGGCAAGAGTTTTTCTCTCTCTTTCTTCCCCTCCCATCCAATCCAATCCAATCTTTTTCTTTTTCCTGACTTGCAAGGGCTCTCCCCCTCCTTTGTCTTTTCAAAATATCCCCGCCCCCCTCTCTCAGAAAAATAAGAGTTTCCAAAATGTTCAACTCCAGCCTGGGAGGAGAAGTGGAGTGAGGGAGGCTTTGGAAAACAAAACACACTGTTAAGGGAGGAGAGAGAAATATATCATATATTGCAAGCAATGGCTCATAGCCTTGACCCCATTATAAGCCGAGGGAGGCTTTTTCAGCTGAAAAAGGGGACTGAAAAACACATCTTATCACTGAGTATATACGGTAATTCTGTTTTAAATTATTCATGAGACATCTCAGAGCCTAGTATTTTGAGAAGATGACATATAAATCAAAATAAAAGAATAAATAAAAATAATGATAGCAAAGTCAGGATATAAAAACACACATGAATTTAACACAATAGTTTTTATTCCTAGTCTGAGATTTGTAGACCTATTCTCTGTCTCTCTTGCAACAGCAAGTCAAACTCACCTGTTTTAATCTGAACTGAAATTGGCCACACAATTCCCCTTTTTAGAAGTTACCTTGAGACAAAAAAGGCATTTATGGAATTTTCACATGTTCACAGTATCAGATTATTTTAGGTTACATGACCACAGCAGCTTCAGGGTTGTTGATTTTCCAGCATGGATAAACCCATCAGCCAATAGCCTTTCTTATTTTCCTGTAAATCTTGACAATCCTTTTGCACCCCATTGGATTGCTCACCTGTTCAATCCCCTTCCCTTCCTACTAAGTGTAATTAATTAGGTACCTCATCAGATGGGGTTTTTTAAAAAGCAATTTTACATTGATATCCGCTTCTTTTATCAAATTTTACAGCAACTGACACATCCCTTCACATGACGCACAGCTGGCCACTCCTCTTTTGGCATGTTTGCAGTGTCGGCCATTGAAAATTTCTACAACATGGTCAACACATGTGATATAGGTAAATTTCCCACAAATTTCTCTTTTTAGCACTATTTTGTGCATCCCCTCAATGTGATGGAGAAAGCGATGGGATGCCCTGTGCCCCATAGCGATTCCTACACCCTTCCTTTCCCACCACACGGGAAGGAGGAGGGTGGGTGGGTGCACAGCTCGCAGAGCGATTTGAGTTGCTATGCGGCCTTCCTCTAGCTCCCTAAACATTACAAGGGATGGCATTGTGTGATGAGATCCTAGGACTGAGTGTGTGAGCACAGGAACTTTAAATGTCATTGCCAAAATGGAAGAATGGGGAAGCAGTTATCCCAACAAATACACACATGGGACAGAGTGCAGGTGGTGTATGGCTCAATAGTGCAAGGGCAGCTGGAAGGGGCTTCAGTGGTACCCAAATTATCTCCTCCTTTGCCTTGCACCCTGGAGAGCCAGGCACTAGCAAATCTCCCTCCTTCACTCCCTCCTATCTCATCCCCTTCTCAGCCTTCTGCCTGAGTGAGTGGTATGACTGATTGGGGCAACACAAACATCTTCCATCCTCATTGCCCCTCAACCATTTGTCTTTCCAGCCTCCTATCCAAGTGATTATCTGAGCAGTGCAGGTGTCCTCCCTCTTCCCTGCCAACCCCATTCAGTCCCCTTCCTCACCTGCCAGCTGAGTGATTTCAGGACAGCCTAGGTGTAGATTGTTGCTGTAACACTCATAAATATAGATTGTATGTATTTCACCCAGATCCCAATTTGGACTCAGGATACATGTTTCTGGAAACAGTTTTTTCCAGAAACCGCAGAGCTAAACATGTTTTGAATTTCTTTCAAACCTAGAAATACTTTCACTTTTAATATAGAGGTGAATCATGGGTTCCAGCAGCACCAGGAATAACATAAAGACAATTTATTATGCAGGTGTGGATTCAACCACAGTTTCTCTTTCCAAGCAATGAGTAAAATGCATTCAGAAGTAGCTGCTTCTTTTAATTTGTCATTTGATCTCCTACACCACATACTCTTTATGTAGTTCTGCTTCAGTGACCTGAACAAAACAAAACCATACCGCTTCTGTTTAATAAGAATTCCTGATTAAAAGTGTTGTGCAATTGAGTCTGCTGCAGCCTCAGGTATGAAGGTTTGGAGGAAAACAGAAGCCAAGATGGAGGTTTCTTAGCAGTTTGTTCAAAGAATAAAGAAAATTTCCAACGGCTAGACTTTAATTGGATTACAGCACAAATTTGGCCTTGCCCAGAGGGAAACGGTTCATGGCTCAGGTTTCAAACAATTCATTAATAGTGCCTGAGGCATTTTATTCTATGTGTAATAATGTCTTGTGAATATCCCTTTATCTTACCTGTTTTACAGTACAATTCTAAAGTAGTTTACTCAGAATTGGGTTCCACCATATTTAGTGGGACCTACTCCTCAGTACATGTTGTTAGGGCTGCAGCCTTATTATGTGGGAACAAGGTAACATCCTCCAACGTTCCTACTAGAGATAATACCACAATGGAAGGTGGCAGAATAGTCAGCATTGTGTAGTGATTTCGGTGATCGACTAGGACTTGAAGACCAGGGTGTGAATCCCAGCTCAAGATACTCTATACCCAAAGCCAGCCAGGGTATTTTAATACTTGAGTCAGAAAATCTCATAAACACCTTCACCAGTCCTTGAATTTTAAAAAAGTCTCCAAAGCAAAACAGCAATGATAACAAATTAGATATGTAATATTAATTTTCTATGCATCCATGACCCCAAACCCACAGCTGCTTAAAGTAGCTACTTAATTCTGTGTGATATTGGGGGTCAATTTTGATTAATATTAGAAAAATGTCAACTAGATGTTTTCAGATTCAGGATACTGGATACCTGTCTTGAGAAAATGCACCATATCAAAAGAGGTGGAATACTTGCTTGTAAATAAAGCTGATATTATTGCATAATATTTACAGGCTTAGCAGAATGTAGTCAAGCAAGGATAATGTTTTATTGATTCTGGAAAGGTGCCTAGAGTCTCTGCAAAAGGAAAAAGGAAAAACTGGTTTTGGGGTGTATACAGTATCTCATGAGAGATCAAGTCTTCAGAATTCAACACCATGTTCTTAAGAGACTGTACTCTTGACCTCTGTGCCCTTGGCTTTTTTGACAATGAAACCAGAGAACTATCACATCCTTTTACATCATGTATGGTTACCATCTTTCACTGTTAACAGACAGTGTTGCAATGGGTTAACTGCCGAATTCAACCTGACCTAATCTATGCACAGCTCATGGATGAAGAAGATAGGTGAAATGATGAATTTTAATAAGAGTTGTTTTATGGCTTCTATGCACTTAAATTAGTTTAATTAAACCAGTGCTAGAAGAGACATATCAATCTATGTTAAGGATACAACAATGATACTCTGATACTCCATCTTATGAACACAGCTTCTGAGTTTTGCTTAGGTTCTCAGATCTCAAGCCTTGGCCCTGAGTCTCAAGGCCTGCTTCTCTTCTCCAGGGCAAAGATAGGAATTTTAGTGCAAGAGAAAATATCACTGTTACATCATATTTTGCATGTTCGAGTCAAGGACTTCAAATCCAGTTTGCGACATTTTTAGTTTAAATGATCATACTTAAATATGCTAAAGACACCAGGTCCCATCTGATCTGATCTTAGAATGTAATCAGGGTCAGCTCTGGCTATTATCTGGATAGGAGACAGCCAGAAAATGCTGTAGGTTATATTTCAGAGGAAGGAACCAACAAAAACACCTCTGAGGGCCCTTCTACACATGGCTAAAATCCTGGAAGTAACCGAGCTAAAAGGGTGGTGGCAGCTAAATGACATTTAACTAAAGTGCATGTGAAATCAGGTTAACAGCCAAAATGTACATGTTAAAAGGGTGTGCTTGAAACCTGATTCCGCCCAAAAATGCATGACTATATATCTCTTCAATTATGCAAAACACATGCTTTCCTTCCCCCTGTGTGGACTGCTCCAGTGCATGTGCACTTTTTAAAAGCCTGAAGCAACTGTTTGGGCTGTCAAAACATGGAGCCACAAGCACACAGGAAGCTCAAGGTGAGCACAAGAGGAAAGAAATAAGAACTCTATGAAACTCTGTCTTTTAAATTTGATAAAATTGAACAATGAATGATTGGGTGAAGAAAGAGATAATACTTCTGCTTGTTTTAACATTCATATATTCACATGTGTACATATTAAGTCCAGCGCATAGTGTGGATGTCCCCCATCTGCCCTACATCTTGATCTATTTTAAAGGAAGTCCCTGATGTGCCAACATGCTGGCCCAGAAGCATTGCACCAGGTCTGTAGATGTATAGGGAGATGAGTTATTGCAGGCCTGAGTCACAGACAAGTGGTACTTCAAAAGTAAGAAAACATTACAGCCTTCGGAATTAATATGATGCAGCTGTCAAGACAAGACTTTGGGGCTAAAAAAAGGGACATGAGGGCTCTCAAACACAGCCATAGTTTAGAAGTAAAGTAACATCTAAACCAGGTATGGGAATCGTGTGGCCATCCTCCAAGAGTTGTTGAACTTCCATTCCCATTAATTCTAGCCAAAATACCCAATGGCAAAGGATGCAAATAAAACTCTAGAGGACTGCACTATTCCCTTTCTGTATTCTCACCTCTCTAGAAAACAATTATAACTGGAGTTTAATGTTACTTAACTGCATTCCTACTTGATTGCAGATGGTCAGATTTGACTACCACTGCCATAAGGAAATAGCAAGCCAACAGAAAGGTCCTCCCTTTAAAAAGATTTACAATTCCATGTATATGTGATAGCTTCCTGTATGTGTTCTGCTGTGAGCCGCTTCTATGAAACTATTGAAAGTAGGCGAGAGTGGCCTGTAGCTGCTAGCTTGCACCAACCTGGGCGATGGGCCAACCGCATTTTTACAGAGTATGTACTCGGCAGCTCCAGCCGCTCCTTAAACTCTCTCGCGAAACAGCTGCACACAACAGGAGACAAAAGCAAAAGTCTCTTGAGGGTAAAAAATGCACACAAACGCCACTCCAGAGCCTGCGGTTTCCTCTGTGCCATGAATTTTGCTGGATCTTTGAACAGCTAAGAGCTCAAAAGGAGTCTGAGGGCAGCCGCCGGAAGATGAGCAGCAGCTACTCAGAGGACCACCCCAGAAGGTGACACTGATAGATTGAAGTATCCCCACCATCATCAGTGATGCCAGCTGTTCTTCCACTCAAAATTCAAGAAGCTTACATCACATCCCACCAGTCTGAAACATGGGTGGCCAACCTGCTGCTTGCGGGGCACAGATGTTAGATAAAGTGGCACACTGTGAGCCAAGCTATCATAAACAGCCAGGCTTGGTATTTTGCTTGCCTCCCCTGTATCAGATGTTGCTGAAATATTACTTTTTCTTCATACGAACCTGGTTGAGTATGAGGTTAACATTCAAAACCCTGCTCGGGGTCTTTCTGTATTACGTCAGGTAGGGTCCAGATATATGACCTCTTGGAGTCACAGCATCAATTTGAAATTCAGGTTGAATTAAATACAGCTGGGAAGTTGTAGGGCTGATTGTCAAGGCAGAGTGGAGTGAGAAATGATAAATGGTTTTCTTATACATGGGGAAGAGAGGGCTCTTAGAAACACTGGCTGAGTATTTAAATGCCAAAACATTCAGAGGGCCCATCCAGACAGTGCCTTTATCCCAGGAGTTCCCGCATCTTGTCTCTGTAGATGATGTCAGTCCACCCCTTTGTCATACAAACCACAAAAACCCCACCTAGCATTGACTTTTTGCTAGTGATGACTAAAGCTTTATAGCAGAAAAAACCTTGTGGCAGGGATTTCCTGGGATGCTGTGCTTTTAAAAACCACATAGGAAAAAGTTTTTCTTCATTCTATTTGATGTCTAGTAGTGGGATAACCAATATCAATGTTCCTTACACAGGAATCCCTCAATACTAGTTTCTGGATATAGACCTGTAAATAGGAAAAGAACCACAGTGCCTCCTACTCCCATTTGAAATAGCTGCTCCAATAAGATACAAGATCAATAGTACTGAAAGATTCTGAGAGAGTTGGGAAGGCCATAAGGCTAGCATTCTCCCTGTTTTCCCCATAGTTCGTTGTCAATCAGAGAACCAAGGCTGTCATGTAATTATACCCTGATATGAAACCAGAATGGAAAGGGTCCAGATAATCTTTTCTTCCAATAATATATGCAATTGCCCAGCCACCACATGCTGAAGTACCTGTTCCCCAACGGGGACATCAGTGATTGAACTAGTTCTCGCATACTTCTGGGTCTAGAGAAGTCCTCAGCAGACTTCTCCTTCTGATTTAGGGCCCATCCAGACAGTACCTTTATCCCAGGAGCTTCTGTAGCAAACAGGAGGGTGGCCAGACGCCGTTCCCTGTAAACCTGGAAGCAATTGCTACAAAAGGGGGGGAAATGTGAGATTTCCAGGTATGGGAATATTGTAGGTTTGAGCCAAATATCTGGATCTTCACATGCCTGTATGTCCCTGCCATCGGAAATCATGGGATTTTTTTAATCTGGGTTTGTTCCCGGGTTTTAGATGCTTGTTCCTGATTGGTCGGTTCCTAAAAAGAAGGTGTCACTTGAGTAAAAGGCAAAACTTTCTTTGTGTGCCAGAAACTTCATGAGAGCATGTTTTATCTGGCCAGGACAAAATTGTAGCTCTCTAGTCAATGTTGTACATCTTTTCAGAAGAAGAGCAATAAGGAACAGCCATATATAACCCAAGAACAGCACCCTGTTGTTTGATGCCACAAGTACACAACCAAATCTGTCTGGACAGATGGCCAGGCGGCCAGGCTCTTAAAAGTGTCAATAATGACAAAGTTCTGTTCCTGGCTTGAAAGTGCGTGTTCCTGTTTGATTGTGCTGTACTGAAGTGGGCAGAAGTGGCAGATACTTCATGAAATGCCTGGAGGGCACAGTTTCTCTGGCCAGGACAAAAAAACAGAACTTTTGCAGTGATCCACTGCAGTGATTCTCCGCCTATCCGCATCTTGGGAAGGCTTTTTTAAAAAATCTGACAGTTTCCGGCAGAAGTCCCGAGGCAGCCATCTTGAGAGCCTCTAAATCTCAGAACAAAGAATAAAGTCTGAACAACAGAGGCAGAAATCCCGGGACCAACAGGTCTATATGTGGACCTCTTCTGAAGTCTGGAATTTTTTTCCTGGGATTTTTTGCCCCATGATTTAGTGCTGTCTGGAAGTGCCCCGAAATAATCCTGTTATCTACCCCTCCGTCCCCAATGTGCCATTTCCAAACTCCTTCACAATCCTCATCCTCTTTTTCTCTTTCAAAAATGTCATAAAGAATTGTGAAAAGTTTGAACATTGGTATTAATAAGTAGTGTTTTAAAACGCTGCAACACATGTTGCCTATCTTGAACCCAAAACTTGCTCTTGGTATGGTAAATGAATGATAGTAGATAGGACTGGCCTGAATTGGCTGGGAGACTGGAGCAGTGATGGCTTCAGTTTATTAGAATTAATTTTATATCTCTTCAAATATGTGGATTCCTTCCTTCATAATGCTTCCTTACAAGGTTTAAATTATTTATATTTTTTCCTAAAACTTTAGCACTTCTAGTGTTTTTTAAATCTCCCTATGTCTTTAACATTATTGCTATACATTTAGCATGAGTGCTATTTTGGCTTTTGCTGTAAGCCATCTTGGATTCCACACTTGGAGACAGAAAGGGTATAAACAAAAACAACCAACCCACTGCTATGGTAGCATCTCTGTGTTTTTCCATGCAAGTTTGTTTTGGGAGGGTGATCATAGAGGAAAACAGCCATGCCACTGCAGGAGTTCATATCCATCATGAACTAAAGCACAACAGAGGTTTTCAAAAATAGTTATTTTTATAGGAAGGTGACTAGTTTCAGTAAAGTCATATCTGGCAAGAGAGAAATGGAAGTGGGGACAAGTAGCTGGCTGCAAAAGCATGAAAAGGTACCGCCCACCGCCCACAAGAAACTGCCCAAAATAAAACCAATTGCAACAAAAGTGCACACATGGACTTGGAATTTAAAAGGTACTACAGTGTACCAGAACAGGCAAAAGAGCTCAATTCAACTGAGAAGTAAACATTGGAGTAACGGAAAGAAATCACTGGGAAATATCCCAGGACAGAAATATATATATATATATATTTAAAGCAAGGAATAGCAGTGAAAATTGCCATGTCCCAACATGTAGCAGTCTGGTTGAGCTTTTAATATATCATTGAGATAAAATATTTATTTATTTATTCCGTATCAAAAGCATTGCATAAATTAGTTTAAACACTGATAGAAATAGAAGGAGCACAATATCTTTAGACCAAAAACAGGCAACAGCGACCGCATTGTCCGTAGACCCAAACAACTCCTTTTCTGTACATGAGGCAGGGCATTGCAGACAAGCATACAGATGTGGAGTTGTCTGTTCTGCTCCACAGTCGCACAAGGTGGAGGATTCTTCTAGGTAGGGCCATTTTGACAGGTTGTCTTTTGATCTGCCCACTCCACTTCTGAACCTGTTCAAGGACTTCCAAGTTGCCCATTCTTGGTTTTCCCCCTGGAGGCAGACCTTCGTGGGGGGACATCCAATTGGGTTTTCCTGATTTCACTGCCCAGAGGGATACTCTTGCTGTTGCTGGGAGAACATTAAGAGATAATAGATGAATAGGTTATTGTAACAGATTAGCCTACTGTACAAGGTTGGTATATAGGTAGTAACAGGCCTGGCTTGGAAAAGCCAAGGAGAGCAAGGGAGCGATCAGACAGCTTCATAGCTGGTGCAGTTTGATTGGCTGATGAAATTGAAGGGCGTTCCTTAGCAACCAGAGATGGGCGAAGCCAGAGGAAAAGAAAGAGCTTTGCAACCTGAATTTTGTCAGAGTTAGAGTTTGGAGTTTGAAGAGGGAGTTAGTTTAGAAGATTTAAAAGGGAAGGAAGGAAAAGTTATGAGAAAGATACCTCTTTAAGAAAAGTAATTAAAGCCTTCAGAGAGAAGGTATAAAAAAATATAGTGGGCCTCTGTAGTTTTCGAGTGCTGGTGTTGAAACCTCAGAGAAAGAGAATTCAAAAGGTTTAAAAACACAACCTGTTTGTATTCCTGTGTGTGGAAGGTGGTTTGCAAGAAACTCATGATATAAAACAATTCTCTATAAAAGTAAATCCTGGCAGTTTATTGAAACCATTACGTATCTTTACTGTTCAAGAACAAAATAAACATCAATTTCTTGTTTTTATTTCATCTGAAGAGTTTGTGTGTCTTCTTGAACATCCTAGCAAGGAGTCGGTCTATGGATCAATAAATGCTAGCAGCAAAATAAAGCGTAATGATAAATTGGTGGCAGCAATAAAATATATAACATCGTAATCGTAATGTGTGTGTATGTATGTATATATAATTTTCAGTTGTAGCATCCTCCTGTTCTTTCTTGTGTGTGTGTCCTCTCCCACGACCTCGCCAGTGTATACCTTTGCAGTTATCTATTGCTTCATTTAGGCCAGGAATGCCCAAACTGGGGGCCCTTCCACACCGCTGCATAAAATCCACATTGAACTGGATTATATGGCAGTGTAGACTCAGATAATCCAGTTCAAATCTGATATTGTGGATTATCTGCCTTAAGGTTCTTCCACACAGCCATATAACCCAAAATATCAAGGCAGATAATTCACAGTATCTGTTTTGTTCTCTACCAATTTAACACAGTTTGTGCCACACAAACAAAGTTTCTGGAGCAGAACAACTACTTTCAAAGTAAAGACCACCCAATGAAACAGGAAATAACACTTTAAAACTACAAACAGATTTTCTTTATTATTAAAAAATGGTTTTTAAATAAAAATTTGGAAAATTCGCTAAAATCCATAGATGAGTCAAAGGTTCTGAAATTTGTCGAGTAAACAGAGGTCCATATATTCTACCACTGTAGCAAGTTTTATCTGGATTAGTCTAAAAATGAGGGAGGGAGAAGCCCATTAAGTTTCCCCAGTGCCAGTGCTGTTTTTCCCTGCTGTGCATGCGCGTCCACCATTAACAAATCGATTCAGAAGTTTTGGAAAGATTCAGAAAGTTCCAACTTTTTTGGGATAAAATCAGAAGTAATTTTAGAATCGAACTACCAGCACCAGCTACTTCTGAACCAAATTTTGAATCATTTTTTTTAAATCAACCAAGCCCATTGGCAAGTATAACAGCCCTCCATGGGATGGGGAAGCCAGGACATCCTTTTGCATCATTTGAGATGACAGCAAAGTGTGACAGGAAACTACCATGGAAAAGAGCAGAAGGATGGAAAAGGCAGGAAATTCAGATTTGGAAGTCTTGCCAGTGCTGCTTGGGGCACAAAACAGGATTGTGACTGGAAACCATCGTGTGGCCTGGTGACATGTTGCCCATTTCAGATGCATGAGAAGACCTTCCACAAGACTGCTTCCAGGGCTCAGAGACTGAGGAAGAATCAAAGCACTGGAGGAAGTTATACAATTAAATATGTTCCTTCTTATGGTTCATATTGGAAAACATTCATCAAATGTTTTCCATGACCGGGCACATATATATCATTTCTTCTTTACAAACTTGTTTCCCATAATCTGCAAATTGTGACTTCCCAAAGCTAAATATTAGTACATAGCTGAGAAATGAAAACACGTGATTCATACATGACTTCTGCCAAAGTATGGAATTGCTGGAATCATGCCCTAGCCACCTCCTGTTTAGAAATCGTAGCATGCTAGTTGTTCCTCAGAGTCACGTAGTTACATCACTGCAAAGCTGGGAACAGAGGGCAGCAATAAACAAGGGTATATTTGCAAGAGCCACCCAGTTTGAAACAAAATAAAGGAAAAAAACATTGTGCAAACAAAATGATCTGCATCCATATTTCCAATTGTGAGCCATCTGTTCCATTATCTTGGTTTCTTTCACATGGAACACAAACACAGATATGCTGTTTGCCCCAGGTAAACACCATCAGCCTGTTTATTGGATTTGTTGCAAATTGTCCCCAGTGTGTTTATTCAGAAACATTTGTACCACATAAGCAAAAAAATGACTGCAAAAGAAAGAGAAGAAAGAAAAATCCAGTTTAAATCACCAGCAACATATTGTTTTACTCCCGCTATTTTAAATCCTCAGTGAGTTAGAAACCAATTGCTTCCTGTTTGGGCCCTTGAGGATTATGGAAAAAATAGTCTCTTTTGCTTCCAGGTAGTATTGACTAACTACAAGCACTGAATTAAACAGATTGAAGAAGGAAGTTGGGTAAGGAGCCCTAGCTTAGCAGAGAAACAGTTTGTGTGTGTGTGTGTATTTCTCTCTGTGTGTGTATTTCTGTGTGTGTGTAGTGTTGTTGCAATGTGCATTCACATCAACTATGAATTATTATGATGTTGCTGGAGCCCCCAGTGGCACAGTGGGTTAAACCGCTGAGCTGCTGAACTTATTAATTGAAAGGTCACAGGTTTGAATCTGGGGAGCAGCATGAGCTGTCAGCCCTAGCTTCTGCTAACCTACCGGTAGCAGTTCGAAAACATGCAAATGTGAGTAGATCAATAGGTACTGCTCTGGTGGGAAGGTAACAGTGTTCCATGCATTCATGCCGGCCACATGACCTTGGAGGTGTCTTCGGCTTAGAAATGGAGATGAGCACCAACTCCTAGAATCGGACACAACTGGACTTAATGTTAGGGAAAAACCTTTACCTGTTGTTGTTGTTATATTTATTTATACCCCACTTTATATTTCCTGAGGAGACTTAAAGCTGTTGTTAAAGGGTTTCCTTGGGAAGACTTGTTTAGACTCTGAGGGTTAGAGAGTGTGATTTGCCCAAAGTCACACAGTGAGTTTCCATGGCCACTAGGCATGGTTTAGAATCCTAAAATGGTGAATCGTAAATCAAATGGGGGGGGGGATATTTTTTGATTAGAAAAGAAAGACTTACAAAAAATTTCCCAAAAATTTCGGAAATGTAACTTAAGTACTTAACGAAATTCTTTAGAAATTCGTATGCCAGAGCATGTGCATTCCAGATGGTTTGTTTACAACTCCCAGAAATCCTAACAGCTGGTAAATTGGCTGGGATTTCTGGGAGTTGTAGGCCAAAACTTGAATCAATCACACTGAATTCTAGATGGGACTCTCCAAATAGGAAGGAGGGAGGGAGGGATGGGGGGTATTCTATTCTTGGAAGCAGCAAAAGAAAAAGAGGAGGAGCCCCCTCGCTCCTCGCTGCCTCTCTCTCACCCCGATCCCGAGGAGCGAGGGCCCAAGTTTGCCCAGGCTGGTCATATACCTACATTCTATGCACATGCAATAATACAGCAGTAATAGCAATGGGAATAAGAAGAGGTAAAATTCAAACTGAAGTGTTCTGAGTGGTCCCTGCTTCATGCGGTGCAAACGGGCTCTTCTTTGTGAGCCTGGGAAATTAGCCCAAGACAGCGTTTTCTGCTTGGGTGCACACACATACATATTCTTTGGGGGGTTGCTGCAGAATCTTCTCTATGAGGCCGGGATTCTGCAACAAATCCCCTCCCAAGAATATGTATGTGTGTGCTCCTGCTGGCTTTTCCCCCCGGGCTAATTTCCGTTTGCACCGCTTGCACCGCATGAGCCCGTTTGCATGAGGCAGGGACCACTCAGAATACTTCGGTATGAATTTTACCTCTTGTTATTGTTATTACTGCTGTATTATTGCATGTGCATGGGAATTAGGTATGACCAGTTGGATTACTTATAATATTAGGCAGTGGCACTTACAGTAGCATTCATTCTATTATACATTAGGTTGGTTTCTCACCCCAATACTCTTTGATGCCTTAGATCCTGGCAGGGCAGGAGAGGCAGGGGAAGCCTGGAAAAAATGTAAACAGAGAGGATTACTCAGAGTAAATCTGCAAAGGAGGGCCCTTCATCCAAAGTTCCCTCCTTTGCAGATTTACTTCTGAGTAATCCTCTCTGTTTACATTTTTTCCAGGCTTCCTTCCAGCCGAGGGAAGGAGCGAGTTTAGGGCTTGCCTTGCCATAATATTGGCAAGGAGGCGGGAGGTGGTGAGAGAGAAGGAGGGTGCCCCCTTATGCCCCCTTACGACCTAATAACGACACTTAAGAAAATCCTGGCCCCGAGGTTCTAAAAAGAAGTCCACTTCCTGGTTGGCGTTCCAGGTGCGGAAACGCCGAAAGTAGCATTTCTTACGAATTTCTTACGAAACGAATCATTTTCATAACTTTTTTCTCATGCCTAATGGCCACTATACCATCCCCCTTTCCTCTATATATATCACAGATAGAGAAAGAGACAGCACTTGATAATATTTTTGTATGCAAAACACCCTCTATTCAATCTTTTTGAATGTAGGATACATTTTCTTTTTTTTAAAAAAAAAGAGTGATGGAAAAGACCTTTTGCTTCCCAGGATTTTTGGAAGCTAAGAATTATGGATGAGGAATGAAATGGCAAATCTCAGGCCTGCTTTTTGCCCCTTGGACTCAGCAGTGGTATCACAGGCTGCCAGAAATGTAAGTATCTGAGAGAGAGGGAGGGAGAGACAGATGACAAAATTGGAACTGACTCTGTTTGCAGTTTTGAAATACTAGAAACAGCTACACATATATGGACGCACAAAAACAGTACAGGAAGGGCTGCTGACTACAATATAAACCGCAAGTTTTGGAAGCTTCAGGAAGAAGCCATTTATGCACAGGATTTTTTTTTCCAGCAAAAAAGGTCATTTGGGGGGAATCAATGATACTGTACATAGACTAACATAAAAGTGTTCTTTTCAAATAGCTTTTGGAAATAATTCGGAGGAGTAAATAAGCACCATAGCTTAAACATTTTATACATCAATCCATAATATTACTTTCAGAGGGCTTTTTTTTTTCAGGAAAAGGGGCTTTAAAACTTGAAAAAGAAAACTTTTTACAAAACTTTCCTGTTTGCCACAGAAAATGTTTATGCATCTTTAGATATGACTAATTTTAGGATGCCTTCATATGTTTTATACACGATGAGCTAGAATAGATTTGTTCTGTTCAGTGGAAATTTTTCAGATTAGAATGTCAAAACACAGAGATAACACTAGAAGACTAAAATAGGGATGGAGAACATCTGGTCCGTGGACCATATTAGCCTGCAGGGCTTCCATCTGGTCCTCCTAATCTCCTAAAGATAATTAGACATAGTGTGCGTCTGTACTGTAGAATTAATGCAGTTTGACACTACTTCGACTGCCTCAACGCTATAGAATCCTAGGAGTTGTAGTTTGGGGCACCAGCATTCTTTGGCATAGAAGGCTGAAGACCTTGTAAAACTACAATGCCCATGATAAACATAAAGGCAACAAAGCTAATCCATTTCAAGTTGTGGTTGAAATGTAATGCGGTTAAAAGACCATTATTGAGATAATGACTTAATTACAAATAACTAGCTATGGGGGATAGTGCCATGAGCAAGACTATTCTGGGTGAATTTCTGCATACTTTGGTTAAGTTTGGAAATATTTATTTATTTATTTATTTATTTAGAGTATTTGTATCTCATCCTTCTCAACCCCCGAAGGGAGACTCAGGACGGCTTACAATTGGCAGTTATTAGATGCCAACAAAGAAACAGTTAGAGCACAACAATTAACATAAATAGGGCAAAACAATAAAAAATACATTAAAAAGCAATTAAAATACATTAAAAAATGGCCCTTAAAATATTAACACAACCAAGTCTAAGTCCGCAAATCCAAATCATAGTCCAAAGGTCCAGTCCAAGGTCTCTTAATTAACAATTCTCATAAGTCATTACTGTTGTTGCTCAGCCAGCTGCCCAAATGCTTGGTCCCAAAGCCAAAATGTGAGTTTCTTCCTGAAGGAGAAGAGAGAAGGAGTCACCCTGATTTCACTCGGGAGTGCATTCCACAGATGGGGGGCCACCACCAAGAAGGCCCTATTCAGGATGTAACAAGAGTATGGACTACTGTGGCCAGATCAGACTTCCCATGGTACGGGCTAGTCTTCAAAAAAGAAACAAGGGTATGTGTTTTGGCTACTGTCAAAGAAAAATTGATGTAACTGGATGGTCTAATTTTCCTATACCATCAATCCTTCACTGCAAATATCCTCCTGACAAGAGAAGAGGGAGTACATGGGAGGAGGTTTCGGGAGAGAATCAACTCTGGCTAAAGTGTGTCCTTTTGTTGACTGCCCTGCAAATGCCTCTCCCTGTGCACCCACACACATTACTTTAAGAAGCAATAGTAGAGACACGTAGTTATTCTGCATAAAAGTTTGTTCCAGTTAGTTGCGCATACTCCTGAAATATGTCCCAGGCCCTTTGTTTGTCCAAGGAGGCATGTCAACCTTGCCCTGTTCCACAGTAATATTGTGAGGCAAGACCCCACTAAATATTGCAATAGACATATGGTCTGAAGTTCACCTGAGTGTTTCAAAATTGTCTGCAACTTGGTTGGCAAAAGGTAGAGAAAATTTTGGTGAGAGAGGACTTTTAACCATGTTCCAGTAGTTTAAAACAGATTCCTTTGATAAATCCTACGAATAAGTAAAATATTGTCCATGCCTTGATTAACTGTCTAGCACTAACTCATTCTTCTTTTTGTTTTCTTACATTTTCTTTAACCTCATAACTCTTCATTCCCTCTTCCTCTTACGTCCATCAGTTCTAAATTATTATTGGCATTTATGAGCTGTTCAATAACAAAGTGTACACTGCAGGTTAAAATAACAATAAAATACAGTAAAACCAAGAAGTAAATTAACTGTGATGTCTGATGCCTATTTAAGAGCTTTAAACGGGTGGGAAACAACATTCAAATAGTACCAGAAAGACCAGTACTTTGTCGTAAGACTTAGTTTCGTTCACAATTAGAGCCAGCAGATTTGGAAACTATAGAACCTCACTTTTTTTTTTTTAGTTTTGAAATATATTTATTAGGGTTTTTCCATAAACAGTGAAAGTGGGGGAACAATTGCAGGTAAAGGACAGTAGGAAAGATAGAGGGAGGAGGGGCGGAGAGTGGTGATGGGGGAGGGGGTAGAGGAGGAGCATCGGGGGTAGTAAGGGGGAGTGTGGGGGGTGTGAGGGAGAGGGGTGGGGGCGAGAGTGAGGGTGGAGGGGGACGGTATTTGGGCGGGGGAGGGCCTGAAACCGGGGGGGAGGGGGGAGGGAGGATGAGGGGGGGAAGTAGGCGGGCGGGGGTGGAAGGTAGAGTCAACGTTGCGTGGGGGGATATACTCTTTGGCTTCCGATCTCTTTTTACAGTTCCGTCTGTCAAGTCCGACACGCGCAGGAGGAGGGGGAGAGTAAGAGTCTTTCCCCCCCATGTTAAGGGGAGATTGAGTCTTTGAAAGCTTTCTTGATACTGCGGGTAGAACCTCACTTTTGACTATATCACTTTGAACAGCAGAAGAGGTATATTTTGGATGGATCTTCCACAGAAAAAGCTCCTTGAACATTGTGAAATTTAGCACATGCCTAAAGGTTTACATTACAAGTGGCAAGCAGCTTTTTAATATGGATGAATTATAACTTTCCAAAAGGTTACCACTTGGGTCTGCCACTGCACTCCATGCAAGCTGTATATGGATTTGTTCTATATGATCAACACCAAAGTTGCGTCCTACAAATATACTAATGAAATATCCAGTTTGTAACCGGAACAAACCCTCTATAACAGTTTCAAGCCAGAGTACATGGATATATTGACTTCATTCCACTTTGTGACAATGAATGAAAGATAGATCAAATCCAAGAACTGGTTTGGCGGATCATAGCTTCAAAAAGTTTTAAGACAAATATTTGACTATACTGCCAGATTTTTCTCACATACATCTGATTGTCATGCTTATTTTTCCAATATTTCACTCTAGGTGAAATGCTACCATATTTACTATACAGTTAAGGAACTCTAACACAGCGATGGCACCTGACTGAAGGGTGGAGCAGAAATGGAAATCAGGGGTCAGATTACATAGAGCCATAACATCAGTTGTGTGGACTGGTTAAGCCTCCTTCTCCTTATATCCTGCTTTTTCTCTCCATAAGGAGACACAAAGAGGCTAAGGATATTCCTTCTTTTCCTCTAAGGGTGGTTCTACACCAGGGGTTGTCAAACATTTTAAGACAAGGACCGGTTCATGGTCCCTCATATTGTTGGGGGGCCAGATTGTATTTTGAAAAAACATGAAACAATTCATTTGCATACTGCGCATATCTCATTTGTAGTGCAAAAACCTTAACAGAACAATACAATCTTTACAATGAATTATAATTTTAACCAACAGAAATTTACCAGTATTTCAATGGGAAGTGTGGGCCTGCTTTTGGCTCATGAGACAGTCAAATTAATTAATTACGATTGTTGTTTTTGTGTGCCTTCAAGTAGTTTCAGATTAATTCTAAAGTTTAGGATGGCAACTGAGTAAATTACCTTGGATAATTGCATCTGGCCTGTGGGCCTTAGTTTGGGGACCCCTGTTCTACACAGACATTATAATCCACTGTAGAAGCGGATTAAAACAAACTGGGTTTGGTGTGCAATGTCTACAAAAACATCCCAGGAACCATTTTGAAACTGGGATGGTTGCCAGCCACTGTATCCGCTGATTGAGGGTTGAAACCGAACACAGGATTGCAATATTTGCGGCTACACTGGTTTCGAATTTTACATGTGGTACACTGTGCTCATTATCTGCCTTATTCTGGACTTTCTGGTGCACTTTTGTAATGCACTATTTCTAGCTTGGTGCATGCAGCAGTGTGCATTTGGAGGAGGGGGCAGCGTTTTGTGGACACCATGCCCTACAGTCAGCTTCAAACTACATTATATGGTTTGTTTATAACTGCCTGAACTGTTCCAAAGTGGTTTTTGGGGAAGGGGGTATTCTAAACATTAGCCGTGTCTCCTGATCCAGAAGACAGGCTGCCCTAATTCTAGCTGTATGGAATCAGAGTGCTATTACTAGCTGGCGATAGAAAGGTCTTCTATAAATTCATATGTTCTGTGGTTGAGCCCTAGCAGAAAAAGCAGCTTTCCAAAGCTGAATCATCATCATTCATATTAACCTCATTTCAAAATAAGCATATGGTACACTAAAATGTATGGCACTGAAAGTGACTACATTTTTTTTTAAAAAAAGTTTTGTGCTAGTGTCTCAATAATATAAAAAAACTTTAAAGCTTGACAAATTATCATTTCCTTCTCAGAGAATTATATGCATGGACTGAATCGCGAACATATGACCATGATTATCTAAAAATGTCATTGGAATTCACATCTATCTGATGAGCATTCACAAACCCTTTCATATTTATAGCTCAATGGTCCCACTTTAACTGCCATAACTCTATCCTATGGAGTTCTGAGATTTATAGTCCAGTGGAACTTCTAAATATCTGTCCAAACTATATGTATATTCTCCAGAATTTTATGGGACGTAAATGTCACGGGTGGGGAAGTAAGAGACCTTATAGCCCATTTGGCTATAAGGAGCTTTGGGAAACAGCAGCAATGAATCATCATCATCATCATTATTTATACCCCGCCACCATCTCCCCCAACAGAGACTTGGGGCGGCTCACATGAGGCCAGGCCCAAACAACAAATTACAATAAAATAAAATACAATACAATAACAACCAAAATGCAAACAATATCACAGTAAAATACAAAACATATGAATACAATGAGCAATATACACAAAACATAAGAGAGCAATAAACAAACATGACAGTGTGTGGGCCGCATGTATAATAAAATGATTTCAAAACTCAGGGTGAGATAAAAGGAGCAGATTATTTGCAAGGGATAACTCATAGAGAAACAGGGTAGTAGACATACCTTCATACAGGAGGGAGGGTACTCCTAGGACAGAAATGTTGAGGGGAGCAGTAGCTTATGATTGTGTGGCTACTCTCCAAAAGCACAGCGGCAGAGCCAGGTCTTAAGATTATTTTTTAAAGGTTTCTAAGGTAGGGGCTTTCCTAATCTCTCCGGACAATGAGTTCCAGAGTCGGGGCGCCACAGAGGAGAAGGCCCCTTTCCCTTGTGCCCACAAGGCAAGCTTGAGAAACTGGCAGGGGCAAAAGAAGGGCCTCCCCCAAAGATTGAAGTGCTCGGGCTGGTTCATGGAGAGAGATACGGTCACGAAGGTAGGTGGGTCTACACCAGGGGTGCTCAGAATGGTGATCGGGATCACCAGGGTGATCTTCAGGCCTCATCCTGGTGATCTTTAGGCCCCTGACCAGGTTTTTTGCTGTTGGTCCTCTTCACGCGCCCCTGCACGCTGCAAAGAAGTCCTCCGTCGTTGCTCCTCCCGCTCCCTGCTTGCGCCGCTGCCTCCAAAAGCTCCAGAGTCCAAGAGGCAGAATGGGCCCCTCTTTTGGATTCCTCCTCCTCCCTCCGTCCTTCTCCAGCCACTCAGAGTCATAGGAGACCAAAGGGGGGCGGGCCTGGGTGACGCGATGCATGGCTGGCCCTGCGCGCATGCACAGAAGCGCCCATTCTGCCTCTCGGACTTCTCGTGAGCTCTTGGAGGCGGCACGCATGCTGGCGGCGTGGAAATAGGAGCAACGACGGAGGAGGAGGACGCTTTGGAGTCATTTCCTTACTGCATCTCAAAGGTCGGTCTTTTTACTTTGGGGTGGGTGCTGATTGTTCTGTGGCATGTCTCTTTGTTTATTTTTAATGTTTAAAATGGCCTTTTTAGCTCCATAGCCTCTCTGCTTGCTTTCTTCCTTGAGAAATATATGTTGGGGAATATGGAAATGTGGGAGAAATGGGGTGGTTGGATGTATTTTTGCATGCCCCTTTGTTTACCTTGCTGAGTATTAAATGGCCGTGCAGTTCAACAGCCTCTTTCTTACTTTCTGGCTGATAATATGTGTGGTAATATGGCAGTGTGGGAGAAATGGGGTGGTTGGATGTATTTATGCATGCCCCTTTGTTTACCTTGCTGGGTATTAAATGGCCTTGCAGTTCAAAAGCCTTTCTTCTTACTTTCTGGCTGATAATATGTGTGGTAATATGGCAGTGTGGGAGAAATGGGGTGGTTGGATGTATTTTTATGCTCGGTTTTATATTGTTGTTATTAAATTGAAATGTTGATGTTTTATAACTTCATTTTATGTAAACTGCCCCGAGCCTGCTGGAAGGAGTGGTAAGTAAAAATGAATAATAAATATAAATAAATAAATAAGAAAATAGTTATACGTTTTACATTTCTGGGCAGGTGATCTTTGGGACTTGGTTTTTTAATCAGTAGCTCCCATGCTGAAAAAGTGTGAGCACCCCTGGTCTACACTGTAGAATTAAAGCAGTTTGACATCACTTTAACTGCCATCATTCAATGCAATGGAATCATGACAGATATTGTTTTACAGAGCCTTTAGCCTTCTCTGACAAAGTGCTGGTGCCCTCACTCCCAGGAATCCGTAGCATTGAGCCATGGCAACTAAAGTAGTGTCAAACTATATTAATTGTACACTGTAGATTCTGTAGATTCATCTATCTCTATAGTGGAAGTTGACCACAGAATCGCATTAGAGGGCCTATAGATTTCTTGAAAGAACATTAGAAAAAACTGAACAGAAATGTTGTTGTTGTTGTTTGATACACAAAAAGATTACTCCACAGCAAATAAGATAACTATGGTGGCTTTTGTATTTGATCACACATTGGACACTTCCCAAGTATCTAGGACTATGTGATGTATCGGAGAATAATGTGTGCAGGTCCAAGTAGGGTGGCCTTTTGCAACTGACAGATGGTCATTTTGTCAATGCTGATTGTTTTTAAGTGCAGACCAAGGTTTTTAGGCACTGCCTCCAGTGTGCTAATCATCACTAGGACTACCTTAACTGGCTTGTGTCAGAGTCTTTGCAGTTCTATAATTAAATCTTCATATGGTATAAGCTTTTCCAGTTTCTTCTTGTCAATTCTGCTGTCACCTGGGATAGCAACATTGACAATCCGTACTTTGTTTTTTCCCCATGATCGTGAGGTGAGGAGTACTGTGCTCCAAAATTATTATTATTATTATTATCCCCTGCTATATCTCTCTGAAATTGCATTAGCATACAATTTAAAATATACCAATATGCAAACATTAAAACAGAATTAAATATAACCAGTATTAAAAAATTTCCAGTTAAAAACATTAAAACGTGTTCAGTTGTTTTATGTGAAGAAAAATATTTTTTCTATGTAGAACATGGGATTTCTCCTATAAGAAAATCATGTGACATGAGTAAGTTAACCTTTGTTCAGCCGGGGGCTGCCAAAAGTACTCTTTGCTTCCTGAGAGAGAGAAAAAGTTTTGTCCTCCTTTGGCAGCTATATATTCCTGATACGGTTGTGCATGCACACACATGTGATGTGAATTGTAAGCAGTGAGGTCACAGAATTTAAATGTGTTAAGTACAGATAGTAAGAATTCACCTTTTTGTTCATATAAGTGTTATCAAATAATACTGCTCCAGAGTAACATAAAGAAAACATCAACTTCCTTCCCAGAAAGTAAAGTGTAGGGAGGTGTATATGAAGCATAAATTGGTTTTGTGTTTAGACTTGGGTCTCATCTCCAAAATACTTAATCATGCTGATATATGTAGATACAAGTATTCCAAAATCTGCAAAAATCCAGAATCTAAAACATTTCATTTCAGATACTCCACCCGCTTGCTTATACTTCCTTTTCGAGTACCTGACTCCTACTTCTGTTTTGGTTCTTTCCTCTGTAAACTCTAATTTCACATTCATCTCACAGCACTGAGACAAAGGCAATCTAGTGTTTTGGGATCTTTGATTCCAGACCAGGAAAAAACAAAGCCACACGTTCAAGGCCATCCCACAAAAATAAAGCAGAATAGTTCTCATGACCCATAATGCACTCATTCATCAACATTGTTTTGAATGTGCTTGGGGTGGGGTGAGAATGCAAGTTGGGGAGAGGAGACCAAGGCTGGCAGAATACTTTAAGTGATGGTGCTCAGTCCAAGTCTCCAACTCAGGGCAAACATCCTGTCCAAAATGCTTTGGGGGGAAAAGCACACTAGCATAATCAAAAAAATTAATCACTGCTTGGAATATTCTTATCTTCTGCAAACATTGATGATGTCCTTATTCTGTCTGGAAAACAAGAGGACTTTTTTGAAACACAAAGAAACAATTTAATCTTTTAAGTACATATCACTGTTAGTGGGATAAACAATTTGTACAATTGTGGTTCTAATATTGGGTTTTCACTGTCCCTTATTTCAGTGGTTCCTAACCTTTTTTTGACCAGAGACCAATTGACCAGGGACCATTTATGAATTAGTTTTTGGTCAGCTTTAGATTCAGTTTGGTTATTTGGGGTGCTGATTAAGAAAATTGCATTGGATAGACCACATCAGTTCTAGTTTTTGATACAGAACATATACCATCCAGTAGTTACCATCTGCTCCCCCACAGAAAATCATATTTAATAATCTACAGCTGATGTGGTCTATCCAATGCAATTTTCTGAATCAGTACCCCAAATAATCTCGGGAACGCCTAAAATCGAAGACATCAGGCGCCACAGGTAATAGCTTCTCTTGGGGGAGGAAGAAGGAGGAGAAGCAGCAGTCAGTGTTGTTGCGCCTTTCGTAAGTAGTCAGCCTCTCCCCTCCCGACATCCTTGTTGCATCGACACTATAAGAGGGTTTCACAAGACCAGTCGCTCTTATTGCAACGGTGTAGTAACAGTGAGGCCGCAGACAATTTTTTGGTACTTGAGGACCACTGATGGTCCATGGACCACAGGTTGGGAACCACTGCTTTAGTTTCTATGATTGTATATAATATAAGCAAGCTATGCTCAACAGGAAACTGCAGGCACACAGTCTTGGGTCAGTTTTTAGCATTGGGTTTCGCAATAGCAGTATAGAGATGGTTTCGGAAATGCAGGCAGCCATTGTGGCAGGATTTTTTCACCCCTCCACCCCAGAAATCCAATAAGCTGTGATGATCCATCCCATAAATTATGTTGTTGTTCATTTGTTTAGTCACTTCCGACTCTTCATGACCTCGTGGACCATGCCACGCCAGAGCTCCCTGTCGGCCGTCACCACTCCCAGCTCCTTCAAGGTCAACCCAGTCACTTCAAGGATGCCATCCATCTTGCCCTTGGTCGGCCCCTCTTTCTTTTTCTTTCTATTTTCCCCAGCATTCTTGTCTTCTCTAAGCTTTCCTGTCTTCTCATTATGTGGCCAAAATACTTCATCTTTGCCTCTAATATCCTTCCCTCCAATGAGCAGTCAGGCTTTATTTCCTGAAGTATGGACTGGTTGGATCTTCTTGCAGTTCAAGGCACTCTCAGAACTTTTCCCCAACACCACAGTTCAAAAGCATCTATCTTCCTTTGCTCAGCCTTCCCTAAGGTCCAGCTCTCACATCCATAGGTGACTATGGGGAATACCATTGCTTTTACTATGTGTATCTTCATTGCCAGTGTGATGTCTCTACCCTTCACTATTTTATCGAGATCGGTCATTGCTCTCCTCCCAAGAAGTAAATGTCTTCTGATTTCCTGGCTGCAGTCTGCGTCTGCCGTAATCTTTGCACCTAGAAATATAAAGTCTATCACTGCCGCCACGATTTCTCCCTCTATTTGCCAGTTATCAATCATTCTTGTTGCCATGATCTTGGTTTTTTAATGTTTAGCTGCAACCCAGCATTTGCACTTTCTTCTTTCACCTTGATTAGAAGGCTCCTCTGCTCCTCCTCGCTTTCGGCCATCAAAGTGGTATCATCTGTATATCTTAGGTTGTTAATGTTTCTTCCAGCAATTTTAACCCCAGCCTTGCATTCATCAAGCCCCGCACATCGCATGATGTGTTCTGCATACAAGTTGAATAGGTTGGGTGAGAGTATACAACCCTGCCGTACACCTTTCCCAATCTTGAACCAGTCTGTTGTTCCATGGTCAGTCCTTACTGTTGCTACTTGGTCATTATACAGATTCCTCAGGAGAGAGACAAGGTGATTTGGTATGCCCATACCACCAAGAACTTGCCACAATTTATTATGTTAATTATCATTATGGCAAATTATGTATTGCCATCTAAATCTCTACAAGGAACAGATCTTTTGGAAAACTAATGGGACTTGACTACTGATGATTACACCAAGTCACTGTTAAGTGTTTCAGGGGTTAGCAGTGATCGCTCATAATAAATACAGGAATCCTGAAAATCCACCTCAGCCCACTGCTCCGTTTCTAGCTACAGTGAGGTTTGTAAGCTTAATAGAATCAGAATGCAGAAGAGTCCACAAGGGTCATCTAGTTAAACCCCCTGCATATAGATCAGATCTACACAACATACATTTTGCTTTATAATAGGAAAGCACCTACTCAGGCAGTGGTTATCATACAAACTTGCAGGTGGCTCCTGGCACTCCTCTCCATTGGCTGTGCTTAACAGGGTTGATGAAGTTGTGGTCCAAAAATATCTGTAGGGCATCTGATTCCCATTCCTGGTTTGCTCAGTATAGTCTCAGGGCATGTGATGATCAACTTCACTCAACAAAAGCCCCGAAGAGTTCCTTTTCACAACTGAAGAAATTCAGTTGCAAAAAGGAAATTCCCTGATTAAAAAGGAAACAATATTCTTTAACGATTTGGCTAAAAAGTACTGTATCCTTAAGTACATTTAGAGGGTGCAAAAGGTGCCTGTGAGATAATGCAATAATAAGGGATTTTAAATATGCTTTTCACTTCAGTTAGCACATTAGCTCTTAATGACTTTCAACATTAGGTGATTTGACTATGGGAATTGGTACTTCCTGATCTCAACCTCACAGAATATCTAATGTCACTTTGAATTTCCATAATTGACTTTGTTATCAAATGCATTCTGTGCTTTCTCAAGGTCAGCTGTTCAAATTGGCCTGATGGATTGAGCTCCTGTCTGTCATCTCCAGCTTCCCATGCTCCCACAGGCTTCCCCTGGGCAAAGTCTCTGCAGACTGCCAATTCACTCACACCAGAAGCATGTTGCAGTTTCTCAAGTTGCTCCTGATATGATTTTTAAAAAGTGTCAGATTTTGAACAAGAAGAATTAAGATCAAAAACATACTTTGCAATGTTCAAGTGCTGACCTAGGACTTATAATCCCCACTCAACAATAGAAATGTCCTCAATGACCTTGGGCAAGTCACACTCTCTCAGGCTAAGAGGAAAACAGTTGCACACTTCCTCTGAGGAAAATAATACATTAACAAAATAGCTTTGTGTTTAGATTTCTACCCACGTGAAATGTGACGTGAATACTAGAAAGTGCAGTATTTCTGGAATAAGTATTTCAGGCAGAGTTTGATGTGGGGCATCACTTTTAACTATAACATGTCATTAACAATGCAAGACTGTCCTGGATTATTTTATTTAAACCAATTTTTAAAAGCTTCAGGACTCACCTTTTATCCACTGATTTTTAGTAAAAGCACACAAAACTTTCAAAGGTGATCTTTTTGTATATAACATCTAGATAAGCCAGGGAAGAAACAGCACAAGGCATATTGGAGCTCTTTTTCCCAAACTGCTAAGATTTTATCAGCTCAGTCGATGCTTTCCATTTTGCCCTTGGGATCATAAGGATTAGAACAGCGTTTCTCAACCTGGGGGTTGGGACGGGGGAGTCACAAGGGGGTTAAAGAGGGGTCACCAAAGACAATGAGAAAACATATATTTCTGATGGTCTTAGGAACTGCTGTGGCAGAAAAGGCTGAGGATCTCAGTGCTTATCCTTCTTTTCCTCTTTGGAAACAGATAGCGAATCCTAAACCAAAAGCCCTTCTCTGCTGTGATTGGCTGGCTTCTCAGCTGAGTTTTTTTTTTTTGGGATTTTCTGAGACTCCAAGTGGGGGAGGGGAGAGCAGGCGTGCTTGGCACATTGCAGCGTGGTGCACATGTGCAGGTGAGGGAGAGTGTGCGAGGCTGGAGGGAGGTTTGCACCAGTGAGTGCCTTCAAGGCATGATGGTTCTGTGTAGGAGGTTTGGCCCAGTTCTATTGCTGGTGGGGTTCAGAATGTGCTTCGATTGTAGGTGAACTATAAATCCCAGCAATGACAACTCCCAAATGTCAAGGTCTATTTTCCCCAAACTCCACCAGTGTTCACATTTGGGAATATTGAGTATTTGTGCCAAATTTGGTCCAGATCCATCATAGTTTGGACCAGGTACACAGGTCTGGGGCCAGTGTACCCTGAGGGATCGCCTTGTCCCGTATCAATCCCAGAGATCACTGCACTCAGAAGATCAAGATCTGTTAGAACAGTTAGAGATTCCTAACTGTAAGGCTTTTCGCCTGACGACGACCAGACACAGGGCTTTCTCGATTATTGCTCCATCACTGTGGAACACTCTTCCTCCAGAAGCCTGGGCACTGTCGGATCTGGTATCTTTCCGCAGGGCTTACAAAACCCATCTGTTTCAACAAGCCTTCGAGTTGTGTTAAATTGTATTTTAGTCTTGTTTTAATTTGTATGTATTGGTTCTTGTAAACCGCCCCGAGCCTTTGGGAGTGGCGGTATAGAAGTTGAATAAATAAATAGTTTGAGTCCACAGTGCTCTCTGGATGTAGGTGAATTGCAACTCCAAAAGTCAAGGTCAATGCCCACCAAACCATTCCCGCATTTTCTGTTGGTCATGGGAGTTCTGTTTGCCAAGTTTGGTTCAATTCCAACATTAGTGAAGTTCAAAATTCCCTTTGATTGTAGGTTAACTATAAATCCTAGCAACTACAACTCCCAAATGACAAAATCAACCACCACCACACCAACCCCACCAGTATTCAAATTTGGGCGTATCGTGTATTTGTGCCAAATTTGGTCCAGTGAATGAAAATACATCCTGCATATCAGATATTTACATTACAATTCATAACAGTAGCAAAATTACAGTTATGAAGTAGCAATTAAAATAATTTTATAGTTGGGGGCCGCCACAACATGAGGAACTGTAATAATTAGGAAGGTTGAGAAACACTGGACTAGAAGTATATTTTACAAATACAAAAAACCCTCTTTGGTTTTTCCTTCCTTCCCACATCCTTCATTCTTCCCTTAGCATCAAATTGGTTCCAAAACAAATGTCTTTCCACTCGCAACTGGTAACATCACCCTGAAAGCGCTCTTGGTTTTAGATTAAAGAGTTACTCTTCAATAAAACTAGGATTTGCCATCATATAAAATATTGCACCACTCATGCTCCTGTCTCTTTCCATCAGCAGGTGACAACATGCCCTTTGTTATAGGCAACCACCCTGTATGTAAATAAGCACTCCTACTCTTTGAAACAATGCCAGTGTGCTTATAACCCAGCATAGTACAGATTGTACAAGAATAGCACAGACTGAAGCATGGTCACTGAACTAGCAGGCTATGTAGTGAGGGAATCACGAGAGGGAAAGCAACAGGAAGGTGTAAGTACGATAAGCAATTGGTTTGAGAAACAGAGTGAATGCACTTGGCATTGAATGAACAGTCAGCTAGTAGAAACCAGCACCACCAGGGAATGATTTGACATTTAGAACAGCATTTCTCAAGCTTTGCATCATCATCAGGGTTATGTGTATTCTGTAGTTATCCCATGCCAATTCAGAAAAGCTTGTTGTTAGCTGGCATCAAATTTCAGGGACTCCAACTCCCAGAAGCCTTAGCCAGCTTGTCCAATGGTCAGGAATTCTAGAAGTCCAAAGCAGCCGGAAGGCCACACGTTGTGCAGGCCTAATAAAAATGACCCTATGAATGAGTCACCAGAAACGTACATTAAAAATCATGTGCTTAATTTAAAAGTATGCAAATGAACTATTGATAGAAATATCATAAAATATCGTAAATAAATACTGGCAACAGAGGATTCTACGATGTAAAGGGCACAATAAAGCCTGACTGATTTAGAAATGGGCTTCCTGAAAAATGAAAAACTGGCAAGTGGTGGAGTCCATTTTTTCTCCTTCATGTCTGATTCAACAGAAAGCAGTATCCACTTCACAGAAGACCCTCACAGGTAACCCATTTTTGCTATGTTTAAAGATCTAGCAAAGTCACCAAAGACCTTGCTGTGGCAGAACTGTTAACAAAGATTGTGAAAGGACAGCCCCAGGCAAAGAATCCAACTGTCAGATGAATCATTCAGTTTCATTCCATGATATGCTTCACTTACCAAGACAAAAATGCAGGTTATTATACCAAAGCTTTGGAAGAAAGATGAAAAGCACGCTTTCTTTGTGAGGCGGATCTTGATCAGTGATCTAAGAGCCTAAAAACTATTGCTTTAATAATTTCAAAAATCTTGGATCATAGAATGATAAAGTTGGAAGAGACCACATGGGCCATCTAGTCCAACCAGCCCCCTGCCATGTAAGAAAGAACAATTAAAGTATCCCTGATAGATGGCCATCCAGCCTCCATTTAGAAGTTTCCAAGGAAGCAGCTTCCACCACACTCCGAGGCAGAGAGTTCCACTGTTGAACAGCTTGTACGGTCAAGAAGCTCTTCTTAAAGTTCAGGTGGAATCTCCTTTCCTGTAATTTGAACTGATTTCCAGGGCGGCAGAAAACAAGCCCACTTCCTCTTCCTTATGACATTCTTTCAATTATTTATACATGGCGATCATGTCTCCACTCCACCTTCTCTTCTGTAGACTAAACATACCCAGTTCTTTTAAGATGCTTCTCATAGGGTTTCTGACCTTTCATCATTTTAGATGCTCTCCTCTGTACACTTTTCAGCTTGTCTTTTAAACTGTGGTGCCCAGTATTGGTCACAGTATTCCAGATGAGGTCTAATCAAAGCAGAATACAAAGGCACCATGACTTCACTTGATTAGACCAGTGGTTCTCAACCTGTGGGTCCCCAGATGTTTTGGCCTTCAACTCTCAGAAATCCTAACAGCTGGTAAACTGGCTGGGATTTCTGGGAGTTGTAGGCCAAAACATCTGGGGACCCACAGGTTGAGAAACACTGATCTAGACGCTATACTCCTTTTGATGCAGCCCAAAAATCCCATTTTTGAGCTGCTGCATCACACTGTTGGCTCATGTTCAACGTTGTCCATGAAGACTCCAAACACTTTTTCACATGGACTGTTGACAAGCCAAGCATCACCCATTCTGTGTTTCATTTTTTTCCTGCCCAAGTGTAGTATCTTACATTTGTCCTTGTTTAAATTCATCTTGTTAGTTCTGATCCAGCTCTCTAGTCCGTTAAGGTCATTTTGAATTCTGATCCTGTCCTCTGGAGTATGAACCATCCCTACTAATTTGGTGTCATCTGCAAATTTGATAAGCATGCCTTCTAAACCTTCATCCAAGCCATTAATAAAGATGTTGAACAGTATTGGGCCCAGGACTGAACCCTGCGGTACTCCACTAGTCACTTCTTTCCAGGTTGAAGTGGAACCATTTATGAGCACCCTTTGGGTTCCATTGCTTAACCCAGTGGTTCTCAACCTGTGGGTCTCCAGATGTTTTGGCCTTCAACTCCCAGAAATCCTGACAGCTGGTAAACTGGCTGGGATTTCTGGGAGCTGTAGGTCAAAACACCTGGGGACCCGCAGGTTGAGAACCACTGGCTTAACCAATTACAGATTCATTTAATACTAACATTGCCTAGCCCACATTTGATTATTTAGCTTGCAAGGTCACAGAGGACTTTGCAGAGGGCTTACTGAAATCAAGATATGCTACATCCACAGCATTCTCTGCATATACCAAGCTTGTAACTCTATAAAAAAAGAGGTAAGATGAGTCTGGCATAAATGGTTTTTGAGGAATAAATGTTAACTTTTAACAATCACAGCATTCTAAGTGATTGCCTCCTTAATGATCTGCTACAGAATCTTTCCTGGTATTCATGTCAAGATGACCGTACGGTAATTGTTTGGGTCCTCCTTTTCCCCCCTCTTGAAGATAGGGATAACACTTGTCCTCCTCCAGTCTACTGGGACGTCTCCTGTTCTCCAAGAATTCTCAAAGATTGTTGCCAGTGGTTCTGAAATGATTTCTGCTAGTTCCTTCAATACTCTTGGATGTCGTTCATCTGGCCCAGTAGACTTGAATTCATTAAAAGTAGTCAGGTATTCCTGAACTACTTTACTTATTTTTGGTTTCTCCCATTACCTCGTTTGCTCCGTATTGCTCAGGTTGAACACCAATCTCCTTTTGGGTGAAGACTGAGGCAAAGAGGGTGTTAAGCAGCTCTGCCTTTCCCCTATATTCCCTGTTAGCATTTCACTACCTTCTCCACGCAGAGGCCCTATGGTTTCTTTTTTCTTCCTTTTTCTACTGACAACAAAATAACTCCTTTTATTGATTTAAATATCTCTGGCAAGCCTAAGCTCATTTTGTGCTTTAGCCTTACGAACTATTTCCCTACATATGTTGGTTATTTGTTTGAGTTCCTCTTTGGTGATTTCCCTCCTTTTCCATTTCTTGTGCATGTCTCTTTTAAATCTTAGCTCAGTTATAAGTTCTTTGGACATTCATTCTGGTTGTCTCACGCTTCTCTTTTTTTTCTCCTTGTTGGAACTGTTTGCAATTGTGCCTTCTGTATCTCACTTTTAAGAAACTCCCATTCATCATAAACTCCCCCCCTCTCTTTTGTATTCCTGTCCATGGAATCACACTCAGTATTTCCCTAAATTTCCCAAAGTCCACTCTCCTAAAGTCTAGAATGCATGTTTTACTTCTCTTTATTTCACCTTTCCTTTATACCACAAACTCCAGGAACACATGGGCACTCCTACCCAAGGATCCTACCACTTCGACTCCCATCAACCAGATCTTCAGTGTTGGTTAGCAGCAGATACAGAATAGCTGATCGCCTTGTTGCTTCTTCTACCTCCTGGACAATAAAACTGTCTACAAGGCAAGTGAGGAATTTGTTGTCCATATATACCTTACAAAATTGAACCTGTTTTACATTCTTGATGCCCAAACACACTGGAACCAGATAAGAACATAAGAAGAGCCATGCTGAATCGGGCCTCAGCCCATCTAGTCCAGCATTCTGTGTCACACAGTGGCCCACCAGTTGTACACAGGGATCTCTAGCAGAAAGGAGGGCAAAACCCTCACCTGCTCCCGACCCCCCACAACCAGTACCCGGGGAAAATCCTGCCTGCCTCCATCAACAGAGGTGGCACTTGGATGACCCAACATAGACCAAACTGCAAATGCTAAGACTGAAGTATGCAAATTTCAAAATAATTTGAAATGTTTATGTTGTTTGAGCTTTTAATAGATGTCAGCACAACCCAAGAAAAAGGAGCACAAGAAGCTTTTGTTAACACAGGAGACTTGAAATACAATTCATAAGGCTCTCTGCAAGGGGGTAAAAAGGCAACGGAGGTCGAGCTACGCCCTCTGCTGCTTCTGGAGATTATGTGCAATGTTATGGTTGAAAGATTTCTTCATTGCCTTTTTGAAACACTCTGTACAAATTTATTTGCCTAGTTCTACGATTTTTGACCTGCTAACTCCAAATACACATTAGCATTACTCCCAAAACAAAAGTAAAAACAATGCTAATCCTCGCCTTAATCAAAGCATGATTATGTTCTTAAAATTTTTTGCACCAATTACTCACTTTACCAGTTTAAATTCTATTCATAGAAAAAAACCTCAATATTTTATTTCTACAAAAATGTCTTAAATATTTTTTTTAAAATCTAGGCAATTTTCAATATAAAGAGACTAATTTCTGATATTGCAGTCAACCATGCTGGGGAAGCTTTTAACGAATAGTGGCTGTTTATATCCAAGGTGTTCCTGCTTAAGTTTTAATAATGCTGTATTTATTTGGTTTTACCTGGTATTTAATTATGGCAGGTGCTAGTCCATGCAGTGTGTATTTTGAGGGTGCATCTCACGATTTTAATGATTTTATAGGATTTTAATTGTGTATTTTATATTGTATTTAATAATCTGATTTTCGTGTATTTGTTTGCCTTATATGTGAAAGACCTATGGTCTAAGCCTCGAATAAACTCTTCAATATAAATAATTAATAAGATGGTATATCAACTGGAAGTCAGGTGTGGAAAGTCTGGATTGAATTGCAATTCCCAGTACCTTTCACCACTGGCCATGGTGGCTTGGACCACTCGAGTTTAGATCCAGTATCTGGTGGGCCACACTCCTGTTCTAATGTAATATTAGGTACTGTTTCTGTTTGTAAACCTTTGAATTCATAGATTATAGAAATGAAACTTCTACCTCCAAGCTGTCATGAAACTGTCCTAGGAGGGTTCTTCTAATACAGTATGATCCCATCTATATACCAAGACTGCTTGTGGAAACCTGAAATCATAGATAATAATGAAGTTTATAGTTTTACTATATATGGACCAGAATCATACCATAAAATTGCACCAGAGGCCCTAGACGGGTGATGAAGTTTTTGAAGCATGACTGAAGGAAACTGTGGATATTGAATGTGTGGATAAGTGGGTGACACCATAATTCACATGGTTTGGGCATCTAGAGAAATCTGTTTTGCTTAATGTGTTGTTGAAAGCTTTCATGGCCGAAATCACTGGGCTGCTGTCACTTTTCTGGGCTATATTGCCATGTTCCAGAAGCATTCTCTCTTGACGCTTTGCCCACATCTATGTGACAGGATACAAATGTGAGAAATAAATAAAATAAATTACAAGTCCAGCTTTTTTGATGAATTAATTTTCTGCCTGCCACTTGTGCTATAGGATGGACAGGATCATCCTTTGCTGAATCTTGGGTTGGATTACCTTCTTCCATGATTGTCCATTTGACTTTCTATTTTGACGGATCATTTTAGTAGTTGTATGGCAAACAGAACTATTTCAACAAAGTTTCGCCTTTGGAATAGCCACCCAAGTTAGAAAATGTGCTTTCCTATTGTCACAAAACCAGATTACGCCAGACACAGTCCCATAGGAGTCCTTGAAAACCCTTTCCCACATTCTTTACCATTAGATTGCAATGTAGGTATCAACCTCCTTGCTGGCTCATGTCCCGTTTCAGTGGAATTTGACAGACAATACTCTAAACACAGCCTGTGGAACAGCAGTGCCACCAGATCCAAAGTCTGTATTATAATTCAATGAATGTCCAATCATCCTGGTTTTTGGAGCCCTTGTCTTAATCCCCTTAAGTTAGAATATGTCTTTATTCTTAAAGAACATCATCCTTCCCTTGCCATTGTAGCAGGCAGAATCTTTAGCTGGGCAATACTCCTTTCCGTGTTTCTTCCCATTACACAACTAGTATTCTTCCATATTTTGTGGCTTCACCTTCTTTTCATGCCAGGAGCTAGTTGAGAAACTGCAAGTTGCTTCTGGTGTGAGATAATTGCAAGGTCGTTGCTCAGGAGACGTCTGGATGTTTGATGTTTTACCATTCTTGTGGAAGGCTTTTTTCATGTCCCCGTATGGGAAGCTAGATCTGACAGGAGCTCAATCCGCTCTCCCTGGATTCAAACCGCTAACCTATCGGTCAGCTATCCTACCGGCACAAGGGTTTAATCAATTATGCCACCAGGGGCTTCCCCTTCTGAACTGATCCTATAGCTCCCTTGTGTTATACAGTCTTATACAACGAAGGTTAGGTTGCTTACCTGTAACCGTGTTTCTTCGAGTGTAGGTCTGTGAAATTCACACAAATGGGTTTACTCCACGCATGCGTCAGAATCTCGGACATACTAGCTTTAAATAAAGAATTTACATAAGCCCCTCCCACTCCCCACCCCCCCTCATCCCCCGATTGAGCTACCTATTCAGTTCCTTGCCGCCAGACAGCAGCAGAACATAGGCATGACAAAGAGGGAGGACGGGAGGGGTTCCGTGAATTTCACAGACCTACACTCGAAGAAACACGGTTACAGGTAAGCAACCTAACCTTCTTCTTCGTGTGGTCTGTGAAATGCACACAAATGGGTGACTTAACAAGCTTATGTACCTGGAGGTGGGTCATGCCACACAGGAGAACAGGACAGCTCTGTCAAAGGATGTATCCTTTTAGCGAGAACGTCGAGCTTGTAATGGGCTGCAACATCGAGGGGTCACCCAAGTAGCAGGCTAGCAATTTGATCAACAGGAACACCCCGCAAAACGCCTGGGGTGTAGGAATTAGGAAAAAAGGCTGGAAGGACAATGTCCTGGGTCATATGGAAATGAGAAACAACTTTGGGAAGAAAAGTGACATCCGTCCGGAGGACCACTTTGTCTTCATGGAACCGAATGGAGGATCAGAGCAGAGTGCTGTGATTTCACTGGCTCTTCTGGCCAAGGTAATGGCCACGAGGAAGGCCGTTTTCCAGGACAGATGGGAAATATGGCAAGTTGTCATAGGTTCGAAAGGAGGTTTGGAAAGTTGGGAGAGGACGAGCTCCAAACTCCAAGATGGAGGTGGAGGGGAAACAGGAGGGAAAGACTTTTTATATCCCTGTAGAAATATACCCACTAGGGGGTCCTGAAAGAGGGACGGGAGGCCAAATTTCTTCCTGTACCAGGAAAGGGATGCTAAATAGCATTTGATAGAAGAAAAAGAAAACCCTTTATTGGAAAGGTGAACAAGGAAGTCTAAGACAACTGATGTGGGGGCCGACTGTGGCAGATGGCCCAGCGGCTGGACAAACGCACGGAACTTGTCCCATTTATAAGTGTATGCCCTTCTAGTGGATACCTTTTGGGCTGCCTGGATTATCAGGCGGACAGGGTCGGAGAGATGGGACAGGGCCTGATCCTCCACGCTGTAAGGTGGAGAGATGGAAGGTCCGGGTGTAGGATGAGCCCCTGTTGAAGGGAGAGGAGGTCGGGATCTAACGGGAGACGGAGGAAGTCTCCTTGAGAGGCCTGGAGAAGGGGGGTGAACCATGGCTGACGGGGCCACCAAGGGGCTATCAGGACGCAATCCGAGTTGTCGGATAGTAGCTTTGCGACCACTCTGGGTAGAAGTGGAAGCGGAGGAAATGCGTAGAGGAGACCCGGGGACCACTGGTAGAGGAATGCGTCTCCTAGACAATCTGGGGATGCGTGAGGGTGGAGTCTCGTGCAATACCTGAGGCAGTGGGTGTTGAGGTGTGAAGCAAATAGATCTATTTGGAGAGTGCCCCAACGCCTGATCAGGGAGAGGAAGTGGCGGGGGCTGAGCTGCCACTCGTGAGTGGTGGACGATGTCCTGCTCAGTGAGTCGACTAAAGTGTTTTGAAGGCCCGGAAGGTGAATCGGCTGGAGGAATGTGTTGTGAAGAACGCACCACTCCCATATCCGGAGAGATATGGATAGGAGAGTGGGGGAGCGGGTGCCTCCCTGCTTGTTGATGTAATACTTTACCGAGGTGTTGTCCGTGAGGACTTGAACCACCTGGTTGGAGACTACGGTCACAAACGACCGAAGGGCCTTCTCTACTGCCGTGAGTTCCAGGGCATTGATGTGAAGTCTCTTCTCGTGGAGAGACCAGTGACCGCTGATGGTCAGGTCTTGAAGGTGAGCGCCCCACCCCGTGGAGGATGCGTCCATCGTCAGGGAGAGCGACGGCTGGGGAGGAGAGAATGGAAGGCCCGAGCACACATTGGACCTGTCTGTCCACCATGACAGGGAGTGCAGGACATGGGCGGGAGGGTGGAGGACCATGTTCTGGCTGTCCAGTCCTGGCTGGAACACAGAGAGGAACCATGCTTGGAGGGGGCGGAGGCGGGGCGAACGCAGTGACGTTCGTGGTGGAAGCCATATGGCCAAGGATAGACTGGACGGTCCATGCAGAACACCGGTGGGTGGTTTGGATGGCCTGGATGGAGCCATCCCCGTCTCTTGGTTGACAACCAGTCCCAGGCTCTGCAAAAGAGATAAGGCATAACTAATATCAGATGATAATTGGTCACGTGACCCAGAGCAAAAAAGCCAGTCGTCCAGGTAAGGGAATACGGTGACGCCCTGCTGGCGAAGGTGGGAGGCGACGACCGCCATACATTTAGTAAACGTCCTTGGGGCCGTGGAGAGGCCGAAGGGGAGGACATTAAAAGAATACGGGGCACCGTCCACCATAAAGGTGAGGTATTTCCTGTAGGACTGCCTAATTGAAATGTGGAAGTAGGCATCCTTAAGGTCAACAGTAGCCATCCATGCTCCCTTCGGTATGAAAGAGAGGATGGAGGGGAGAGTGACCATCCTAAATTTGCGTGGTCTGATGAATCGATTGACTTCCCGGAGGTCCAAAATGGGCCGGAGACCACCATCCCTTTTGTCTACGAGGAAATACCTAGAAAAAAAAGCAAAATTGGAGTAGGTGGGATGGGGTCGGGGAAATGGCTCCCTTAAGAAGAGCGTCAATTTCTTGCAGTAGGGCAGGGGAAGCCTGGGTAGAGCAAAACACGAGGTGAAGTCACAAATGCAACTATTCAAACATGCAGTATACATACAGTACCCATGTGGGCAAGGTCAAAGCAATATACAATATCAAATATGAAGGAAATCCTAAGGGTTCCCACGCTGGGGTCAGGCCCCAGCAAGCACGGAACCCCAGCCCCTGTGGCCGGGTGAAGCCCCGTGGGGCAAGCAATGAGGTGAATCAAGGCTGCTGCCCAATATGCCCAATATATCAATGTACAGTGGGCCGTGCACAGATGGGGAAAACCCCAAGTCCCGAGGCACCCTGCAACTCAATAACACAGCCAATGGCAATAACAGCGGCAGCGGGCGCACGGAGATCATCCGCGGGGCCGCAACTGGAAAGTTACAGTTCCAAACCTGATGGTACACCCGAGGAGGACCGTCAGGCGGGCAGGCTCCGAAGGATGAATCCAAGTCCCCGAGGGGGACGCTGCCTTGCGGGAATCCCCGGGCGGCCGCTAGGTGGGCGGCCCGTGTTGATGACGCGCCGGGCTCCCAAGCGCGCAGTGCGAGCGATAGGAGTCAAGGTAAACAAAGGCCCGTGCGAATGGCGTCGACGGGCTCCTGATGGGAAGGAGGAGCCGGCTGAGGGAATCCCAGGGGTGGAGCTGGGCCGCGTCACAGTGGCGGGTGCCGCCGATATAGGTGGGGAATCCCGGAGGGGAGCGACGGACAGGCCGGAGACTAGTCTGTGTGAGGCGAAGATGATAGACAGATGTGGTGACAAAAAAATCAAGGGCTGCAGCAGCATCATGGATGTCCCAGGGGAGCGGCTCCCACCCCGTCCGATCTGCTGATCAAACGCCTGGCGCTGCAGGGTGGTGCCGCACGTCCTGGGTCGCCCAGGAGGCAGAGGAGAAGCCCAGGCTAAGACAAATGTCCAAGTCCACACAGATGGAAAATCTCAATAACGATTTATTAGGGATCCTAGCTTAATAGCTTAAGGGTCCCAGCAGTGATGTCTGCTAAAAGAGCTCCAAAGCACAGATGCCAGTCGTATCCCAATCTGGGTTTGACTGCGGGGCTGGCGTTGTTGGGACGATAGCGGGAGCAGCCAGCCCCGCAGTCAAACCCAGATTGGGATACGACTGGCATCTGTGCTTTGGAGCTCTTTTAGCAGACATCACTGCTGGGACCCTTAAGCTATTAAGCTAGGATCCCTAATAAATCGTTATTGAGATTTTCCATCTGTGTGGACTTGGACATTTGTCTTAGCCTGGGCTTCTCCCTCTGCCTCCTGGGCGGACCCCAGGACGTGCGGCACCACCCTGCAGCGCCAGGCGTTTGATCAGCAGATCGGACGGGGGTGGGAGCCGCTCCCCCTGGGACATCCATGATGCTGCTGCAGCCCTTGATTTTTGTCACCACATCTGTCTATCATCTTCGCCCCGTCCCCCTCCGGGGACTTGGATGCAACCTTCGAGCCTGCCCGCCTGACGGTCCTCCTCGGTGTACCATCAGGTTTGGAACTGTAACTTTCCAGTTGCGGGGCCCCGGATGATCTCCGTGCGCAAGGCTGCCGCTGTTATGCCATTGGCTGTGTTATTGGAGTTGCAGGGCGGCCTCGGGACTTGGGGTTTTCCCCATCTGTGCACGGCCCACTGTACATTGATATATTGGGCATATTGGGCAGCAGCCTTGATTCACCTCATTCCGGCTCTTGCCCCACGGGGCTTCACCCGGCCACAGGGGCTGGGGGGTTCCGTGCTTGCTGGGGCCTGACCCAGTAGCGTGGGGAACCCTTAGGGATTTCCCTTCATATTTGATATTGTATATTGCTTTGACCTTGCCCACATGGGTACTGTATGTATACTGCATGTTTGAATAGTTGCATTTGTGACTTCACCTCGTGTTTTGCTGTACTCTCCAGACCTACCCCTCCAGTGTGTTTTGAAGCCTGGGTAGAAACAGGTTTCCCTGGGGGAGGAAGGGATTCAAACTCTATGGCATAACCCCAGTGAATAATGTCCAAAACCCACTTATCAGTGGTAATGGACTGCCAAACTGAAAGGAAGGGTCGTAGCCTGTTGAGAAACAGGCTAGAAGCGGCGTGCCTTATTGTTTGAGGACCTACCACCTCGATACTGACCCCTGAATGGAACACCTGGACGCTTGTATCCCTGTGAGGGGAACTGTGGTCGCTGTCCTCCTCTGTATGGGGCGGAGTTGTAGTAGCCCCGAAAGAACTGGTGTTGGTAGTAGGGGCGCCAACGCTGCCTATAGGGTTGATAGGAGGAGTTGGGTTGCTGGCCATATTTATTTAGCGTTTGCTTCATTTTGTGGGAATGCTCCAACTGAGAGTCTGTCTCAGGATTGAACAGGCCAGCTTCATCCATGGGGAGGTTTTCAATCAGTGAGCGCTGATTGGATGACAAAGCTGCGGATCGTAACCAAGCATGCCTTATAAGGGCAACTGACCCAGCAATCAATTTGCCCGAGGTATCTGCCCCATGCTTGGCCAGGTCCTTTTGTAGGGTGGCCAGAGTGAGGGCTTCCTGGTGAAAGGCCTTAGCCATGGGTTGTTCAGACTCTGGAAGGAGGTCCAGATAAGGGCCTATCTTATTCCAGAGATAAGATTGGTAGACGCTCATATAGACGCCGTAATGCGCCATTCTGCCTGACAGGCACGCTGAAGAGTAAAATTTTTTGGCCATAGCGTCAAGCTTTCTCCCTTCTTTGTCAGAAGGAGCAGCCTGGTTGTTCTGGATTGGCTTAGGCTGCGCGTCGGTCACAATTGAATTAACCTTCGGAAGTCTGGCCAGCCACGGGGTGGTGGACAGGTCAATCCGGTATAAGTTCTCTGCCCGCTTGGACGTACTGGGAACCGAGGCCGGGGCAACACCAGTGACCTTTAACAGTTTGACCAGATAAGGAATGGTCAGCAGCATGGTAGACTGCTGAATTTGTTGTTCAGCGAAGGTAAAGTAAGGGTCTTGGACCACATCTTCAGACTGAGGGGGCTGCACGCCCAAGGACCTGGCCAGTCTGATCAGAAGCGCAGAAAACTTTTTGTATTCTTCTGCCTGTTGAGGATCAACCTCAGGCTCAGGCAAAAGGGGAATGGGAGTAACATGAGAAGCAGTCTCTATATCCACCTCATTATCATCAACTGGGAGGTGGGGGGGGGGATTGGGCAGAAGGAGCAACTTGAGCTTGAGTGGGAGGGGCTGGGGGGCTGAAGGAGGAGGAGGTGCCACGGATTGCGGGGCATAAGAAGAGGGAGGCCACGGATACCGATAGGAATCTGGTGGGGAGTAAGGCTCAGGAGGATAATACAGAGTATAAGGGAAAGGAAGGGGGTAGGGGGGTAGCCATAAGGGTACCCATAAGGGGGTCCCAGGGGTGAGCCTGGTCACCGGAGCCCTCCTTAATTGGGCTCCGTGACCGAGATCGGGAGAAGTCTTCTAACGAAAAAAGGAAAGGAGAGCGCCGCGCGGCGCTGCAGGGGCAAGCGCATCTCCGCGCAACGGCGGGAAAGCAGCGCTCACCTGAAGGAAAGGAGAGGGAGGCCGCGTGGCGCTGGCCTCCACGTGGCGGGAAGGCTCGGTCTCCGGAGAGTGAGAGGGGGGAGGGGGAGAGGGAGGTGCAGGCAGCTCGGGCTCGGGAACCGGAGAGAGCAAGAGGCTGGGAAGAAGCTGTGGGGGAATTTCAACCCCCGAAAACTGAGAGCCATCGTCCCCAAACAGTTGCAGTGCCTCAGCTGCACACAGGGGAATAGGAGGACTGGAGGACGCAGGGCCAACCAGGAGCCTCTGATCATTTTGTGCCACAGACACACAAGGACTGGGGGGCACAGAGCCAGCCAGGAGCCTTGGAGCGTTTTGATTCATAACCTCCTTAGATTTTTCTTTAGTTCTGGCAACTTTGGAGGTTTTTGGTTTTTTCTTCCGGAGTGGCTCAATGGCAGAGTCAGAAGCCAACTCACGGATGGCACCATCAGTTAGGGCACTCAAAGAACTGGGATTTTGGGTCCCAGAAGGCAGAGAGGGCTGGCTCATGGAGCGAGAGAGCCCAGTCTCTGAGGAGAGCAAGGCTTGCTCAAAAAGAGAGGCCTTCAGTTTAGAGTCCCTGTTCTTCAGGGTTCTATTAGAGAACGACCTGCATATCTTGCAGGTCTGGGGAATATGGGACTCTCCCAAGCAGAGGAGACATTTAGGATGTCAATCCTTTTGGGGCAAGGTTGCTCCACAGTCAGAGCACCTTTTAAAAGAAAGAGAAGACATCTTATCTGATAGTCGAGGCAATCCGTGGACTTTTATCAGGAGCTAGCAGTCAGAGATCCTTTTGCTGGCTAGGCGGAAAAAGGAACTGCCTAGGTAGCTACATTGGGGGATGAGGGGGGGGGGAGTGGGAGGGGCGTATGTAAATCTTTGATTTTAACTAGTATGTCCGAGATTCTACGCATGCGCGGGAGTAAACCCACTTGTGTGCATTTCACAGACCACACGAAGAAGAAATGGGATATATGGGATGTAAACGTGGGTAGAAAGGGTGGCTCGGCGAGTTGGGGTAGAACCAACCCGATGTTTCAGGTGGAAGGGAGGGAGATAGGGGAATGAACACTTAATATCTCTAGAACATGTCCATCAGAGGGTCTTGGAAAGAGGGGAGGAACCCCAGATTCTTTCATGTAGCAGGACAGGGAGTTTAAGGTAGATTTATGGAAGATAGGTAAGTCCTTGTAAAAGGATCCACCAGGAAACTAGGGCAGCAAAGTAGTGCCGGCTGTGGCAGATGTCCAAGCGGCTGTAGAAATTGGAATCCAGCTTATTATATGTATAAGCCTTTAGCGGAGGTTTAGGGCCGCCTGTATCATGAGATGGACAGGGTCAGGCAGATGGGAGATGGCTCAGTCCTCCACGGTGTGAGGTGGAGGGAGGAAGGTCTTGTGTAAGATAAGGCCTTGTTATAGAAGGAGTAGGTCGGGAGCCAGAAGGAGACGATGGAAGTCTCTCTGGGGTGTTTTAAGAAAAGGAGTGAGCCACGGTCGACGAGGCCATCATGGGGCTATTGGAAACAGTCTAAAATGTCGACAACCAATTTGGTGATCATGTAGTGAGCAGTGGAGAGGGGGGAAGGCGTAGGGAAGTCTCAGGAGCCACTGGTGGAAGAAGGCGTCTCTTAAGCAATCTGGGAATGCGAGAGGTGGAGACTCGCGTAATATGTCTTGTATGAGTGTTAGTGTGACGTAAGATGTCTATCTGATGAGGCCCTGTTCAGGGAGCCTGATAAAGTGTTTTGTTGACCTGGGAAGGGATATTATGAGGGAGATGTTGTGTTGACGCACCACTCCAAAATCTGAAGATATTGAGAGTAGAGTGAGGGAGCGGTGTCCCTTGTTACTTGATGTAATAATTGACTGAGGTGTTTTCTGTGAAAACCTGAATGTTGTGGTTGAAACTAAGGTAGTGAAAGGTCTGAGAGCTTTGTGTATCACTATGAGCTCTAAGTATTGAAGTGTGGTTGTCTCTAGTGATGAGACCACCAAAGGTGAGCACCCCAGCCTATGCAAGAGGTGTCTGTCGTCAATGACAGTGACAGTAAAGAGAGGTGAAGGGAAGTCCTGGGCACACAATGGGTGTGTTTGCCATTGATAGGATGACCATGCGGCACCATGGCGTTGGGCCTGGGCATCGTGGATAGGGCTTTGGAGTTTGAAAGCAGTCTTTGGGAGGTGGGCCTCTCAGGACGTGGAGGCCAAAGTGTGCCCATGAATTAAGCAGTTTGAGAAGGTAGGAGATGTAAATTGTCAGGTTGACTGTTCGGCTTAGATCCTGTAAAGAGGCAAATATAGTTGATGATAGCGAACAAATGGCCACATGATAAAAAGGAAAAAATCAGTCATGAAGGCCGTGGGAAGGCCGAATGAAAGGACATTGACAGAGAATGGGGAGACCTTGACCAAGAGGTGAGGTACTTCCGGTGGGAGTGCCTAATGGAGATGTGGAGTAGGCATCTTAGGGTCAATGGTAGTCATCCATGTTCCCTAGGGATAAAGGGGAGGATGGGAGGGAGTGTGACCATCCTGAATTTGTGCAGCCTAATGAAGCGGTTGATTATCCAAGGTCTAGCGATGGTCAAAGTAAACCATCTCCCTTATTCGCAAGGCAATATCTAGAAAAGGGGCAAATTGAGTTTGGTGGTAGAGTGGGGAACATGGCTCCTTGAAAGGAAGGGTGGGTCTTTCCAGCAAGGCAAAACATGCCTGGGTAGACAGCAGCTTTTCCGGGGTGGGAGAAATTGAAATTTTGTGGCATAACACTGATGAACACTGTCCAGAACCCACCTATCAGTGGTAATGGACCGTAGGCTGGAAAAAAGGGTGAGGCCTATCAAGGTGTGAGCTAGAAGCGATACCTTGTATGTCTGGGGTAGGATCCCTGATATTGAGCTTTGAGGGGGAGGGATCTGGCGCTTGAGTCATGGGGGAGGGAGACTGTGGTCACTGACCTCCTCCAGAAAGAGAGTTGTAGTATCCTTGGAAGAACTGAGGATATTGGTAGTAAGGGTGCCACCTTAATCTGTATGGTTGGTAGGCTTGGTAAGAGTGTTGGCCATAATAATTAAGCGTTGTTATTATGTAAGTATTGTAATTGAGAGTCTGTCTCAGGATTGAATAGGCCTGGCTCATCTATAGGTAAGGTCTCCATGAGGGAACGCTAGTAGGGGAATAGGTTGCGAATCATAGCCGGGCAAGCTGTCTGAGGGCTGGCCCTAGCCATGGGTTGGTCAGTTGAGGAGGCAGGCCCAAATAGGCGTACCTGTCTCACCGGTAAGACTGATAGATGTCCATGTATATCACATGATAAGCCATGCGGCCCATAAGGCACGGCGAGGCATAATTTTTTTAAAAAATTATTATTATTTTTTGCCATAGCATCAAGTATTTTTTCCCTTTGTTGAAAAGGGCAGCCTGGTTGTCTGAATTGACTTAGGCTGAGTGACAGTCACAATAAATTTAGTTTGGAAGTTAGGTAGCCATGGGTGGCAAACAGGTCAACGCAATAGAGGTTTCAGCCCTAGAAGTGCTTGGGCAGTAGAACCCCATCCTCAGATTGAGGGAATTGTATCAAGGGATCTGGCCACTTAAATCAATAAGGCAGAAATAGTTGAAAACTTCTGTCTGCTGAGGCATGTAGTAATGGAGGATGTAAGGTCAATATTATCCTCTTGGATAGAGTCTGCCTCTCCACTTGATGTGGCGATTTATCTCCTACTTGACAGATGGAAACTGTCTTTCGGTCTATAAAGGTTGACAGCAGGCTAAGGTCGGGCACCCACCTCGACCCGGGCAGACCTCAACTCATGACCTACTGGTCAGAGGGATCTTATGCAGCTGACCAAGCAGCTGCGCCACATTGACGGTGGCGGCTGGAGCAAGGAAATGGATTGTAAGGGAAAGAGCAAGGGCGGGGGAAGCTGGGGAGGGGCTGCCACGGATGTCGGGAGTTGAGTGAAGAGGTCATGGAGGCCGGCACGGACCCGGAGAATCCTGGGATGATCGAGCCCCTCGGGAGCGGTCCCGGTGACGGGGTGCATCCCTGAGGGGGCTGTGGGGCCGGGAGCACCCCCGAGGCAGCGGGGAGAGAGGAGGCCACCGGCGCCTGGGTGATCCGCGAGACGCGCGCCTCCGCCACCTGCAGCGCCTCGGTCTCCGTGGGAGAGCGTGCAGGAGGGCCAAAGGAAAGTTCGTCCTCCTGCATCGCTTCGGTCTCCGAAGAGGGGGAGTGTGCAGGAGGAGCTTGGTCAAAGGCAGGAACGGAGGGAGCCAGAGGGAATTTGCCTTTGCAGCACTTCGGTCTCCGAGAGAGCGCGGGGGGGGGGGATTCGGAGAAGCAGGACGCGCGGCGCACGTCTCTTCTAGCATTGCTTCGGCCTCCGGGGAAGGAGAGAGCGGCGGGGGGGCCTGGGCGAGATTAGGAGGGAAGCTGCAGAGAGGATCTCCCTCGGTCACCGAGAAGGTGGGAGGGAAGGAGTTGGGGGGGAACTTTCACCCCCGTCAGGTCATCTTTAGCCTGAAATATTTGCAGCGATTCAGCTGCTAGCAGCGGTATGCAAGGACTGGGAGACCTGTGGCTGGCCAGGAGCCTTGGCTGCTTTTGTGCCTGACTCTCTTTCAGTTTTGATTTGGACCGAAGAGAGTGCTTAGAAGTTTTTTGTTTCTTTCGCGGTGCAAAGACATGCAAGGACTGGGAGGCGCAGGGCCGGCCAGGAGCCTTGGTTGTTTTTGTGCCATAGCCTCCTTCGGTTTGTCTTTGGACCGAAGAGCATGTTTAGAGGCTTTTTGTTTGTTTTTTCGCAGTGGCTCAATGACTGAGTCAGAGGCCAGATCGCGAATGGCACTTTTCGTTGAGGCACCTTCCGTCAAGGCACTTAACAGGGGGGGAATGCTCTGAAATAAAAGGGAGGGGAGGCTGGCTCGTGGATGGCTGAGAGAGCCCAGCCTCTGTAGGGGCTAAAGACTGCCTGTACAGCGAGGCTTTTAGCCTGGAATCCCTGCTCTTTAGAGCTCTGTTAGAAAGGGACCTGCATATTGCAGGCCTGGGGTTATGGGATTCTCCAAGGCAGAGGAGACACTTGAAATGTCTGTCCTCTTGGGGCAAAGTAGCCCCACAAGCAGAGCATTTTTAGAGAGGAAAGAGATCTTATCTGAGAAGGGTAGTCAGGGCAATCCGTGGTCTTTTTCCAAATCAGGAGAGCTGAGAGCTAGCAGTCGGAGATGCTTTCGCTGGCAAGGCGGAAAAGGAACTGAATAGGTAGCTCAATCGGGGGATGAGGGGGGGGCGGGGAGTGGGAGGGGCTTATGTAAATTCTTTATTTAAAGCTAGTATGTCCGAGATTCTGACGCATGCGTGGAGTAAACTCATTTGTATGCATTTCACAGACCACACGAAGAAGAAACAGTATCCACTAGAGAGGTAATGCTGCTGCTATGGAAGTCTGATTGATATTTCTTAACATTTTATTTCCTTAATGTGGTAACCCCCCACCCCCCCCCCCCCAATGAAATTCTTCTGCTTACTGGTGAAATTCCGATACCTTGATATCCACAGCAATTCTGTTGCAGATCCTCTAATCAAGGACCTCATATTCCCAGAAATCAACTAGAAAGCAGAAAATAGTAATTCAATCCTTGATAAATTTATTTTTCATTTTGTTGAGCACCACATGCTGGTCTATGACCAGAATGTTTGATTTCACAAAAAATGTCTCATTGTCCAAATTCTTAAAAGTTATGGAATAAGAGGTTATATCTGAACATTAACTCATCCTCAATCTCAAAATTTCACCAAGTACCGTGTTTCCCCGATAGTAAGACACCCCCGATTGTAAGACGTATCGGGGGTGTCAGAGGGGTCGGCTAATATAAGCCGTACCCCGAAAGTAAGCCGTACCCCCGGCCGCGCGTCACTCGGTCCCGCCTCCTCCTCCTCCGCCGCCACCGCCCTCCCCTGCGGCCGCCTCTAAGCTGGCTGAGGAGAGCCCTCTGCCGCCTCTGTTCCGTTCCCGAAGAGGGGCTGCAGGAAACCGCTCGATCGCTCTCCTTGCAGCCCCTCTTCGGGAATGGAAGAGAGGTGCAGAGGGCTCTCCTCTGCGCCTCTGTTCCCTTCCCGAAGAGGGGCTGCAGGGGGCGATCGCGCGGTTTCCTTGCAGCCCCTCTTCGGGGAATGGAAGAGAGGTGCAGAGGGCTCTCCTCTCCGCCTCTGTTCCCTTCCCAAAGAGGGGCTGCAGGGGGCGATCCCCTTGCAGCCCCCTTCAGGAATGGAAGAGAGGTGCAGAAGGCCTCTGCACCTCTCTGTTCCCTCCCCCAAAGGGGCTGCAGGAAACCGCGCAAAGCCCCTTGCAGCCCCTTTTTCGGGAATGGAAGAGAGGTGCAGAGGGCTCTCCTCTGCGCCTCTGTTCCCTTCCCGAAGAGGGGGCTGCGGGCGTCAGCGCGGTTTCCTTTGCAGCCCCTCTTCGGGGGAATGGAAGAGCGTGTGAGGAGGCCTCCTCTGCACCTCTGTTCTTCCAAGAGGGGCTGCAAGGGGCGATCGCCGGTTTCCTTGCAGCCCTCTGCGGGAATGGAAGAGAGGTGCAGAGGGCTCTCCTCTGCGCCTCTGTTCCATTCCCGAAGAGGGGCTGCAGAGGATCATGCGGTTTCCTTGCAGCCCCCTTTTCGGGAATGGAAGAGAGGTGCAGAGGGCTCTCCTCTGCGCCTCTGTTCCTTCCCCGAAGAGGGGGCTGCAGGGGCGTCCTCTCTTCCTGGTGCAGCCCCCTCTTCGGGAATGGAAGAGAGGGTGCAGAGGCCTCTCCTCTGCGCCTCTGTTCCCTCCCGAAGAGGGGCTGCAAGGGAAATCCTTGCAGCCCCTCTTCAGGGAAGGGAACAGAGGTGCAGAGGAGAGCCCTCTGCACCTCTCTTCCATTCCCGAAGAGGGGCTGCAAGGAAACCGCGATCGCCCCCTGCAGCCCCCTTCGGAGAACAGAGGGGGGGCTGCAAGGAAACCGCGCGATCGCCCCCTTGCAGCCCCCTCTTCGGGGAACAGAGGCGCAGAGGAGAGCCCTCTGCACCACTCTTCCATTCCCCGAAAAGGGGGCTGCAAGGAAACCGCGCGATCGCCCCTGCAGCCCCCTCTTCGGGAACAGAGGCGCAGAGGAGAGCCTTCTGCACCTCTCTTCCATTCCCGAAGAGGGGGCTGCAAGGAAACCGCGATCGCCCCTTGCAGCCCCCTCTTCGGGAACAGAGGCGCAGAGGAGAGCCTTCTGCACCACACTTCCATTCCCGAAGAGGGGGCTGCAAGAAAACCGCGCGATCGCCCCTTGCAGCCCCTCTTCGGGGAACAGAGGCGCAGAGGAGAGCCTTCTGCACCTCTCTTCCATTCCCGAAGAGGGGGCTGCAAGGAAAGCGCGGAGAGCGCCCCCCATTGCAGCCCCCTCTTCGGGAACAGAGGCAGCAGAGGAGAGCCTTCTGCACCTCTCTTCCAGTCCCCGAAGAGGGGGCTGCAAGGAAACCGCGCGATCGCCCCCTTGCAGCCCCCTCTTCCGGGAACAGAGGCGCAGAGGAGAGCCTTCTGCACCTCTCTTCCATTCCCCGAAGAGGGGGTTCCATTCCCGAAGAGGGGCTGCAAGGAAAGAGGCGCAGAGGAGAGCCCTCTGCACCTCTCTTCCATTCCCGGCCCCCCTTGCAGCCCCCTCTTCGGGAACAGAGGCACAGAGGAGAGCCCTCTGCACCTCTCTTCCATTCCCCGAGAGGGCTGCAAGGAAACCGCGCGATCGCCCCTTGCAGCCCCCTCTTCGGGAACAGAGGCGCAGAGGAGAGCCCTCTGCACCTCTCTTCCATTCCCGAAAAGGGGCTGCAAGGAAACCGCGCGATCGCCCTTCTGCAGCCCCCTCTTCGGGAAGGGAACAGAGGCGCAGAGGAGAGCCCTCTGCACCTCTCTTCCATTCCCGAAGAGGGGCTGCAAGGAGAGCGATGAGCGGTTTCCTGCAGCCCCCTCTTCGGGAACGGAACAGAGGCGGCAGAGGGCTCTCCTCAGCCGGCTCTCTTCCGATCAGAGAAGAGGCGGCTGCAGGGAGGGCGGCGGTGGCGGAGGAGGAGGCGGGACCGAGTGACGCGGCGGCCGGGGGTACGGCTTACCGTCGCCCAATGTAAGCCGTACCCCGAAAGTAAGGCGTAGTGGGACTTTTCGGGGGGAAAAGAAAGTAAGACGCTGTCTTACTTTCGGGGAAACACGGTAGCAGGGAACAAGGACAAGTGGTTTCAGTCATCCTTGATTTTAGAGTCAATGCCAAATATAATCTACTGAGGCACAGACTTGGATTAACCAGGTTAAATGCAACAATAAGCAAGCACAAAGCATTACAACTTGGAGAATCTCTGAAAAATGTGGTTGCAGTTATTAAGACCTCACTATCTAGACCAGGGGTGCTCACACTTTTTCAGCATGCGAGCTACTTATAAAACAACAAAGTCAAAATGATCTACCTACCCACTACAAAAATGTGAAACATATAACACAATATCTGCTTTGAACTGGGTTTTCTGAGTCCACACTGCCATATAATCTGATTCAAAGCAGATAACATGGGATTTTATTCAACTGTGTGGAAAGGACCTTAGATAACCCAGGGCCGGCAGCACTTGGGCGGCGTCGGGAGCCTGCGGGGCGGGACTGAGCCTTCCTCCTGCCCTGCCTGCGATCTACCAGGATGCCCTACGTGATCTACCAGTAGATCGCGATCTACCTAATGAGCACCCCTGATATAGACTAAGCACCATTCCTAGGAAGGAAACCCTGCTGAATAGAGAATTACGCACTGCCTAATGTACAAAATATGTACAGAGGAACTAAAATAATAGGAGACTTGAATATGAATCCTCAGACCTCAATGGTCTCTACACAGGATTTGCTTGCACTACTCACAAGTTTAAAAAGCAAATGAAGGACTGATACTAGGGAGAAGAAAAAACACAGAAGTCATCTATATGGGTTATAAAAGCCCTTTTATAAAGCCATTTTTAAACAAAACCAAAATGTTTACAAAAGAAATTAAGATACAGAAGAATAAGTTGCTTAATATATTCAAAAAAATAAAAGAGAGAGGGGGGAAATGAGGGGGACACAATTCCAACATGCTGAACAATAAAGGGTTCTTTTCCATATTCTCTTTTAATACAAAATACAAGCCAAGGATACACATACTTAAAACAGAGCTCCAGGAGCAGATATGCAGTCCTGGAAACCCTTCAATAAAAAGCAAAAGCAAGGACTGTTAATTTTGTTTTGAAATTGCAAGTACATACAGAGACTGGAATATGTAAAATTAAGTAGCACAAAAGACCATCACACAATTCTACCAATGCATGTTGCATCTATAATTCACGAACATGGTCAACAACGTCATGTTCACTTCAAACCCTCCCTCCCTCCCCCCACTTTTTAAAAAAATGCATTTTTAAATAAAGCATCAATGTTACATTCAAACTGAACTCCTAGTACCATGCTGCAGATTTCATTGTCAAGGGATTCACAGCCCATTGGTCATCATGATGATGTGGGATCTTTTAAGTAGTAGCACAGAGTATTTTATTCAGCAGTTGCCTTACACAAATGCTCATGAAATATCCCAGGGGAGACCAAGGCTCCAAAAGGGAGGGAATACCCAAGACAATTATCCACTGCATTCCACTGAATCTACTCCTATCTGCTTTTAAGGGCATTTGCCCAACTTGGAGCCTTGTTGTTCATTATGTCTGAAAACAGTTCAGGGTCTTGCTGTGACGTGTTCCTGGAAAAAAATTATGTAATTATCTTATATACAACTTTTTTGTAATAATTGTTTCTGCAGGAAAAGTAAAATTCACAAATTCCTAACACACATTAAATTGTCAGACGGACACCCACGCATGCACACATATGCGCACTGTTCACTCCCATTCACACAAGATACTTGAAGGGGTTTTCATGTTATTGTGGCTTAAGCAGGTTTGTGTATTGTTCTGCCCCAAACGTCTACAGTTCCCTATTAAAAAATCCCTCCCCAAATATACAAAGCGTATGCACAGTGGAATCTTGTAGTCACACCAAAACATGCTCAGACTGATGGGACCATTTCATTTTCTAGTTTTGTACAGGGGCAGATGGGCAGCAAATCTTTTCAACAGTGGCGAAACGGATCTTCAGCATGTATGTGAATGCTTTAGCGAACGTGAAAAGGGGAAACTTTTGCTTTATTTAGGGGCTAGGAAAAAGTGTAATAAAGAATAGGTAAGTGTGAGCTACTTAGTGAAGCAGAAAACTAAAAATGTAAGCCAGGAAGAGGAGGCATATCCAAGGAAACTGCAAGTATATTTTTTGTCAAGCCATGAACAATGGAGCCCTAAATTATTACAAGCACACCCAACTTCTGCCCTGTGAATTGCACTGATGGCATGCTATCACACACAAATCACAAGGAGAATTCACTATGCAGTTTCCATTTAGGATTCATGTTCTACAAATAATTTGTTCAAAATGCCGGGGGTATTCAGTAAATGGTGGACCCAAGCCTCACGAAGAGCCTATTGAATGAAGCTACTTGAAGGGAGGGGAAGAGAAAAAAAATCTCCCTCACAAAGTACTAATATCACTTCTCAAATACCTAAAATCATGGGAATCAAATTCCTTTTATTTTATAAAATCATGTGCCAACATTATGATTTGTTATAAAAAAATAAACACTCCACAGAAAAAATACATAAAGCAAAAGCACCGATTTCTACAGCTCATAAGCTTCCAGCATGTTATAGCTTTCCCCCTTAACCCAACTCCACTCCTTAGTTTAGCTGTTTGTTGTACTTGGGGTAATGCATTTTAAATCCACTTAATTAACAGTTTGGGTACTTGGTGCAGGCATGTAATAGCTGAATATACTGAACATCTGTATCATACTGGCCCTTCCAACAATTCTAGAAAGCTTTATACCTGAATGTACATCATCTCAATCTCTCCATTGGGGGACAGACATGTTTAGATTGTCAGATCAATCTAAACATGACATTCTTGCACTTGGCCTGTCCTAAAGTACTACACCAGAGAGAAAAAGCCCTCACAAAATTGTATGTTCAGATTGGATATTCAGTTTTAAGTTATCTGTACTGTTTCTTCAGCAACATCGTAACTACTACCTGGTCAAGCCCAAAACATAACTGGGAAATACTTCCCTGAATTCAGCTATTCTCACAATTACTTGAAAAGTGGTAAGTTAGACACAGTAAACAAATTTGCTTTTGGTTTTTTTTAATGTCAGAAATACTTAAAAGTAAGATATTAAATAACCTGTCATTCCTAGGAAGCAACTGATATAGAGTAATGAATGCACAATGGAGTATTTCTACTTGTTTTTCTGGGAATAGTTGTTCAATGGAACAAAGTAATGAACTAACATGGCTATTGCATCCCTAGAATACTGCACTCAAAAGGCAATATACACAGAGGGCAGAGAACAAAACTGAAAATAATGACTGTATTTACTACAAATGTATGAACTGAAGGGGGAAAATACTTTCCTTCTGTGACTGGGCTTAACAGGTGGGCAACTCCAGTTATTAAGTATGATAGTGTTTTCAGGACCTTCTAAATTGTTTGTTTCTAGGGTGACATATACAAACCTAAATGAAAGCACAGTATTTAGGGTTTTTACAGATTCAAGACAAAGACATCTGCTGCCATCATAAATTTGAAATAAGTTTTTCACAAAATTAAAGGTGATAACTGGTTCAAACAATTGAAGAAGAGATAAAGGAAGAGTCTGCATAGTTTTCCTAAGCCAATTATGCACAGTTGTATCTGTTAAAGAAAGGAATTAAGAGAAAAAATATGTATTTTACAAAACAAGGCCTAGCAGTAAAAGTATTTTCCATATATCTGGCTGAACATAATGACGAGAGGTAATCACTCCAAAACATATACATTTGAAGCAGATGAACAGTCTAGGACCACCTTTTCATTTGTAGTATGGGATAAAACCACTATTTGGACTCAACTCTTTGAAAGTATCAGTACAATCTTTGTGTCCATTGTAACCATATCATTCAACATTTAAAACTTGATAAAACCAACAAAAGTGATTCAAGGTGGATTGGTTTCTGTCCAAAGATTAACTCAAGCCATTTTTAAACATTTCAAAGTATTATTCAACAATATACATGTCAGTTTCTTGATAAAAACTGTCACATCATCCAGAATGAACTTTTAATCCTTTTAACCCAAATCAATTTATAGCAGACACCACATTGATGTGAACAGAGTTGCTTTTAACAGCAGAAGAAAAAATTCTGCTATGTCTAAAACTGTTTACATGTTATTTAATTTTGTATTTTACAAAGAGGTAACCCACCACGACACTTTGCTGCTTATGCATGCTTCACTTTGGCTTTGTACTATTAGTCTGGCAGGCCTGGTCCTCTAGGAGAATACTTGTAAATTGCATTCATTTTGCTTTTAAACTATCAATTAAACCAGAAATGTCCAAGGACGAGGCTTCAAATCTCTAATAATGTCACTTGGAGGAAAAAGGGTTGTGATTGGAAGTGTTTCTTACAAATGTGCAAGACAGAAAGTGGGAAGCAGATAGCACTTCAGCTCACTCTAAATACTGCAATTCTTTCACCTAGGAAGACGAAGTCTGTCTTGTTGAAACTGGCTAAACATACACACTGCTTGAAACTTAATAAACAGTTAGCCCACAGCTCTCTTGAATATATTTTACATTGTTAAAATATTTTGCTTTTGTGAAGCACCATACTACATTGTTCAGGAACTGTGTCTTTCATTTCACAGCCTGTATCTCGCTTAGCCTAGGTGTGTGATTTCTTCTGACTTTAGAACATCTAAGACCTGGCAATGAAGAAACATTCATCACAAAGGAAGCAGTGAAGGTAAATTAAGTCAAGGAGGGGATGTCTACAGGCAAATTATATTATTTGCGGCAGAAGCTGGGTACACATGGATCAAAACACAAAAACTGTGCCATTATGGAAAACTGTTTTCACATTTGTAAAGAACAAATGACCTCAGCCTTCCAGAATGCCTCCCTGAAACCAAACTTTACAATGCATGCAAAGATTCAAAGAAGTATGACAAAAGAGAAACTTTTTTAAAAAGAGCTGGAAGGAAACAACGGCATTTTGACCAACTGAAATGCTATCCTACTCAGTAAAAAATTAAAATATTAATGGCATGAACAAGCAGGGCTTTTCTAAAGATTAAAATACAGAAGAGACCACATGGTCATTAAAATTACCTTGGCCATTAAAAAATAGATTGTGGAACCCCAAATATTCAGAATATTAGAACTTTAAACCCTTGGATAGAATTCATATACAAAGGATGCTGTGTGCAATACACTTCTTTTGGATTCAATTAAGCAAGTCGGCTTAGATGAATTTCCCAGCTTTGAAAAACCTATTCTGTTTGTTAATTGTGAGCCTCCAAGTGTCAGCCTTAAATTTTATTGCTTTACAACTGCAATGAACCTTCAAAATATATCTTTAGTAAGATGCTAATTTAAATCTAATGGCTTTCAGATTTGGTTGGAGAGAATGGAATGGCCAGTAGAGACTGTGACATCAAAACATTGTTGTGTAAAGGTTCTCTTTTAAAAAGGAGAGGAAAGAACGGTACTATTAAAACAGCTAAAGAAAGGTGGCATTCACAGCCCATGAGTCAAGCCACAACCAAAACCATGTTCTACCCCCTAAGCATATTCTCTTTTCCTTACTCTCTCTCAAAAAGTTTCTCTCCCACAACATTTAATCTTCACCGGATGGGGCTTCATCTTCGGAACCCTCATCCCCAGATTTGTCTGGGGGAGGACTAGCTGATTTCTTCTTTGCTGGAGGAGGACTTTCAGGCTCTTCGTCATCATCCTTTGGGGATGGGGTCTTTTCTTTTGATGTCTTTGACGCAGTGGGACGGCCTCCCTTCCCTTTGCCCTTCACTGGACTCGGTGTAACTGGCGAAAGGAGAACATCAAAATATAACAAGGAATCTGAGCACATATGACAGCAATCCTGGGCTGTTTACTTATCTTTGTCTTAATCACAAAAACTAGTAAATTTGAAATGAGATGACTATTAAAAAAAAGCTTGAATTTCTATGTGCTCATCTACTACTGAGATTCCTTACGTTTTACCTTCAATGTGACATCAAGACTTTGCTAGAAACAATACTTGCCTTTCACATGTTCTCCAAATTATGAGCAATGAAATCAATTATGATAAAACCTTCCATATTTTTGCGGCAATATGAAGGCAGCACCGCATTCAGGGGAGGGCATGTGCTAATGTGGTGGTTCTTCATTGCGTAAATAACATATAGCTTTTTCAAGTGTTACAGTTAATTTTGGGTTATAAGCAAAGCTAATGTACAAACAGCATTCTTAAGTTCTTCATGAATGCAAAAGCTAGAGACTAAGCACTCTACATCTTCCTTTATCTTAGGAGAATATGTAATGAATATAATAGTCATTCAGACTAGTGATCCAAAAACATATTAGATAATTTAAGACAAATCTCCAAACAGAAATTTCTATGAATTTTGAATTTTTCTTAATGTAAGCTTTAATCAAAGGAGTATTTTCAGTCAAACACGTGTGTCGTTCTGGGTACAGTGTTCCCTCATTACTCTGCGGTTCGCTTATTGCGGACTCACTGTTTTGCGGATTTAAAAAAATATTAATTTGAAATATATATCATGGTATTTTTGCTGTTTTATGGAGTTTTGCTGCCGCCGCTCTCCAAAACACTTTCCCTCCTCAGTCCTCCCTTCCTTCAGCCTTGAAGGGCCTTTCCTTCCTTCACTTTAAGTTTATAAAGACTTAAAATAGTGTATAACTACTAAAATAATGTATAAATATTAAAATAGAGCATCTCTACATCACAGTTTTTCACTTATTGTGGGAGGTCCTGGAACCTAACCCCAGCAATAAGTGAGGGAACACTGTACAGCAAAACCTATGTCAACACCCAGCATCTTGTATTTCCTTGGAATCGAATGAAAAGAACTATTCACGAAGCAGAAACATCACTTGTTCTAATCAGCACTGGCAAGTGGTCTGAACACAATACTGGCAACCAGGAGAAGTCATAGAATCCCATCCTGATTCAGTCATTAATTACTTTGAATCTCTGGGAGTAAAAAAAAAGAAGAAGAGTAATCCACAAATGATTTCTCCAAACCTACTCTACCATATTGTACAAGCTACTGCTTATGTTAAGAGGAATAAAAAGGCTTTATTCAGATCCATTTAAATAGAAGAGGTGAAGAGCTGAGAAAATACAAGCACCTTGTAAGCAAACCTCCATTATGCTATTCCTAACAGCTGCAAAGTAAGAACTTTTGAAGCAAGCCGAGCTCACCTGTAGCCTTTAGCCTTGGTTTAGGCATTTTCTTTTCTTTCCTTTCTGGTTTGGATTTCTTAGCCACTTTTTTGTTCTTCTTTTTTGAACTGCCATAATCACTATCATCATCATCTTCCGCATGGAAGTCTTCATCGCTGCCAGAATCTTCTGTGCAGAGAGAGAGGAATGAAATGTCTCTAAGAAGGTCTGTTCTTCTTCACTTGGAAGAGAGACAGAATGAGGGAGAGAGTCTGGTAGGTTGATCAGGGGACAGGAGTCAGTATCCTTGGCTTCTACATCCTGTTACATGCTTCCTAGAACTTGGAGAATCACAGCTTCTGTCCCAGTATTTCCTCATGAAAATCTCCTTAATGACTGTTGATAAGTAGCAAAATTATTTAAATCAGTGGCTGCATGGGTAAATTTCTCCTTCCCTCATAGGAAATTACATGTAGTCACAGCCTGACCATTTTCTATACCAGCTGCTGCTCCTTCTATATCAATGGCCTTCCCAGCCTTTTCTCTTGTTCTTCCATCTTGCAGCAGGCTGTAGAAGAGCCCTTTGAAGTTAACACCAGTAATGTATTACATTTGGGACAGCAGTAGTTTACTGCTTCCTATAACAGGCTTCCAGGTTTTGTATCCAAGGGTGTTCATGATTATAGTTCATCAGTTCAATGATTCACTGGGTGCCTTCTAATTTGTAAACATCACTGCAAATTTCACAAAAGTCCCTATCATCATTTTGAGCAAGTGTCTGTCAATTTACACAATAGACAAACCAGAATAAAATATTTAAGTTGCAGTTATTTATGTATTTTGGGGAGGGAGGAAAAGGTAAAGTTTAATTTAAGTTTAACCATGAACATAAGGGCATAACTGTATCATGAAGCTAGATAGGATGGCATTTGTAATCAAATGGTCTGTTCAGTTAGTTGCCCAGTGCTGAAGATAACAATGATGAATATAGCAAGAGAAGTATTGCGAAAAATTTCTCCTTGTGTCCCTAAAAGGTTTTATTCCCTGAATAAAGAGACAGTATTATTGTTGTTAGTAATGCTGGAGATAATGTATATTAGTGATGAATTGCACTCAGTACTCAAGAAGCTGCAACAATAGGTTTGCCTGTCTGGGCAACTGAATCTGAACACCCTATAATAACATTTGGCAGTTCTTCGTAAAGCCAATTCCCATTTGTGTGTACCCAGTACCACTTACTTTCCTGAAATGCTGCTTCCTCCTCCTCCTCCTCCGGATCTTCCTCCTCACTGCCCACATCATCCATGAGCATTTCCCGTTGCTTGGAAGCAGCTTTAGATGCTGCCTGTCGCTGCTGGCGCACATTTTTGTGGTCTTCTTTTTCATCCTCGCTGTCATCTGCTACAAAGTCATGAAAACACAATGAAGGTGTGCAGTATACCACTACAACACCATACACTTTCCCAGAAGTATATACATTGTGTGTGAAGCCACCATAAAGCAAGAAAGGCCATCTAGATTGCTCTAAATCAGGGGTGAATATCTGTGGAAGACTAAAGAGCTTCAATAGCCCCCCTTGGTGCACCTGCTCCCACCAAAATCAAAACATTTGTGGATTGCTCTTTATTTTTACTCCCAGAGTAAAATTAATGACTGAATCAGGATGGGATTCTATGACTTCTCCTGGTTGCAAGTATTGTGTTCAGACCACTTGGCAGTGCTGATTAAAACAAGTGAATTGTCTGAAGAGGTAAGCACCTACCTAGAAAAAGCTATGGAAAAATTAATCTCCCAAGATCACTTTTATCTCACAAACCTGGGGAAGATCTGGCAGGTTGGAGCTGATACCACAGCAAACAAACAATACTTTAAATAAAAATAAATCAATTTTAAAAACAAAATAAACCTAACATACACATACCCAGATGCTTCCTATCATCTACTCATACATCTATATTTCAAAGTCATAGAGTAATAGCAAAGACACATCTACACTGTCATTTTCTTTTATTACTACAGATAAGATTCCTGTAAATTTTCATAAGAGTGTTACCTGAATTTTATGTGAATTACATGAACAACATGAATTACTTTGGCATAATCTGAATCCATAGGGGAGAAAAATCTCAATATAGTGAGCAACTTCATTTAAGTCATAGTTACCTGCAGCTTTTTTCCTGGATTTGGAAGTTGCTCTTTTGTTCTTCTCGGGTTTGGCTTTCTTTCCTTTTTTGTTCTTTTGAGAGCTCTCATAGTCACTATCAGCTTTACCATCACCTGCTGCTAAATCATCCTCACTGCCAAAATCTTCATCTGAGATACAAGTGGATGAGAGTACTGTTAGACATATGCCATAGGGAAGAATTAGAAAGGTCTAAATGTCCTAGGATTTGATACTAAAACCATCAATAAAATATTGGGGGGTATTATATGGATACTGATAGATGATTTATAGCCAAAAAGCCAGGGGCATGATCCTAGATTGGGCTTGTTGAGTATGACACTCTCCTAGTGCAGACCAAAGGCAGTTTTCATGTTCCAGCTTGTGGTACTATGACTATTTAATGCCCAGTTAACTTCTAGTCCTATTTCTGCAGCCAATGCAAACATTTGTCCACATTTTGACCCCGGCTAATAAAAGGCTGTGTGGGCATGCACCAGTGGCTTGCACAAGGCCATGCAAGGATATGCTAACTGACTCTTTCTGCAATGTCACAAACATAACATACAGTGGTATCACTAGCTAGATCCTTTTCATTTAAAGTTATAAAATCAGGTGCAATGGCAGGGCAAGAAACTTAATTATTGGTTAATTATACTAATTTAAATATGTAAATACCTGCTGAGTGTGGGTCATCCTTCTTTGCCTTCGTATCTTTTTCCGAGTCCTCACTGTGGGAATAAAATAAATTCCAATGGTTGTAATTTAAGTGTAACCTCAAAGAGGATTTTATACTACTATGTTTTTAGATTGGGAGGTGAGAAAAAGTAAACAAGTAGGTTGCATCATGTAACCAGAACAGGTAAATCAATCTACTCTTAACAGTTAAAGGTAACTGTTTAAAAGGTAACTTGCAAAGCCTCCAGATACTACACGACAGTTAACAGCTAAAACAACCCCACCATTTCCATAGTTTTTACAAAGCAACATGCAATTTTAAAATGCTATGTAAGAGGACATACAAGCACATTTCAAAATAATACATCTGAAAGAAACACCTTTTTACTACAAAAAAGTTGCCAAGCCCCCCAATGTTCCTTGTCCTGTGTCCAGCTAGAACCTTTTCATATAATGATTATGTTGATAATAATTTCTTAGTTTAGCAGCTTTACAAAACTGAGAGGATAGTGAGGGAGGATTGGAGAAACAAATAATTTTAACACCACGTTGCAACAGCATGTCTGCAGTAAACATTGCAATACAGTTTTTATTGCAAAAGTTTGGGAATCTGCTATAGCCAATCCTATTGTAGCTGTGTGTGCTTGCCTTCAACTCACAAAGTAAACAACATCTGCCTCCAGAATTCCTTACTGAACATAAATGAGCCTAGCAGCTGTGATGGACTGGATGAGGGCCAACAAGTTGAGGCTTAATCCAGATAAGATAGAGGTCCTCCTGGTCATTTATGAGGCCAATCAGGGTATAGGGTGGCAACCTGTGTTCGACGGGGTTACACTCCCCTGAGGACACAGGTTTGCAGTCTGGGGTCCTCCTGGACTCAGTGCTGACACTTGACGCTCAGGTGTCGGCAGTGGCCAGGAGGGCCTTCGCACAGTGAAAACTTGTGCTCCAGCTGTGACCATACCCCAAAAAGCTGAGGTTCATGCCTTAGTTGCATCTAGAATGGATTACTGCAACTCACTCTACGTGGGGTTGCCTTTGAAGATTTGGAAGCTGCAGTTAGTGCAAAGGTCGGAAGCCAAATTACTAACTGGGGCTAGCTATAGGGAGCATGCCACAGCCCTATTAAAGCAGCTCCACTGGCTGCCGACAAGTTTCTGGCCCCAATTAAAAGTCCAGGTTATACCCTACAAACCCCTATATGGTTTGGGTCCAACCTATCTTCGAAACCGCACCTCCCCCTATGAACTGGCACGGGCCCTAAATTCTGCCAGGGAGGCCTTCCTCTCGGTTCTACTTCCGTCTCAAGTGAGGCTGGCAGGGACAAGAGAGAGGGCCTACTTGGTGGTGGCCCCTTAGCTTTGGAAATTAGGCTAGCTCCCACACTACAGTATTTTTGGAAAAACTTAAAAACATGGCTCTTCAAGCAGGCCTTTGAACATAATTGAAACTTCAACATGGCTTATGTATTTGACTGTTTTTAGTAATGCTTTTATGATGTTTTCTCTGTGTATTTTACTGTGTTGTAAACCGCCCCGAGCCTTGGGAGGAGCGGTCTAGCAAATCTGAATAATAAATAAATAAACATTAAAACTTGAGGACCAAGTGAATCGTCTGTCTGGCACCTTTCTTCCGCGGTGGCGGGGAGGCTCCAGTGGAGGATGCGGAGGCCTTCGCACTGCAGCCTTCGCACTGCACTGCCTGTGGGGGGTCAAAGCGAAGAGGGTGGGGCCAAAGAAGAGGGCCATGCGACCCCTCCTAAATGGCCAATCGTTCACCGCCCCCTTAAAGGGGTTCACCGCCCCCCAAATTCCCCTGAGCCTCCCACCGCCCCCTTGGATCGCCTCACCGCCCACTTTGAGAATCAGTGCTTTAGATACTAAAGTCCTAAGTAGTGAAGGTTTAGAGGTCAAAACTGGTATTCTGAATCAGGCTTACAAATGAAGATGATATGGTCATGAAGGCAATGAAGAAACGCACTAAAACAGTATGAACATGCCTAATACTTCTTTCACAGCCATACTTTGGATTAAATGAAATTCATAGGCAACAGTTCCTTTGTTCAGATTCACCAATTTGCTTCTATGAAAATATATTCACTAAAGATTTACAAATAATCCCAGCAACCTGTGGAGAATAAAAATTATCTCCAAGATTCGTAAGGAAAATTTGTTTTAACATCAGGGACAACCCCATATTACCTTTCAGCTCCAAGAGGTTCCAAATTCATCCCAGAACACATAATCTCTAGTGAACCCAATGAAGCCCAGAAAACATAAATGTTAGACTACAATCTCTGTTTTATATCCAATGTGTGAACTGTAACAAACCCAGATACTATACATCTTAAATCCGGCTCACCTATCTTCCTGAGAATTTTTTCCAGGTCGCCTCTTATTTTTTGCTTCCCTTGGTGATGAACGGATTTTCTTGGCTGGAGGACCTGAATCTCTGCCATATTCTTCATCTACATAGTAAATGTATAAAATAGGTTTAAAAGGAGATCATAAGTTTCGATGATAAAATTTAAAAGGTGTAACTTTAAGAAGTTAGAATTACTACCAAAACAGTATATAACATAAGAACTCTGTAAGAAAAGTGTTTAAAAGCCAGCAAGTTTTTAAAGATATGGTTTAGATGCTCTTTTCCATTACACTGTACTTTGCTAATTTCAGTTGGGTTTAATTTTTATACCATATTTACTCGAATATAGTGCTCATCTATTTTTGGCTAAAAGAGGTATCCAAAATGAGGGTGCACATTAGATTCATGTAATATGATAATCTTGGTGGGAAAAGGCTAATGGGGAAGCTGCTTCAGGAGCCACTGGAGTTCCTATCTGAGGGATGTCGCCTTTCATTTAATTGCCATGCTCAATGCTATGCAGTGCTAGGATCTGTAGTTTGGTGAGGCATCAGCATTCTTTGACAGCCTCCATGATCCCAAACGAATGATCCCCATGACCCCATAGCATTGAGCCAGAGCAGTTAAAGTGGATTCATTCTACAGCATAGACGCACCTCGAGGGGGTTTTTTTCCATTGCTGAAAGCTTTGGTGCTCCAACACTTTTGTTTTTAAAGAAGGAATCCTAAGCAGGCAGAACCTGCAATGGGCAAATTACAAAGACTGCACTTTTTGCCACTGCACATTACATTTGCAGGCAAATATCTTTTTGGTTTCAAGGTTTAAAAAATTTAAGTGTGAATTAGAATTGATGGCGCTTTAGACTTGCGTAAATTCAGGGTATTTTTCTGTAGCCTGAAGATGTTATAACTTTTGTTGAAGCTGGAGAATTTGGAATAGGTGGGCTACTAGGGCTCCCCCTTAATCCTTAAACATTATGGAGGATAATGCCTGTGGTATCTTTAAAGATCATTTCACAGAAAAAATCTCTCAAATAACATTCCACTTAGATTCCACTGTTAAAGCAGAAGTTGACAATGAGGTGTCTGGCAACTTCATGAGTAGGATTACACTGTATCGGTTTCAGTTAATGACTGCCACAAATGTTGATAATCTGCTAGGACAAATAAGGAAGACCACTTGTCATCTTGATCCCAAGATGTCCAGGGAGGAGATAGCTAGATTTCAGCTGCAATGTATTATTAATACAACTGTCAGGGAGGGATTTTTTAAATCCTGTTTAAAAGCAGTGCTACAATCATTACGGAAAAAGAAGAAAAAACTCTCATTGGACAGAAGCAACTATACAGGTCCTTCTCAAAAAATTAGCATATAGTGCTAAAGTTCACTATTTTCCATAATGTAATGATAAAAATTAAACTTTCATATATTTTCGATTCATTGCACACCAACTGAAATATTTCAGGTCTTTTTTTGTTTTAATACTGATGATTTTGGCATACATATCTCAAAAATTTAGCATATTCCATCCGACCAAATATGCTAATTTTTGAGACAGTATTTTTGGGTTTTCAGGAGCTGTATGCCAAAATCATCAGTACAAAACAAAAAAAGACCTGAAATATTTCAGTTGGTGTGCAATATATGAAAGTTTAATTTGTATCATTACATTGTGGAAAACAATGAACTTTAACACTATGCTAATTTTTTGAGAAGGACCTGTAGATCAGTATCCAATCTCCCTTTTTGGGGTAAGCTGATCAAAAAGGCATTTGCCTCTCAACTCCAAGCAGTCTTGCATGATACATGGCATATTGAAATTTTCCTTCTGTCCCTAATGCTGTTCAATATCTGCATGAAACCACTGGGAGATGTCATCTGGAGGCATGGAGTGGCATGAATCAGAATGCCAATGACATCCAAATACATTTTTCCATTCCTTGAAACAGCCTCAGCTTGAAGTGTTAAGATCGGCCCCTTCTTTAATCGCATTCCAGAAGGGTATGAAGACGTTTCTTTTTGAGAAAGCATTTAATTAAGCCAAATAAGTGGTAGTGGAAGCTCTGAGTTTTTATCTTGGTTGTAATATCTACAAAATTTTGTTGTGTTTGCTGTTTCAAATATTTATGTTTTAATGGGTTGTTTTAACTTTGTGTTGAATGCTTTTATTCTGTTGTAACCGCCTTGGGTCTGTGCTCAGAGAAAGGCGGGATATAAATTTCTCAAATAGACTGTATTTCCTCTGTAATAAATGCATTGGGATGAATGAAGAAAAATAAACTGAAGCAGAATCTAGACAAGATGGAGGTGCTTATTGTCAACATTCCTAACCTGCTCCTGGATAGCGATACACACTTCCTGAAAACCTGTGTACACAACTTAGGTGTGCTTCCTGATTCATCATGCCAAACACAGCTCAGATAGATGCGACAGCCAGGAATGCCTATTATTAGCTTTGATTATTACACCAGCTGTTTCCCATCCTAGAGCTGGAGTATCTAAAGATCGGAGTGCACATGCTGGTAACATCTAGGCTGGACTTCTGTAATGTGCTACCTTTGCATTAAACTCCAATGAGTCCAAAACATGGTAACCAAATTGGTCACTGGTACACCTATGTTAAATTTATTCCACTGGCTTCAAGTTAGTTTATGGGCAAAGTACAAACTGTTGACCACTATCTTTAAAGCCCTGAAAAGCTTTGGTCCAGATACCTATGGGATTGCCTTCTTCAGTATAATACGCCCCATGCACTGAGCTTCTCTGGGGGACATTTACTAGTTAGCCAAGAATAGACTGGCAATGGCCATGAAGATAGTTTTTCCTTTGTCTCCCCTAGACTGTGGAATGGCCTGTCAGAAAGGTTTCGACAGATGAATATACACTCTAAATTCAAAACAGAAATAAAGATCTGTCTCTTCTAGCAGACCTATACAGATGATTTTAAAATTGTGTAATGATTGTTTCAATTGCACTGGTATTTTAAATTTATGTTTCAACTAGCTTGGGGACCCGGCCCTGCCCGGGTCATTTGAGAAGTGCAGCAGGATGTACAGTGGGTCATGGGGGCTCTGTGTGCCAAGTTTAGTCTTGATCCATCATTATTGGGAGTTGCAGTGGTATCATGAAATTACTGAAGGTAGTGCAAGTCCCATCATAAGAACATAAGAAGAGCCATGCTGAATCGGACCTCAGCCCATCTAGTCCAGCATTCTGTATCACACAGTGGCCCACCAGTTGTACACGGGGATCTCGAGCAGAAGGGAGGGCAAAACCTGACCTGCTCCCGACTCCCACAACCAGTACCAGGAAATCCTGCCTACCTCAACCAACTCCGAGGTGGCACTTGAATGTCCTTTTCAGTAACTACCGACACACATCAGACACACATCATCTCTGTGTGTCCCGTCCCCCCCCCCCCAAAGTGGAGGAGGATGTAGATTGGGTCATGGGGGCTCTGTGTGCTAAGTTTGGTCTGTATTGGTGAATGGATGAGGGATGCATTGTTTTTCGGAAGTGAGTGAAGGTACTTCAAGTCCCATCATCCGTGGTCCGTCTCACAGTAAACTGCACCAGGCTGTAGAGTGGGTCATGAGGGCTCTGTGTGCCAGATTTGGTGTTGATCAGTCATTGGATTAGGTTTGTAGCAGGATTGGGAAGTGAGGGAAGGTACTGCAAGTCCCATCATCCATGTTCTGTCCCCCTCCAAACTTCAGTAGGATGTAGAGTGGGTCACTGGGGCTCTGTGTGCCAAGTGTGGACTTTCCCGTGTTTGTTGGGGGCCACAGTGGTCTGTGGGAACAGAGGGGTGTAAAAAGTACTACAAATCTCATCATCCATTGTCAGTCCTCCCCAAACCTCACCAGGACGTGAAGGCAGTCATGGGGGTTATGTATGGCAAGTTTGGTCTCGATCAGTGATTGGATGAGGGTTGCAGCGGACTTGGGAAGTGAGTAGAGGCACTTCAAGTCCCATCATCCATGGCCCACCCTCCTCCGAACTGCACCAGGACGTAGAGTGGGTCATGGGGGCTGTGTGTGCTGAGTGTGGTCTGTATTGGTCCTTTTTGGTGGCCTCAGTGGTCTGTGGGAACCAAAGTCTTGGAAAGTACTACAAATCCCATAATACGTGGGTCATGTCATAGGGGGGTTATGTGTACCAAGTTTGGTGCAGGTCCATCACCCGCGCTGGTCGCTGTGGCCTGTGAAAGTGGCTGCCACATATCCGCCCTGGCCTGTGAAAGTGGCTGCCACATATCCGCCCTAAACTCTATTTTGGGGCCTGTAATGTTATGGCCTGCTATTGGTAACTTTAAAAGCGTGCATGGCAGGCAGCCGTTTTCTAAAAGCTGAGGGGGAGGAGAATACAGGAATCCATTTTGTTTTCACAGAGCCAAATGGGGAGGGAATGTTGATTGTGCATTTTTCCCCTCAGTAGGAAGAAATCCTGTTGTTTGAATGTAGAGGCCTGGATTCTGGGTTGCTGGCTTTTTTCCCCTCAGTGGGAAGAAATCCTGTTGTTTGAATGTAGAGGCCTGGATTCTGGGTTGCTGGCTTTTTCCCCTCAGTGAGAAGAAATCCTGTTGTTTGAATGTAGAGGCCTGGATTCTGGGTTGCTGGCTTTTTTCCCCTCAGTGGGAAGAAATCCTGTTATTTGAATGTAGAGGCCTGGATTCTGAGTTGCTGGCTTTTTTCCCCTCAGTGGGAAGAAATCCTGTTGTTTGAATGTAGAGGCCTGGATTCTGGGTTGCTGGCTTTTTTCCCCTCAGTGGGAAGAAATCCTGTTATTTGAATGTAGAGGCCTGGATTCTGGGTTGCTGGCTAATCAGTGGCTATCAATGCCCTCTGTCTGGTGTCTTAGAATTTTGGAGTGGCGAGGCTGTCCAATCAAAGGACTTTATGCAAATAGCTGCCACATATCCGCCCTTCCGCCCTCCGCATACACACATACAAACATTCCGTTTTATAAAGGTATACAGAAGATACAGATATACAGACTAGTTTATGTGTTATATGTTTTAACTGATAATTCATATTACAATATGCTGTGCCCCCCCCCCCCGCCTCAATCTATGGGGAGAGGCAATCAATCAGTCTTATTATCTGTAATAACAACAACCAAAAGGAGCAGAAGGGATCTTTTGTTATCACATACTCCTTGTGGGGTTCAATTGGCATTTGAATGACTATATGGAATCAAATTCTAGACTAGACCAGTGTCTTATTTTCTTAAGCAGGACATAAACCGAAACATTTATTTATACAAAGATACTTCACTACATTCCTTTGCCCCAGCCTTCCTATTCTAATGCTTGCATTTTATTTTTTTTATTGTCTTAAATATATTTTGTTATTGTTTACATAGAGATGGTAAATGGCCAATTCAAAAAGCTTAGGTAGAATACGGTCAGCTCTCCACATTCCGTGGGCATCAAATACAAGTAGAAAAATATGGGAGTATGGGAACCAGCTTTTTAAAAAACCTAAGAACAACTCTCTAGGAATCTTTATTCATCAAATTTTCATCAAATCCATGGATTGATGTTGTGAGCTGGATTACATCTCAACTGAGACATTATTACATGTATATATTATAAATACATATAGTATAATAAAACGTATCAGTCTGCCAATGTAGCAGACCGACTAATCTGGCACAATACAAAGCACTGTAATTATCATAGGCTGGCTGTACAAATCCAGGTAAAATCTTGCTTTTCCTAGACATGCAGATCTTACACAAGCTATATATAAACTTTCCTAATTCCTAACACAACAGATTATTGCATCATATTTTGTTTTCTCTAATTACTATTGTAATAGCATAATTCAGCAGACAATATCAACATGTTTCCATCCACCTTCCTCAAATCCTGCACAGGTTCCAAATCATGTAATATAATTTTCTTGAGGTTGGCTAAGAAAGAAAAGAATTACCAGAAGCATAGGCTACTACATCCTAAAATCAAGCTAGACAAGCTATCAATGTCAAAAGTGATGTGCAGGCCAGTTATCAGCATCACCTTTTACAATAATAATAATAATAATATTACTAAGTGTTTTATAGAACAGGTAAGATTTGGAGGGCAGGTATGACTTGGAAGCAACCATTGCCTTTCAATTATTTCCTACTTAGAAGTCTCAGCTGAACAACAATGTGCCAATTACCACACTGAGTGTGGTACCCTGAAAATTGAAGTCCAAAGATCTGATTGTCTAAGAATTATAGTTACCTGCATCATCTGATTCCTGAAACTGTGAATAGTCCACAACCTTTCTGTTCCTGGAAGGGCAGAAAAATATATTAGATGGAAAAAGGTATCAGACAAATAAAGACTGAAATTTATGTCATCTACAATCATTTTTGAACATTAAGACAAATTACTTCTTTATCAATACATAAATTAAGCCTGATTTACTAATTCCATTTAGCAAATCTCTCAGTACCTAATGTACCAGGCCAGCTAGGCATAAGGAGCTTTACTCTTTCTTCTAAAAACCTGACCAGTCAAAAAGAGGTAGTCAATTATTAGCTAGTTAGATTATGATCAAAGCCTTTAAAAAACTTCAACAAAACACCAAAACAGATTTTAGTTTTTCTTATTCTGGAATAAATTAATGACTCACTCAACATCAGCTGTTTTAACAGCTATTTTACCTAAATTTTCCAATGTTTTATGGAGGCTTTATTGAAAAGAAACTACACAGAAGGAACGTCACCATTATTGTGCATTAAGCAAAGATCTTAGCCACTGATCTAACTCACTGATGATGACCTGTATTCCTGTCCTGAGGAATCTGAAATTATAGCAGATGACCAGGAGAAGAAATCTTATAGTGCTGATAGGTTTGTTCCTGGTCCTGCCAGGAGAAAGAAAATCTATATAGGCAGTCCCCAAGGTATGAACAAGATAGGTTCCGTAGGTTTGTTCTTAAGTTGAATTTGTATTTAAGTTGGAACAGGTACATTTTAAGTGTATCTCCAGCCCTATTTATCTATCTTTGGATAGCATAACACCCCTGTGATTTTTGTTTTACTGGCTGTGCCCCTGTTCAGAAGATTTCACTTCAATTTCTATCACTGTGACAATTGGATTTTGGAAAAAAAAATGGCTTGTTGTGGAAACCAGGACTAGTGGTAAAGCTTAAGTGGAGACACCTTTTTCCCATGAGAACTCTTCCAAGAGTGATATTTCCTTCTGAGGAATAGATTTCTCTCATTTCCTGTTGTCTTATCCCAATTTTTAACTGTGAGTCATTTGTAAGTCAGATGTTTGTAACTCGGGAACTACAGTATCTGTATTCCTAACCCAACAAATTACAAAGTGGAGAAACAAATAGCTGCCACTTACATAGTGGCCTTCCTGCCTTTGCAAAGATTACATATGTGCATTGCTATTGCTTTTAAAAATTTAGATCCATAACAAGCAATTACACTCCGATATCACAATATACCATGGTTTATGTGTGTGTGAGTGAAAAATGCACGTTTGGCATGCACAGGAAAAATACAAAGTTTCCACTAATAATTTGCACACAATCCTCTTGTTAATGGGAGAAAATCAAACTGCAGAAGATTTTTATTTCCTGTCCTCACGCAGATAGGAAAGGGAATGCAAGCCATACCATTCTCAAAAGGAACTGATTTTTTAGTATTCTCTGAATGCAACTACTTAGATTTGCCTAGAATTTTAGGACTGTGTGGCAGACAATATAATTTTAGCTTGGTACAAGTACAAATGCATTTTCAAAGCGTACAGAATAAAAATGGATCCAGAATAGTTTAGTCAGTCAAAATTTGTGAAACTTTTCCAATGTGTGCTTTTTATTTAGCAGAAAACATTTTATTGTGTAGGGCTGTGCATTCTGTTCGGTTTTTAAAAGAAATATAACACAATTCAGTAGGACAAAATAAAATCGAGACTATCAGTTATTATCTAGTTTTGGTATGGTTTACAAAAACACAATTAAAGGTGCTGGACTCCCAGATTTCAAGTCACACCTGTAAATTGCTGAGACTGTGCACTGGTCACTCAAGTACAGTAAGTCTGAAATGAGGAAACACAGTCTATCAACTCTCCCTAAAGTTGGCACCATTAACTTTAACTTTTTGGACCACTTTTCTAATATGTGGCGCTATACTGTGATGGTTCTGTTCTTAACTGCAGAGGAGACAACATATTCACATAGATGCAATGTACTGAAAGTGAAAAGCCAGCTTGAGAGAAAATATATTTTTCATTTATTTATTCTGCTGTTTTGATGCCAAAGGCTTAGTACTGCACAGAAATTTATTTAATCATGGGATAGTAATTCATCAACATAGTAAAAAATTATCAACAATACAACACGGAGGCAACTCCTTCTATTTCTTTTAGGCAAATGATGGACTTTTTTCTTTTTTAATATAGATGTATGGTCCAAGGTTTTTTTTTTATGTCATGTAATATGAAGTTTGTATAACCATGTCATTTAAATAAACACAAACATATGCGTGCACACATATTTTTAAAGGGTGGAAAGTACAGATTAACAATACTTTTGCTCAATCTCTTTGCAGCTTGTAGAAAACCTTGATAAATTTGCTATCATGCCTCAATTATGAAAATAGATACGTCGTTATTTCCTTTACAAATACAGGAAAAACATGGAAATAACAGGAATGGGCTTCTACGCCGCAAACATGTTTCCCCAAACTTTTTATCTAGAATTTACAAACTGGATATATCAAAGGAAACAATCAAGCCAGGTAAACCTAGCTTAAATCAAGAAAATAATTTTGTATCTTACAAAAATCACTTGAAATCTTCTTCCAAAAATGCTTATTTCTTTCACTAGCATTTATTTTTTCTCATGATTTCCATTTTAGGTGGTCAAATTTATATATTCTTCAATATAAGGGTAGCTGGTGATTGAGTCTCATCTGCTTTCCCCTTTTCACAAGTTTCTAAAAGCAACCACTGTTTACCCTGCATGTTTTAAATAGGTGCACATAGATAGCTACAGCAGGATTGGCAAGACCAGTGTTTCTCAAACTGTGCTCCTCCAGTTGTTTTGGACTTTAGCTTCCAGAAATCCCAGCCAGCTAACTACCTGTTAGGCATTATGGGACCTGAAGTCCAAAACATCTGGAGCACAGTTTGAGAAACTCAGCTAGTCTAATATTCCTACCCAATTCCAGTTTTATGGCTACTGCAGAAATGCTACAGCAGCCCAACACCAAAACTCTCTTTCCCATGTCCATCTTATAATACTAATGCTGCTGAAAAACTTCCAGTGAGATTTGGGGGGGGAGAACAGGAGGATTGAGAAGGGCACAAAAATCCTTTGTACAAGGGAGGCTCACTTTCATGTAAATTAAGATATCCCTGTACAACAATTTTGTGACATCGCACAACATTTTCCAAAGGCTTCTACACAGTGCAGACAATCAAAATGATTTGGCAACAATAGAAGAAAATCAATGCCTCTCACTTGATAATTTGTGTTGTGTCTCAACAATATGTAACACTAATCTTGTATTTGCAAATTCATGTGTTTATTTATTTATTTATTAATCAAACTTGTATACCGCCACTCCTCGAAGGCTTGGAGCGGTTTACAGTATGCATAAACAGTACATTACATTTAAAAACGAAGAGCGTTTCCAATCCACCAATCAACAGGATTCAAATGCTAGCCGGAAAAGATAAGTTTTACAAGCTCTACAAAAGGAAAGTAAATCTCGGAAGGCTCGTGTTTCCGCTGGCAAAGCATTCCAGAGGCAAGGTGCAACCACCGTGAATGCTCTATGCCTAGTAGCCGTCAAATGAAGTCTTAAAGTTGGGTATTTCAAGTAGATTCTGATCTTCTGAATGGAGTGATCTGTGGGATTGGGAGGGGGTGAGGCGGTCCCTCAGGTACACCAGCCCCAGACCATACAAGGCCTTGAAGGTAAGAACCAACACTTTGAAGTGTCAACACTTGCTCAATGGGCAACCAGTGCAATTGCTGCAAAATTGGAGTAATATGGGACCTCGCTGGCGCCCCAGTGAGAAGCCGGGCAGCAGCATTTTGCACTAGTTTAAATTTCCGGATCACCGACAAAGGTAGGCCCATGTAGAGGGTGTTACAGTAGTCTAATCTTGAGATGACCATAGCTTGGATCACCGTAGCCAGGTCGTCCCTGGGCAGATAGGGAACCAGTCGCTTAGCCTGACGTAGATGGAAAAATGCAACTCTGCTCACAGTGGAGATCTGGGCCTCCATCATCAGCAGAGGGTCCAAAAGGACTCCCAGACTCTTTACCAAGGGTATAGTGCCTCGCCATCCAGGGTAGGCAACCGGATCTCCCCTCCGTCTGGGCGACTGTTGGGCCTGTGTCCTCGGGAGGGATTCTGGGGTCTCCTGTGCAAGGGATTGTGGCAGCCACGGTTCATGATGGAGAGGAAACTTTTGCAAATGTTTTGCAAAATGTTTTGCAGAGACAGTGTTTGGGAAAAGCTGTTAGGGAGGTCAGTTTCACTGAGAGTCATCAGCGTACAGATAGGGCACCTGCTGTGGAGCTTGGGATAGAAAGAAGGAATGTCAAGGTCTTTCCTTCCCTTACAGTGGTTTCAGTTTGCAAGCAAGGGAGGGAAATCTAATTTCTTGATATAGCTATGCTTTGCAGTTTGAATTTCAGAACAGGTCATCTTTTGTAATAGGCTTGATGTGTTTCCAAGCCTCATGTATTTTAGCCCATGCAGTTAGCCTCATGTATTCTCAAGTCTCCTGAATTTTAGCTCAAGTACTGAAGTCTGGACCTTGATTCTTCCTGGAAACCCTTTGGATTTTATCAGCTATTGAACTTTGCCTGCAATGGATTTAAAGAAATCCTTTGGACTATATTGATTTCCTCTGAGTTTAATGAATTTGAAAGCTATTCATCTGATTAATTATCTGCAAAACCAACAAGGACCCATAATTCTGGTAGTAAATCCAAAATTCTGATTGCCAAAGAGAGCAAACAATTCCTTTCTTGGCCTGGCCAACACTCATCTCTACCAAACAGAACCAGAGAAGCTGGTTTCTAAGCTGTTTCCTGCTGAAGGAAATCTTACAATTTATTGAGGTGTATGGTTTTCAGGCTGTGTGGCCGTGTTTTAGCAGCATTTTCTCCTAATGTTCCACCTGCATCTGTGGCTGGCATCTTTAGAGCATTGGAAGATTTATCATTATAGGAAATCATGAAATTTAGCTAGCTACAACTGCTGTTGGCATCTCTTGTGGGACAGTTAATTCTACTAGGCAGACTTGCATTAATACATCACCCTAAAGCTCTTGTTCTGTACAGGGCAATGTCTATTTCTTCCTTTTGTAGATTCTACAGAGAAGAGTGCTGTACAACACCGACCATTATTTTATTCAACTTCTACAATAACACCCATCAGAACAGCGTACTATACACAGGACTTGGTGTTATACCATCTGGTTTTTTAAAGTGCTGATTAAATGTATGCTGAAAGATAATCATGACATGTATGTTTCTAAGCGGAAGACTAGACAAGGGATTTGTATTATATATGTATGGTTTTTAAAGGACAAATAGCATCAGCCACAGAGCTGATAATTAACCTAACCAGAGCAATTTTAGGGAAAATGTAAAGTATTTTCTGGCTAATGCAATGCACAGTGGCAAAAAGTGCACTTGTAATTTGGGCAAAAAGGTGTGCATTACAGTGGCTGCATGCACAGAATTACTTCTTTAATAACAAATGTGTTAAAACACCAAAGCTTTCAGCAATGGACAAGAAAACCTTTGGATGCATCTTTGTTGTAGAATGAATCCACTTTAATAACTCTGACTCAATGTTATTGGGTCATGGTGGCTGTAGTTTGGAATCATGGGGGCTGTCTAATAATGCTGATACCTCACCAAACAAATTCCAGCATTGCACAGCAATTAAATGAGATGATATCCCTCAAATAGGAGATGTGCTCTTTGCTTTGGCTCAGCACTAAGATTACCACATTACATGAATCTAATGCACACTCTAATTCTGAGAAGGCAATTTAGCCAAAAAGAGCAAGCTTTAGATTTGAGTAAATATGAGGGTTGAATGAAAAGTAATGCGTCCACCATCATAACTCCTCAATAGATGGGAGTACTAGTATGTGGCAGGTACTGGCTTGTTCAGTAGACTCTCCTCTGCAGTTCTATTTTGGCAGGAAGCCTTCGCATTGAATGGTTGTGTTGTTAAGGTGTGATGTATGGAACCCTGCGCAGACAGTCGGTCAATGCAACTTAAGCAACGAGCAGTCACTGAATTCTTGACAGCAAAAGGCGTCACTCCAAAGGAGATTCTTCAGATAAAGGAAGCTGTTTATGGTGATTGTGTTGATGTGAGTACTGTGCATCGCTGGGTGAGTAAGTTTAAGGATGTTGAGGTGGGAACATCTGACTTGTGTGACAAATAAAGAGTTGGACATCCTGTGACAACAACCACCGAAATGCATTATCGGCATTTCACAAGAACATGTGGGTCACATTATTGCTTTGCTTGGCTATCGGAAGATGTGTTCGATGGATACCCAGGATGCTGACGCCTGAAATGAAAGCGCAGACTTGAAATTTGCCAGGAACTCCTCTTGCATTATGAGAATGAAGGTGACGCCTTTCTCCATTCAACTGTGACAGGAGACGAAACATGGGTACACCATTACGACCCGGAGGCGAAGCGTCAGTATATGGAATATCGACACAAAGACTCTCCCCAGAAAAAGAAATTCAAGACACAGCCCTCAGTTGGAAAAATCATGGCAACAGTGTTCTGGGGTGCAGATGGTGTTATCCATGTTGATTTCCTTGAACGTGGAACAACAATAAATTTAGTGTTACATCACAACGCTGCGAACTTTGAAACGACAGCTAACAAGGGTCCGAAAGGAAAAGGGAAATGTTTTCCTGCAGCATGAAATGCCAGCCCACACACTTCACATGCCACCACAACAGAACTTCAGAGACTGGATCTCACCACCATACGGCGTCCTCCATACAGTCCAGATTTAGCACACATCTGTTCCTGATAATGAAAGAAGATCTCCGGGGACATCATTATGCTTCTGATGAAGACGTTGAGAGAACTGTGAGACGCTGATTGGGGAAAGAGTGTCAACTTCTTCCGTGATGGCTTCAGAAAACTTGTTCATTGTTGGCAGAAATATATCCAATTGTCTGGTGATTATGTGGAAAAGTGAATAGTGGTAGTTAAAGAGCACATTTTAAGGATTATTTCCGCATTTGATTTATTAAAGTATTCTCAGCCAAACCCTAGTAAGAAAGGTGGAGGCATTACTTTTCATTCAACCCTCATACAATACCCATTACAGAAAATTCAGCCTTGCTTGGAAGTTGACAAATTTAATTGCACTATTGACAGCATGGGGTCAAATCAAGTTTACTAACAAAAGAAATTACTAAAAGTACATTATATTAAGATGTCCTTGATGATTGTTCAACAGCTAGAGCCAGAATGAAATTGTTGACTGTTATCTTCCACATAGATTGCAACACACCTGTTTCTAACCAACACAAATTGAATAAAAATTGAACTCCATTTAAATAAAAATCATGGTTTTTAAAAATCTAAACACCACATTTATTCTGAAGATTAACTAGATTAATGATAACAAACCTAAGTATTACAACATGAATGTTATCAACTTAAACAATTCCTGCATGTATTCACTGTGTAAAAAGAGATTTTTAAACCAATTGGAGTATATCTGAAATAGAGATGCTTACATTCTGCCTGAAATGCAGGTATTTTGTTTTCACCCCATAAAAATAAACAGATTTTCTCTATGTCCGTTCTAGTGATCTGTCATGATTATTTTATATTTTTCTCTTTGCTACTGAGGCAGTTTAACACTTTAAACCAACTTTCTAGCTCATCTAAATCTGCTTTGATTTCAATGAGAGATGTACAGCCTTTTCAGGCCTAAGGTTCATTCCTGTGAAGTGAAATGGTATCTATTTAAGTCTGATGCTCTGTTGAATTTTTTTAGATTGCTTTATTGGCCTGTAATACTTTCATTTAACACAAGTTTTGCGCTTGGTCATTTTATAATTTGCAATTACAATTTTGTGTCTTTTTTGTCATGGCTTGCCCTTTTAAGTCAGTTTTTAAAACAGAAAATGAAAAAAGACAAATAAATAAAATTTGATTGAATGCCACATTCATTTTAGCCAATTTTACTATGCTTCAGGACACTATGAACTAAAAGGATGCCTTTTGAGAGATAGCCTTCCAGGTCTTCACATTTCGGATGAATCCTTACATCTTTATGATATAGTCAAATAGGTGAATATGGGCAAATGTGAAATTATCTAGCTAAACTGTGACTCAGCTGCCTTCATATTGCCCAATGACCCATTTTTTTTTTCTGTGAACAGAGTAAATGTTAAATGTATCCTTTGGAAGGGATGAAGCTCCTGGCCAAGGGTGCAGCTATGCTATAGAATTAATACAATTTGAAAGCAATGTAACTGTCATAGCTCAATGCTATGGAATTAAGAGAGTTGTAGTTTTACAAGGTCACTGACTTTCAATGGCAAAAACACTGGCACCTCAACAAACCACTATTCCAGCATTCTACAGCACTGAACCATGGCAGTTAATGTCATGTCAAACTGCGTTAATTCTACCGTAGAGATGAACCCCTAAGCTTCTTCTTGAAGGTAGCAACAATTAAATGCTTTAAATTTAATATTTTATACTCTAAATTATAATTTTGTTAAATATGAAATGGTTATAATATGAATTTGTTGGTCTATTTTATACAGCATTGAATATTTGCTCCCCACTGGAAAAATAGGGTGGGATAGAAAGAGAGTTTCAAATCATTTCAGCAAGAAAGGCTTCAAAACAACACAATTTTTAAGACTATTTAAAATGTGTGACTTAATCTGTGCAGTATTTGTATGTGTTTGCTTTGTGCAGAATACAGAATTTTCTGTGTGAGAAACAGATATTTTCGCATTAAAATATTATTTTTCAGAAATAACTGAAAACTGTTTCACATGATCTTTGCCGGAATACCTGGACTACCATCAGAAATTCAGAAAGCACATGGAAAAAAGAAATATACTTTTAAAGCAATATGTTTATTATAAATATTACCACTTATATATATATACACACACACAGTAAAACAATGAATTTATCTAACGTTAAAGCAAAGGCATAAACATTACAGAAGCCAAGAAACAATTGTCTGAATGTTTTAAAATCTAAGTTTTTGTTTTATACAGTAATCAGGTGTGTCAATCTATCTCTAAGTACAGTAAGTTCAACCAGTCATATGTTTATTAAAATATGTGCTTCTTGGTCTAGATCAGTGATTCTCAAAGTGGGCGGTACCACCTCCTGGCGGGGAGTGAGGCGATCCAAGTGGGAGGCTCAGGGGAATTTGGGGGGGGGGGGTGAACCCCTTTAAAGGGGCGGTGAACGATTGGCCATTTAGGAGAGGTCGCGTGGCTCTCTTCTTTGGCTTGGCCCTGCCCCCTAAACTTTGCTCCCACATGCAGTGCAGTGCGAAGGCTGCAGAGCAAAGTCCTCTGCGTCCTCCGGTGGAGCTTCCCCGCCACCGTGTAAGAAAGCGCAGCCTTCCCTAGCGGAGGGAGCAGGAGAGCCCGGGGTTTCCGCGGGGAGAGCAGGCCTCACTTTTTCGCCCCCTCAGGCCGCGGTTGCCCGTCCCCTCAGAGCCCTCTCCGGCGGAGGCACAGCGAGCAGCGTATTGCACAATTGCACCCACCATTAACGAAGTGATTCGGAAAATTCCAACTTTTTCGGAAAAATTCGGAAATCATTTCAGATTCGAATCACCAGCACCCCCTATATCTGAAACGAGTTCTGAACCATTTTTTTCTTGATCAAAAAAGCCCACCTGTTACATAAAAATATATTGTGTTCTCTAAAGCTCATTCCTTGTGTAAAATGGAATGAGCAATTAATCTCATTACAGACTGCTTTGCATCTTGCCTCACTGCATTCCAAGGGTCTGCACCTTTCACAGGGCTGACCTCCCAAATGACTCAAATTTCAAATCAATGAATTACTGCTGCTTATTTTCTCACCATGGAGGAAACCCCAACCACGTTAGGAAGCATCTCTAACCAACAAATTCCCGGATCCTAGCTGGACCAGTTTTTCAGTCAATCAGCGGAATGCACAGGTATCTTGAATGGCTGTTAGAGTGAATAAAATATTCTGTACTTTGCTGCATGCTTTAAGTTAGATCATTTGAGTGTGCAGACTACATCTGACATCCTTTCAGGTCTGAAAGTAATAAACCTCTGTTCCTGTTGCCTTCAAACCCAGTTTGCGTCTTAAATCTAGCTCAATCCTGAATCTGGTGTAGTAAACCAGCCTAGAATCTGCTTTTCGTAGTTAGCTGAAATCACTCTTCACAAGTGTTCTTCAAATTTGCATAACTTCTTATGTGTATATCAATCACTTAACAGCAACATTGAGGAATTTAGTATTAAATGCCTTTTCTGAAGAGAATCATATGCCTATTTTTCCTTCTTCTGCACATATTGGGGGAGGTGAGCATGCAAAGGATAAAGAGGCAGTGTGGTTTATTAATGTGGTAATGAAATAAGTTCTGATAAATTAACATCCACACTACCTAAAACTACAATATTCTTTAAGAAAACAATACCAGTGTTGTTTGCAAGTAACTTAACTGCATTCCCTCAGCAAGGCTTAAAAGTAAAACTAGGGACAGTTAAAACTGCAAAAACTTGGTCTTCTGAGTTATTAATTCTGACTCCTTTTATTATGAAACATATTTATTAAAGTTTTGGGAGCCTAAAGACTTCTTCCTAATCTAAAACAATCTAAACTCCCATAAATGCATAAATTTAAAATTATTTATACACTTACATTTTAAACATGCTTCAGCTGTTAGGAATTGTGGGAGTTGAAATCCAAAACACCCAGAGAGCCAAGGTTTGTCCATGCTTGGTCTAGAATGTTTAAATTATTTTTTTTACATTATATAAACTGATTTAATGATAAATACCACAGAGATATTATGATATTGGGCATAATATAAATATTTAATTAATAAATAAAGTACATTATTTACAGAAATATCTGTGTCAACCTATGCATGCATTATATTGAAAATACATCAAATGATAATTTTATGAAGTGTGTATGGTGTACCTCTTGTAATTTCTTAATGCTGGTCATTCTAGACACACACGCACACCAAAATCCACCAATTTTATGTCCACTGGAGTACAATGGTAACATCACTTATTTTCAGCCTCACCTACCTCATAGGACTGCTGTGCCCTTAATTAGAGACATGATGAGCACCTTGCAGAACTGGCTTAGAATGTAATAAACATCTGTACTTCAATTCATCGATAATAATAGTAGCAATAATAATAACTTTAAGTAAGAGAGAAATATATTTTTCCATATAAATGTAAACATCTTTGCTTGATGAAGAGGCCACTGAAGCTTTGAAAACATGCATGATGTATATTCTGCATCTTGTCTTGGTTAGCTAATAAAAGTATGGCTTTTTGTGGCTTTCATTGTATTTTGTTGCAAGATCCATAAGACTGCCCCAGAATATGTTTTTCATTTCAGCAAAGCTGTTTTATCATTATTATTAGGAATGCAAATTCCTAGAAAATTTTCTTTCTATGTACTACTACTACCTTCAGAAAATACAGCATCTAAACAACTTCCTTGGAGATAAAAGTGGAGTAAGAATTTGAACTGCAATGAGGAGGGAAGGAATTCACAGTGAAGGAAGCAGAAAACAGTTAATAGAACTAAAATGAAGGCTCAAACATAGGAACAAAGAAGACTATATAGAGAAAAGGAATTAAATTATATACCGCCACTAGAGTGGGCATATAAAAATTGTAGATTTAAAGGACAGGAAGCAAAGCCTACAGGAAATAAAAAGGCAATAAGAACATTTCTGGAGAGGAATAATGAGTGTTTGTTTCTAAATAATACCAATAATAATTTAACAAATACAGTCAGCCCTCCACAACTGCTACAGTTGTATACAAGGTCCACGCCAAAATTTAAAAAACTGTTTTTTAAAAATCTAACAAAATACCTCTAGAGGAATCCCTAGATTCTCCAACATGACTCTGGTCAACCTTTGGGGATTTGTTTAATATGTTTTTGCTAGGAGTCTCTAGATCAGTATTTCTCAAACAGTGCTCCTCCAGGTGTTTTGGACTTCAGCCATCTTAACAGCTGTTGGGAATTGTGGGGGCTGAAGTCCAAAACATCTGGAGGAGCACAGTTTGAGAAACTCTGCTCTAGATTATACAGTGCAACTTATGGTCAACATCCTGCAGAGGTTAACTGCAGATCTGCACTGGAAGGCCAACAGAGGAACAGTTGTACTGTGATTTTTTAAGAAGCAGAATGTTATTTCTTGCTGTATTTTTTAAAATTCTAATCAATTTGGAGGGGAAACCAACACAATGAGGATAAACCACAAGGCTGACCTAATCATCTTCTGAACAAGCAAGATGATATTGAGCTGAAACTCAAATACAAAGAAAACATAGTTATTCATTTCACTATATTAAAATGGCAAAAATCACTCTAGTATTCCAGAGCCAACCATTACACCAGATGTTGTTACTACTCAATCTCCATTTTAAAGTGTGTTTGTATACTTCCTTGAAATGAACAAATGTTGAGTAGCATGGTTAATCCTGTACATCCTAACACATATACAAAGTCTTGAAAATGCCAAGGTATCTGCAGGCAGAATAATTTAACAAGAGATGATATAAATAAAAGATTAAATAAAGTTTATTAAACAAAATAAAGCTAACAGATAGCCCTTTTAGAGGCCCACATCTTCCTAGATTGAATGCATTTCCCCCAGGCTGTAAGAACTTGTATGAAGAGCAACAGTCACATGTAGAATTGCTTCCATGTAGGGGTAGTAGTAACAGCTTCACCCAATACATGAATGAAACAATTGGGAGGCAATACTTCACTAGCTTTGGGAAAAGCCTGCTTTGCTTCTACTGGTGTCATTGTCCTAGTCCATCATCTCCTTTCTGCCTCTGCACCTCCACCCAACTCATGATTCTGTGCCCACTCTTTGACCATATTATCAGTCCGCTATGACAGAATTTTCTCAAGAACTGTGTCACTAACAGAGTTCATGCCAAGACTTACTGTTAACACTACCACTCAGTTCAATGAAAACTCATGTGCTGACTCTTTCTCATTCTTGCCTTTTGGGAAATTCCTTGTGCTCAGATACACTGAGCCTTAGCATTAAGCTATGTTAGGAAAAGTGCTTGGCACTATTTTCCAAAAGTCTAATTCCAAACTCCAGACTTCAAGTTAAAATTGCTCTTCCAACTATTCTAGCTCCAGGAATGTTTATGCAGTGGCCTAGGGAAGCTGCATGATTCTTGCAGATTTGAAGCAGCATTCAGAAACCTCACAACTCTAATGAGGAACATGCTAGTTTGGTCATGCACGCTGGTAGAAAACACTCAAACAAGTTCCTTGCTTCCCTTCCCCACTAGAATGAAGGCAGTCTGGAATTGTTTATATAAGCTTGACAGCTCTATCATTGAACTGAATGGGCTGAAGAAGACTCCACACCCCTCTGGATTTTTACAGGAGTTAATAGGCTAGGCTTCTCTGACTGTGTGCCAGAGGTGCTCTTGGTGGCTTGGTTATACAATACCCAAAGGTGGTCTGCAGTTTGTCAATAAAGTGCAACCAAAAAAGATATGGCTTCTAGACACACACAACAAAATCCACCAATTTTAAATCCACTGGAGAACAATGGTGACATCACTTATTTTCAGCCTCACCTACCTCATAGGACTGTTGTGCCCTTAATTAGAGACATGAGCACCTTGGAGAACTGGCTTAGAATGTAATAAACATCCGAATATAAACACCTGTACTTTAATTCATCAATAACAACAACTTTAATTCATCAACTTTAATTCATCAATAACAACAACTTTATTTCTAGACCAGCCTCTCTTCCCGAAGGGACTCAGGGCGGTTTACACATAAAAAGGCAAACATTCACTGCAAACTCCTTGCTGCCCAAGGCAGCACATTGCAATAGTGGGAGATGCAGTCTCCACATTATGAACCTCTTAAGATTGTTGTATGGGCAAAATGGACAAAAGAGGGGTATGCCTGGAGGAAAAATGGCATATAAACAGTACAAATAATTAACTCTGAGAGGACACTGCCACAAGGCCTCTCTTGAAGCACATGTGGAAAAAAGAAATTTACAACTGCAAGCTCCAAATTTTTTGCTCTAGAGATAATAAACGTGTGCCTGCGCACCAAAAGGCTGTACCAATGCAACGTGTGTGTGCACATGCCTTCAAGTTGCTTATGCTGACCCCATGAATTTCATAACATTTTTAAAGCCGCATGCATCCACACCATAGAATTTGAACCATATAACACTTTAAAGAAGAGGAGACACAGAGTGTGCATCCCACTTTAAATCCTGTGGAAGCCTCCTGCAGACTTCTGGGGTTTGCACAGGACCTCTTTGGCTGAGAGTGTTAAAGACACCTCCCTAAAAAGAAGTGGGATGCACACTCTACACCAGTGGTTCTCAATCTATGGGTCCCCAGATGTGTTGGCCTTCAACTCCCAGAAATCTTATCAGCTGATAAACTGGCTGGGAATTGTGGGAGAACCCACAGGTTGAGAACCACTGCTCTATACCTACTCTTTAAAGCAGGGGTGGGCCATTACCGGCCCTCCGGGTGTTTTGAACTTCAACTCCCAGAAATCCCAGCCAATTTACCAGCTGTTCTGGGAGTTGAAGTCCAAAACACCTGGAGGGCCGGTAATTGCCCACCCCTGCTTTAAAGCAGGCATGAGTAAAGTTCGCCCCTCCGGGTGTTTTGAACTTCCAACTCCAAAACAGAAGTCCAAAACACCCGGAAGGCCGAAGTTTGCCCATGCCTGCTTGAAAGCACAGTGTGGTGAGGCAACTGCAGTGTGGTGAGGCCCAACGCTATGGAATCATGGCAGTTCCTGTTTTACATGGCCTCTGGTGCCTCACTCAACTACAACTCCCAGGATCCCATAGCTGTTAAGGTGAATCGTAAAATCGTAGCGTTGGGTGAGATCCAAAAGGCCATGCAGTCCAATCCCGTTAAGACCACAGCATTGATGGCCTTTTTTTTTTTAAAAACTGCCTAACACAAGATATGGGCAAACTTCGGCCCTCCAGGGGTTTTGGACTTCAACTCCCACAATTCCTAACAGCCGCTAGGGCTGTTAGGAATTGTGGAGTTGAAGTCCAAAACCCCTGAAGGGCTGAAGTTTGCCTGTGCCTGGTCTATAGTGTGAGTGAGGCCGTGCCTGCCTTTCCCGCCCGAGCGAGGCCCCGTGAGCGCGCGCTGGCCCGGCCAAGGCCCGCTACGGAGGCCGCGAGCGGCCGATCCACACAGGCAGGCCCCCTTCCCCCTCCCCCCCGCGAGCGCAGCGCACTGGGCTCCTCCTCGTGGCCTCGCCTCCCTTTCGCTCTGCGCCGCCGATGTGCGCAGGAGGCCAGGCCCGCGCGCTCCCCTTTTTCCCGCCGCCGCCGCCGCGGCCTGTGCTGGCGCTCACCTGAAGGGGCAGCACCGCACCCGCCTGGAGGGACCCGCAGGGCGAGGGCGGGCGCGAAAGCAGGCCCTTCTCCCACCGAACCCACGCTCCCGCCCCTCCCTCCCTCCTCTCCGCTTCCCGCCGGCGCAGGCCTGAGGGGAAGGCCTCCCTGCCCCCCCCCCCACTCTCTCCCTCCGCAGAGGACTCACCTGACGGGCCTAGCCATCTTGCAGAGCAGAGCGAGGCCCTGAGGCGCGTCTGAGGGGCCGCCGGCGCCGCTCTCCTCTCGCTCCTCGATACCCGGCTCCGCGACTCAAGCCGCCGCCGCTGCCGCCCCGCGCCTGGCCTTTCCTCCGCCTGGCTCCCTTTTCCTCCGTCAGCCGCTGCTCGCTGCTCCCCCCTGCAAAATGGTCGCGCTTCGTCCAGCGGAGGGGATGCGCCGAGCTGAGAGGGGCGGCGCAACCTACACGGCTGGCGTCTCCTCCCTCCGCTCCCTATTGGCCGCCCGCCGGCCTCGCCGCCTCCCATTGGCCCGTTCGAACCATCACGGAAGCGACGGCCCGCCCCCTCCTGGTCGAGGCGGGAGGAGTGAAAAGGAGCTCCCTCACTAAAGCTCATATGAGAGAGCTGGAGCCAGCAAGCCAGAAGAAAAAACCCGCTCGAGTTTCTGCGCGGCAGATTCGCCACACCTCCGCGCATGCGCAGCCTGTGTATATGTTTTGTGTTAGGTTCCTTCTTGGAGGGAGGAACATACAAAGGGAAGGGGCCTGCAGTTGGGGAAAGGAGCCCTTTCCAGCCACATGGGCCAAAATGGATGAAAAGGGGGCACTCTCTTCCTTGCTGTTGGTTCTCTTGCTCCTTTCTCATTCATCCACAGACAGGATGGGTGGCACCTGGCTTGAAACAGTCCATGTGAAAGGGCCCTTCCACACAGCCATATCACCCAGGATATCAAGGCAGATCATCCACAGTATCTTCTTTGAACTGGATTATCAGAGTCCACACTGCCATATAATCCAGTTCAATGTGGATTTTATACAGCTGTGTGGAAGGGAAGGGGCCTCAGTAGACCTCAAGCTGAACAGTAATGCAGCAGCTTAAAAGGCCAATGCGATTCTAGGCAGCATCAATAGGAATATAGTATCTATTTCATATACTTGTACCCCGAGGGGGGACTCACAGCAAACACCATTCGCTGCCATCATGATAAGAACAATCAACAAATTCATTAAAACAAAACAAACAGTTGTTGAAACACGACAATTAACATCCGGGTCCGGGTCAATTCATTGCCACTTCGAAATTCTTTATGTCTTCTTCATACAAGCCGCTATTCAATGGTCAAACGCAAGGTCCCACAGCCAAGTCTTGAGTTTCCGTCTCAAGGACAGGGGGGAGGTGGCCAATCTCATGTCTTTGGGGAGGGAATTCCACAGACGGGGAGCCACTGTTGAGAAGGCACTGTCTCTTGTCGCGTTTGCGACGGTGGTGGGATCGAGAGCAGGGCCTCTCCAGATTATCTTAAACTTTGTGATGATTTGTAGTAGGAAATTCGTTCAGACATGTAGTCTGGGCCAGAACCGTTTAGAGCTTTAAAGGTTAAAACCAGCACTTTGGTGCTCGGTAGCAGATCGGCAACCAGTGGAGCTGGCGTAACAGAGGAGTTGTATGCTCCCTGTATGCCGCTCCGGTAAGCAACCTGGCTGCTGACAGTTGGACTAATTTAAGCTTCTGGGCAGTCCTCAAAGGCAGCCCCACGTAGAGCGCATTACAGTAGTCTATACGGGATGTAACAAGAGCGTGGACCACCATGGCTAAGTCACACTTCCCAAGGTATGGGCGCAGCTGGTGCACAAGTTTTAATTGTGCAAAAGCTCCCCTGGCCACCACCGAGACCTGGGGTTCCAGGCTCAACGATTAATCTAGGATCACTCCCAAGCTGCAAACCTCCATCTTCAGGGGGAGTGTTGCCCCGTCAAGTACAGACTGTAACCCTATGCCCTATTCGGCCTTTCGACTGACCAGGAGGACCTCTGACTTGTCTGGACAAGTATCTAGTATCTAGACCAATGGTATCTTGCCCATGCCCCATTATTATTAACACAAGATTAGTACACAGCAAACAAGATCACTATGCTGGCTTTTGTATTGGATCATATGTTAAACACTTACCAAGTGTCTCGCACTGTGTGATATATCGGCTAATAATGTGTGCAGATCTAAGCAGGGTGGCCTTCGGCAGCTGAGAGATAGTAATTTTGTCAGCGCCAATTGTTTTCAAGTGCAGGCCAAGGTCTTTAGGCACTGCACCCAGTGTGCCAATCACCACTGGGAACACCTTTACTGACTTGTGCCAGAGTCTGCAGTTCGATCTTTAAATCCTCACATCGTGTCAGCATTTCCAGTTGTTTCTCTTCAATCTTTGCTGACGCCTGGGATTGCAACATCGACGATCCATACTTTATTTTTTAACATGATGGTGAGGTTAGGAGTATTGCACTCCAAAACTCTATGTCAGTCTGAATTCAGAAGTCCCAGATTAGTTCGACTTGTTCATTTTCTATAACTTTTTCAGGCCTATGATCCCACCAGTTCTTTGTTGCAGGTAGATGGTATTTGTGGCACAAGTTCTAATGAACCATCTGAACAACGGTGTTATGTCTCTGCTTGTAGTCTGCACAATCTTCTTGCAGCAGCTGAAGATGTGATCTATTGTTTCATCTTCACTTGGGATCTTTCGTCAACTTTTCAATTCAGGCTTGGATGACATTGGTTCTAATGGCTTGTTCTTGGGCTGCCAGAATCGGGCCCTCCGTCTCCTTTTTCAGAGTTCCATTTGTGAGCCACATTCATGTTTTTCTCTTAGTCAATTTTGCTCTCAATTTTTCACAGGAACTGTCCATTGAGATCCTTCTTTTGCCAGTTTTCTCTTCTGCTGTGCATTGTATTTTTATAGTATTCCCTCTTTGTCTGTTATGGTTATTATGTGGTAGGTTTCTCTGGGAAGCTGGAGCTGACAAAGAAAGCTCAACCCACTTTCCTCAGATTCAAACCACTGACTGTTACTAATGGGTTGATTTTTTTTTTAAAAAAATTGTAATTTCAAGCTTCAAGTTGTCTTCTTTACAACACCTTTATTTACAACGTTGTACGATGTAAGTAGATTATAGATACATAAAGGAATGCAAATGTGTCACTGCATTTTTCTGTTTGTTCACTTAAATAAGGTAGATTTCCTGGGGGTTGTGGGGGGGATGCTGAGTAATTTTTTTTCTGAAAAGGGATGAGAAAGCCAAATAAATTTGGAAACGTCTGAGCATCCAGAGAAGGGCAACTAAATGTATTAAAAGGTCTAGAAGCCAAGCCCTATGAGAAGCAGCTGAAGGAGCTGGGTGTGTTTAGCTTGGAGAAAAGAAGGCTGAGAAAAGACATTATAGCAATGTTTAAATATTTGAATAGATGTCACATTGAGAAGAGGCCAAGCTTGTTTTCTGTTCTTCTGGAGACAAAGGCCCCTTCCACACAGCTGTATAAAATCCCACCTTGTCTGCGTTGAACTGCATTATATCGGAGTGTGGACTCTGATAAACCAGTTTAATGCAGATATTGTGGATTATCTACCTTGATATTCTGGGTAATATGGCTGTGTGGAAGGATCCTAGGAAATGAAGCAATTGATTCAATTACAGGAAAAGACATTCCACCTAAACATTAGGAAGAATTTCCTAAAAGTAAATTGAATGTTCTGCTGGAGGTTTTTAAGCAGAGGCTGGATGGCCATCTGTCGGGAGGGCTTTGATTGTGTTTTTCCTGCATGGCGGGGGGTGGGGGGGGGTGGCCCTTGCTGTCTCTTTTAACTGTAGGATTCAGCTAGAGGAAGCAGCTCGCATGCAGATCATTGATCCAGTCTGGAAGCATGCAAAGTGTGTGGGTTTTACGCATAAACACACATAATCTGGCAATCTTAAATTAGGACTATTACAATCCTTTCTTGTAATTCAACACTCTTGAATAAAAGGCTTTCAAGTAGATAGACTCTGAACACACACAGGCTGCCGAAAGGCAACAGGAGGTACGATGGAGCCATACAAGTCCTCCCTCCTCCCCAATAATTACAAAGTGAGCTATCACAAGGATACCCACAAGAAATCCTCAGTATCAATATGGATTTTCTGCTTCCCCCATTTCAGATTAAAAATGGATTTTGACATTTATGAAAAGGATGAGAACACCAAGGAAATAATGGCTTGCTTTATTTGACTTTGTTTTATTGGTTTTGTTGTTTAATTTAATTTTAATTAATTATGACTTAAGTGGATATATTATATAATTTGTTTTTAGTGGTGTTGGGCATTGTGTGCTCCTTTTTAATGGAAAGGAAACATGGAATTAATGTAATATATGTCACATGGAACCTGCTGTCAGATACAAGTAGCATGGCATGGTGATCGAAAACTCAAAGCCTTTATGGAATTATCTGTGGATTCCCATCCTACACTTCAAAAATCAAGTCTACTTTATTCATGAGAAAATTAGCCTCCATACATTCTGTGCTTATTTTACAGAAAACAAACAAGTCTGATAGCGTAGGGCTAGGATTTTGGAAGTAAGGGAGATTTATATTCAGTTCTATCCCACATATCTGTGACACTGACCAATCACAATATTTGTATAATTAATTCTTATATGTCTACAATTTTGGGGTCAGTTCTAGATTTCTTGGAGGATTATATTTCTCTTTTAAGAGAGACAGCAATCACAAAATGCATATTTCTCATTCTGTCTTTTTCTCCCCCTTCAGAGACTAACTGCTTTTTCCTTATTTATCTTTATTTTCGTGGCTAATTCAATATTATTTCAAAGACTACTTAGAAAATGGAAGATAAATACAGGATTCAACCCAAACACGCAGAGTGTTTCCCTCTCAAGCCCTGAGCTGCCACTTTCAGACTTCCTATCCCCAAAATGTTGAGGTCCTGTGGCACCTTAAACATTTCTAACAGGTTAAGCCAGAATTACACCAGATGTGTATCAGGAGTAACTTGAGAAACTCCAAGTCGCTTCTGGTGTGAGAGAATTGGCTGTCTGCAAGGACACTGCCCAGGGGACACCTGGATGTTTTGATGTCCCCACATGGAGAGCTGGAGCTGACAGAGGGAGCTCATCTGTGCTCTCCCTGAATGCGAACCTATGACCACTTGGTCTTCAGTTCTGCCAGCACAAGGTTTTAACCCATTGCGCCATCGGGGGCTCCGGATGCATAAAGTGTTCCAAATACACTCAGCACACATAGCTTGGAATGGCTTTGGAGATACTGAGGTCAGAGGAAAAACAATGCACGTATTGACATTTAAATTACACTAATAACATTTTAAAATGTGCTGATAACACACATTCTGGCATTAGATAAGCTAATCAACACCTGCATTGGGATAAAAATATTGTATGTAGTATATCTCAACAGTTTGGAACTTGCTAATGGTTCCAATTCAGCAGCCTTTTTTCTAATCTCCCCTTGAAGTTTAACAAAAACTATTTTAGCATCAGTGATCCTGAAGTGTTTTCCTATGGATTTTGACTATTGCTCTTTCTGATATTTATGACAGGAAGACTAAAAAGGCATTTCTAGAACAAGATTATGGATTAAAAATGAGCAAATGAATGAACTCTTGCTGCTGTAGATGTCATTGTTATCAGAGTATGGAATAGTTTTATATTTAATATTCATGCTCTCCCGCCTCTTGTTGCTAATTGAGATGGTTATGGTTAAGCAGAGGTGGAGGCCACACAGATTACTAGAAATGCCAAACAAACAAAAACCAGGAGGCCCTGCAGCCTACTGATAAAAGTGAATTCTTGCTTCCAAGAGAAGCAGATTGAAAACCCCCTATCCTATTGTTTTTGTTCAGAAAAAGAGAATAAATCCTGGGAGCCCTGATGGAGTGCACCTGCCAACATACCTTTAGGGGTCAAACATGACCCAATGCCTTTCTGTATTTAAGATGGTTTCGGACAAGTTGTCAGCGAGCATGCACAGGCCTAGTACCCAAGGTCTATGAGAGTGAAATGTTGCAAAGCAATCTATAAAAGCAAATGCTAGCACAGTTGTTCACCTTTAAAGTTGGCTGCTTCAGTCCTAGAATTTAACTGCAAGGTTAGTTAACTATGGCAGTAATAGTTATAACAATGCAGTCCACCATCCACTCAAAACCATCATTTCAGATATACAGTTAGTTTGAGTCTACTTGCTCAGAATAAGTTGTTTAAATTTTTTTTTCATGTCAGGAGCGACTTGAGAAACTGCAAGGACGTTGCCCAGGGGATGCCCAGATTTTTGATGTTTTACCATCCTTGTGCTAGACTTCTCTCGCGTCCCTGCATGGGGAGCTGGAGCTGACAGAGGGAGCTCAATCTGCTCTCCCCAGATTCAGTCAGGAGTCCTGCTGTCCTGCTGGCACAAGGGTTTAATTCAGTTGTTCTCAACCTTCCTAATGCCATGACCCCTGAATACAGTTCCTCACATTGTGATGACCCCCAACCATAAAATTATTTTTGTTGCTACTTCATGACTGTAATTTTGCTACTGTTAGGAATCAAAATGTAAATATCTGATATGCAGGATGTATTCTCATTCACTGGACCAAATTTGGCACATTGAATACTGGTGGGGTTGGGGGGGGGGGATGATTTTGTCATTTGGGGGTTATGGTTGATGGGATTTATAGTTCACTTACATTCAAAGAGCTTTCTGAACTCCACCAATGATGGGATTAAACCAGTATTGGCACACAGAACTGCCATGACCAACAGAAAATACTAGAAAGGTATTTGGTGGGCATTGACCTTGAGTTTGGAGTTGAGGTCAACCTACATCCAGAGAGCACTGTGGACTCAAACAATGATGGATTTGGACCAAACTTGGCATGAATACTCAATATACCCAAATGTGAATACTGGTGGAGTTTGGGGAAAATAGACATTGGCATTTGAGAGTTGTAGTTGCTGGGATTTATAGTTCATCTACAACCAAAGAGCACTCTGAATCCCAACGACGATAGAATTGGGCCAAACTTCCCACAAAAAACCTCCATGACCAACATAAAAGTGCTTTTGATGGTCTCTGGTGACCCCTCTGACACCTCCCTCGCAACCTCTTCAGGGGTCCCAACCCCCAGATTGAGAAACACTGGTTTAGTTCATTGTGCCACTGGGGGCTCCTATTTTAAATACTCAAGAGCAGGGGTGCTCATTATGGTGATCGGGAGCACCTAGGTGATCTTCGGTCCTCTTCCAGGTGATCTTTGGGCCTCACCAGCCGGATGGCGCACTCCTGCCATGCCATATCTGGCTGGAGCGCTGGCGGGTGCGCCTTTAAATACCCTCCTGCTGCATGCGTGGGAGGGGCCTGCTGTGCAAGAAGCAAGATGGGATGGGGACTTCCTGCTTCGCGAAAGCACGCAGCAGGAAGGAGGAAGGCAACGAAGACATTAAGAGAGCGCGCGCGCACAGGCAAGGAGGATCCCCTTCCAGGGTGCGCGCGGCGGCGAGTTTGTGGGCAGGCAAGAAAGAAGCCCCACGCAGACGGAAGGCTGCAGTAGGAGCGTCTTGCGACGTGTGTCTTGCCGCACACGCTCACATGCACAACAGGTGATCTTTTCAACTTGATTGTTCATATAGTAGCTCGCATGATGAAAAAGTGTGGTCACCCCTGCTCAAGAGGATAGGCAGTCCATGCTCATTTAAATGTAAATCCCCTCTGAGATCTAAGATGAAAGTGTGTGAGGTTACAAACTTTTTAGGAAACAACATTCTGCCATATTGCCCATCAAGGGACAGAAGTTCAATTGACTGGGCTCTATCCCATAATTGTCCCTGGGGTTTTATCTATGTCCCCCCTTTTTGATCCCATTTGATATAGAAAATTTGACAAGACTAAAACTGGCATAGAAAGGAAAGGCTGACAACTAAGTTAGGGATGATTGTTGAATTAAGATAAATATTTTATTTATTTATGTTTCAAACTTCTATACTGCCACTCCCCGGAGGCTCGGAGCGGTTTACAGTTTGATTCATAACACAATAACAATACAGAACAGGCATTACAACAGAAGCAAAACAGGGGTGGAACATAAATAAGGGAGGAGACATAAGGATCATATACATTCAGCAATGGAATGGGAATAGGGATTGGATAGAACCAGGGTCCATATCGATTGACCCCTTACTGGGATTGTCCTATGGTGGCAATTGGCGAATATCTGTTTATAATAATGAAAGGGGACTTGCAACAACTATGTACCACCTCTCAAAATACTAGATCCAAGGATTACCCACCAAAGTTAACCAGTAAGTGATTTAGAACAGATAGAAGAAAATATTTATTAAAGCAACACATAGTTAAACTTCAGAACTCCTTGCCACAACATGTAGTTAAGACTGTCAACTTGGATAGCTTTAGCAAAGCTGTCTGTTTTGAATTCAGCATACAAATCTTGCAAGTAGTCTAGGCCCTAAGTCATTGTTATTGACAACACTGAATTTTTATCCTGATTTTCTGCTACAAGTAGAGCTCAAAGCAGTTAACCTCTGCACCTTTCACTTAAAACTTGAAATAAATCACATAATGTTAAGAAAACAATGGCCAATTGGTACTGTTTTTGTAGATTTGTCTTGCCATATTCTTGCTACCATAACATAATTTCATGAATTATGTCATTCCTTAGAATCAGAATCATAAAATATATAACAGAATTTCTCAAACTGTGCTGCTTCAAGATGTTTTGGCTTCAGCTCCCACAATTCCTAACAGCTGGAGGAGCACAGTTTGAGAAACACTGGAATATAGAGGTGAGAGACCACATTGGCCAACCAGTCCAACCTCCTGCCATGCAGGAAAAAACATAATCAAAGCATCCCTGACAGATGACCATCCAACTTCTGTTTAAAGGCCTCCAAAGATGGAGCTTTTATCACACGTAGGGATAATAAATGTGTTTTACTTGTAACGTTAAGAGATCTAGAATGCATTCACATGCCTTTACAAATCTAAATGGACAACACTTGCCAAGACTATTCAAGCCTTGAAGTCTACCTATGCCAGCAACGAGAGGTGTAGACTATTTCCATAGATGGGAATATGAGGATGGCGACTTTGCCAAATCTAGGAAAAATCTAGGAAAAACTGAAAGTAGCCAATGTTTATAGAATTCATCCCACTTTTTCAGCTATTTTCAAAATGTCCCAATTTCTCTGTCCTCCGTTGTTCCCCCTTTGTCCTCAGATTACTTAATAGTGAGTTCAGAAATAGATTATGCTCAATTAACTCAACAGAAAGAAAAGTGGAATTGCAGTTCCATAAGCCTCCAATATTTCACAGTCAAAATGTATGATCGAGCAACATCAGAATTTGATCAAGATGGCACAAGTTATTAACGAGGAAAAACAGATGAGGTACTGCAGCACCTTGCTTTCGCCTGAACCTACTATGAATGGCAAATTTTGCTCCCTCCCCACTGCTGAGTTAATAAAGTACCAACGATGTACCTTGAACTCATCAAACTAATTCCCAGCTACATATACTGAAACTGGAACATACAAGGAATAGTTGGTCAAAGAGAAAGGGCAATGGACACATACAGGTAGAGAAGAATCTAGGATAAAAGGTAGAGAAGAATTGGGGAGAAAAGACTGGTTCAGCTTCTTCCAACTGCAGGGCAGATTTGGGAAGAACGCAAAGGTAGGATTTGCCTCTAAAAAATCGGAGATGGAATGTTTCATCGAGAAGAACAAGAAAGGCCTAATCTCCAGGCGTTATAAATATATTTTAGAATACAACTTAATAGACAACCAGATAAAAACTTATGATTATGTAGTCCAAATATTTAGGTAGAAATATTGAGTTGGAAAATTAGAAACATCTTTGGGAAAATGGGTTTACATTTTCAGTGGATAGTTCAATTAGAGAAAATATGTTTAACATATTTTATAGAACTTACAAAACTCCAGAGTTATTGGCCAAACTAGGAAAAACAGGACAAGGGGCTTACTGGAAATGTAAGAAGGTGAAGGGGTCGTTTTCCCACGTATGGTGAACCTGTAATAGAGTTCAAGAATTCTGGAAAAACGCGGTGAAAGAAACAATATGATTAACAGAAAGGTCAAGAAAACCCAGAAATGTGCTTATTAGGACTGTTCAGAACATGTATTAGCGCAAGAGATTAAGACATTTGTCAATATTGCTTTTGTTGGTGCAAGACTAATCATCGCTAAAATATGGAAGGGGGGGGGGAGTTAAATATTTAAGATTTGAGAGATAAATTGGTAGATTATATCCAAATAGCCCAGCTGACAAATAGCAGCAGAGGTTGAAAAAAATTGAAGAATTTGCAAACAAATGAAGGCTGGCACTTGGGTATCTGGAAAAAGCAGACAAAGGTAGATTTGAGGATTGCCATAAAGGGGATTTAGTGGTTAGTTACGTGATCTGTTTTGAGGGGAGTTGGAGGTCATGAGGGTTGGGTTCATGGGTGTGGGGATACAGCAGTGGTTCCCAACCTTTTTTTGATCAGGGACCATTTGACCAGGGACCACTTTGATCAAGGACCACTCTCCGACATTAGTACCAAATGAGTTATGAATCAGTTTTTGGTCAACTTTAGATTTGGTTTGGTTATTTGAGGTGCTGATTCAGAAAATTGCATTGGATAGACCATATCAGCTCTAGTTTCTGATACAGAACATATGCTATCCAGTAGTCGCCATCTGCTCACGCACTTAAAGCCATATTTAATAACCTAGAGCTGATGTGGTCTATCCAAGGGGTCGGGCTGGTCTGCGACAGGGAAGGAGTGGCAGGCGGCGCAAAAGGAGCGGAAATAACATAAATAAGATAAATAAATGAAGAGGAAGGAGGCTCACAGACCAGATTTTCATATTTGTGGCCCACTGGTGGTCCGCGGCTCACAGGTTAAAAACCACTGGGATAGAGCGATAAGAAATTTACAGATATAACTATATAGCCAATTCAGATTTTTCATGTTTAATGAGCGCTGACTGTATATTCTGTAAACCTGCTTACTCTTATGCATATTTTTTCCTTTCCTTTTTGTTTTATTTCTTACACCATAAAATAATAAACTTTTGTAAAAAGATTTAATTCCCAGCATCTCTAGGCTAAACAGGTAACAGTTCAACAGAGCATTACTTTCTGCACTCTAGACCAGGGCTGTCCAACTGGCGGCCGGGGGTCGTACGGCCCCCAGCCTGTTGGACACGGCCCCCGCTATGCCCCCGGCCGCCATTTTAATTTTTTTTTAAAAAAATCTATTTTTTAAAAAAAAATGGTGGCTGGGGGGGGTGAGGCGGGGCAGGGAGGAGGAAGTGAGCCAGCTCCTCCTCCCTGCACCGCCCCCCTCCGTCCCTCTCTCCACGCCGCCGATGCAAACCGGATCGCATCGGCGCCGGTGAGAGGGACAAGGGGTGGTACAAGGAGGAGGAAGAGAGCTAGCTCCTCCTCCCAGCACCTCCCCCTTCTCCCTCTCTCCGCGCCGCCGATGCGATGCAGTTTGCATCAGCGGTGCCGAGAGAGGGAGAAGGGGGCGGTGTAGGGAGGACGAGCCAGCTCTCTTCCTCCCCTGTCGCCCCTCCTCCCTCTCGGCGCGCATTGCAAACTGCATTGCATTGGCGGCGCCGAGGAGGGAGAAGGCGATACAGGGAGGAGGAAGAGAGCTGGCCCCTCCTCCCCTTCACCCCTCCTCCTGCCCCTCCCCGCACCGCGGCTCGCGATCGGAGCCGCGGTGCGTCCGTGAAGGAGGAGGAGGGGCGAAGGAGGAGGCGGTCAGCTGATTGCCTCCTCCTTCATCGATCCTCTTTCCCCCCGGCGCGCCGCGGATCGGGCAAGCGCGGGCGGGAGGAAAGAGGATCGACGAAGGAGGAGGCTGTCAGCTGATTGCCTCCTCCTTCATCGATCCTCTTTCCCCCCGCGCGTGCCGGCATCCGGGCAAGGGCACAGGCGGGGGAAAGAGGTGGGGCTACCTAAGCGAGTGGCCCCGCCCCTGCGAGTGGCCCCGCCCCGGCGATCGGCCCCGCCCCCCGCTCACTGATCACCTACGCCCCCCCAGGTGATCAGTGACACTTCTTCCGGCCCTTGGGCCGGAAGAAGTTGGACAGCACTGCTCTAGACAATTCTGGAAGCCTTTAAGCAGGCTATGAATGCTTAATAAAGAAGCAAATACTAACAGAGTAACAAAATCCCAAAGAAATGTGGAAATTGTTGTATGACACAACTGAGAGGTTGCGTAGTCCTGTCCTGCTGATATGTCTGTCAATATGTCTAGCACCAACTGCTAGGACTGGTGAGTCAACCAAGGGGTATTGAGGGACACTTGAGTGCAGAAGGCTTTCTTTATCCCAAGTCTACCTTCAAGGCCAGCAACTTCCTTTCATGCATCTGCATTGCTTCTTCCCCCCCCATGTTCTAGGATAATACTAATGGTATATAGTGTGTGAGAGTTGCTGTAAACCCACAACATGTGATATCTAATTAATTTTATCTTAATCTAAACCTTTGAATTGTTTCCATGAAGATTATATGTTGTTTTTCAAACTTCCAAACTGGTGTGCAAAATCTCAAAATGAATGAGTTGAATAAAAAATAGTTGGACCTTGGAAATGTTGCTTTTTTGAACTACATATCTCCATATTCACCCGCCAACATGGTCCGTTGCTAACTTTTCCAAACTCTGAGATAAATACAGCAAAGCAAAAGAGCATTTAAATGACTAGGTAAACCCATCTGTCAAATGAACCATTTTAAAATGCTTCGGCAAATAAACCCCTCACTAGGCACTGAAAGACAAATTAACCAGATAGCATTAGGGAAGCTTCTCTGGGCACTGATTTCCAAACATAGATTATCTTACCAAAGTCAAACCTAGTCAGGTGGAAAAGCAGTCCTGATAGCTCACATAAGCCTTTTTGGAGAGACATTTTTTAACACACTGATGGTTTTCGTGCTAGCAATAATAGAGTATTATTATCACACCCTGGCCAAGTCCTTGTCCTCTTGTAGCACTATGGCTGCTCTTCCTGTATCATTAGCTCTGGATAGCAGATGCTCTCACCACCACACTAGGAGCCAAGGATGACTAAATTCAAATTGCATTTTCAGTATTTAAGCTACTTGTTCACTCTTGTCAGAGATATTTACATGGCTATCGAACAAAGCAAGAAGGCAGCTGTTAAGAGATGCAAATAATCTGTGGATCACACAAAAGGTTTCCTACAACCAAGTGTTCAAACACCATGACAACATGTATGCATTCAGTATTCGTATATTATGTCATAATATTTCCTCATAATTTGAAGCAATTATGGATTCCTAATGTTGGGACTGCTATATGGAGAACCTAAAACAGCAACTACTATTCTTCCTTCCATTCATCTGTCTTTTTATCAAATCCAGCTGTATTTTTCCATTGAAAATGTATGCTTCTGAGATTTAATGTACAAAGTTCAGTTCAGGCATTTTGTTCATAGGTTTAAGGTGAGCATTCAAATAGACTGTCACTTTGCATGGAATTGATGAAATTTTGAGGTGGGAGAACCCATTGCTTTCTTATCAGCTGAATACAAGCACTACATGTAGCTGTTAAATATATTTGTATATATAAAAATGAGTAAAACCAAAATGTTTTTAATAAGACCATTTTACAGCATATTCCGTGTGTGTTCCATTTAGCTACTGATATACTTTATGTTGGAATAACACCTGTGGCCAGGAGAACAATGAAAGTCACAACAAGGAGGATAATCCCCACAGTTATGATCATTTTTGTGTTTTTCCACCACATCTTCCTTGCAATCTTTGCAGTCTTTTTTTTTTTTGAAACCTTGAGCCGCTATTTCAAGATTATAACTTCTGTCAGCCAGGTCAGACAACCGCTCTTCTCTTTTCAAGACCTTTTCAATATTTTGAGTCCTAACATTTTTGACATCATCCACTTGAACTTGAAGTGTAGAAATAGCAATGTTGTAATGTTTCTGATCATTGTTGTTGTTTATTCGTTCGGTAACCTCCTGGACAAGCCCAGGCCAGAACTCCCTGTTGGCCGTGGCTAACCAACCCCAGCACCTTCAAAGTCAAGACAGTCACTTCAAGGATGCCATTCATCCATCTTGCCTTTGGTCTGCCCTCTTCCTTTTCCCTTCCATTTTCCCCAGCATCATTGTCTTTTCCAAGATTTCCTGTTTTCTCATTATGTGGCTCAAGTACTTCATCTTTGCCTCTAAAATCCTTCCCTCCAGTGAGCAGTCAGGCATTATTTCCTAAAATATGGACTGGTTTGATCTTGTGGTCCAAGGCACTCTCAGAATTTTCCTCCAACACCACAGTTCAAAGTATCTATCTTCCTTCACTCAGCCTTCCTTATGGTCCAGCTCTCACATCCATAGGTTACTATGGGGAATACCATTACTTTAATTATGTGGATCTTCATTGCCAGTGTGATGTCTCTACTCTTCACTATTTTATTGATATTGGTCATTGCTCTCCTCCCAAGAAGTAAAGGTCTTCTAATTTCCTGGGTGCAGTCTGCATCTGCAGTAACCTTCCCACCTAGATTTCTAATCAAGCTCTATCTAAAGCAGTTTTAGAATACCCAGGAGTAGAATTAAAACACGTAAAATATATGTTCCTCGTGGATGTTTGCAAGATGTCTCTCAATTTGGATGATGAACTTATTTTTTTTTTTCGTGTTGTGATACAGATATGGCAGTAATAAAGTCCAGGAGTAAAAAGGATAACAGATGTTTATTTAACAAGGAATGGGAGTTGGTCTAACAAAAAATAGCCTATCGTCGGCTGAAGAAAAACCCTCACTAAACCCAGGAATCCCTAAACCAAAAATGCTGAAGATAAAAGAACTCCAAAACAAACAGCAGACGTCCGTCTGTGGTGTCCAGTTAGGGGAATGTCCATGAAGCGAAGTCAGTCATCAATCCAGGTCGTCAGGCAGGAGAAAATCAGTCAGGATAAGGAGACGTCTCCAGGTCGAACAGGAGCTAAGTATATCAACAAACACATAACTTACAGCCCCCCATACCACCCAGCATCTGTCTCCCTCCAAGTAATACTATACCCAACTCTGTAGCAGCAAACTCACAGTATTCACACGAGGATCAAGAGGCACACGGCAGTAGTGAATAAAGTGAATAAAGAACCCAATAACTCACGAGTAGTCTGGAAAATCAGGAACAAGGATACCAGGAACCAGGATACATGAGCTAGAATAACAACTCCTTGACCACCGCAGGGGTCAAGCCAAATACTCATATTTCTTATAGGACTATCAATCAGAGTCCTCAGAGACCCCACCCAGCTCCAAAGCAGCAGCATTCCCATTCCCTGCAGCTGTTGCACCAGGCCCAGATCTCCAAGCCAGCCAAAGCTCTTCTTGACTTAAAGGGACCCCCTCAGCCTCAGAATGAGAAGACAGCCAGTCCCGATCCGTCTGGAACCCCAGAAAAGTACTGGCCCCCGAGTCTGCATTGCATACATTCCTCACTTCCTGCACCAATGCCGAATCCAGGTCTGTATCACTTTCCTCTGACTGCAATTCTGCATTCCCTGTAAAACCTTCAAAGGAGCCAGACTCAGAAGGCTCCCTAAGTAGATGCTGAATTTTCCTCCTTTGTTCACTGTCTTCGTCAATGCTCGAGGCACTAGCCACCCTCTTTACCCCAGCTGTAGGAGCCTGATCATTCAGAGCCGCGCCCCAAACTGAGCTATTGCTTGATGTTACTGTCTCAACACCTCCCTCCATGCTACTACTTGTAGCAACTAGAGGCTCATTCACAACACTAAGTGTTGTCTTGAGGGAGTACACGAATTAAAAACCTTGGCTTCTGTGGCTTTCCCCACCTCAGCTAGCCTAATGTCTTCTTTCCCCTTTATTAAATCCAGCTGTATTATTGATGGTAGGGTATCTGGTGGAAGACAACTCTATAGCACTACATTGCCACCAATCTTTCTGTGTAATAGGATTACCACCCCCACCCGCGGCGTGCTTTCCATCTTCCTGCAGGATCAATCTTCCTGAATAGGTTTTGAATGGGTTTCCAACAATATTCTGGAAGACCTTGATGTATTCTTTCAAAGCACCAATGAAGAATTTTAAACATATAGAGACACTGGTACGTTTTTGCAACTGTCTAATTCTAGCCTTCTTTTTCAGTATAGTAGGCCCAATTGAACCACTATATTGATTATTTATTTATTTACAGTATTTCTACCCCGCTCTTCTCAACCCCCAGGGGATGGACGGACTCAGAGCGACCAACAAAGGCAGCGATTCGATGCCTAAATAATACACAAATTAGCCATAAATCATACAAAATTGTACAGATAACACCTTACTCCGAAACTCCAGATGATCTCCCCCAGTGGCTTCATGTAGATGTTAAATAACATCAGGAACAGTACTGAACACTGAGGGACTCCACAAGACAACATTTGTGGGGTCGAACAGGTGTCAACCAATAACACCCTCTGGGACTGACCCTCCAGGAAGGACTGGAGCCACTGAATACCACCCTAGATTTATATCAAATCACAGTCAGTAAAGAGATCAGGGATGGGGATTGTGAGGCCTTCTGGATGCTGTTGAACTGTAACTACATCTGGAAGGCTGCAGTAGTGGGTACAGAACCAAAGTTACATCAAAGCATGAGTGAGAGTAAAACTGCCCAAATGAGAAACCACAACTGCGAACAAATCAAGAAATTTCATTTATTTATTGCAGATGTCTATTCATTCTTTCAATACTGCATTGGTTGTTGAATAGCACACCTAAAATCCCCCCTGTCCTTTAAATATAAAACAGTATGTTAACATGGTAGTTAGAAGTTCTGAATATTAGAATTATCTATAGCTACAGGAAAAGCAATTGATATTCTGAATAAGCACCAATTCTTGAGGAGGAGCTATCAGCTAAAATACTGATCCGATATGCAAAACACAGTCTATCCCTCTATGAGAACCCCACAGAGTTGCTTGCGGAAAGATCATTGTTGGGGAAAATTTGCAAACAAACCGGCAGTATTTTAAGGTGCCACTAGACACATTTTATGCAGTAAAAACATAAAATGTGCAGTAGGAAATAGATTTTGATGCTGTTTGCAGCATAGGCTATAATTAGGGACAAAGTTATTTTTGAAAGTAAATAGATGAAAAACAGAAAATTAATCTTTATATCTTCATAACTTTATGTTAATACATAATATACTACTAGGGATTAATACCTGACTGCTGCATCTGTGAGAAAATAAAATATACCCACAAAGATACAGTCGACCCTCCACATTTGCAGTTGTAACTTTTGCTGATTTTTCATTGATTTTATTAAAAAAATTCTCTTTAGGTCCTACAGTGCAATTCTATGCTCAGCTTCCAGTGAACATTGACCATAGCATCATGCTGAAGGACCTAGAAATTTCTAGAGAGGTATTCTTACAGGTTAAAAAGGTAATTTGCAAAAATTATATTTATTGAAATTTATATACTAGTAATAGATAAGAAACGCTATAACATTGTGATTTTTTTATTCACCTTTTTCCACTTTCACTGAGAGTTTGTGGCCCTAAAACCAGCAAATTAGGAGGGCTGACTGTATTTCTAGCTGCTTTGTATCCAACCTCGTGGTTGCCAGAATTGTAAACTGCAAAGTACTCATTTTGTACTATGGTAATAGGGTTCACTGGCACATAGAAAGAACTAGTTTTCATCACCAGATTTTGCTGTGATTTTCCCTATGGCATAAACTATGTGAGTTCTGGTAAGGGCCACATCACAACTCAGGGATAATGCTAATACGTCTTCAGTCAATGCCTCATTAATGTAGTCTTCATTTACTCCAATTCACTATGTGATACTGGGCAAAACATCACAAACTCACTGGGTTTAAAGCAGTGGTTCTCAACCTGTGGGTCCCCAGGTGTTTTGGCCTACAACTCCCGGAAATCCCAGCCAGTTTACCAGCTGTTAGGATTTCTGGGAGCTGAAGGCCAAAACATCTGGGGACCCACAGGTTGAAAACCACTGGTTTAAAGGCTACTTGATCTGGGGCCCTGCTCAATGCCAGAACTCCAACAAAAACATCCGTGTCAGATCCCTTGTCCAGCCTTCTGATTTCTTGTGTAGTAAAAAAAACCCTGAGACAGATAATTCTTAGCAGTATCCATAAACTGTCCTCCCTCTGTAAGCTGTATATAGAATTGGAATTGACTTTTCATAAAAATTCAATGGAGGATTGATAGTATGTTTTGTCACTTGGCATCAGCACTAATGGGCAATGCATGTCATATCCCTGCACATGGAAATGACACATTTTTAGTATGCTGCTTTTAATCAACTTTAATTTTTTTTGTTATTATTCCCATTTAAAAACTTTAAAAAATACTAAAGTGCATTTATTTGTTGGCAAATATGATCAAACATAGAATAAATGTCACTGGGACATCCTTCCCTGTTCATCAAAGCCAATTTGGAAGAGAAGATGCATTGTGTGTTCAATTGAATAATCAAATTCAGCAGAGTATCTATGTCATACGGATTCTACAAGAATATGGTATCATTATGGAATATCCTACATCATGTTATGTTTTGTTTGGTAGTGGGGCTGAAAACTCTTCTACCCATTTTGCTTCAGCCTGAATGTACTCATAGGATAGACAGGAAACTCTTATAAAGACGTGACCATGTACAAAGGTCTAACAGATTACAAACCAAAGAGCAGAAGAAGAGAATCCATCTCTACTTTCATGGCTTTCACTTCATCTGCAACAACTCAGTAGGATTTGAGAGGTTTTGGTGAGAAATAATAAAGGAGTGCCATAATCTATAAAGGTGCATGCAATTTAAAAGCCTACACAAGTAGTCCTTAAACCAGGGGTCCTCAAATGTTTTTAAACAGAGGGCCAGGTCACAGTCCCTCAAACTGTTGGAGGGCCAGATTATAATTTGAAAAAAGCGTGAATGAATTCCTATGCACACTGCACATATATTTGTAGTGCAAAAACACTTTAAAACAATACAATAATTAAAATGAAGACCAATTTTAACAAATATAAACTTATTAGTATTTCAATGGGAAGTGTGGGCCTGCTTCTGGCTGATGAGATTGTTGTTGTTGTTGTTGTTGTTGTTGTATGCTTTCAAGTCATTTTAAACTTAGGTTGACCCTGAGCGAAAGCCAAGTAAATGACCTTGGAGGGCCGTATCCACCCTCGGGCCTTAGTTTGAGAACCCCTGCCTTAAACCAAGTAATAAATTCCATGGCAAAGAGTTTTGTGACAGAAATTTGCAGACTCAGGACCAAGACACATATGCAGAGGGGGGAGGGGGAGAGAGAGAATGAGATACAACACTTCTTTTGCAAATAACTATCTTAATTTTAAACCCTTGTTGTTTTGTATTTTATTTACATATTTTGTATTTCAGTTGATCCTAACAAAGCAATTCTTTAGGACAGTGGCTCTCAACCTGTGGGTCCCCAGATGTTTTGGTCTTCAACTCCCAGAAAGCCTAATAGCTGGTAAACTCACTGGGATTTCTGGGAGTTGTAGACCAAAACACCCGGGGACCCACAGGTTGAGAACCACTGCTTTAGGAAGTCACCTATTTTCCTAGCTTCTGGGACTTTTAAATGTTTATTCACGTTTTTTGTGTTTTTATTTTTTGGAAATAAAGCCTTGCTTGTGAATTATTAGAAAGGCCCAAAAACAGGCACTGTGTGAAAAAGTAATGTGCATGAGGTCCCAAGTGTCACAGATGCATCCCCACACCCAGGTACCACAGGTTAGTGACTTGGGTTGTCTCCCAACACCCAAGTAGAGTACATTTGATTCCTCACTACAGAAAGTAGTTTTGTTGCTCTGATAGAGATTAGTGTTCTGTTAGAGATGCTCTTGGAATGCTCTGAAAAATGTGTTCAAAGGCTCTTTCTTCCAGTTACTGAGTAGAAATTTCTGCCAGACAGACTCTGTGCTGTATAATACTTTACAAAAGGATGGAACAAAAGGCAAGACATACCATTATATACTAAGTTTTAAAAATGACAGTATCATAAAGACTGTCTAGATTATATGTGGTGAAGTGAATTTTTCTAGACAGCTCTTATTTAACTCCTTTCTCAACCATTTTAGTTATTGGTTCAGGAAGAAAATGTGTACCTGATTCACAGGGAACCAACCTGAGATTAGTTTTCTTGTGTCTCACTTCAGATAGTCAAAAGAGATGTTTAAATGTACAAGTCACAGTTGAGTTCTACAATGCTGTTTAACTATTGATAGATATTAGGATACTATAAAGATGCCTCTTTTCAAAATGGTTCAGCTTAGATTTCTCAGTGCTTTGCATTTTTCCAGTATTTTTCAGATACAGCAGAAAAATTCAGTGACAATCTTCAATCATTAAAAAAAATACTGGTGATAAACAAAAGTTAATGTCATTTAAAATTTGATCTAAACCAAAAGTGATTCTACTTCCCCATCCATTGCACATAACTTTTCTTAGCAGCAGTTGCTCAATATCTTAAATTTTATTATAATTGTATATCATGATATAAACCCACAACACTTATATTACATGGGGAAGGCTAATGGGAAAATAATTAGTACCCTTTCTAGTTTGTTCAATAAAAGAAACAGCCAAGAGTTATCTGTTTAGCTGACAAACATGCACCACAGTCTTAATATTATCTGCAACATTATCCAATACCTATTTGCAGCTACCGTGAAAGTTTTCCTTGGATACTAATAAAGGCTAATGTTCATACCTTCAAAGGTCATTTTTAACCAGTCCCTCAATTATTTTCTAAATTGCCAAGCACATACGTATCTTATTCATCCACAGTATCTTTTTCCCATAAGAATTTAACCCTTACCTTTTTATTTTAAAATGAACATTAAAAATTCAGACACCTTAATGCATTTCACCACCCTGTTATTTCAATCCTCCTGAATTACGAAGTGGCCCACTTTAAAAACAAATGAAATTAAAGTATAATTGTCCTTAGTCCAGAAAAGAAAACACACGTCTGTCACTTGTCATAACATTAAAATAGGGAAATACCTGCTATTAAAGGGATGCAGGGGAAATTTAACTCCTGCTTTTTGTCTCGCTGGGCCTCTTATTCTGTGTTCCCCCCTCAGATCACTAAAACTGGTGGGTGGGCTTTCAGGCAGCATTGCATAATGGCAATCGAGACCCACACAGTAGGACAGCTGAGAGGAAGTAATTCATCAGAATTTGAAAGAGGCAAATTAGATGCTGTGAAGGAAAGGACTATAAAAAACAAAGAACACGGTTGGTGATCTGCTAAGGTGCCTCAATGCAAAACAGTTTACAGCTTTCGCTTCAATTCAATGCTGGGTTCTCTGATAAAATGGCACCAGGCAAAGGAACAACTGTGCGACCCACATAAAAACAGGGACACAAAGAAGGCCAGAGTTCAATTAAAAACTTGCAGCCTTTGGCAAAGGAGAAAGGCACATACAGAAGTGGCAATAGGCTTCCCATGGCAAGAAATGGCACCTTCACACGAGTTGTGATGAAATAATTCTGCATCTGGGTTACAGCCCAAAGCGCATTTCTAGAGATGATAAATCACAGGCAGTCTGGTTCAAAACATGTGTGCGTGTGTATTAGTCACAGATTAATTTGGCTTTGCTTTAGGACTGCTGAAAGGTTCCAATAGGAACTTCTTCTGCCATGACATCTTAGATTAAATGGAGTGGAGACTTTCCCTTCAACTGCAGAGGAAGCAGCAATGAGCAGAATATAATTCCTTCTTGACTTTACAAGGTCGCAGTGTTGAATAGTGTATACTGGTGGACCACATCAGAAGAACAAAGGAAGTGGTTTCAATTATATCTGCTAGGTTGAGGGACTTCTTTCTTTTCACTGCTTACAAATGTGTAAAGAAAACTTGCTATGACTCTGTAAAAAAAAACCTAGATGTATTTATCTGAAAAGTATCCTTGATCTCTGATCAGATGCAGACGCACATGCAATTAGCAGCATCCCCAATTGGACGCCGTTGCATCTTTCAGATTGATGTAGTCTCCCTGGCCTGAAATAGAGATATCTCTGTCACTCAGTGATGTTGTCGATGCCATCATCATCTTCTCAATAAGGACTCTATGGAGAAAAAGAATTAAATCACAAAAAAGAACACCTCAGGCCTCTCAGGGCCCTTCCACACAGCCATCTATCCCAGAATATGAAGGCAGAAAATCCCACAATATCTGCTTTGAACTGGGTTATCTGAGTCCACATTAAGATAATGTGTTATGTCCTGCCTTGATATTCTGGGATATAGGGCTGTGTGGAAGGGCCCTCATTTAGCAGCATTCCAAGAGAGGCCATCTTTGACCTTACTGTTGCAGCCTCTCCAGCTGGATTTCTTCTATAGGATTATAGAAAGTGCCCTATATGAGCACTGTATGATTATTGGAATGTGCATAGCACTGTTAATGCTGCATCATTTTTGTCAGGACATAAAACGAAGGATAACCGATATGATATTCAACTATAAAGTTGACCTTTAGAAAAAGTATGGCTTCTTGACAATATGAAAGTGGTAGGTTTGAGTGTTTGATTAGGATTAGAGATTCAGATTCTTGTTTACACTGAACCCTGAAACTCAAGGAGTGACCTTGGGCCACTCGCCTTTTGTCAACCCGATTTACTTTGCAAAATTGTTGTGAGAATAATATGAAGAGAAAGATAAGAGCCATATACATTTCCTTGAGCTCACTGAAAGACCAGATATTAAGAGCACTTGAAGGCACTCAACAACAACAAAAAGTAGCAACAATATAAACCAAAAGGCGCCCAAAACAAGTTCCATGCACTCAAATAAAAAAGGTTTGCATACTTCATTGGATCTGACTTATAGAAGGTATAAGGGTCTTTCATCACCAAAACTGAAACATTTATAATGCACCAGTTTCTCACCATCACCCAAGACTGTGACAATCTTGTTTAAACCACGCTGATACCAAGATCCTGATGTCAGCCTCACTCCAAATGTATCCACAACCTAGCCTAAATATTAAATCAAAATGAAAAGTTCTCACCCCCTTTAAACACATAAACACAATAGCCCATGCACAGAGGCCCACATGCATATGAAGAAATGTTCAGCTATTTTAATTTTGCTTACCTCATGGACTCATTTACATTCTTGTTTTCCTTGACAGATGTTTCAGTCCATCCAGTGAATCCATTCTCTTTGCTGAATTGATCGATTTCTTCTCTAGTCACAGACCAAGGATAAAGGTCACACTGCAAAAGAGAACCCAGGAACATTTGAATCTGCTTTCAAAAAGTACCAATAGAAGAATTCATTTCTTTTTCCTTCTTGTTCATAAATCTTCACATGCCAAGTCAGACTTGTTATAAGGCAATGCCCTTATTTTTATTTACTACTCCACCTTTCTTCCTTAACTAGAGCTCAAACTGTCTTTATTTATTTATTTATTTTCGGGTTTCTATGCCGCCGACTCCCGGAGGCTCGCGGCGGCTTACAGAAGCCGAAGGCACAGTAAAATACAGAAACAATAAAACAGTAAAAGCAGTTAAAAACAGTAAAAACAGTTAATTTACAAAAATTAAAACAGATTTAGATAAAAAGAAATGAATTGTACGGTGTATTGTCCATTTTTGCAGTTCCCAAAAGGCTGTCAGACAAAAGTGTTATCACTACACATCAAGGGGCTTTCCTTCTTTTTATATATGCTATAACTCTTATGTCAAGGTGTAGTACTGTATCAGCCAGGTAATTCATGAGTTATCAGTGTCTGTTTTGCCTGTGATACAAACAATCTTTCTCCCACTCATAGGAACAAAAGAGCAGCCATGCTAGATGAGGCCAATGGCTTATCTCATCCTGCATTCTGTTCACATGGTAGGCAAACAGATGCCTTGAGGAAGCTCAGAAGCAGAAGATGAGAGGAGCAGTGCCTGCTGATTCATGTTCCCTGCCCGCTGGAGTTGATAGATGCCTCTGACAACTCTGACCTTAGAGGAAATATGCAGCCACCATGGTGGGTAGTTATTGACAGGACACATTCTTCACAAATTTGCCTAACCCTCTTAAAGTTATCCAAGTGGGTGGTCATTGTTCCATCTTATGATAGTAAAATACTATAGTTTAAATATATCCTGTGTGAAGAAGTCCTTAATTTGTTTTGCCCTAAATTTAGAACCATTCTAACATTATTAGAGAAAGACGGGAAGAAATATTTATCAGCTGAGATGAAAAAACTAGGTAACTTTATGAATAATACATTTTTCCCTATGCAAGACATCCCCACTGTTGTTTTTTTTGTATTGGGAATGTTCACTTTCTGTGTAATGTTTTGAGTCAGAATGCTTAGTGCTGTCATCACAGGCAATCCCTTGTGGCCGAGTGTAGTGCCTTCCAAGTGTAGGGTCTTGGCTCTTTGTCAGACCCTTCGGTTGTGACCTGTCTGGCATGGGAGGCCCTACCGGTGGCTATTTTGCCATCATAACTCACAACTTCATTAGGGTATGCAAGCCTCTCCCCCACGACAAGGGGGCGCAAATGGGCAGGATGGGCTCTCTGGCCTTTTGGCAACCATCCTAGGAGAAGGAAAACTCTAATTTCAAACCTGGGCAGATGGTGCTTGTCTAACCCTGTAAGGTCAACCATCTAAGAGACGGAAACTCAAACCAAACCTACGACTTGAAGATCTCACTGCCACCGTCCAAGCTTGCTAGGCCCCGGCAGACGAACCTTTGGTTTAAAGGGTGAAGCCAGTTCTGTGCACGCTGCCCTCCACCAGAAAAATTCATTGCACAGGCTCGGACACATCCAACCTCCGAATTAGTCATCAATGAGCTTGTAGAAAGCACGGGATGAGTCCTTCCTGAATCTTCGTTTGCGAAGAAAAGACAAGAAGAGAAGTAAGGTCTCGGCAGTGGGCCTGAAGGTGACTCTAGAGACCCTGTAAGGTCAACCTGATCTGCATGTTCTTTTGCAGTGAGGACATAGATTTTCGTATGGAAGACGGTTCCTTGACGTGCCTTCCTTTTGACACGTTTTTCCTTTGGTGTTATAAACATATACTCAGTTGAAGGTTTTATGCATATTTTAAGCCTTGGTAGGAATTCTCAACGAGCCTGGCTTGGCAATGCTGACTCTGACCTGTAAAGCCCTATACAGCTTAGGTCCAGGCTATCTGACAGACATTTACCAGACTCCGTAGATCCCTTAGATGTGCAAATTGACCTTCTTTCTATCCCATCACCTTCACAGGTTCAGTTGGTAGAAAAGTTAGATTGTTGGTTGCCACCAGGCTCTGGAACTCCCTTTCTAAAGAGGTGGGAATACACCCTACTTTGCTGCTGTTCTATCAGTGGGTGAAAGGATTTTTTTTTATTGCAATAGGGTTTTAGAACTGAAGACTTTTAAGAAAAGGACCTACATTGTAATGTTCTAACTGTTTTTTTATCCTTTTGGGATTATTTAGTATTGTTCCATTATCTAGGTGGTAATTCTGACTGTTTTTGGTTTTCTATTATGTATACTGTGTTTTGGCATCAAATTGTTGCCATTGTTAAGCCGCTCTGAGTCCCCCCTAGGGGGTTGAGAAGAAGCAGGGTAGAAATGATGGAAATAAATAAATAAATAATACAAGAGAGAGGATAGTCCATTTTACAGTGGGGGGGGGGGGGGGTTGAAGGAGAAAAACCATTTATCCCGTGTTAACTAATTATTACCCCTCCCCTCTTCTTATTTCAAAAATGAGGGTTGTTCCCACAACAGGGACATAAGTGGGGGAAATAACAGTAAAACAGGGAAAAATGGTTTTACTACTTCAACGTGCCCTCCACCCCCGTAAAATAGACTATCCTTCTCTCTCTTGCACCCCCTTGTAGAATCTGCCTGGATAATGGAATATTATTTTAATATTGTTAACAGTTTAAATCTATTGTAACATTGATTTGGGGTATGTTTTTAACTAAATTGTTATATTTTAAATTTGTAAACTGTGTTGTGGAAATGTAGGGCATGAAGATAATCATCAACATTACAATCAAAAATGGTTTGCATCCACTCGGTAGCTTTATTATGCTGGAATATTAACTCTCTGCTGTCCTGCCTCTTGCAGTATAACCTCCTTTTGCATATGACAAACAGTGCTGTCATTTGACTTATATCAGGGCTGTCCAACTGGCGGCCCCGGGGCCGAATCCGGCCCCGTAGCCTGTTGGACACGGCCCCACCTATGCCCTCAGCCGCCATTTTTAAATTTCAAAAAAAAAAATCGAATTTTTTTTAAAAATGGCGGCCGGGGCGCTGGGAGGCGGGGCAGGGAGGAAGAGAGCTAGCTCCTCCTCCTTTTCGGCGCCCCCTCCCTACCTAGGGCGGGGAGCCGCCGAAAAAGGAGTAGGGCGGCGCCAAGAGCAGCGCGTCACAGGCCTGGCGTGACTCGCTGCTCCTTGGCACCGCCTACTCCTCCTTTTCGGCGCCCCCCCTTCCTAGGGCAGAGGGCGCGCGAAAGGAGGAGTAGGCGGCACCAAGAGCATGGCGTCACGCCAGGCCTGTGACGCTCTGCTTTTGGCGCCGCCTACTCCTCCTTTTCGGCGCCCCCTCCTACCTAGGGCGGGGAGCCGCCGAAAAAGGGAAGGCGGTGTCAAGAGCAGCGCGTCACAGGCCTGGCGTGACGCGCTGCCCCCTGGCGCCGCCTACTCCTCCTTTCTGGTGCCCCCCCCTCCGCCCTAGGAAGGGAGGGGGGCGCCGAAAAGGAGTAGGCGGTGCCAAGGGGCAGCGCGTCACAGCAGGCCTGTGACGCGCTGCTCTTGGCGCCGCCTTCTGCCCTTTTTCGGCTGTTTTAGGAGGGGCGGGGCCTGGGGTTGGGGGCGGGGCCTGGGGTTGGGGCCGAGCGGCCCCCTAGGTCATCAGTGACCTTTTATCCGGCCCTGGACCCCGTAGAAGTTGGACAGCACTGACTTATATAACATGACATGTGTCTAGGGGAAAGTTTGGAAGAGTTCCTTTTTTGGAGACTAGAAGCCCCACAGTGCCTCAGTCATGAGGAATTCTGAAAGGTATGATCCAAAAAACCAACTTGTTGGAAGTTCTGGTCCAGTGATGGATGGCAGTTTCTCTTTGTAAGCAGGGGAATACAACTATAGGGATATCCGATTCCAGTTCTAAGACCACTCTTGCAAACCAATGGTTCCCCTCTGAGAAGCTCGGACCGTGTCTTCCTTCCTCTATGCCACTTTACCAAGGACAACTGTGCCAGTTAAGCAGAGAAGATCTAATGACCAATACCCTAAAGAAGAGACTGTCCAACCTGCCTCTGTCTTTCTGCAATGTTCACTGTCGTTCTATACTTGAGAGTTGTATTTTTCTTTTACAGACATACAGAGACAGAACGGTCTAAATTCTTGCTAAATTGTCTTTGGTAAAAATAGAAAGTCACCTAACAATTCTTTATCATGCCACAAACCTCCAGGCAAAGTGTTTATGCTGTCTTTACTTTTCAATAGCTTTGAACCTTTAAAGATCTTGTGGTAAGACAGAATTAGGTCAGATAATAATGGCAAGGGGGTACATTTTCCAAGCTCAGTTTCACCAGTCTCCTTTTTAGGGCCAAGCCTACCATTCAAAAATTTTCCACATGCACTTAAGGAACTAATTATGAATCAGTAACAATTGGGTTTATTTAGGTTTTATTTTATAGATGGTTTTATGTGTTTGCTGATTGTTTTGGACTTGTATTGCTTTTAATATGTTGTAAGCCGCTTTGGGTCCCTTTGTGGAAGAAAAGCAGGATACAAATAAAGAATTATTATTATTATTATTATTCACACATTACACTCAGATAAAATATTTTCTTCTATAGGTAAATTCCTATAAGGAGTCTGTTTCCAATCCCTACTTCCTCTTGCAGTGTCCCCAGTACCATTGAAAATATGCACCTGAGCACTTTGGGAACCTCTTCGATCAATAGGGGAGTTGGGGAGCTGCAGAAATAGCCCCCAGACTAAGGCTTTTTCTTAAATGGAAAAAATAATTTTCTTTGTAGAAGGTCAAATGTTTAAAAGTGGGATCTGAATAGCCGCTTTTGAACTGTGGTGCTGGAGAAAAATTCTGAAGGTGCCTTGGACCATAGGAAGATCAAACCAGTCCATACTCCAGGAAATAAAGCCCAGCTGCTCACTGGAGGGAAGGATATTAGAGGCAAAGATGAAGTACTTTGGCTACATAATGAGAAGGCAAGAAAGCTTGGAGAAGACAATGATGCTGGGGGAAATGGAAGGAAAAAGGAAGATTGGCCAACCAAGGACAGGATGGGTGGATGGTATCCTTGAAGTGAGTGGTTTGACCCTGAAGGAGCTGGGGGTGGCATGGGCTGGTCCAGGAGGTCATGAAGAGCCGGAAGTGACTGAATGAATAAACAACAATTGAAAGCATGCAAAAAATGAAAGTGCTTTCGACGATAAAAATAAAATTATAAGACTAGACTGTGGCACTCATCTAAAAGTAGGACAGTGAGCACCAGGGGAAAAAACTGTCTCAGTTGTCAAGGACAGGCAAAATTACACCAAGGAAAATGGAGACAAAGTATCTACAGTGATTTATTTCATGCAGCAGAAATATTCATATAGATGTTAACCATTGACACACATATCCCGTTTTTGAGGTGCAACCATGATAAAATGGGTGGGAATAATGTGGCCCAACATAATCACTGGCAAGCAATATATTGAATAAGCATATTGACAAGCTGTTCGGAAACCAAACCCAGGTCTAGGAGGAACTGCACAGGACAGGGCTGAATTAGCATGTAGTGCATTTTGATTCTACGATTCTCAGAAAGGTGCAAATCGAATCTAACAACATCAGAAAGGCCAAATGATTCCCACCACCTTCTTTGACTTATCCAAGCAGGAATCTTTGTTAACCACATATACTCAGAGCTTGGAAAAGTTACTTTTTTCACAAATGCTCCCAGGATCCTCAAGTCAACATGGCCAGGGGCTAGGGGATTCTGAATGTTATGGTCCAAGCATCAACTTTTCCAAGCTGTGTTTATAATCACCTGGTAGAAAAGATGGTTCTACCCAGTTCACAGACACTCACTTTGTTAGCTAGTAGCAGACAAGGGACAGGGCTTCCATCTGGTAGCCTCAGCTTGCTGTCCAAATCCTGCTTCCACTTCAGGCAGCTGGTGAATGTGCTCACACTGGTGACATCAAACATAATAACACAGGCAGATGCCTCCTTATAGTACAATCGAGTCATAGATGTAAACCGTTCTTGACCTAGAGATTTAGAAAAGAGGTGTTTACTCATGACCTTAAGGTAGTGATTATTAGATTCAACTGCAGTGAGCCTCCCCCTTTGTTTCCCATCTTAAATTGCTCCGAATCTAGATAAAGGAGATGTGAGTAGGAAACTCAAAATGGAGCCCCACCACCTTGCTGAGACTCTCTCCAACTTATTATCTGCTGCCTAGCAAGAACAATAGGGATGCAAGATGACTCACATCAATGCCTTAAGGTTTAGGGTTTAAGGTATCTACTGAGTTTGTTTAAAGATCTTTGGTACTAAAAACACAACAAAGATCACAAATCTTTGATACAAAAATGTACTGTGGTTGGACTTTATTCATTTCTGTGATTGAAGTAAGAGTTTGATGGGAATTATAAACCTTGGCCAATCTATTCGTAATCATCTAGAGATCTGTCAGTAGGTTTCAGTCTACTATGTGCTCACCCATTCTTACTATACCAGTTAGTAAATCTTAATAGTATGCACCAGTCACCCAACACCTTTCTCAAAGGGTTTCTAAAGATTCTAAGGAGTGCCATTTCCAATCTTAATCAGAAGTCTGTAGAAACCACAACACAACAAAGAGGTACGACATGATATATGTTGTCCCCCCAAACTCATGATGGGCAATATGGTGTTTTCTTCCTTCTAAAAGAAATCTTTCAAAGTTAAAAAAAGAGACAAACTGGGAGGGAGAATCCATTGACACACGAAAAAGGAGTTTTTCAGGAGCTCACCTGCAATGTCCCACAACTGCAGCCTCACTGTCTCTGTGTCTGACCACTGCACCACCTTCAGAGCAAAATCCACTGGACCATGGGTAGAGAGGCAGAAAAAGAAACACAAGCAAGTGAGAGACTGAGCAAAAACATTATGAACAGGATGCATAATTATGCATGGAGCAATAATATTATGCATGGATTCTCCTCCCTTGAGCAATTTTGCATCAAGTTTGATAAATTATGTTTAGAAACACACATTACTTCATGAGGCACTATAGCATTTGCTCTCACAGTACTGGCTTTCTTAGACTATTCGGTTGCTTCCTATTTGTAGTAAATACAGTGCACAAACCACAACATTACTTTAGTACTGCTTACCTTTAAGGATTTATTATGTTTTAGTAAATCACACTGACAGGGTGAAAGGAGACACACATGAAAGATATGGATATTGCGTTAGACCTTTTCGCACATGGCTCACATATTTCTCAAGCACTGCATTTTTCTTATTTCATCTATATGCTGTGGCATGAAAGCACAGTCACATCTGCTTTTAGGAAAAGATCTGTGGTCTCTCGTAATAGGAAAACACACCCCCCCCCCTCTTGCAACATTCATGCTGAAATGAACCAGGTAGGATTTTAACATTCTGGACTGCAGTGAGTTCTGGTCTTTTACATCAAGTTTCACCCCAAAATTGGTTGTAGAAGACCATTTCCAAGTCTACCTTGCATCAGAAGACTGTTTTTAGCCCTTAAGTTGTTCATAATTTACATGAAGACACGAAGAATGACTGTTTGGAGTGAGGTTATACCAATATATTATGAGGCAACACTTTACTGCTTGTTTTCACATAATACCAAGGCGACAGCTGATATTCTTCAATGTTACTCAACTTCAAGAAAAGCAAATTAATTCAGACTAAATCCTGATGAAACAAAGGTGATCAGGAATTTGAATTCAACCTGTTCTGGGAGAAACTGGGTTCCACATAAGCGACACACTGCAGACTTATAGTACTATCATTCCACTTTCACAGCTATTTATTTATTTTATTTATTTACTGTATTTATACCCCGTTCTTCTCAATCCCGAAGGAAACTCAGAGCAGTTTACAGATTATGGCAACATTCAATGCCGCATCATACAACCAATAATAAATATAACATATCACATTATAAAACAATTAAAACATATAAAAGCAATAAAACGTATTAAAACATAGTTTGAACAGAGCAGATGTTCCATCAGGGGAAGAATGAGATGCCAAACTGGGGTGGCAGTGTTCATTCAAGAGAGGGCTCAGGTGAATCAAGGGCCATGGCTGGAAGAAAATATTATCTCTGTGCACACTCAAGGATGCTGAAATGGAGGCCAGTCAAGATAGAGTCCGGCAGGACCAAGCAGTCCCCAGAAGCTGCGTGAGTCCCTGGAAGCTGAGCCAGAGGCAACAGGAGAAACAAACACTGCCCCTTGCCTCAAAGCCCCTGGTGATGGTCCTTCACTTCTTGCTTATTTTTATTTATTTATTTATTATTTGCATTTGTATTCCGCCTCTTCCCGAGGGCTCGTGGCGGGTTACAAGACATACATAGTGATCGGCAGGCAACACTCATGCCGACTCACGAACAAAATAAAACAATGCTATAACCATAAAAATAACAAAAATGATACTAAAAAACATCATTAAAACATTGTTAAAGCAAGAGGCGTTATATGTCTGAGGCCCAGCAGGTGTGGTCCTTTTAAAGCCCCAGCCTCTGAGGCAAGCAGGTGTTGTAGCTATGGCAACATCCTATGGTATTTTGCAATGTGTAACTTAGGGATGGGGATTTAGAAATCTTAGCCAGAAAGCAACAGTGGATCACCAGGCTACAAACCTCAGGCTCCCATGGTAGTCCATGCTCTGGTTACATCTCGTACAGACTACTGCAACACGCGCTACATAGGATTGCCTTTAAAGACTGTTCAGAAGCTTTAAATGGTCTAGAGGGCAGCAGCCAGACTGCTCACCAGAGTGGAGCTCAGGGAGCATGCAACTCCTCTGTTGTGTCAGCTGCACTGGCTGCCAGTTTGCTACTGAGAACAATTCAGAGTGTTGGCTTTAGCCTATAAAGCCCTAAACAATTCTGGTCCAGCTTACCTGTCCGAACGTATCTCTCCCTATGAAACACCTAGGAGCCTGGGGAGGCCCTGCTCTCGGTCCCACCTTCTTTCCAGGTGCAACTGGTGGGGGGAGACAGGGTATTCTCAGTGGTGGCCCTTTGGCTTTGGTACTCCTTCCTTAGGGATATTAGATCAGCCCCCTCTCTCCTGACCTTCTCTAAAAAAGTAAAAACCTGGCTTTTTGAACAAGCCTTTGGATACATAGATATGTGATATTGAGAAAGGCGGGATGGAAATATCATAATAAATAAATAGGATGGAATGATAGCAATGAAAGTAGAATCGTGGTGCTATAACTATGTAGTGTGAAAAAAGGCAGAGTGTGTAATCTAGGAAAGCTCCTGGATTTAAGCAAGCCTCCCTCTCTTCTGGCTTCTGATCACCATCTACAATATGACGTTAACAATACCTTAACTTAGATGACCTTAATTTGATATGGGAAGGTAGAACTAAAAGAAGATAATGACTATATTTGGACTGCATGCTGTATTATAGTTTATTGGTACAGAAGTCAAAGTGTGCCCCTGGGCTGGAATGTAGCCCCACTGAGAATGTCTGGTTTATGAGTAAACAATTGGGCTTCAGAGGAGAAAAAAAGTTTCACTACCATTACATTAGCTAAGTCTTTCAAACAGCAATACAGGACAATGCTTCCTATTGTCAGGCCAGCTCAAGATTGGATGCTACACAAGGGAGGTCTATATAAATATCAACTCAAATCTCCTGAGATTAGAGATCTTTCAGTCACCTAGACCTCTTACAAAAACAATCCCTCTCACAACATTTCAGGTGGATTGTATATATGTATGCCACTTCAACCTATAGGTTCTGATTAACTGCACATCCTGGTCAGGCAGTCATAGCACCCTTCACTTACCTGAAGGCAGCAAGAAGAACTCACAGAGCCCTTTCACGTAGCCATATAACCCAGAATATCAAGGCAGAAAATCCCACAATATCCGCTTTGAACTGGGTTATCTGAGTCCACACACCCATATATTCAAGTTCAAAGCAGAAAATGTGGGATTTTATTCAGCTGTGTGGAAGGGGCCTTAGATTCCTTCTCCAGGTTGCAGAACCTATGGAGAAAGTGAGGCTACATTGGGATTGAAAACTTTTCTGGGTCTTGGGATCATTTTTCTCACTCGCAGGCTATACTCACATACTCAACACCATGTTTTATGTGAATGCAACCCACATGAAATATTTTTAAAATTCATACAAGTTGTTATTATAATAACATTAGATGATATACCTGAACAAGTTAGGTAGAGATAATTTTATTTAAAAAACAAAGAAAACATGATTTTGGAAGCACAATTTCTGGTACCACAGATTAGATTGCCAGGAATTTTATATACATTATCCCATAATGAAGTATAACCATGGCAAAATGTGTTGTATGCTGTGCTCCAAAAGGTAATAAAAGACATTTAATTTTGGGGGAAAGTACTAAGAAAAATCTGTTGCTAGAACAGTTCTATAGTATGACTGGAATCCTACTTGAACATATCCCAGAGTGAGATTCTGTTTATGTTTTTGGGGGGATGCTGTACAATGAGGTAGTCACTACCTCCTCATGTAATGTCCAAATATGCCTTTCTTTTGGCATTTTCAAATTATAGCCATTTATTGAGCAGGGGCAAGTGGGAGAGCTAACCAGACAGCACCCATTCCAGCAAAAGAAATGCAAACCAGCAAAAAAAAAAATACCAAGGTCACTCTTGCAGATCTCAAATAAGCTGTGCATGCTCTGATATAGGATAATGGTTCACATTTCTAAGGCATATTGCAAATCCATGAATACAGAGAGTCATTCACATTAGCTGGGTTAGGAGCACAGGACCCCTGTGAAAGCAAAACACCATGAAAATAAGAAATTGTGATTTTAAAATCTGAGATAATGCAATCTAGGAATGTCTAGTCTTCCAGCATGACTTTATGATTGATTTCCGCTGAAAGCAGACATGGAATACTTAGGTCCGCAAGTGTGATTCTTAGAGAGTTGTTTTCTTTACAATTTTTAGGTCATCCAACATGACTGGAGGAGGCTTACGATAGTCACACTGGAAGACCTAGAGATTCCCGATTAATCGAATATGCAAAGGTTATATAGGATGTATAGATACATTCTACACATTTTATAAACATTGTAAACCACTCTGAAACCTTCAGACAAGGACGGAAATAAATATATCCAATAAAATATATTTCAATCATCTGATAATCAAATAGCAGCATTGACAAATAGCTCCAAAATGAAGGTGAAAGTAGTTTGTGAAACTAAATTTTCTTCCCAAAACTGTTCCTACTTTTTCCTACTCAATTTACACTACCCCTAGATTTACTTTAGATTTTAAGAAAAGCATGCTAGAGGTGCAGAATCCAAAGCTTTAACACTCTGGGGAGCTAATCAGATCATTTTGCTTAGGGTCACCATTATGTAACGGGGATAACTAAGAAGGCTAGCTCTCTTAATCATGTCCTACTTTGGTTCTGTTCTTAAACTAATGATCTTATAGACTTAGTGCAAAACTAAATAAAAACATCAAAAGATTATGCTCAATAAGATTCTTAAAAAGTTTGGCAAAATATATATAAGCCAAGTCCTGTTGATGGGGCACCTGCAGGTTTATTTTTGAGAATTATAGTTCTTTGTGCCTGCTTTCCTCTTATAGATCAAACAGGAAGACACCACTCCTGAGAACTATACTTTTTGACTCCTGGGGTGCAACAGGAACAAAATTAACTGGTCAAAATCTATTATCTAGGTCAGTGGGCCTGAGATGTTTCAAGTTGGGAATCTTTTTTCTAAAAAGGCAGACTGGAGAAGAAAGGAAGAAAAGAAGCAACCCCAAACCTCTTCATCATCTCCACAGCACTGATCAAAGTGGAGTGAAAATGAATCTCTTGCACAGGGAAAGAACTGGATCCTTTGTACACCAGTTCCCATTGGGATGTAAACTCTACTTCAAGGACCTCTGACCTACTTCTTTATTTTGTATTCACTAATGTGGAGAGAACAGCTAACAAAAAAAGGGAGGGGATCCCCGCACGGAGAAACCGTTCAGCCAGAAACCTGGTCTATTCTCCAGCTTGCCGAATCTTCTGCCTCAATCGCCGCCAGGCTTTCAGTTGTGCCAAAGAGTCCTTTTCAGTACAAATAAGTTTCATAATTGAGAGCATGCTCCTGAATCTACATGCTGCAAGCCCAAAAATGTTGTGAGTTGCAGCATGGCTGAGTAACCTCAATAAGTAGATCATTCAAGTGACTAACTGTTCCTTGTACCTTCTTTCCCTCGTGTTTCCTAATATATTCCATTTCATGTTTTTGCGCTATTGAATTGTTTAATATGCTTTTAGAATTTTAAAATTGCTATTGCTCTTTTAAATGTTATTGTCTTACTGTTCTACATTTTACATTGATCAACTGCTTAGAGGATGTCTGATATTTATATTTCTGATACTCATGATCTGCATTGATAAGGGGTAGATATAATAAATAGCTGTTTTCATTATTTTGATTTTAAATCATATAAATACTCAAGAGGGAAAAAATCAAACTAAAGCTATCATTTTTTAAAAAATCATTGTTTAGCACTCCAAATTCTTTTCAGTCCAACAGTAGGTTTTCTGGGAATGGCATGTGTGGAGAGTGAGCAATTTAATTACCACTACTATTAAACCTCTCTGTTGGCGCCCCCTTGTCCTGGGGGGAGAGGCTTGCGTACCCTAATGAAGTTGCGAGCTATGCTGGAGGTGGCAAAATAGCCTCTGGTAGGGCCTCCCATGCAAGACAGGTCACAACCGAAGGGTCCGACAAAGAGCGTCAAATGGGCAGGGTGGGCTCTCTAGCCTTTTAGCAACCATCCTAGGAAAAGTAAAACTCTAATTTCAAACCCGAGCAGATGGTGCTTGTCTAACCCTGTAAGGTCAACCATCTAAGAGAAGGAAACTCAAACCAAACCTACGACCTGAGGACCTCGCTGCCACCATCCTATGCTTGCTAGGCCCCGGCAGACGAACCCTTGGTTTAAAGGGTGAGGCCAGTTCTGTGCATGCTGTGCTGCACCAGAAAAATCCATTGCATAGGCTCGAAGGACACATCAGACTTCTTTAGTCATCAACACCCTTGTAGAAAGCGTGGGATTAGTCCTTCCTGAATCTTCATTCATGAAGAAAAGCCAAAAGAGACTATTAAACAACTGGAAGTCAGAAATCCTTTCCAATCTACAACAGTTAATTTAGAAATCTGCTGGCAGATCCACAAGACTGAATAGTTCTCAGTCCTTCACAGAAACATGGGAAATGATGAAGACTCAAAGGTTGTAAAAGAAATAAACAATGGTTCTCTCATCTAACTTTGCAAATAACAGGTGTGACAAATTCACAAAGAGCTTGTTTTACCATATGGAAAGAGTACAGATTTGGTTTTTTTTTTTAAAGAAACACCCACATTTCTATATTGTTTTAAAATCTAGATAGAACATAATCTAATGTACCATAGATATGTTTAGGTTTGAAGCACAAGAAAAAGAGCCAATATTTTCAAAGCAACCAACTAGTGAAACTGCACTCTGCTTCAGTAGAACTCATACCAATGTGTATTATTTATTTTGGTCATATTTAGATTGTAAAATCAATACACAATGTTTGCATTGCCCATAAAATACAAAGTGGGCTGAACTATAAATTGAAGTTAAATTCTCCTTCCTCAAAAACTAGGTAAATTTTCAACATGCACCAAGCATGTCTAATATTCAAGGTAAAGTAATTCAGAAAATGGGTGCCATCATGGTCTGTATCCTGTTGCAAGTAACTACTGAGCAGATCTGGAAATGAAAGGTCTGTAGAAAAATAAGCATAAAAGGAGAGTTCACTCCCCCCTTATTTTTATCTGAAGGCTTGTTTTCCTAGAAAAATTGAAAAGGGTGACTATGGAATATTTTATTTCAGAACAGTGGTTCCCAACCCGTGGTCCACAAGAACATAAATATGGTCCACGGCCTCACCATCACACTGTTGCCTCGAAACCACATGGCAACAAGAGCAACTGATCTCACAACACCCTCTTATAGTGCTGAGGCAATGGAGATGTTGGGAGGTGAGAGGCTGACTACCCACGAAAGATTATTACTACCGCGTCAGCTCTAGATTATTAAATATGTTTTTTGTGGGGCAGCAGATAGCAGGTACTGCATGGCAGAGGTTCTGTATCAGAAACTAGAGCTGATGTAGTCTACCCAATGCAATTTTCTGAATCAGCACCCCAAAATAACCAAACCAAATATAAAGTTGACCAAAAACTGATTCTTAACCCATTTGGTACTCATGTTGGAGAGTGGTCCCTAGTCAAAGTGGTCCCTGTTCAAGTGGTCCCAATTCAAGTAATCCTTGGTCAAAGTGGTCTCTGGTCAAAAAAGGATTGGGTACCACTGTTTTACAATGATTAATAAAATGTGTAAAACACGATGGTCACGTATCCAAATCAGTTCTACAAACTATGTAATAAGAAGACTTGTATATAAGATCATATATAGTTTCAGATCATTAGAATTCCTGATCTTGGTTTCTGTTCCTCAATTCTATTACAGCAATGAATGTATTATGGGGAACCTGTAGTACCAAATACATTTTCAGTTTTACTAATGTTGATGGCTTTTTCTGCTTTTATAAAGGGAGGATATGGATTATCTGCCCCACAAAACCAAAAAGGACCCTTCTAAGTCCAGATGTTCCTTGAAGTTCAAAACCTTACAGAAAAAAATAATTTTAAAAATTCAATTTGTAATCATAAACTGTACAGTAGACCCCCATATCCATAAGGTATACATTCCCAGCTAGATCAGAGTTATGTGAAACTGCAGATACAAATGAACAGTATTAAATTACCTTACTTCCAGTCCCAGCATACTATACATTTTGTTTTGGTAGACCTAGATTTTCCTAGAAGATATCCTCTCCAAGAAATATAATACAGATCCACCTTCAGGATATTGTAAATTTCTAGAGAGACCATTTCTCTCCTGAGCGAGGATAAGTGAAATTACGAATATGTGTTTCATATTTGGGGGTTTGCGCATTTTTACCCAGTTTTCTGGAGATCCTAATTTTCTTTTCCCAAAACACTAGATGAAAAAAGAGATTTACCTTACTGTATATTTTCAACATTTCCATAGATTTTATATCTCAGCAAACCTCAGAGGTATATAAAGCTAGAAAGGAACACATTACTTTGACACCCAAATTGGTGAAGTGGTTTATATTTATATACTAGCTTGGGGACTCGGCGGTGCCCGGGTGATTTGAGAAGTGCAGCAGGATGTAGAGTGGGTCATGGGGGCTCGTGTGCCAAGTTTGGTCTTGATCCATCATTATTGGGAGTTGCAGTGGTATCATGAAATTACTGAAGGTAGTGTAAGTCCCATCATCTCTGGTCCACCCTCCCCCAAAGTGTAGTAGGATCAGGGGCGGTCCTACAAGATAGGCCAAGTAGGCGGCCGCCTAGGGCGCCATCTGGGAAGGGGGCGCCATCCTGGCCGCATGGGGCGCCATCCTGGCCCTGCCGATGTTCCTCAGACAGTGCTGCAGCTGCCTGCTTTTTGACCGCGGCCTTGTGCACTCCGGCGCCGCTTCTGGGCACGCGCGGAGGTTTTCACGCAGGCGCAGTTGCTCTGGAGCTGAATTTGAGCGCAGGAGCAACTGCACATGCGCGAAAACCTCTGCGCATGCCCAGTAGCTCCCTTGCGCAGAAGCCTGTAAGCAAAGCACTCCCTATCGGGCAAGCAGGGAGTGCTTCCCCTCTCCCTTCGTCTCCGCTGCTCGCGCGCGTTTGCAGGGAAGGAGAAAAGAATCAGTGAAGGAAGTGTAAGTGAAGGAATGAAAGGCTTTCCTCCTCCTCCTCTGTGACCTCTTCTCTCCCTCCTTCCTTTCTTCGGCTCTATTTCTGTCTAGACCTGAGGCTATGAGGAGTTGTGGGAGTTGGAGTCCAAAACACCTGGAGGGAGGGAGGGCCCAAGTTTGCCCAGGCCACGCTGCCTGTATTCGACCTCATTTGAACATTTTGGCTGTTTTTCTATTTACATTTACATTGGGATCCTAATTTTGGACTTATGGGAGACTCCTATGAATTATGAGTCGGGTGGTAGGTAATATATTCTGATTTTGATGCATTTACATTGCATTTCTTGTGGATTATTATACAGTTCTGCTTAATATTGTCATACAATATAATACAAATACAATATAACAATAGGATAATGATATATTTTATATTACATGTAATATTACAAACAATATTGCAGTATAGTGGTATTGTACAAAATAGTAATATATAATATTTTATTTTACTTTATTTTGGGTTATTTGAGTTTTATATGAGTAATGAAAATATTTAGTAGAAGATAATTTTATTTAAATAAATAATTTTATTCTTTTATAATAATATAATAGAATGTTACATTATATTATAATGTCAATATATTATAATATAATTATATTGTAATGTAGTATAATATAATTATGATATAATATAGTATGAGTATGGTATAATATATTGTATATACAAGTAGGATGTAGATTGGGTCATGGGGGCTCTGTGTGTTAAGTTTGGTCTGTATTGGTGAATGGATGAGGGTTGCATTGTTTTTAGGAAGTGAGTGAAGGTACTTCAAGTCCCATCATCTGTGGTCCATCACACAAAACAGCACCAGGATGTAGAGTGGGTCATGAGGGCTCTGTATGCCAGGTTTGGTGTTGATCAGTCATTGGATTAGGTTTGTAGCAGGCTTGGAAAGTGAGGGAAGGTACTGCAAGTCCCATCATCCATGTTCTGCCCCCTCCAAACTTCAGTACGATGTAGAGTGGGTCACTGTGGCTCTGTGTGCCAAGTGTGGTCTTTCTCGGTGTTTGTTGGGGGCCGCAGTTGTCTGTGGGAACAGAGGGGTGTGAAAGTACTACAAATCCCATCATCCATTGTCAGTCCTCCCCCGAACCTCACCAGGACGTGAAGGCAGTCATGGGGGTTATGTGTGCTAAGTGTGTTCTCGATCAGTAATATGATGAGGGTCGTAGCGGACTTGGGAAGTGAGTAGAGGTACTTCAAGTCCCATCATCGATGGTCCACCCTCCTCCGATCTGCACCAGGATGTAGAGTGGGTCACGAGGGCTCTGTGTGGCAGGTTTTGTGTTGATCAGTCATAGGATTAGGTTTGTAGCAGTCTTGGAAAGTGAGGGAAGGTACTGCAAGTCCCATCATCCATGTTTTGGCCCCTCCAAACTTCAGTAGTATGTAGAGTGGGTCACTGGGGCTCTGTGTGCCAAGTGTGGTCTTTATCAGTGTTTGTTGGGGGGCCACAGTGGTCTGTGGGAACAGAGGGTGTGAAAGTACTACAAATCCCATCATCCATTGTCAGTCCTCCCCCAAACCTCACCAGGACGTGAAGGCAGTCATAGGGGTTATGTATGCCAAGTTTGGTCTCGATCAGTGATTGGATGAGGGTTGCAGCAGACTTGGGAAGTGAGTAGAGGTACTTCAAGTCCCATCATCCATGGTCCACCCTCCTCCAAACTGCACCAGGACGTAGAGTGGGTCATGGGGGCTGTGTGTGCTAAGTGTGATCTGTATTGGTCCTTTTTGGTGGCCTCAGTGGTCTGTGGGAACCAAAGTGTTTGAAAGTACTCCAAATCCCATAATCCGTGGGTCATGTCCCCCGAGCCGCACCAGGACGTAAAGGGGGTTAGGGGGGTTATGTGTACCAAGTTTGGTGCAGGTCCATCACCCGCGCTGGTCGCTGTGGCCTGTGAAAGTGGCTGCCACATATCCGCCCTTCCGCCCTCCCGCCCTCCGCACACATACATACAAACAGTCCGCTTTATAAAGGTATACAGATACAGATTACTAGCTGAGGACCCGGCGGTGCCCGGGTTATTTGAGGAAGGCATTGTGTGCCAAGGTTGGTTCCTATTAGATGTGTATGTGGCTTGCAGTGGTCTCAGGAAGTTAGTGAAGCTACTGCAAGTCCCATTGGCCATGGTCCACCCCCCTCCCAACAGCACCAGGATGTAGAGTGGGTCATGGGGGCTCTTAGTGCCACGTTTGGTGTTGATCATTCATTGGATGAGGGTCGCAGTAGTCTCAGAAGGTGAGTGAAGGTACTTCAAGTCCCGTCATTCGTGGTCCATCCTCCTCAATACTGCACCAGAATGTAGAATGAGTCATGAGGGCTCTGTGTGCCAAGTTTGGTCTTGATCAGTGTTTGGATGAGGTTGGCAATGGTCTGGTGAAATGAGTGGAGGTACTTCAAGTCCCATCATTCGTGGTCCGCCCTCCGAACTGCATCAGGACGTCCATTGGGTCATGGGGGCTTTTTGTGCCAAGTGTGGTCATGATTATGCACTGGATGAGGGTCGCAGCGGGCTTGGGAAGTGAATGGAGGTACTTGAAATCCCATCCTTCATGGTCCATCCTCCTCTAAACTGCAGTAGGATGGAGTGTGGGTCATGGGGGTACTGTGTGCCAAGTTTGGTCTTGTGGTTCAGGGCCGCCTTGGTCTGTGGGGAATGAAGAGTTTGAAAGTACTACAAATCTCATAACCTGTGATGGTACTTCAAGTCCCATCATCCATGGTGGTCCTCCCTACTCCAAACTGCAGTAGAATGAATCATGGGTCATAGGGGCTCAGTGTGCCAAGGTTGGTTACTGTTAATTCAGGCCATACACAATGTCCCATTAACTGAGGCCTAGTAAAGGAAATCAAGTTAATGAAGCCGTACTGTAAATTTTGGGCCTGGTTTGTGATTTGTAGGGGCTACAGTGTTTTCTGGGAAGTTAATTGGGTGAAGGTACTGCAAATCCCATCATTCGTGGCCCATCCTGTCCTAAACTCTCTTTTGGGGCCTGGCCATACACAATATCCCATTAACTGAGGCCTAGTCAGGAAAATCAAGTTAATGAAGCCTTGCTGTAAATTTTGGGCCTGGTCTGTGATTTGTAGGGGCTACAGTGTTTTCTGGGAAGTGAATTGGGATGCAAATCCCATCATTCGTGGCCCATCCTGCCCTAAACTCTCCTTTGGGGCCTGTAATGTTCTGGCCTGCTCTGCTGAATGGCCAGGCAGCCGTTTTCTAAAAGCTGAGGGGGAGGAGAAAACAGGAATCCATTTTGTTTTCACAGAGCCAAGTGGGGAGGGAATGTTGATGGTGCATTTTTCCCCTCAGTGGGAAGAAATCCTGTTGCTTGATTCTGGAATGCTGGCTAATCAGTGGCAATCAATGCCCTCTGTCTGGTGCCTTAGAATTTTGGAGTGGTGAGGCTGGCCAATCAAAGGACTTTATGCAAATAGCTGCCACATATCCAAATCCTGTTGTTTGAATGTAGAGGCCTGGATTCTGGGATGCTGGCTAATCAGTGGCAATCAATGCCCTCCGTCTGGTGCCTTAGAATTTTGGAATGGCGAGGCTGGCCAATCAAAGGACTTTATGCAAATAGCTGCCACATATCCGCCCTTCCGCCCTCCGCACACATACATACATAGAAACATTCCGCTTTATTAAGGTATACAGATACAGATAATGTGACTGTAACTAGAATGGCTCATGGACTCTAATTACGGACTATGTTATTGTTTTAATTGTTTTATATCCTCTTTTATCTGTATTTATATGTTATTGTTTTATGTTTAACTAGCTGTACCCTGCACGCATTGCTGTGCCATAGTCTGTGGCTATCCTCTTCTACCCACATGGTGTGTGTGTGTATATGTGTGCTGATGTGTGTGTGTATATGTGTATGTGTATTTTGTGTATGTTTGTGTTCTTATGTATTTGTGCATGTATATATGTGTGTTTGTGTGCGTGTCTTTATGTGTGTGTGTGTGTTGTGTGTGTGTGTGTATATATGTGTATGTGTATGTTTGTGTTCTTATGTATATGTGCATGTTTATATGTGTGTATGTGTGCATGTGTGCATGTCTGTATGTATATGTGTGTGCTGATGTGTGTGTATATATATGTGTATAATGTTTATGTGTGTGTTCTTATGTATATGTACATGTACATGTGTGTATGTGTGCATGTTTTCATGTATATGTGTGTGTATGTGTGTGGTGATGTTTGTGTGTATATGTGTATATGTTTGTGTATGTTTTTTCTCTCTTTCTGTATCTCTTTGTTTTTCTCTGTCTCTCTCTCTTTCTCGGTTTTTCTCTCTCTTTATATCTCTATCTTTCTCTCTGTCTTTATCTCTCTCTCTCTGTTTCTGTCTCTCTTTCTCTCTCTTTCTTGCCCCTCATTTCCTTCCTCCCCCCTCCCTTCCCCTCCCTTCCCGATGGCAGCTGCCTTGCCCGCCCGGTTCTTCCTCCTTCTCTGCCTCCTCCTCCTCCAGGCCAGCCTCCGTCTCCTCTCTCCTCCGGTTCGTCCTCCTCAGCGGCCCGGCCCCCTCCCTCCCTCCATCCCCTGCCGGCGTTCGGGAACACTGAAGGGGGCGGCGGAAGGAGGAAGCGGAAGAGGGGCTAAGGAGTAGCCGGCTCGCTTGCTCCTCCTCAGCCCGGCCCCCTCCCTCCCCCGCTGGTGTCCCCTCCTCCTTCCACGCCCCCCCCCCACCGCTCTTCCTGACCGGGATGGCGATGGGGGGTGAGGAAGGAGGTGGGAGGGGCTGGGGGGAGGGGAGGCGTGTCCCCTCCTCCTTCCACGCCCCCCCGCCGCTCTTCCTGACCAGGACGGCAGTGGGGGGGCACGGAAGGAGGTGGGAGGGGCTGGGGGGGGAGGCGTGTCCCCTTCTCCTTCCACCCCCCCCGCCGCTCTTCCTGACCGGGACGGCAGCGGGGGGCGCGGAAGGAGGTGGGAGGGGCTGGGGGAGGGGAGGCGTGTGCCCTCCTCCTTCCACGACCCCCCGCCACTCTTCCTGACCGGGACGGCGGCAGGGGGCGCGGAAGAAGGTGGGAGGGGCTGGGGGGCTCAGGGGAGGGGAGGCGTGTCCCCTCCTCCTTCCACGCCCCCCGCCGCTCTTCCTGATCGAAGGAGGAGGCGGAGGAGGCGCTCTGGCTGCCATGTGCGAACGTTCTAAACGTTCGCGCTGGCAGCGGAGAGGCCGGGGTGGGAGTTCCGTTGCCAGTTTTTTGGGGAGGGTTTTTTGGGGTGTTGGGAGGTATGTAGGGCCTGGTTTTTTGGCGCTGTATGTACCTCGTGGTATGGTCCATTCTGTGGTCGATTTTGGTGGTTCTGCAATGTATAGTTTCGTTGTCTATGTACGACATTACACGGACCTTAGAAATTTATATATATAGATGATTTAATTTTAATGTATTTATAATCTATTATGTTTACCTTTCGATGTGACATCGAATTGTGCCAAGCTGTAAGCCGCTCTGAGTATCCCTTGGGGTGAGATAGGGATGGATAGAAATACAGTAAATACTTTGAACAATACTACCAGTAATGTCTTACTTTTGGGGATAAATTGGTTATAGAAACAACA